>CM062816.1:204759732-205359732 GCA_031772625.1 Pinus tabuliformis
CTCTGTCCCCGGCAACGGCGCCAAAAAATGTTGGCGTTGCCAGGCCAGATGAAAAGATAAAAATGAGAATGAAGATTGTCGTTGAAACGCCGAGAAAACAATTTCCCCGGCAACGGCGCCAAAAAATGTTGTCGTTGCCGGCTCAAACGAATGATAGACAGATGAACGATGAATGATGAAAAGATGTTGAAAAACCAAGGACAGAAAAACTCTATCCCCGGCAACGGCGCCAAAAAAATGTTGGCATTGCCGGGCCAGATGAAGAGATAAAAATGAGAAGGAAAATTGTTGTTGAAACGCCGAGAAAACAGTGTATTCCCCGGCAACGACGCCAAAAAATGTTGTCGCGCGGATTGACACGACAACGCTCAGACCGGGGGCTGTCACTCTGATCCCCGATCCCTCCGTTTAAGCCTGTCTCCCGCGGCTAAGGGGGGTAGTCCCTGAGAGATGATGAGACCAACTGTCGACCAGTTGGTTGGGAGACACGAGATACGATATGAAGAGCACTCGATGGTTTGATTAATTGAGTAGACCAGTGCCTTAAAAGATTATTATTGCAATGATTACTTGTTAAATGATAAGAAAGATGAACCGTGAATAGCGATCATCTATCATCAGCTAAATCACAATGCTCTTAGAATGACCAAAACGATATCCAGCAATTTAGAATTTTCAAAAAAAATGAATGCTTTAAACCACCATGAATCATAACCATTAACCAGATATCAATTTCGCATCTCGACTTGAAAATTTAGATCTCAGCATGAAAGATACGACAATTCCCGAAAATGACTGGATCTGACGAAGAGAATTTTCCACAAAATTTTTTTATACTTTTTCAAAAAATTTTAAATCTTTTTTCAATTTTTTTTTTTATTTTTTTATGTCATAAAAAATCTAAATCTAAAATTTATGAAAAGAACTTTAAACATAAAATCTAATTAAAACAAAATTTAAATCAAAATCTAATTAAAACTGAGCTTAACTCTAAACTAATCTTTAAAAAATAAATTGAAATCTAACTAAAAGACAAATATAAAATTTAAATCTATATAAAACTATACAAATATTAAATCTAAAGCTTAAATAAAATCTTTTTATTTTTATTTCCTTTTTTATTTTTTATTTAAAATACAATTAAACAAACCCTAAGCTAAACTAAAAGGAAAAAATTTAAAATCGAATTACAAAAATTAAAATCGTAACCATAACTAAACTAAGGACTAAAAAAAACAAAAAAAAAATCTAAACGAATTTTAAATCACAACAACTACAAACTATACGCTATTTTAAATCTAAACTAACCTACGCTAACAATATCAAAACGTTAACCAATGTGAATACATACAACCCCAAAACGCGTTATATAACCATAAAAGAAATCTCGATTTACCTGCTACGCCGACGCAAACCGTAAAATGAATACGCAGGTATATACACAAGTTACCTGTGCGTAAAACGATGGCGGATACCTGGTTCTTCAGCTGCTCGGTCATGTCAAACGCTGCCTCAAAACACGCCGTTTTCCAGACTTTAATATCACGCAGAGGGATATGAAAGGCCTGAGGTGCGTGATAGTAATTTGGTTGCAAATCTTCGACGGTGGACAAGGAGAACTCGATGCCTGGTCTGTTGAATCGATCTACGCAGCAGAGAGTTACATACTGCACCCACGCAAGACGCCCACAGTGCTTAATTCCTGAGACAGGTGATGATCTGCGTGGATCCTGCCTGGTGTGGTGGCTTTAGATCGATCTCTTGCGGATAGTGAATAAATTGCCCAGCGTTGAATCTCTGCTGCTTTCGGATTGACGTTGATTCGGTTGTTGAAGCAATTTGGGAATACGCATGACCTTTGGGTTCTGATTTCGTTTGCCGTAATGAAAAAACAGCGCTTGTTTTGGTGATGAACGTGGATTATGAAAGCTGGAGTTGCTGGCGTTTTCAATCAAGCTTCACAACTCCGAACGCACCATCAAACCCGGAACTCACGCTGAGGGCAGCTCTGTCATGGGATACCCTTGATGGCAGCGGGTTTTGAATCTTACACGGATGCATATGCTGGCCGCACTGGAGATTGACGGCTGCGTTATTTGTGACACTGAATCTCTTGACCAGATCCACGTATATTACCCACGCTGACAGCCTTTGAAAACTGATTTGCAGCTACGCTCTGACAGATTGTTTCTGAAAACCCTGTACAAGAAAACAAAACCCTAATGAAAACTGCATAAAGCAAAAAAAAAATTCGAAACCCTAGATCAAAAAAAATTCTGAAACAACTGATTAATGTAAAGATTTGGCCCCTTAACAACCAGATTTCAGCAATAGGCACAGAAATATTTTAAAGAAATAAAGATTCTCAGATTTTCACTGTGAAGAACTTCAGAAAATCTCTCATGCAAATTTAAAAAAAATAAACCGAATGATAGACCCAGGATCAAATCCAACTGGGCTCAACACAAAATGCTTGCAGGAGTTGGCTGGTTCAGCCGAGAACTTCCCCGAACGCCCACAAAATTTCCTTCAATGATGTTTTCTGCACAGCTCAAAACCACTGTCAATAAAGAGGGCAAAAATGCTGCTAGATCTCAGGAAGTAATGGAGATACCTGCCATTACTTCAGAAACCCTAACAGCACCCAAACCCTAGCAAGTGAACAAGATACCTGTGCTCACAATACTCTACAAAAAGCTATTATTAACGGCTGAAAATAACATATGCAGAAAATGAAACAATCTCACAGCATTTCAAGAGAGTAACACCAGCAAGATATGGACCCCAAAGTCTTCTTTTATTAACCAGAAACAGATTTACAAGAGAGCTTCTTCAGTATCAGACTCACAGATCCAATGATCTGAAATGACCACCTAAGACCCTATATAAAGGAAATGATCCCAACGGCTAGTTCGAATGATCCATGTAGAAATGATCTCGACCGTTGATGAGGATCAAGACATCTCTTGATCTCATCCGTCGATTTATTCACTTAAAATATTATTATTTTATTAGTTAGGGTTTTTGTTTTATTTTTTAATTTTTTATTAATTTTTTATTTATTTCATTTTTTAATTTTTATTTATTTTATTCATTTTTTTAATTTCTTAATTCATTTTAAAATGGATCATCGAACTAAGCCTTCAGAAACATCACCTAGGACCTAGGACTTAGGACTCATGAGGGGATTTAAAACATTTTTCGACCCTCAGGACACATTACATCATGACTTTTACAATTTACATCTTAAGGGAGAAAACCCCTTTAACATAGACCCTCACAAATCACCCAGTTCTGCGACACAACTATAATCTAGCAGATCAATACACTAGCATTCTCCTAAAATTCCAATGACAAAATCCATCCCGGCTTTGGGGTCAGGTTTGAAGGAAAACTCTGCCGATCCATGGATCGGTGAGACAAAAAACCTTCCGGGACGTAGATTACCACTAGAAAGTTAGGTCCACCTAGGCAATTCACATACACGACTCATATCTGCTAAGATTATTTACAATTAATACATGCAGACTGGGTTTACAATTAGATTGATCAAGCTGCTGATGACTGCTGGATGGCACGGACACGCTGATCAGGTGCTGCCCTTTTCTTGCAAAGAAAAAGGGGGTGTACTGCATGGGTAGTTGACCGGTAGAGGTCAACACGTTGATAACAGAGTTCGTCTAGGAAGGACTACGTCTCTAGGCCCCGGTGTCAAGATGGTGTAGGCTGCTGCATTAAGTGCTGTCAATAGTGGTGATGTACATAAGAGGTGATGTCACTATCATACAAGGGAAATGCCCTCACGTAGGAGTGGCTTCAAGAGATGTTCCGCTACGGGAACTTTGAGTCAAAAGGAATCCTATCAATATGACACAAACTCATGCATGATAATAATGAGCATCCCGCCAACATGGCATAAAAGGGATCTCAATGCAAACATACATGGTGACACATAAGTATCTCATCAACATACAACAAAGGGATCTCGAACAAAACATGACGAATCATGACAACAACCACATCCCACAAATGATTCCACATCACATCAAGCAGGAATCATGAGACAAGTAAGAAACAGGGTTCCACATCAAATATCAAACAGGGATCTGTGTCGCACAATGCATAGAAAAGGAAGTACATGAACACACTGCATATACCTCACATCCAGGGGCCATCTGAAGAAGAGGATGTAAAGTTGCTAAAGCCATTTGTATCATCGATCTCATGGCGTCGAATCTCATGGAATCACTGCTCGCACGTCGAACGCTGACACCTGCACCCCACTTAGAAAAGTGGCTGAAAAATGAAATGAGCAAATGGAAAATCTGAATACACCATCAGATTTGTGGTGTCGAATAGTGCAAAATAGACTGTCAAATTTCTGAGAAAGTGAGAATCTGGGGCTTAAGGAATCTTTTAGATTCCCTCCTCCGGGTTATTTGAAGATCTGCTACTCAGATCAAAGTTCTGACCGCACCATCAGGTTCCTTGTGGAATTCTGAGAAAAATGAGTATGAAGTTGGCTGCATTCTGACTTTGGCGAATTTCAACATCCAAGGAATTTGGAAGATTCCCTCAAAGATTCTTGAAGATTCTCCTTCGCTGGGAAGCTGCAAATCTGCGTCTCAAAAGGCGAATTTTGACCTCGCCATGGCATTCCCTGTGAAAATCTGAGAAAATTGACTGTAAACTTGATTACATTTTGATAAAAAGAATTTTTACCTCCCCAGAGAATCTTCGGCCATTGAAGAATATTCTGCCTCAAAATGCGTGTCAAGGTTTTGCCTCCCATGTCTTGAAATCTTTGCCGCGCTTCTTCCTCCATGCTCCCATGCCTCCGTTCCATTGTTCTACACCACTGTTCCCGTTGTCAAATCCCCATTCCGCACTGATAAAAATAGGGTTTAAGTATTATTTTGTTGGCAGACTTTACAACGGAAGTCCAACTGGCGCAGTGGTAAAATAGTAAATGGTTGAGGGGGGGTTGGGGGATCAAATCCCGCCCCTCCCCTTTTACATTACACAACTGTTTATTAACTAAACGGGGCGTGTTGTTGGTTGGATGGCATGGTTACGGTTTGTGCGTTATATGAGTTGTACCGTGGGGCTGTGGTGTGGGCGGGGCCGGCCCTCCCACCGACTGTGGGTTCAACTCCCACCGGTTTCTTAATTTGATACGTATGGTGAATAGAGAGGTGTGGGGTGTTGGTGGTGGTGGCCCACCACCTCCTTTTTTATATTATTTTTTTAATTTTTAATATTATAGCCTTTTTTTTTTTAATTTTCCGAAATTTGAGCGTAGGAGTCATTTTAATGAGGCGAAAATTTCGCCTGGAATCTGGTCGGAGTTGGCTAGATTCCGTCCGCCCGAAAAAGTCCAAATTGTGTCTCCATTAACCTGCCAGTCAACAAAGGTCGACCAAAACTTTGACTGCCTCTATCTTCCTCATCCAGACTCAGAATGACGAACCATTCACACCACCGCGATCACGACGACGAGATCTTTAACATGAGCCTAGTTCAAGCATAATCCAAACACTTTGATTTTTGAGCTTTCATAAGCTCCTTTTGTCTTGTGTGTGTCTCTGGAGCCACTTGGATCAATCCTCCCTATTGAGGAGCTTTTGGTCCTCCAAAAGCATGAAAAATAACCTGCAATTTCTCTGTAGCTGTCTACGACACAAGCGTCCCAAAAGGCTTCGCTTCCCTCTCTTTCACCTTTGTTCTTCAGAGCCTTAAGCGATGAGCCGACACCTGCAACCTCAACCTGTAGTACATTGTTTTTGCAAATTACATGCTTGTCTTACATGACCAACTAATGACCCAAGCATCCCATACTTGCCACGAGTTTATAACACATACTCGGTGATCAAGTTTACATCAAGATGGACACAATACCCCAGCTACGAAAACAAGGCCAACATATCATTGTTGCTTCAACAAGTGATAGAAAACACATCATCACCGCAACACATGATTTACAACAATAAGGCCAAACAATATTTTTTCTTTGACAAGTGACGGAAACATGACATCACTTTCACAGTTTATCATGCAACTCAAAATAAGACCAAACATCATTGTTGTTGAACAAGTGACGGAAAACACATCATCACTTTTACATTTTAAAATGCAACAAATGATTTACAAAAGCACGACCATGACAAGCTAACATATCTAGAAACCATTTTTCACTTATCAAGGTGAATGGGTCGCCTCCTTGTGGTGGTTTTGCTTGTCGAACAATCGTTTCATTTGGTTCAAGCACCGACACTTTGTCTTTAAGGCGCTGCTCTAGATGGAACCTCCAACATGTGGCTCTTTGATGGCCACTTCTGTTGCAATGACTGCAATAGGTCCTCTTCCTCCAAATCTTCTTTACCTGCTGTTGAAAGGGTCTTTCACGCCTCTTCTTTGTTTGTGCTGCTATTCTTTTCCAACACTTAGAAAATGTATGGTTATGTAATCCACAAAAGGTACATGTTTTTCGTTGTCTTGATTTATGTCCATCATTAAAACATGGTTATAATCGAAATGAACATTCCAAGGTCGAGAGTGGTTATACCTTTCCCTACCGTCTCTGGTGTAAGTGTGGCAATGAGAGCTTGCCTTAGCTCTTTCCCTGCAATGGGCATTGCCATGGGATGATGGGGATGTGTTCCCATCATTCTCTTTCCTCGACGATTTCGACATCTTGAAAGAATCTGACACCTTCGAGCATTCTCCCTTGGTGTATCTCAAGCCTGCAAATTGAGGTCTCTGCACAACCTCCAATGGTTGGGTTATGCCTTGGTTATTAACACCCAGTTGTTCTTCCTCCTCGTGCCTCGTCCTTGTAAGGAGCCTCATGTTTGTCCCTAGAATTGGGATCTCCACATCTCCAACAGAAATCATACTATGTGAAGATGAAACCGAAAGGAAATCAACATCTTTTACCTCCTCTATCGATTTGGAAAGAATTGATGAGGGCTTCTCATTCTCTGTTGTTGGTGGTTTGCTCGCTGTCTCAGCAAATTCCCCAACTTCCTTTCTGACATACCCAAGTCCTGTTCGACAGCGCAATTCTTCTACTTTGATCGGGTTGACAATGCCTTGGCCATTAACGCCTAAGCCTTTTCCTTCATACCCCATTTTCTTCAACAGTTTGGAGCCAATTCCTATGGTATGATTTTCAAAAAAGGCGAAATCAGCATCAGGACACATACATGAATTCAGAGAATTACATTTTACCTCACATGGGTCATGCTGTAGCTTTTCCAAGGCCTCGCCCTTAGCTTGCAGTTGTCTTAGCAAACTTTGTTTCTCCTCTTTCTGTTCATGTAGAAGCATCTTCAATTCAACGTTATCTGTTTGAAGACTTTGGTTGTTATGCTTCAGTTCTTCCAAGGCCTCTTCCGTGGCTCGCAACTGAAGCTACAACCGCTCCTTTTCCTCTATCTCTTTTTGTAGAGTTTCATACATTATTTCCACCCTTTTGGAAATTTTGAGCATGGTCTCGTACATCGCTTTTTCATCCTCTGTCGCTACATGTTCCATTGTTCACGCTTGCATTTCACATCAACGCAAAGATCGCTATGATACCACTTGATCCAGGTCCGAGTGTGACAAAGGACCCTTCCAAGACCTTTTACTTTCGTGATGTGTTAAATTTCATTTTTAAAAGAACATTAATGAATACATTTGCATGTTGTAAAGAAGAGGAACATGACAATCGTCAGCACATGAGATAACAAGACGTTGATAACGGAGTTCGTCCAGGAGGGACTACGTCTCTAGGCCCCGGTGTCAAGATGGTGTAGGTCGCTGCATTAAGTGCTGTCAATAGTGGTGATGTACATAAGAGGTGATGTCGCTATCATACAAGGAAAATGCCCTCACGCAGGAGTGGCTCCAAGAGATGTTCCGCTGCTGGAACTTTGAGTCAAAAGGACTCCTATCAATATGACACAAACTCATGCATGATGATAATGAGCATCTTGCCAACATGGCATAAAAGGGATCTCAATGCAAATATACATGGCGACACATGAGTATCCCATCAACATACAACAAAGGGATCTCGAACAAAACATGACAAATCATGACAACAAGTACATCTCACAAATGATTCCACATCACATCAACTAGGAATCATGAGACAAGTAAGAAACAGGATCCCACATCAAACAAGAATCTGTGCTGCACAATGCATAGCAAAGAAAGTACATGAACACACTACATATACCTCACATCCAAGGGCCATTTGAAGAAGAGGATGTCAAGCTGCTGAAGCCATTCGTATCATCGATCTCATGGCGTCGAATCTCATGAAATGACTGCTCGCACATCGAATGCTGACACCTGCAACCCACTTAGAAAAGTAGCTGAAAAATGAAATGAGAAAATGGAAAATCTGAATAAACCATCAGATTTGTGGCGTCGAATAGTGCAAAATCAACTGTCAAATTTCTGAATTTTGAGAAAGTGAGAATCTGGGGCTTAAGGAATCTTTTAGATTCCCCCTAGATTCCCTCCTCCATGTCATCTGAAGATCTGCTGCTCAGATCAATGTTCTGACTGTGCCATCAAGTTCCTTGTGGAATTCTAAGAGAAATGAGTATGAAGTTGGCTGCATTCTGGCTCTGGCGAATTTTAGCGTCCAAGGAATCTAGAAGATTCCCTCAAATATTCTTGAAGATTCTCCTCCGCTGGGAACCTGCAAATCTGCTTCTCAAAAGGAAAATCTGACCTTGCCATGGCGTTCCCTGCGAAAATTTGAGAAAATTGACTATAAACTTGGTTACATTCTGATAAAAAGAATTTTTACCTCCCTAGCGAATCTTCGGGCATCAAAGAATATTCTGCCTCGAAATGTGTGTCAAGGTTTTGCCTTCCCTGTCTCGAAATCTATGCCATGCTTTTTCCTCCATGCTCCCATGCCTCCATGCCGTTGTTCTACACCACCGTTCCCATCCTCAAATCCTCATTCCGCACTAATAAAAAAAGGGTTTAAGTATTATTTTGCTGGCAGACTTTACAACGGAAGTCCAACTAGCACATTGGTAAAATAGTAAATGGTTGAGGGGGGGTTGGGGGATCAAATCCTCCCCTTTTACATTACACAACTATTTATTAACTAAACGGGGGGCGTTGCTGGTTGGATGACATGGTTACGGTTTGCATTAATTGAAGTTTGCCCATTATATGAGTTGTACCGTGGGGCCGCCGCGTGGGTGGGGCCGACCCTCCCGCCGGCCGTGGGTTTAACTCCCACCGATTTCTTAATTTGATACATATAGTGAATAGAGAGGTGTGGGGTGGTGGGGGGGGGGTGGCCCACCACCTCGTTTTTAATTTTTAATACTATAGCCTTTTTTTTGAATTTTCCGAAATTTGAGCGTAGGAGTCATTTTAACGAGGTGAAAATTTTGCTCGGAATCTCGCTGGAGTTGGCTGAATTCCGTATGCCAGAAAAAGTCCAAATTGTGTCTCCATTACCCTGCCCAGTCAACAAAAGTCAACCACAACTTTGACTGCCTCTATCTTCCTCATCCGGACTCGGATCGACGAACTGTTCGCACCATGGCGATCACGATGACGAGATCTTTAACATGAACCTAGTTTGAGCATAATCCAAACACTTTGATTTTTGAGTTTTCATAAGCCTCCTTTGTCCTGTGTGTGTCTCTGGAGCCACCTGGATCATCCTTCATCTCAAATTCAGAAGCCAACTCCCTCTTACATTTGTGAAAGAGAGGGTCTGCACTTCCATCAATTCCATGCTTGATTTTGTAGAGCCACTTAGAGGTGACAACCGATTTTTCTGGGGTCTAGGGACAACATCCCAGAGATCATTCTTCATAATTGACTTTTTTTCTTCATTCATAACATCCTTCCATACTTGATTCTTCACGACTTCTTCAAATGATGAAGGCTCATTTTGAATGATAGTGCTCATGGTGGTCAAATATCCTTGATACTAGTTCAGCTTCTTGCTTTCATGAAAAGTCCCCCTTGGTGCAATGTGTCTCTCGGCATCTTTGAGAGTCTCCCTAAACCATGAGGGTCTCCTTTTGGAGGAGGAGGGCTCATGAGGAGGAGGATCAATAGGATCCATAGGTTCATCAACATCAGGGATTGTTTCGTCTTCTTTTGCACCCTGAATTCTGGTGTCATCTTCTTTGTCCTTCCTTAGGATAGGAAGGTTGTTGATCTTCCTAAGGGCCATATCTTCGTCGAAGGTGACATCATGACTTATCTCAACTTCCTTTTGACCAGCCACATAAATTCTATATCCCTTAGAATTTTCACTATAGCCCACAAAGATTCCTTTCTTCTCAGATGCACCCAATTTGCTTCTTTTCTCTTTCGGCACATGAAAATATACGGGACTTCCAAAAATTCTAAAATGAGAGACATTGGGTTTCTTACCAATGAACATTTCTTCGGGAGTATTGGAGTCCAATGCTTGATGAGGACATCGGTTTTGAACATACACGGCAGTGTTTGCAGCTTTAGCCCATAGGAACTTTGGAAGGCCTTGATCATGAAGCATGGCACGAACTGCTTCTACAATGGAGCGATTATTCCTTTCAGCCACACCATTCTGCTCAAGAGTGTATGGTGTTGTAGTCCCCCTCTTAATGCCAGCTTCTCTGCAATAATATTGGAATTCATTGGATTCGTACTCGGTCCTATTATCAGTCCTCAATATCTTGATTTTCCTCTCGAATTGGTTTTCAATCAAGGCTTTGAAGTGTTGGAACCAGGTGAACACTTCATCCTTCTTCTTCAAGAAGTAGATCCAGGTCTTGCGAGAATAATCATCAGTAAAGGTGAGATAATATACGTATACTCCCAAAGAGTTTACGGGCATCATACCAAATATGTCGGAGTGGATTAATTGCAATATATCTGTGGTTTTGATATTACTTGAGGGGAATAGTCCCCTTGTAAGTTTTCCTTCGGCACATCCCGGACATACACTTTCATGCTCTACTTTGAACTCAGGTATACCTGTCACCATCTATCTCACATCAGGTAGGGCCTTATAATGAAGATGGGCAAACCTACGGTGTCATAGTTTAGATTGTAGAGATGTGTCGCAAGACATGGCTCTCAATGGACTTCCTCCAACTTGATACAAAGTGTCAACCCTGAACCCAAGAGTAAAAGCATCTTTAAAGTTTCTTTTCCAAACACGTACCTTTTCATCGATGAACGCCACCTTGAATCCTTTGTCATGGCTGAAATGCACACTAGGTTCTTGAGATCAAGTACGTATAGTACTTCTTGGAAATGAATAGTGTTACCTTGATTCAATTGAAGGGTAACATTCCCTACTACCTTCACGGGATAGGTGACATCGTCTCCAAGGATGATCTCCAAGTTTGTATTCTTTTCTATCAGATTAGAGAGGGCTTCCTAGTATCCGGTGAAGTGCCTTGAGGCACCACTATCAATCAGCCAATTTCCCAAAGTGTTTGGAGGAGAGGCAGTGGAGAGGGCCGATATGAGATAGTACTCTTTTTGCTTATTGTTAGCAACATTTGATTCTTCATATCTGGAGTTCCTCAATTTCTTGGAGGGTCGACCATTTCCTTGATGTCTTGCATTCCTTTTTCCTTTGCCATTTGACCTGCCATTCCTTTGATCATTGTTGTTGAATTTTCCCATGGAATGGTTGTGATCATCATCATGCGATGTGTCCCTTCTATTTGGACACTCCCTTGCATAGTGGCCAAACTTATTGCAAACAAAGCGCTTGCCCTTCCTTCCACACTTAAATCTAGGCTTTCCATGGAAATGACCTTTAGACCCTGCATTATTTCTCCTTTTGGCACGAGCAGAGAATGCAGTGGGTTTGCTTCTATTAGAAGGCATTTCTTGCTCCACCATTTTTGTTTCTTCTTGAATGCATCTCGACATCAATTCTTCAAACCCTGGAATTTGATCATTGTTGAGGATGCTGGTTCTAAATACATACCATTGGTGAGAGTAAGTTCCCTGTCAGGAATGACTTCTCCATCGAGAGTAGATCATTCTTGATCTCAGTAATCCTCAAGAAATAAGATTGAATATCCTCGTCCTTGCCCTTCTTAATATCCTTCAACTTATTCTTGAGAAATAGAATTTGATTAGCATTACTAACCTTGAACATGCCGACCAACCTGTCGTAGATCTCCTTGGAGGTCTTCAATTCGGAGATGTAGGCCACTAGATGCTTGTCAATGGAATCCCTAATAATCCTCTTTGCTTTGACTTCAACCCTATTGTACTTGGCCTTTGCAGCAGTCAGTGCATTTGAAGGAGGTTCAGGGATTTTACCTTGCACATAGCCCATCATTTATTTTTCTTCCAAGGTCAAATCAAGAGACATCTTCCATCCATGATAGTCAAATTTATCATGGAGCTTGTCTTCAGCTGGGAAGTAGCATGAGGAACCCATTGAACCTTTTTTCCTTGTCCAACTATTTTTGGTGATTGCTCTTTCACTCTTTTGGGCTTTGTCTTCACCTCACCTCTGATATAATGTTAATTTTAGGCAACAACGGTATGTTCTATGCTTTAGAGCAATTTTACTTCAATTTCTTTTCTAGCCCAGTATCAATATTCAAATTAGCAATCACATCAACATGATAGTAAAATGCAAATAGAACATAAACATAAACAATAGAAGACAAGCCAATACAAGAGGACACAAGATGTGGCACCAATCATGGACAAACCCAATGTGGGGAAACCCTTGATCAAATATTCTTTTAGTCTTCAATAGTTCGGCAGAGAGAGATAGTACAATTTACAAATCTAATAATTTATAAAAACAACGAAAGAACCCTAATCAGAAAAGTCAGCGCTGGTCAACAGGGTAGATTTGACCCTCAACAAATCGGTCAACTTCAATCAACGTCGGCCTCCAAACAGCGAGATAAACCAACCCTCAAAACAATCAAATTCAGTCCAGTCAAACAGCCCACCTGTGGTCAGCCCTAGCTGCAGTCAACGGTGGTCAACAATCAATGTTTAGCCTCGATTTTTGTGCCCAGAAATGCGGCCTACCCAAACAGAGATAGCCCTCACAAAAACACAATGAAAGGATGTCAATGCATGCTGGTCAACGCTTGGTCAAACATTCCAGAAATTCGGTCTTCTGAAATTTCATACCTATGGAGAGAGAGAGGCCCAGAAATCTGTACCCAATCAATGAGGAGAGAGAGAGAGAGAAGTGTGAAGATGAGTGTGTCCAAATGAGGCTAAGTCACCTTCTATTTATATGCAACGTTGAGGATGAATATACGTGATTGTTGGGCTTCTGAGCCTACATAAGTTTGTTGGCCGACCTTGACAATTTGACCATAATCAAAATAAATTCATAACTTCATTTGTACATGTAAGAATCAGATGATGTTTAGATCAATCCTACACCTCTCAGAGAGAGGAATCCAAGAAAAATATCAGCTGCCATAAATAAGATGAACCATGTGGAGTTTGGCCCTAGTTGCCAATTTTAACAATTTGACACTAGTCCACCCTACGACTTCTGGTCTGGGCTCCTGTAGCAAGGAATTGATCCATGAGTTGGGCTCCTTAAGGATCCTGTCCATCTGTAGCTCTTTCGAACTACAGCTCCAAATAAGCCCACCTCCCTCCTGGAGGTATCTCGATTGTCATGGAAAACTCCTCCTCCTCGATCTTCGTAGGTGCAGCCTTCGGATCATGCTTCTCACCTTTGTCCCTTTTTCTGATAGGACTGTAAAAATTTATGAATCTACACATTAGAAATCCTACTGCAATCACTGGTTTATCATCTCCTACTTGTTTTTACATTCAACAAGTTATTTAATTATTTAAACAACAATGAAAACACTATTGCAGACTACACATACATACAGACCATGAACTGAAAATAGAACGAGACAATACACAAGGGACATCATTATTTTTGGACAAACGTCCCCGAAAAAACCCAATAAGGGAAAATCGATGCAGCAGATCTGAGGGTTTTCTATTATTAAGCAGTGGTTCTGAATACAACTCTGGTTGCCCTCTCAGCAATCCAGTTACAGAGATAAAAATATACTGGCAGAAACTTAAGTGAGATTACCTCACTTCACTCGGCGAAATCTCTCCATTTCAGCAACTGGACTGGTTGTCCCCGACTACAATTGTGCTGCCCCTTCGCAGTAGCTACTTGGGTGTTAAAATTGGCAACTAGGGCCAAACTCCATGTGGGTCACCTTATTTATGGCTACTGATATTTTTCCTAGATTCCTCTCATCAAAAGGTGTAGGATTGATCTAAAGATCATCCGATTCCGATAAGTATTTATGGAGATATGAATTTATTTTGATTATGGACAAATTGTCAAGGTCGGCCAGCGAACTTATGTAGGCTCAGAAGCCCAACAGTCACATCTATTCATCCTCAACGTTTGCATATAAATACAAGGTGCCTCCTCCTCATTTGGACAATTCATTCACTCATCTTCTCTCTCTCTCCTATGCATAAAAGGAGCTTCTCTCTCTCTCACACGTGTGGCTGAAAGGAAGACGTCCTAGGGCAAGGAAGACGCAGAAAGGACGCTAGGGTAGCAGGTCATCTCTTTGACTAGCATTGACCAAGCGTTGACCATCTAGGGGTGCGGATTGGGTGTGGCTGCCTCTCCTAGGCAGGCCGCAAATTTTGGCACGAAAACCAAGGTGATTTGACCTCTGGTTTGTCCGGTGTTGACTGCCCTAGTTTAGGGCTGCAAGTTGACTTCAGAAATATGCAAATTGACTGTACTTTTGGGGTTGTTCAAGGGCTGTTTCTTCAGGCTGTTCGAGGACAAGTTGACCGGAAATTGACCAAGCATTTTAGAGGTCAATTTCAACTAGTTTGACCAAGTTTGACTTTGCTGATCTAGGGTTTGTTGCTGCTGATATAAAATTACAGAATTCAGATTTTGTACTATTTCTCTCTGCTGAACTATTGAAGATAAAAGAAGATTTGATCAAAGGGTTTCCCCACATTGGGGTTTGTCCTTGACTAGCTGCCACATCTTGTGTTTCTTGTCTTGGCTTGTTTTCTATTGATCATTTAATGTTCTATCTGCACTTTACTTAATGTGTATGTGATTGCTAATTTGTGGCTAATAAGAAGAAAAATAAGTAAACTGCTCTAAGCATAGAACATACCATAATTTAACATGGTATCAGAGTTGAGGTGAAGACAAAGCCCAAGCAAGAGCAAGAGCAAGAGCAATCACCAAAGAGAAGTTTGGCAAGACTATCTTAAGGAAATCATGGGGTCCTCAACACATTTCCCTGCTGAAGACAAACTCCGCGAGAAGTCTGACTATCACGGATGGAAGATGTCTCTCGATCTAACATTAGAAGAGCAAAAAGTGTTGGACCATGTGAGAGGTGGAATTATTGAGCCTCCATCAAATGCATCTACTGCTACTAGGAACAAATGGACCAAAGGAGAAGTCAAAGCAAAGAAGATCATTCGGGACTCTATGGACAAGTGCTTGGTGGCCTATGTTTTCGAGCTGAACACCTCTAAGGAAATCTACGATAGACTGGTGAGTTTATTTAAAGTTAATGATGCAAATCAAGTCTTGTTTCTTAGAAATAAGCTGAAGGAAATTATGAAGGGTAAAGATGAGAATATGCAAGCATATTTCTTAAGGATCACCGAGATTAAGAACGATCTCCTATCTATTGGGGAAGTAATTCCTAACAGAGAAATGACACTCACAACTCTTGGAGGACTACCATCTGAATGGTATATATTCATGACTACTCTTCTCAACAATAACGTAATTCCTGGATTTGAAGAATTAATGGCCAGATGCATTCAAGAAGAAACAAGGATGGAAGAGCAAGAAATGCCCATACTTAAAGGTCATCCCTCTGCCTTTTCTTCTCATGCTAAAAGAAGAAACAATTCTGGGGTTAAATTCAAAGGAAGAGCTGGACCTAAGGGTGGAAGAAAAAGACGATGTTACAATTGCAATAAAACGGGTCACTATGCAAGGCAGTGCCCTGATAAAAGGGACTCACACTAGGATGATCATCAAAATCCCTCTCAAGGCAATCAAAGGAATGGCAGGTCAAATGGTAGAGGTAAAAGAAGTGCCAGAAATCAAGGAAGAGGACAACCATTCAAGAAGGCAAGAAATTCCAGGTATGAATCTAACACTGTTAACAATAAGCAAGATGAATATTATCTACCAGCAGCTCTCTCTACTACTACTCCCCCGGACTCGCTGGGAAATTGGCATATTGATAGTGGTGCCTCAAGGCACTTCACTGGTTACAAAGAAGCTCTTTATAATCTGATAGAGAAGGAAGCTCTCTATAATCTGATAGAGAAGGAAACCAACCTGGAAATTGTTCTTGGAGATAATTCAAAATATCTCGTGAAAGGCGTAGGAAATGTCACTCTTCAATTGAATCCGGGAAATACAATCCATTTACAAGATGTATTATATGTACTTGATCTAAAAAAGAACCTGGTGTCCATTTCGACAATGGAAGACAAAGGCTACAAGGTGGCCTTTAGCGATCGCAAGGTACGTCTATGGAAAAAGAACTTTAAAGATGCTTTTACTCTTGGGTTTCAAGTTGATTCATTATATTAGGTCGGAGGAAGTCCGCTGGGTGTCATGTCTTGTGACACATCTCTTCAGTCCGAACTATGGCATCGGAGGTTTGCTCACCTTCATTATAAAGCCCTACCCGTTGTAAGAAAAATGGCGACTGGGATACCCAAATTCAGATTAGAGCAAGAAGGTGTATGTCCAGGATGTGCCAAAGGAAAGCTCAAAAGGGGACCATTCCCCTCAAGCCAAAGCAAGACCTCCGATATATTGCAGTTGGTTCACTCAGACATATCTGGTATGATGCCTGTGAACTCCTTTGGAGGATATTTATATTACCTCGGTTTTACAGATGATTATTCTTGCAATACTTGGATATACTTCTTGAAAAAGAAGGATGAAGTGTTCTCCTGGTTTCGGCACTTCAAAGCCTTGATTGAGAATCAAACCGAAAAGAAGATCAAGACCTTAAGGACTGATAATGGGACTGAATATGAATCCAATGAGTTTCATGACTTTTGCAAAGAGCCTGGCATTAAGAGGGAGACTACTACACCATATACTCCTAAGCAGAATGGTGTGGTGGAAAGGAAGAATCGTACAATTGTTGAAGCTGTTAGTGCTATGCTCCATGATCAAAGACTTCGAAGTTTCTATGGGCCGAAGCTGCAAATACCGCCCTATATGTACAAAACTGATGCCCTCATCAAGCATTGGGTTCCAAAACTCCTGAAGAAATGTTCACTGGTAAGAAACCTAACGTATCTCATTTTAGAATTTTTGGAAGCTCTGTATATTTTCATGTGCCAAAAGAGACAAGGAATAAATTGGGTGCATCTGGAAAGAAAGGAATCTTCGCGAGCTATAGCGAAAATATTAAGGGCTATAGAATCTATGTAGTTGGTCAAAGGGAAGTCGAGATTAGTCATGATGTCACCTTTGATGAAGATATGGCTCTTAGCAAAGTAGACAATCTTCCTACTTTAAGGGGATCTAAATAAGCTAACACCGAGGAACTGAAGGAAAAGGAAGATGAGACGATGCCCGATGTGGAAAAACCTATGGATCCTATTGATCCTCCTCCGCAAGAGCCTTCCTCTTCTAGGAAGAGGCCTTCATGGCTTAGGGGGACACTTGATGATGCTGAAGGGCACAATGCACCCAAAGGAACCTTCCGTGAAAGTAAGAAGCCGAACAGGTATCAGGGATACCTGACCATCATGAGCACGATCATCCAAAATGAGCCTTCGTCATTCACAGATGCTATCAAGCATCAAGTATGGAAGGATGCTATGACCGAGGAATATGAGTCCATCATGAAAAACGATGTTTGGGATGTGGTCCCCAGACCCTAGGACAAAGCAGTTGTCACTTCAAAATGGCTTTACAAGATAAAGCATGCAGTTGATGGAAGTGCGGAAAAATATAAGGCTCGTTTTGTCGCTCGTGGCTTCTCCCAGAAGGAAGGTATAGACTATGACGAGATATTTGCACTTGTTTCTCGATATACCACCATCCGCTCTATCATAGCCCTTGCTGCTTCGCAAGGATGGAACCTACATCAGATGGATGTCAAGACTGCATTCCTACATGGTTCGATCTGAGGAGGTCTATGTGGAGCAACCCGAAGGATTTGAGATTTATGATCGAGAATCTCATGTGTGTAGGTTGAAGAAGGCCCTCTATGGGCTAAAGCAAGCACCCTGAGCGTGGTATGAGAGGATCGATAGCTACTTGATGAAGCTGGGATTCACTAGGAGTGAAGCCAACCTTAACCTTTACTTTAAGGTTATAGTGACAAGCCTCTCATACTGGTGTTATATGTTGACGACCTCTTTCTAACAGGTGCAGACCCACTCATTCACAAATGTAAGAGGGAGCTGGCTTCTGATTTTGAGATGAAAGACCTAGGACTTATGCACTACTTCCTAGGAGTGGAAGTCTGGCAGAAAGCAGGGGAGATTTTCTTATCTCAAGGAAAATATGTGGTGAAGATATTGGAGAGATTCGGCATGGTGGACTGCAAGCCCGTAACTACCCCGATGGAGCTTGACTTCAAGAAATTAAGCGGTAGTGCTGCCGGACCTGTTTTACGAAATGCTACCAAGTATCGTCAACTCATCGGAGCATTGATGTTCTTGGTGAACTCTCGTTCGGATATATGCTTTGCAGTCAACACATTGAGTCAACATATGGTTGAGCCTCACCACTCACATTAGATTGGTGCCAAGAATCTGTTGAGATATCTTCGTGGCATAGTCACTCATGGGTTGAAACTTGAGATACACTGCCGGAGATGTGAAACTACTTGGGTATAATGATGCTGATTGGGCAGACAGTGTGGTGGACCGAAAGAGCACTTCCGGGTGCTGTTTCTCTTTGGGATCTACCTCGATATCTTGGATGAGCAGGAAGCAAAAGTCGGTGGCTTTGAGCACCGCCGAGGCAGAGTGCATTGCTGCTAGCATGGCCTCCTGTGGGGCAGTGTGGTTGTGAAAGCTCTTCAGTGAGCTGTTTCGATTTACAATGGATACCACCGTGATCCCGTGTGACAACCAGAGCGGGATCCGTTTATTAGACAATCCCGTATTTCATGATCGCTCCAAGCATATCAATATCAGGCACCACTATATTCGAGATATGGTGCAATGGGAAGCAATAAGGCTCCAACATATCGGTACAGATGAACAGGATGCTGACATTTTGACAAAGCCCCTAGGAAAGGTCAAATTTCTGACTTTCCGACAAAGACTTGGTGTCTTTCAGAGACCCTCTTATGAGGGTCG
Source organism: Pinus tabuliformis (assembly GCA_031772625.1). NCBI lineage: Eukaryota > Viridiplantae > Streptophyta > Pinopsida > Pinales > Pinaceae > Pinus > Pinus tabuliformis. Next base: position 204,779,083 of record CM062816.1, read on the forward strand.
AGTATGATGTATTGAGCTCTGGGAGCTCCAGGGGGGTGTGAGGTACTTCTTGGAGTGACATGTGACCATAGGGCGACTCACCATCCCTTGGTGGAGCAATATGTACAAGGTAAAAGGTTCAACCTTCCCCTGTGACACCCCGTGGCGACTGTGGAACATGATGATTAGTTCTCCTGTGGGCCAGGATGATTCGTTCTCCGTGGCGACTGTGGAACAGGATGATTAGTTCTCCTGTAGGCCAAGATGATTAGTTCTCCGGGGCATCCACTAGACAAGATGATTCGTTCTCCTGTGGACAGGATGATTAATTCTCCTGTCGAGGCATCCTATCCATGCAGTCTGGGACTCATGGGAAGTACCTCTCATATGATCAATGAGCAGGGAAATGAGGATAGGGACCATAGCAGTACTATCGATGGACGCATCGTTGTATCTACCGTACTCCCTATGCTAGGATGGCCTCCATTGATCCGGGATCAATGATACTGATCTGGGATCAGTGAGAGTCACGACTATTCATCATCAACGTTTGCATATAAATACAAGGTGCCTCCTCCTCACTTGGACAATTCATTCACTCATCTTCTCTCTCTCTCTCCTACGCATAAAAGGAACTTCTCTCTCTCTCACACGTGTGGCTGAAAGGAAGACGTCCTAGGGCAAGGAAGACGCAGAAAGAAGGATGCTAGGGCAGCAGGTCATCTCTTTGACCAGCGTTGACCATCTAGGGGTGCGGATTGGGTGTGGCTGCCTCTCCTAGGCAGGCCGCAAATTTTGGCACAAAAACTGAGGTGATTTGACCTCTGGTTTGTCCGGTGTTGACTGCCCTAGTTTAGGGCTGCAAGTTGACTTCAGAAATTTGCAAATTGACTGTACTTTTGGGGATGTTCAAGGGCTATTTCTTCACGTTGTTCGAGGACAAGTTGACCAGAAATTGACCAAGCATTTTAGAGGTCAATTTCAACTAGTTTGACCAAGTTTGACTTTGCTGATATAAAATTACAGAATTCAGATTTTGTACTATTTCTCTCTGTTGAACTATTGAAGATAAAAGAAGATTTGATCAAAGGGTTTCCCCGCATTGGGGTTTGTCCCTGGCTAGCCGCCACATCTTGTGTCTCTTGTTTTGGCTTGTTTTCTGTTGATCATTTAATGTTCTATCTGCACTTTACTTAATGTATATGTGATTGCTAATCTGTGGCTAATAAGAAGAAAAATAAGTAAACTGCTCTAAGCATAGAACATACCATAATTTAACAGTGGGCCTGCATGGAGCACACCGGGACACTGCGTTAGCATTGTGCTGCCTCCTCTACCTCCCGGAGCTCTGACGTTAGGCTTCGGATTTTTGTTAGAGGGTGGCTCTACCCCAGCGCTGGAAATGCGTGGGCCCTTCCTCACCCAATGAAAGTTTCCTTGGGTTTGAGCTGCCTCCTCTGGCGTCTCTTTGTTGCGTATTCGAGGTCCTGGAGAAGATCCTCCAACCTCCTCAAATATCCCTGCCCCTCTGCTGCAATAGATCACTTGTTCGATTTTCTCAGCCAATCACGCCCCAGAAAAATTGAACTGATTGATCTCTCAAGTGTATCTCCAACTGACCCTCAAGCCTCTTATACTTTTCTTGTTGATGAATCAATGGCCGAAATTAAGTCCCTAATCAAAGACTAAGATTAAAACAAACTTGATCCTTGTCACTTAGAAGTTTCTCACCCATATTCTTATTAATACCCATTAATATTTTTATTCTCCTAAGTTTAGACTTAGGAACCCATTAAAAATATTAATTATTTTAATAACTCCTCATCCAGGTGGAATTTCTCCAAACGCTTTCTGGGTCTTGGAGTTCTCATGTGTTCTAGCCCCTCCACAAAATTTCGGAGCTAGAGCACATCTGATGCTACCCAAAATCAACACTCCCTCTTAGCAAGGAATGTGCTCTAGCAATACTTCTCAACAGAGGTATAAAACTAATCCACTGTATCGGTCCTCTGTGTTGCTGATGCTTGGCCTGCTGCCCTTCATCCACTGCACTGTTACTCCCTGTATTGTTGCCCATGACTTTGCCACTGCGACTGCTACATCTATACTACAGCTCCCTCTCAAAATGTTGCGTCATGCTACCCATAACACTGTCACTGCTAATTGTTGCACTGCAACTTAGTTGCTGAGAAGTAAGCAACTGAAAAACTCACCCAAACATTGACATGCTGGTCAGTATGGATGCCTCGTGATACTAAAGCTACCTTTGATGCTACTGCGCTGCGAAAAACTGCTCTGCGCCTCTCGCACTGCTACAACATCCACTGCGCTACCTCAGACTTTGGCACTCTAGCTCTACCACTATTGCTTCATCACACCTTGCTCCAACCGACACGCGTCATTTTGCCACTATCGTTAAGGGCTCTTGTAGCCGTATGTGATCCAAGAGTTTGGGCACCTCAAGGATCCTCCCTGTGCATGTAGTCCTCTCGACTACAACTTCATGTCGCCCCACCTTTTCTCCGGAGGCGCATGAGCACTCATGGCACAATTGTCATCCTCGCCTTCCCTATCAGCTTTCGCTGGAGCAACCCTCGATTCAGAAGCTTCCTCCTTGCCCTTCTTCCGGGGGCACTGAGTGGAATAATGTCCAAATTCCCCCACACTTGAAGCATCTGACCTTGGAAATATCTTTCTTCTTCTGGTTCTCCTGCCCTTGCTGTTCCGATGATGCGAGAGCTGTATCCTCCTCCTCCTCCTTCTTGACCCGGGCTCCTTTGCCGCTACCCCCGCCTTGGTCAACCTCTTGGTCTCTTCTTGTCGAAGAATTCACCACATCTCCTCCCAACTGGGGTGAGTCGCTCTGCCCAGGATACTTTGGACAAATGTCTCCCAGTCCTCGGTGATGGCATTCAGGGCAGTCTTGACCATGAACTCAGGATTTGGTGTAGACCCAACGGAAGTCAACTGGTCTCTAATCCTTTGCAACCTGAGGAGGAAGGGATCGATCTCTTCTCCCTTCTGCATTTGGTACTGTTTCAGCTGATATTCTAATAGCATCTTCCGCTGGATGGAAGTGCCCTGGTACAAGGTGGTCAACGTCTCCCACATCTCCCTTGTTTCTTTCTCAGAATGTGTGGTACTACATGATCTTTGTACCCGTCTAGGATCATGCACTTAGCATTCACCTCGGCCTCCTCGTACTTCTTTAACCGATTAGCATCGACCAGAACAACAACTACTTTCAAGGCATAGTCCTTGTTGCGATTTTTGTCTAGGACTGCTAGGATCCTGGCCTTCCAGATGATGAAATTGGATGCTCCATCCAATCTGTCCTGATCCCTCAGTCCATTGACCACCATCTCTGCTCAAAAAATATAGGAAAGGTTCTCTTCTCCCTCTCCTGTTGCTAATCCAACAAGACTTGGATCTGGATTTCTTTGGTGCAAGAAACCCTCAAAGGAACAAGCTCCTCTAGACTCTCTCTGAGTCCTGATTTCCTTCACAAAAATCCTCTGGCCAAATGTCGAATCACTCCTCTCCAATCCTCTTTTGTTGTTGCAACTTGGATCTAGATTTCTTTGGTTAGAAATCTGTCAATGCAATGACTCCCTCTACCTCGGCTTTGTCTCCACAGACATTGTTCTGCACCAATAGCAATAGCGTCCCACTGGCTCCTCAGATCGAATCTGCTCTACTGCCCCAGTCCCGGAAACTGAAGAATCTGAGCTCCTTTGGCTCTGCGCAATCACAACGTGAGCTAGATCAGCTCCTCCTAGCCACTACGTCACTCCTTCTTCGTCCAAAAAGATGACGTGGCTCTGCATGAGCCTGATCTGTCGCTCTCTTCTTCTATGTTGGCCTAGACAATTGACGCAGTTACTGTGTGGGCTCCTCCCAGCTACTGCGTCACCCTCACCTGGCTCAGAATGCTGATGCAGGCACTGCGTGAGCCTCTGTGTCACCTCTTCTGCACTGCGTCACTCTCCCTCTGCGTCTTTGGCTCTGGAACAACGTTGTCACTCGGGATAGCTGCTTCTCTGCAACAAATTCTCTGGATCTCCTGGCTGGTGTCTTCAGTGTCCTATGATCTGCAATGCTTTGATACTATGTGAAAATTTCTGAATCTACACATCAGGAATCCTACTGCAATCACTAGTTTATCATCTCCTACTTGTTTTTACAGCGATGAAAACACTATTGCAGACTACACATACATACAAATCATGAACTGAAAATAGAACGAGACAAATACACAAGGGACACTGTTATTTTTGGACAAATGTCCCCGGAAAAACCAAATGCGGGAAAACCGGTGCAACAACTCTGAGGGTTTTCTATTATTAAGCAGTAGTTCTGAATACAACTCTGGTTTCCCTCTCAGCAATCCAGTTACAGAGATAAAAATATACTCGCAGAAACCTAAGTGAGATTACCTTACTTCACCCGGCAAAATCTTTCTGTTCTGGCAACTCGACTGGCTGTCCCTAGTTACAACTGCGCTGCCCCTTCGCAGTAGCTGCGTGGAGCAAACTGGGACACTGGGTCAGCACTGTGCTACCTCCTCTGCCTCCTGGAGCTTTGAGGTCAGCCTTCTCGGCTGTTCCTACTGCTCCTCGATTGAATTCAGATTTCTACTGGAGGGTGGCTCTACCCCAGGGCTGGAAATGCGTGGGCCCTTCCTGGTCCAACGTCAGTCTCCTTGGGTCTGCGCTGCCTCCTCTGGCGTCTCTTTGCCTCTCTTTTCTGTGTATTCGAGGTCCTGGAGAAGATCCTCCAACCTCAACTATCCCTACCCCTCTGCTGCAACAGATCACTTGTTCGATTTTCTTAGCAAACCATGCCTCAGAAAAATCGAACTAACTGATCTCTCAAGTGTATCTCCAACTGACCCTCAAGCCTCCTCTTATACTTTTCCTGTTCATGAATCAATGGCCAAGATTAAGTCCCTAATCAACGGTTAAGATTAAAATAGACTTTATCCTTGTTACTTAGAAGTTTCTCACCCATATTCTTATTAATACCCATTATTATTTTTATTTTCCTAAGTTTAGACTTAGGAACCCATTAAAAATATGAATTATTTTAATAACTCCTCATTTGGGTGGAATTTGTCCAAACGATTTTTGGGTCTTGGAGGTCTCATGTGTTCTAGGCCCTCCACAAAATTTCAGAGCTAGAGCACATTTGATGCTACCCAAAATCAACAAGGACATTGTGTTGCGTAGTGACCCATCTGACCATCCGTGAAGCACTTTATCTTCGAGACGTCCTTTTTCCGCCTCCGCTGCTCCTGTTGCCCTTCAATACAAGGGCTGCATTCTCATCCCCCTCCTTGGGCTTCGACCCACTGCTGCTGCTTTCGTCAAGCTTGCACTTGACTAAGTCTCTCCTCAGCTCCTTTTGCTTAAGAGTTGCCCACATCTCATCCCAATTCGACAAAGTCGCCCTGCCTAGGATACTCTGGACAAAGACTTGCCACTCATCTGAGACTAAATTAAGGGCTAGTCTAACCAACTCGGAACCCTGAGGTGTAGACCCCACATCTAATAACTCATCTCGGGTTCCCTGAAGCTTCGTGAGGAATGGATCCACACGCCCCCCTTCTACATCTGCGCAGATCTCAGTTTCTGCTCAAGGTAAATCTTTTGTTGCTCGGAAGAACCCTGATGCAACGTAGACAACACATCCCACATCTCCTTAACAGTCCCTCTGCTAGCGATGTGACAAACAACATGATCCTTCACTCCGTTGAGGATCATTCTCTTTTCCTTCGCCATTTCTGCTCAATATTTCTTCAGCGGATCCTGATCTGCAGGCACAACCACCACACTGTCAACATATGTCTTGAGAGCATGCTCATCTAGAAGGAATGACATTCTCACCTTCCAAATGACGTAGTTGGATGCCCCATCGAACCTGTCCTGATCTCTTAGCCCATTGGTTGCCATCTCTGCCACGAGAATGTCGAATTGCTCCTCTATGCTCTTACTGTTGCTGCTCAACCAATAAGAAAACGAACTTCTTAGCGAGAAGTCTACTGAGGAAAAATTCCCTTACTGTGCTTCTCTTTTCTCTTATGACATCTTTTTTCCCATCAAAATGGCCTATAGAAAAACTGCGTCCCACCAGCTCTTCCTCACGCTGAGGCTCAGCGCTGCTCCCTCTGCTAGGACAAAATTTTGATCTGGAAGTCCTTCCTCTCTATCAAATCACTCAGAGAGAGACAACCTCGAAAATTCATCACTCCGACTTGGACTGCGCAAACCCCTCTAAGGATTCGAACTGTTGCCTCCTGCAGCTATTTTGATCTCCTTTTCTACTCAGCGCTGGGTTCTCTGGCACTGTTCTTCTTGCTTCACCTGCACTGCTCTGATACCATGTGAAAATTCCGTAAACCGAAATCCCTACTACAACAACTGATTAAACTTCTCCTATTTGTTAATTACTGAAACAAATTATTTACTGCTTCCTACAACAAATATCGAAGCTAACACATTGCAACCTACACCAATTAAATAATATGCCCAAAACAAGAACATAACAATAGAGAAAGATACAACACAAAGGACACAATATTTTTTGGACAAATGTCCCTGAAAAAACCTAATGCGGGAAAACCGGTGCAACAACTCTGAGGGTTTTTATTATTATGTAGTAATTTTCTGAATATAACTCTGGATGCCCTCCCAACAATCCAGTTACAGAGAAATACAATTGGCAGAAGAAATTTGTGAGATAACCTCACTCTACCTGGCAAGTATCGGTTGATTCGGCAACTGAACCAACATGTCCCCAACTATTTCTGCGTGGCACCTGCGTCAGCCACTAAGGCTCTATATCAGCTCTGCGCTGGGTTGATTTTCTCTACCGGAGCTCTGACGTCAACCCTCCCGGCTCAGACGTCAAACCCTAACAAATTTTCAAACTTTTGCTGAGAGGATTGTGTTGCCTCTGCGTGAGCCCTTCTGGCTCAGTAGCAACCCCTCTTGGGTACGGCGCTGCCTCCTTCTGGTGTCTCTCTGCCTCTCCGCTGCGTATTCTGGCTCAGTCGAAGACTCTCCAACCAAATTATCCTTGCCCCTCACTGCAAAAGCTCACTATCGAAATTCTCCCGGCAGCTGCTCTGCTTTAGAAAATAGAACTTCTAAATTCTCTCTGTGTGTCTTTCCAAATGACCCTCAAGCCTCCTTAAATAATCTCCTCATTGTCATTCAATAGCCCAAATTAGAAGCTAATCAATGGCTAAGATCATTTCTACTTGATCCTTGTTCACAATTTATATTAATACCCTTTAACTATTTTATTTTCCTCAGTTTACACTTAGGGTCCCATTAAAAATAATTAATTATTTTAATAAAACTGTCTCTAAGTGGAATTTTCCAAAACGCTTTCTGTGTTCTTTGGAATACATGTGTCCAAGCCTCTCTGCAAAATTTGAGACTTAAAGCACATCCGATGCTACTAGAAATCAACAATGAGAAGGCATTTCTTGAGTGGGTGCATTAACAAAATTTGCAGTGAATTTTCAGTCAAGGTGTGAGTTTTCAAATTCCTCATCACTAATTTGGTTGGTAAAATTGCTTTCAAGGCCTAGGGACTTCAGGTTCTCTCTCTAAAGCTCTCTATCTCATCATACAAAGCATTAAAATCAGTGACATTAATAGTTGGGATAAACTACGAGTCTGATTCTCTGTCTTAAAGTGCTTTAAGGTCTGATCATAATACTTGGTTGCATCATTAGTTGAGAACATAATATGTTTGATTGATTGAGCATTAACTTGGCATCTTGAATTCATTGGTAGCTTACTGTTATTTTGAATACATTTCTAAAGTTAAAGCGCTAAAAGAGAATTTAATTCACTATTTTCCTCACTATTTTCATCACTGGTTAAACTAAAAGTAACTTTGACACTGATATTCAGAATTTTTTTAGTGTTTGTTGTCTCTCATCATCTGAAATTGCATTTGAGCTTAGCTTCTAAAGTGTTTCACACCTGCAGTCTTAGAAGTGTTTAGCATCTAATATTTCTTATTGGCTTTCTTGTTTTGTCAGAAAATCTAAGGGTGATCGTGCTAAGATTTGTTCTCTTTGAGCTAAAGTTACATTGAAAATTTGCTTCATTTACCTAACATTGAATAATCTGAAGATAATTGATTAATTTGAGATCTAATTATGTGTTGGGAATCCTTAAATAGTTTACTTTGAGATTTCTAGGCATTTTTTACATTGAAGTTTCGATCCGTGTTGAATTGCATATTTGTAGCAAATTGTATATCTTTTGGAAGTTTCATTTCAGTCATTGTCTTGTCGAAGTGAACATTTATCTTTGTAACTGAAATTGAAGAATTCATCATATAACTCAGAATAAATCATAAATCTAAGTGCTGCTAAGTTTCAAATCTCGCTTCACTAATCATCTTCTAATTCCTCCTTGCATTCCGCATTCTAAGTTAGTCTTGCATTTAATAATCGACCTCCAAGCATAAGCTTGGTTGAAAGAAAGATAGGAACACCTTTGTGTCTTCTCTTGAGAAGTCTAGTCTTTTTAGTGTCTAAAACGGTGACCTTGCAGTTGTCAGAGCCACAACCTCTACAGCGCCGGAGGCACCAGGTACGTTAGATTTCAAGGAGAGGGATCGTTAATCACACCCTCGTGTGCTTCACCTTGACTTCTCTCTGCCATTCGCTATAAAGTTTAGGCTCAATACAGACAAATATCAAAAGACATACTTAGAATAGGCATTTAAATAAAATCAACCAAGATTCTTGCATTTCACTTAAGTCATAGGAATTGCATTTTCATATAGGATAGTTAATCATTAAAGCAACAGTTGTCCATCCTGTACTTCGTTCTAAATTTACTTAGCAATATAGTTGACTCCACAAGGCACTGGTATCAATCATCTAAATCTAATCGAATCCTTTAAAATCTTGCTAGATCTAAACAAGTACTTGGCTGCTCAATTGTGTTTCTCGGTTTGGTTGGTTCCCAATTAGTCCTTCTTCTTTCCATTTCTGTATGCTCTACCCCCCTTAGTCTGTTGTAGAGAGACAACTTAAACAAAGAGATTGGGGATCAGGGTGACAACCCCCAATCTGAGCCGTTGTCACGGTGCCTAGACATTCTGTGCAACAACATTTTTGGCGTCATTGCCGGGGACCAATTTATTGGACCTTGGCTTTAGGACATTCATCTTAAATCATTTTTTCTCCTCATTTCTCATCCTTTCATCTCTCACCGGGATAAGTTCCTTGTCCTTGGTTCCTTTTACTAACTTCCTTTCTTGCATTTGGGTTTATCAAAGTTAGATTTCTGTTTGGGTGGTGACTCCATTTCTTTTATCTTCTACAGGAGTGTGTACTAGAAGACATCCAAGTAGCTTGGTTAATCCTTCTCTTGATCCTGAAAGGGTTCTCAGAGTACGAATACACAAGCTCTCTTCCCGTACACTTCTTGTTCATCTTAGACAAGAAGCTCTCTCTGATATCCATTTGCTTTTTCCTGACCTGGCTAAGCAAGACATCATGGACTTGTTTGCCCCTTGTAACTTTGCTAACATTCAAGGTTATCCCAATGATCTTCCGGAGAAGGGGATTGACAAATTGCCCTCTTTTCAGGGCAATAATGCAATTAGTGCTCAAGCTCATCTCAAAGATTTTAGCTCTTGGTTGGGTAAACATGCTAGAAATGTCGATTATAATCATGAAGATGAGCCTGTTTGTTCTTACCTTAGAAGATGTTTTAGATTGGTTTACGAAAAAGCCCAATAATTCATTTGACTCATTGCAATCGATTATTAATGCCTTTAAGGAAAAGTATGGAGATAAGAGAGAAGAAAGGCATCTAGTTAAGGCTATCAGTGTCATAAAGAAGAAGGAAAATGAAACCGTAGAAGAGTTTAATAGGAGATTTAATGGTATTATTAAAGAATTACCTCAAGATTATAAGCCTCCTGATAAATCTCTTTTGGATTTTTACATTGATGCTTTTAATGTTGATACTTCTTATGAATTGAGACATGTTAAGAATAGTGACTATAAAGTTGCTCAGAGTTTAGCTGAAGAGCTTGAAAAGGATAAGAAAGCATCTGGGAAGTCTAAAATCCCAGGCTTTGATAAGGCTTCAACCAAATTGAAAGACCCTAAAGGAAAAGAGGTTAAATAATTTGACGATGATCCTATGCAAAAATTGTTGCAGAAACTTGAAAGCATGGAGCTAAATCAAGCTAAGTTAATATCTAATCATGCTAAGGAAATTACAGTCTAGGTTGATCCAAATGGAAAGGTCTCAAGCACAAAGTTCCCAACCTAGAAATAATAATAATAATCGAAATAATAATGCTTGGCAAAGGCCCGTCTAATGAGCATAAACTGTCAAATCCTCTTGAATCTGCCAATCTTGTGGATGAAACTCCTCCCTATTGTAGGGCCTATGATGCTCTTCATGAAGAGGCTACTTGCCCCTTTGTTAAGAGAATTTTGGATAGTGGGATGTTTGGAATAATGTTAGGATATTCCAACACATAGGAAATAGTTAAGTATAACTTGGTCTAGTGTAGAGTTAGGTAAAGTATGTTTTTTTACTATGTACTTTGTAACTTACAATCCGATGGTCACGATATGTTCTAGACATGAAGTGATCCGACGGTTCATTCTCTCCTCAGTGTTACCGACACTTGATCCGTGGCTTAACACCCGATTGGTCCATGATCTCTATTTAAAGAGCATGGAGGGTCATTTGTAGGGTGACTGTTCATGAGAGAAGCTTATGTAAATTTTCATTCTTTTATCAATAAATTGCCTGAAGTGGCCGCATTGGCTCAGGCCGTGGATTGTTTCCCTCTTTGAGGGTTTTAACCACATCAAGAATACTGGTGTATTGATCTGTGATCTGTTTGTGAGCGGTGTCCTCTGGTGTTCTATCTGAGGAACTTACCCTATAAATTCCTACAAATAAGTAATCAAATAAATGTGGTTGGCAAGGAGTTTTCATTATCTATGGAATATTGGATGGAAGTTAAGGAAAATAGTCAAGAGGTCAGGCCTTCTATATCTTCCTTTAGCATAAATAGTTTTGATCATGAAAAGGATTTGGTGTTTGAATTATTTGGTGAAAAGCCTTCTCCAGAGCAAGTCTTGGAAATTGCGAAAGATAAGGGTTTGACTTATCAAAAAAGGGATAAGGATAGAAGTGGAAATCAAATTCCCCATCGAATTTTTAACCCTAGTTCAACTAGATTGGATGTTGATTTGGGAAGTTGGTTTAATAATGCAAAAATATGGGTTTTTGTCACCAAGATATTGAAGATTCCTTCCCAAAAGGCTAAGTTATTAAAAGCCATTGAAGCTCCTCGTGTTAATGTTTCTCAACAGAATTCTTGAGACTGTCTATCAAGATGCCCCCATACATTTACAAAGTATGGATTCTAATAACAAAGATCATCAACCATTTTTTATTACTATAATGGTGAATGGCTATAGATTGTATAACTGCATGTTGGATTCTGGTGCCTCGGCTTGTGTTATGACCAAGAGGGTCATGGATCAACTTAACTTAGGAATTTCTAGACCTTACTACAACATATGTGCCATGGATTCTAAGAAGATTGAAGTTCACGGGTTGATTAAGAATTTACAAGTTCATTTATCAGTTTACCCTGACATCATGATTGTAATAGACATAGTTGTAGTTGATGTTCCTGATGATTGGGACATTTTGTTGTCTAGGAAATGGACCTTTGATCTAGGTGGAAGGATTTAGATGAATTGGTCATATGCTACGATTCCTTCTCCTAGAGGTGATGGATTTGTTAGCCTTAACAGAGAGCCTGAGAGAAGATTCCATGTTGAAGATTCTAAGAGTCCCCATAATGAAATAATAAAGGAACAACCTAGCCTTGGGAATTATGCCATTATGTTTAATTCTATAATTCCCTCGGAGGTCAAGGTTGATGAGAAGGTGGGTGATTTAAAGAATAAGGTATGGTATATGTATTTCAATGGTGCATCTTCTAGGCATGGTAAAGGTGTTGGAATTGTATTAAAATCTACCCTTGGTCATATTTTCAAATTTTCCTATAGATTGGAGTTTGAAGCAACCAACAATATTGCTAAGTATGAAGCTTTATTGTTGGGTCTTGAATTGGCAAAATATTTAAAGGTTAAGTTGCTTAGTATCAAGGGAGATTCTGATTTGGTTAGCATGCAAATTAAGAATAAGTTTACATGTAAAAACCAAAGATTAAGAAACTCTCGAAATGTTGTATGGGATACTATGGAATGTTTTGATGCTCTAGATCTAGAAGCTAACCCTAGAGAAAAGAATAATTTGGCAGATGAACTTGCTGTTGCAGCATCTACTTTGCAGTCATCTGATGAATTGTTGAAGGATAAGGTTAAAATGGAAATTCTTTTTAGACCTTCTGTACCTGACAATATGAGGCATTGGCAGGTTTTTGATGATGAAAGACAGGTGATTCGCTTTCTTAATAAGTTGGATGAATTTGAAAATTTTGAGGTTAGTTATAAAGAGGATGGATCTGAAAATCATGAAGATATAACTAATCCTACTCCTAGGAACATTGTAGCTTTGGAGCAACATTTCGATCATCATGATGCTACAAAGAAAAAGGATGAAATTAAGATGGATCTAGGGGAGTTCATTGAAGTAAACATTGGTACCTCTGATAACCATAAAGTCTTAAAGATTGGTAAAGGTACCAGTGATGGAGAAAGACAAATGCTAGTTAATTTACTTCGTGAATATAGAGATGTTTTAGCATTTTCTTATGATGAGCTAAAAGGTTATAGGGAAGATGTCACACTATGAATTTAAAAGATAAAAATGCTAAACCCTTTAGTCAAAAGCTTAGGCAGATAAATCCTAAGTTGGCCCCCTTAGTTCAAAAAGAGCTTTCAAAGATGCTTGCAGCAGGATTTATTGCTCAAACTACACATTCGACATGGTGTTCTAACTTGGTGATTGTTAGGAAAAAGAATGGGACAATTAGACTCTGTGCCAATTTTAGAAACCTTAATCTGGCATGTAAAAAAGATAATTACCCTTTGCCAAACATGGAGACTATGTTCCAAAGTTTAACGAGTTCGGGAATGATGTCATTGCTAGATGGTTTTTCTGGATATAATCAAGTATGGGTTAAGAAAGAAGATCGGCACAAAACTACTTTCAAAGTTTCACCACACCATGGGGTAGATTTGAATATATTAGAATGCCTTTTGGATTAACTAACGCTAGAGCTACCTTTCAGACGGCCATGGATTATGCCTTTAAGGGTTTAATTGGTAAAATAATTGAGATATACCAAGATGATCTTACGGTTTTCTCTAAGGATGGTATCAATCATATAGGTCACCTTAGGCAAATTTTCGACATATGTGAAGAGTTTGGAATCTCCTTGAATCCTGCTAAATCTATATTTCGAGTAACTGAAGGGAAGTTACTTGGTCACATCATCTCGAAAGATGGGATCAAGAAAGACCCTGAAAGGGTTGAGGCAATTGTAAAGACTCCTCTTCCTCATAATTTGAAATCCCTTCAGTCTTCCTTTGGAAATACCAACTTTATTAGGAGTTTTATTCCAAATTATGCAGAAATATCCAAACCTATTCAATGTCTTCTTAAGAAAGATGTTAATTTTTTGTGGAAAGAAAATAGTAAAAAGGGTTTTCAAGAAATCAAAGGTGTTATTGCAAAAGCTCCTATTCTAGCTAGCCCTGATTATTCTAAAGATTTCATTGTTTTTTCTTTTGCTTTAGAAGATACAATTGTTGTTGTCTTGTTACAAAATAATAAGGAAGGTCACGAACAACCTATTGCTTTCATGAGTAGAGCTCTTCAAAATTATGAATTAAATTATACTACCATGGAAAAGCAAGCATATGTGTTGGTCAAGTCTCTTAAGCATTTCAGGACTTATGTGGGTTATTCTAAACTCATTGCTTTTGTCCCACATTTAGCTGTTAAAGATATATTAACTCAGACTGATTGCTTAGACACTCTTGTTAGGTGGGTTACTAAGATCCAAGAGTATGAGTTGGAGATTAGACCCACTAAGTTGGTCAAAGGTCAAGGATTGGCTGAAATGTTCACTGAAGGTAATGAAAAAGCTCTTGGTTTGATTTGTCTGAAAGATTCATCTTTACCTGAGCTGCAAAGATTAGGAGAGCATGATTGGTACAAGAATATCATTTATTATCTGTTAATCTTACATGTCCTGATTATTTAGTTGCTCATAGAAGATGGGTTCTTAGATTAAAAGAAACTAAGGAAGGTCACGAACAACCTATTTCTTTCATGAGTAGAGCTCTTCAAAATTCTGAATTAAATTATACTACCATGGAAAAGCAAGCATATGCGTTGGTCAAGTCTCTTAAGCATTCCAGGACTTATGTGGGTTATTCTTAAATCATTGTTTATGTCCCACATTTAATTGTTAAAGATATATTAACTCAGAATGATTGCTTAGGGACTGTTGCTAGGTGGGTTACTAAGATCCAAGAGTATGAGTTGGAGATTAGACCCACTAAGTTGGTCAAAGGTCAAGGATTGGCTGAAATGTTGACTGAGGGTAATGAAAAGCTCTTGGTTTGATTTGTCTGAATGATTCATCTTTCCCTGAGTTGCAAAGATTAGGAGAGCATGATTCGTACAAGGATATCATTTATTATCTGTTAAATCTTACATGTCCTGATTATTTAGTTGCTCATAGAAGAAGGGTTCTTAGATTAAAAGAAACTAAGTATTGCCTTATGAAGGATGGCCTCAGATGGAGAAATCCTGAGGGTATTATACTTAGGCGTGTTGATGAAATTGAGTCCAAGAAATTAATTTCCAAGTTTAATTCAGGATTTTGTGGTGGCCATTATGTTGCAAGAACTACTGCCCACAAAATTCTAGAGTTGGTTATTATTGGCCTTCAATCTTTTTTGATGTGCATAAGTTTGTTAGAAGTTGCCAAGCTTGTCAACTATTCACTGGGAAACATTTTAAAATTGGCAATTAGGGCCAAATTCCAACTTAGGACAGCTCATATGATGCAGATGATTCTTGCATTGGATCCCTCTTTTAAAGAAGTCCAATTTATATATAAAGATCATCTCATTCTGACAAGAAGAAATGGAATTTGGAGTTTATTCTCTCTCATGCACAAATTGTCAAGGCCGGCCTTGGTCAAATGTAGGCTCAAAAGCCCAATAGATGTGTCTCCTCACCCTCAATGAAGTGTATAAATAGGAGTGACCTCTCTCCTCATTTGGACATCACTCATCTCATCACATATCTCTCTCTCTCCTCTCTTGATTGGTTCGTACAACTTGGAGGCAGCCTTCTCTACTTCGCATGTGTGGCAGGAGGACGGATTTCTGGGATTGTCTATTGGCCGAATTTCAGGATAATAGACCAGTGTTGACCATGACCTATTTGAACTTTGTTGACTTCAATCTTGAGGGCGAAATTTCGATTTTTGGAGGCCGCATTCATTGGCACAAAAATCGAGGTGATTAGGATAGTTTGACTTCAGATTTGACTACAAAAATTACAGCAGTGTTTTCTCTCTCCTTTGACTGGGTTGACCAAACTATTTTGGGCTAACTTTGACTCTCTTGGAAGGCCGAATTGATCTACTCTTGACCGAGCTGCTTGGAGGATGTTTTGGTGCTGCTTTGACCACCATTAACTTTCTAGTTAGGGCTGCATTTCACTGTTGATTTTGACAGGTTTGTTTTGACCATGTATTGGGCAAGTGCATTTGATATTTGTACTCTCTCTCTCTGTTGAACTATTGAACAATAATAAGAAGATTTGATGAAAGGCTTTTCCACACATTGGGGTTTTTCCCTGGCATCCGCCAAATCTTGTGTCCTCTTGCCTTGGCTTGTCTTTTGCACATGTTTTTATGTTCTATCTGCATTTACTATCAATGTGTTTAAGTTAATGTGATTGCTACTGGAAATGATTTGAAATTGTCATTGCGCTGATAAGGAACATTGAAGTATGCTAAAGTATAGAACATACGATTGTTATTTAAAATTAACATGGTATCAGAGCTCGGGTGAAAACAAAGCCCAAGCAAGAGTGAGGAAAAGCAATAACTAAGGGAAGTTGTTGGACAAGGACTTGGAATTAGTCCCAATTACGACTACATCTTACTTCAAATCCGAGGACAAGCTTAAGGACAAGCTAAGAAAATTATTGTTGATTCTATTCACAAGCCTTTGGTTGCCTATATTTCTGATTTGGAAACATCTAAGGAGATGTATGACAAGCTAGTTGGAATGTTCAAAATAAATAATGCAAATCAAGTTCTCTTTCTCAAGAACAAGTTGAAAGACATCAAGATGGATAGAGGAAATCCATCCAATCCTACTTCATCAGGATTACTGAGATCAAGTATGATCTCCTATCTATTGGAGAAGTCGTTGGTGATAGGGAGCTCACACTTATTGCATTTGGAGGCCTTACAAGAGAATGGGATGTGTTCAACACCACCATCCTCAATAATGACAAGATTCACGGATTTGATGAATTATTGGATAGATGCACTCAAGAAGAAATAAGGATGATGGAAAGAGACAAGCTCTCAAATGGAAACAATCCTACCGCCTTCTACGCTCATAATAAGAGGAAGAACAATGTTGATCCAAAAAATCAAGGTCAAGGGTTCAAGCCGGGATGCAAAGAAGGAAGAAAAGGAAGATGATTCAATTGTAACAGGTTTGGTCACTTTGCCAGAGAGTGTCCTCACAAGAAGGATACTCCAAGAGATGATGACACCAATAACAACAACTACAAAGGCAATGTCAATCAAAGGAACAACAGGTTCAACAACAAAGGAAAGAGGAATGCTCCCGTTGATTGAAATGGAAATGGTCGTCCTCCCATGAAGTCGAGAAACTCCAGGTATGAAGAAGTTGATGTTGTAAAGAAAAAAGAATTTTATCGCATTTCTACCCTCACCATTGTCTCTCCTTCAGATCCATTGGTTGATTGATAATGGTGCCTCAAGGCACTTCACTGGGTACAAAGAAGCTCTCTCTAACTTGATTGAAAAGAAGACAAATATGGAGATTATACTTGGGGATAATGCCACTTATCCCGTGAAAGGAATTGGAACTGTTACTCTCCACTTAAATCAAGGTCAAACTCTTCATTTACAAGAAGTGCTATATGGACTGTTGGAAATAATACTGAGAGGGGGGGTGAATCAGTGTTATCTAGCAATTTAATAAATCTTCCTTATTTGATCTTTGAATTATTTTTGCATGTCAGTACCATAAAATAATGAGCATGAACAAAGAAAACAGATAGTCACACCAAAGAACACAAGATGTAAGGTGGAAACCCAATGTGGGTGAAAACCACCTGCTGCAATATGTCTCTATCTTCTTTCAAATTAGAAACTCCTTTTACAATGATTTTGTACTGGTGCAGTCCTTTACCAGTACGCAGGCTGCAACCTGCAGAGAGCTACAACTCTCTCTCTCGTTTTCCAGTCTTCTCCTGGAAGGGAGCTACAACCCCCTACTTCTTTTCATAAAGCATCAAATGATCATCAAGTACATCACAGTTACAGTCCACTACAGTTATCAGATCAGTAATAACAGAACTAACCCAGAACACCTTATCAACAGAGAAATTCAATCAACAGAACATCTTAAGACAGAGACGCAGTTTTCCCTTCTGTGGCCTGCGACCAGACGCAGTTAACCTTCCGCTCCGATGCGTCCACACGCAGAGATCCTTCTGCTGCGCTGCGTGCCCACGCACTGTTCCTTGAACTGCACTGCGTCCTGTTGCTGTAGGGACGCACCCAGAAACACTATCGCGCCGCGTACTTTGCTGCAGAGACGCACCTAGAAATGCTATCGCGCCGCGTCCTTTTGCTCCAGGGACGCACTTGAACCTTAGTCGCCCTGCGTCCCAACGCAGATCTCCTGTTACTGCACTGCGTCCCGGACGCACCTGAACCCTTCTGCGCCTGCGTCCCGCCGCACCTGAACCCTTCTACGCCTGCGTCCCGGCGCACCTGAACCCTTACTGCACCTGCGTACCTCCGGGCATAGATGATTTCAAGACTTCAAGAGTAACCCAAACAGTCAGATCTACAGATCTGATCATGCGCCAAAGAGATCTCAGTCTTTCAGAAGATTCGCCTTTTTTAGATCTAGACCAGATCTAGCCTCATAAGATATTCAACCAAAGACATACCCAAACCAAATGATCTCCTTTGCTTTATATAGGCAAGCTCCTCCTCAAAACATGGAACAATACCACGAGCCGACACCATAGTAACACAATACCGTCGGCTAGATACCAAGAGTAAAACACAAGAAACCCCCACGTGTGCTTTTATCTGCCTTAAAATGTGTGCACTGGGTGGACGCACCTCCTGAACGGCTGGCCTGCGTCTCTGGACGCGGCTTCTGCATGGTGTACCTGCGGGTACGCATCTTTTGAACTGATTTCCTGCGTCCTTCTTTGTTTTCAATAAAAAGAGAGCCTTGCCATGGGAGTTGCCATCAAGTACAACATCTGTAACATATATAGCCATTCCTGAAACATAATGCCAACAATCTCCCCCTTTGGACTTGATGGCAACCTCACAAACTTTGCTTCATTCTCCCCCTTTGACATCAAGGGCAAAGCGTATGCTCCCCCTAAGATCATGTTCCCCCTGAACCAGATCTGCAACAAAGAACCATAATCCTCAATGAAAGAGATAGAGACATATTGCAGCTATTTCCAAGATCTCCTTCTGACCATCCTCCATAATGCCAACAATGCATTATGTGCTCCCCCTGAACCTGTACCATCAATCAGAAAAGGTTCAACAATAAGATGATGCATCAACAACCCCCAGCTTTTGCCTGAGGTATTCAAAAGTGTCCCTGGGCAAGGGTTTGGTGAGAATATCAGCAACTTGTTCCTTAGAAGGAACATACTCCAACTTGACCTTCTGTTCAAGCACTTGTTCCCGGAGAAAATGATACTTGATTGGTATGTGCTTGGTTTTTGAATGCATAACCGGATTCTTTGAGATGCTGATTGCACTTGTGTTATCACATAAGATGGGGATAGGTGGTGTA
This sequence comes from Pinus tabuliformis, assembly GCA_031772625.1. Classification (NCBI taxonomy): domain Eukaryota; kingdom Viridiplantae; phylum Streptophyta; class Pinopsida; order Pinales; family Pinaceae; genus Pinus; species Pinus tabuliformis. The sequence goes on from CM062816.1 coordinate 204,798,170, forward strand.
CAAGTGATTTGAAAATCCTGCAAAGTCTGCATCATCCAAAGGAGTTGGGTGCAACAAGATGCAGCAGCAACATATTCCGCTTCAGCTGTAGACAAGGCAATCGAACTTTGTTTCTTGCTGAACCAAGATACCAGTCTGGAACCCATAAAGAATGCACCACCACTTGTGCTTTTCCTGTCATCCACGCTTCCGGCCCAATCTGCATCTGTATAAGCATGAAGTGTAAGATCTGTATCTCTAGGATACCATAAGCCATAATTTTGAGTCCCTTGAAGATATTTGAAAATTCTCTTCACTGCCTGTAGATGAGTCTCCTTCGGATTTGCCTGAAATCTTCCAACTATTCCAACTGCATGCATGATATCCGATCGGGTACCTGTCAAATAAAGTAAACTTCCAATCATAGATCTGTAGGTTGGTTGATGTACTGCTGCAGATTCATCATTTGCACTGAGACTACATCCTGTGACCATGGGTGTACATACTGGTTTTGCATCTTCCATGCCATATTTCTTCAAAATCTGTTTGAGATACTTGGTTTGAGATAAAAAGATTCCTCCTTCTTTTTGTTGGATTTGCAAACCAAGGAAATATGTCAGTTCTCCTAGCAAAGACATTTCAAATTCTTTCTGCATGACCGAGGCAAAGTTTTGACTCATAGCTTCTTCATTGCTCCCAAAAATAATGTCATCTACATACACAACAAGTATTAGCAATTTGTCATTTTCAACTTTTATATAAAGATTGCTATCTGCTGATCCTTTTGAAAAACCTTGTTGATGAAGATATTTGTCCAAACGGTAGTACCAAGCCCTTGGAGCTTGTTTGAGACCATAGAGAGCCTTTTTCAATCTGCATACAAGATTTGGATCATTTCCAAGAATGAACCCATCTGGCTGTTCAATGTACACTTCTTCTTCCAAGTCTCCATTTAGAAAGGCTGATTTCACGTCCATTTGAAATACTTTGAAGTTTTGAAAACTTGAGAGAGCAAGAAACATTCGGATGGCCTCAAGTCTTGCAACAGGAGCAAAGGTTTCTTCAAAGTCTATCCCTTCTTGCTGCGCATATCCTTTACAAACAAGTCTGGCTTTGTTTCTAATTACTTCTCCATTTTCATTCAATTTGTTTTTGAAGACCCATTTAGTCCCGATAACATTCTTATCTTTTGGTCTAGGAACCAGCTCCCAAGTGTTATTCTTTTCGATCTGTTCAAGTTCTTCATCCATTGCTTTCACCCAACATTCATCTTTGCATGCTTCTTTCACATTTTGTGGTTCAGTCGAGGAGAGTAATGCCAAATAGCTTGAAGCTTCTGCAACTGTTCTTCTAGTTTGTACACCTGCTTCTTTTTGTCCCATAATCTGAGATTCTGGATGGTTCTTCTGAACATATCTGGATGGAGTCTTTTCTTCTATTCTTGTTTGCTCCTCTGGTTCTTCTTGAGGTTCTTCTTCTTCATCATTCTGTTTTTGAGGGTAGCCTTCATCTTCTTCGATGTCTTCACGATGTACTTGCCTAGGAATGTATCCCTTCTCATCAACCACTACATCAATGCTGTCAACAATTCTGCCAAGTCTTTTATTGTAGCATTTGTATGCTTTGCTATATGGAGAGTAACCAAGAAGAATGCCTTCATCTGCTCTAGGTTCAAGTTTGCCAAGCTGCTCATCAGTATTCTTGATATAGCATTTGCTCCCAAAGATTTTGAAGTGCTTTACTGAAGGAGTTCTACCACTCCAGAGCTCATGAGGAGTTTGAGTGCTGTTCACCCGGACATTTGTTTTGTTGAGAATAACAACCGCAGCATGTGCAGCTTCACCCCAGAAAGTTGCGGGAGTTCCTGATTCATCAAGCATAGCACGAGCCATTTGTTGGATTGTTCTGTTCATTCTTTCAACAACTCCATTTTGCTGAGGAGTTCTAGCTGTAGAGAATTCTCTCCTTATCCCATGTTCATCACAGAAATCGAAAAATTCATTTGAAGTAAATTCCCCACCTCTGTCGGATCTGAGGCACTTAATTTTGTGACCTGATTCATTTTCAACCAAGGCTTTGAAAGATTTGAATTTTTCGAATGCTTCATCTTTGTGCTTCATAAGTCCTAACCAGACAAACCTGGAGAAATCGTCAATGAATAATATCAAGTATTTTTCTCCTCGAGGTGTCCTTTTTCTGAAGGGACCGCATGTATCTGTATGTACTAGCTCAAGAGGCATGCTAGCTGATCCTTCTTTCTCTGGAAAGTTAGTTCGGGTTTGTTTTCCAAACTGACATGATTTGCATATGGTGTTGTCAGGAATTTTGATATCTGGAAGATCGCGAACTGCCTGATATTTGAATGCTTTCCTTATTTGTGAGAAGCTTAGATGTCCCAACCTTCGATGCCATAACCAGTGCTCTTCATCCTTGCTCAGATAGCATTGTTGTTGTCCTTCTTCAAATATGTACAGATTATTTGGAGTTCTTTTGCCTTTGAGCACTGTTTTACCTGTATCAAAATCACGAACAAGACATCCATTTGATCTGAATATAACCTCGGTTCTTTGATCACACATCTGGCTGACACTTAGAAGATTATGCTTCAATCCATCAACATACAAAACATTTCCAGCCTTGACCTTTTCTTTTAACTGAGCAATGCCTTTTCCTTTTATAGTTGCAGGAGTATCATTTCCAAAAGAGACTTTCTTTCCCTTTTCTAAAGTAGAATAAGACTCAAGTTTTTCTTTATCACCTGTCATATGCTTCGAACATCCACTGTCAATATACCATAGATTTTCCTGTCCCTCTGCATAAAATGCTATCCCACATCTTTCCGTTTGAGGTTCCTTTATTCTCCATGTTTTGGTGCTTGAGGCTTGTTCCTTTTTCTGCTCTTGTTCCTTTTTCTGCTGAAACCTGCTCCTGCATTCAGAGTCTTCATGACCAAAATTATAGCAAATAGAACATTCAACTTCATTTTCAAGAACCGAAAAGTTGTTATAGGTCCTTTTTGTAATCCCTGTCATACTTCTTTGTTTTTGAGCTTCCCTAGTCATGATTGTTTTATATGCAACACATTGAGCTGCTTTGTGACCAAAGTTATGGCAAGAAAAGCATTGTCCATTGAAGAAGCTTCTGCGGTTATTGAATCTACCAGCCAACTGATTGTAATTTCTATTTTCATCTATTCTTGAACCAAACTGAGAAGATTTTACCTGTGGCTGGTTGTAGCTTTTGTTCACCCTTAAGATGGATTGCCCCTGATAGTTTCTGTTTGTAATACGTCCCTGCTTTACCTGATGATCTTCATTGTTCTTTTGCTCATTTCTTCTTGCCGCATCAAGATAACTTTTTGAGGTGGATGCTTGAGAGGTTTCTCCATTATAACCCAGACCTGTCTTGTTTAGAAGGGACCGCTGCACATTGATAATCTCATCCAAAGTTTCAGATCCTTTGACAAACTTAAGATTAATAGCTTTTGTTTTCTCAATCTCTTTTCTAAGACCAACAATTTCACCTTCTAGTTTTTCAAGGTGTTTTTCCTTTTCATCAATTTGAAATTGTAGAGTATCAATGATCACATTCTTTTCTTCTATACATCTCTTGAGTCTAGTAATTTCATCATAAAGGTTATCCACATCTACAGCATCCATATAATCATCATCTTCAAATGCCATTAACAACTTATATTTATTACCTTGTTCATCTTCATCACTGTTTGATAAACCATCACTATCTTCATGGGTGTAGTAGCTTTTCTTATTTGCACCTTGTTTCTTGTTCCATCTAGCAGGTTCCTTTCCTTTATCCTTATAAGGACATTTTGCAGCATAATGACCTACTCTTCCACAAGCAAAGCATTTAAAAGGCAGCTTACCTCTGAACCTTCCAGAACCCCTTTGAAGATTTCTGACAAAATTTGATTCTTCTTCCTCTTCTTCTGGAACATGGCTTGCTTCATAATAATCTTCTTTGCCTGATGCCTTGAAAGCAGCTTCCCTTCTGTCTGATGGACCTCCCTTTCTCATTTCATAAGCAGTTAGAATTCCATGTAGCTGAGACATAGTGAGAATTCGTAGATTTTCCTTTTCTTCTATAGCAGATACTTTAGATTCAAATTTGGGGGACAATGATCTTAGAACCTTTTCAACCACTATAGCCTCTCTTATTTCTTCACCCAAATTTTTCATACAATTAACAATCTCATCTACCCGAAGAAAATAGTTAGCCACACTTTCATCATTATACATCTTGAGAGTCTCATACTGAATCCTGAGAGTTTGAAGTTTAGCACGCTTTACCTGTTCATCTCCTTCATAGCTTGTGACAATTTTGTCCCATATCTCTTTTGCGGATTTGTAGTGCATTACCTTCATGAATTCCGTTTGGGATATACATCCTAACAGAGTACTGACTGCTTTTGCATTTGTTTCATACTTCTTTTTCTCTGCTGGATCTGTAGGAGTAGCTGAAGGAAAAGCGTAGCCTGTTTCTACAATGTCCCAAACTTCTGTACCAAGAGATTGAAGATATGCAGTAACTCTTACCTTCCAATAATTGAAGTTTGTCCCATCAAAAACCGGTGGCCTGATTGATGCTTCTCTCTCGTAGTTGCTCATGATGAACGATCTACCTTCAAGCGATCAAGCTTCTCTGAAGGACCTGCTCTGATACCAATTGTTGGAAATAATACTGAGAGGGGGGGTGAATCAGTATTATCTAGCAATTTAATAAATCTTCCTTATTTGATCTTTGAATTATTTTTGCATGTCAGTACCATAAAATAATGAGCATGAACAAAGAAAACAGATAGTCACACCAAAGAACACAAGATGTAAGGTGGAAACCCAATGTGGGTGAAAACCACCTGCTGCAATATGTCTCTATCTTCTTTCAAATTAGAAACTCCTTTTACAATGATTTTGTACTGGTGCAGTCCTTTACCAGTACGCAGGCTGCAACCTGCAGAGAGCTACAACTCTCTCTCTCGTTTTCCAGTCTTCTCCTGGAAGGGAGCTACAACCCCCTACTTCTTTTCATAAAGCATCAAATGATCATCAAGTACATCACAGTTACAGTCCACTACAGTTATCAGATCAGTAATAACAGAACTAACCCAGAACACCTTATCAACAGAGAAATTCAATCAACAGAACATCTTAAGACAGAGACGCAGTTTTCCCTTCTGTGGCCTGCGACCAGACGCAGTTAACCTTCCGCTCCGATGCGTCCACACGCAGAGATCCTTCTGCTGCGCTGCGTGCCCACGCACTGTTCCTTGAACTGCACTGCGTCCTGTTGCTGTAGGGACGCACCCAGAAACACTATCGCGCCGCGTACTTTGCTGTAGAGACGCACCTAGAAATGCTATCGCGCCGCGTCCTTTTGCTCCAGGGACGCACCTGAACCTTAGTCGCCCTGCGTCCCAACGCAGATCTCCTGTTACTGCACTGCGTCCCGGACGCACCTGAACCCTTCTGCGCCTGCGTCCCGCCGCACCTGAACCCTTCTGCGCCTGCGTCCCGGCGCACCTGAACCCTTACTGCACCTGCGTACCTCCGGGCATAGATGATTTCAAGACTTCAAGAGTAACCCAAACAGTCAGATCTACAGATCTGATCATGCGCCAAAGAGATCTCAGTCTTTCAGAAGATTCGCCTTTTTAGATCTAGACCAGATCTAGCCTCATAAGATATTCAACCAAAGACATACCCAAACCAAATGATCTCCTTTGCTTTATATAGGCAAGCTCCTCCTCAAAACATGGAACAATACCACGAGCCGACACCATAGTAACACAATACCGTCGGCTAGATACCAAGAGTAAAACACAAGAAACCCCCACGTGTGCTTTTATCTGCCTTAAAATGTGTGCACTGGGTGGACGCACCTCCTGAACGGCTGGCCTGCGTCTCTGGACGCGGCTTCTGCATGGTGTACCTGCGGGTACGCATCTTTTGAACTGATTTCCTGCGTCCTTCTTTGTTTTCAATAAAAAGAGAGCCTTGCCATGGGAGTTGCCATCAAGTACAACATCTGTAACATATATAGCCATTCCTGAAACATAATGCCAACATGGACCTGATTTGAAAAAGAACTTGGTCTCTATTTCTGTGATGGAAGATAAAGGTTTTAAGGTGACATTCATTGATGGGAAAGTTAGTGTTTAGAAAAGGAACCCAAGAGACGCATTCACTCTTGGATTCAGGGTTGAAGGTCTCGATCAGGTTGGAGGAAGTCTGTTGGGAGTAATGACTTGTGATACTTCTCTTCAATCCGAATTATGGAACAAGAGATTTGATCACTTTCATTTCAAAGTCTTACCTGATGTAAGGAAGATGGTCACAGGTAATCCCGAATTCAACTTAGATCATGAAGGTGTTTGTCAAGGTTGTGAAGCTGGAAAACATACAAGCGTACCATTCCCCTCAAGTGAAACTCAAACCACCGATATTCTTCAATTGGTCCACATTCTGATCTATCAGGTATGGTCCCCGCGACATCTTTGGGTGGATATTTGTACTATGTTATTTTTGTGGATGACTTCTCTCACAAAACATGGATCTATTTCTTAAAGAAGAAGAATAAATTTTTCAAATGGTTTCACTCTTTCAAAGCCTTGGTCGAGAATCAAATAGGGAAGAAGATCAAAATATTGAAGACTGATAATGGGACCGAATATGAGTCAAATGAATTCAAAGACTATTGTAGCGAAACTGGCATTAAGAGGTAAACCACTACTGCATATACTCCTGAACAAAATGGTGTTTCCGAAAGGAAGAATTGTAGTATCATAGAAGCCACCCATGCTATGCTTCATGATCAAGGTCTTCCGAAATTCTTATAGGGAGAAACTGTCAACACCGTTGTGTATGTTCAAAACAGATGCCGGCATCATGCTTTGGACTTCAAGACACCCAAAGAAGTTTTCATCGGTAAGAAACTTGATGTTTCTCATTTTAGAAATCTTGATTGTCCCATATATTTTCATGTGCCGAAAGAGAAAAGAAATAAACTAGATGCATATGGGAAGAAAGGAATGTTTGTGGGCTACAGTGAAACTTCAAAGGCATATAGAATCTATGTGCCTGGTCAAAGGGAAGTTGAATTAAGTCATGATGTCACTTTCGATGAAGATTATGCTCTTAGGAATGTCCGAGATCTTCCTATCCCTAGGAAGGACAATGATGATGCTGATGCAAAAAAGCAAGATGAGCCTTCGTCTAATGAACTAATGCCGATGTGGAAGGTTCAATGGATCCCATTGATCCACCTCCTAGTGAGCCCTGTACTTCAAGAAAAGGACTTTTGTGGCTCAAAGATGCTAAGAAATATATTGCACTGAGGGGGACATTTCGTGAAAGCAAGAAGCGAATAGGTACCAAAGGTACTTCGCTGCCATGAGTACCATTGTACAATTTGAGCCTTGCACATTCAAAGAAGCCATGAAACACCAAGTTTGGAAGGATGCGATGAAGGAGGAGCATGAGTCGAGCATGAAAAATTATGTCTGGGTTGTGGTTCCTAAACCCAAGGACAAGTTAGTGGTCACTTCAAAATGGCTCTACAAGAATAACCATGGAGTTGATGGGAGTGCTGAAAAGTTCAAGGCCAGATTCGTTGCTCGAGGCTTCTCTCGAAAGGAAGGAGGAGACTATGATGAGATGTTTGCATCGGTTGCTCGATATACCACCATTCGTTCAATCATAGCCCTTGTTGCTTCGCAAGGATGGAGCCTACACCGGATGGATGTCAAAACTGCCTTCTTGCATGGCTCACTTAAAGAGGAAGTCTATGTGGAACAACCTAAGGGGTTCGAAGTTAAAGATCATGAGACACATGTATGCAGGTTGAAGAAAGCCTTTTATCGGTTGAAGCAAGCCCCTAGGGCTTGGTATGAGAGGATTGATAGCTATTTTATGATGTTGGTATTTACAAGGACTGATGTTGACCTGAACTTATACTTCAAGGTTGAAAAGGACAAGCCCCTTATTCTGGTCCTTTATGTGGATGATCTCTTTCTGACAGGTGATGACCCTCTCATTCATCAATGCAAGAGGGAGTTGGCTTCCGTATTCGAGATGAAGGACCTAGGATTGATGCATTACTTCCTAGGGCTGGAGGTTTGGCAAAAGGTAGGTGAGATTTTCCTTTCTCAAGGAAAATACATTGTGAAACTACTTGAGAGATGTCGGATGGTGGATTGCAAGTCCGTGACTACTCCAATGGAACTCAACTTTAAGAACTATGTGGAAGTGTTGTTGGGCCTAGATTAGCGAACCCTTCCAAGTATCACCAACTTGTGGGGGCCTTGATGTTCTTGGTCAACTCCCGTCCTAACATATGCTTAGCTGTGAACACGTTGAGTCAATTTATGGTCAAGCCTAATCACATTCATTGGATTGCTACTAAGAATCTCTTGAGATATCTCCAAGGCACAATCCATTATGGACTGAGATACACTGCCAGAAACTTGAGGCTGCATGGATATTCAGATGCCGACTGGGCTGGCGATGTGGTGGATCGTAAGAGCACGTCTGGGTACTACTTCTCTTTGGAGTCTGCTTCAATATCTTTGATGAGCAGGAAGCAGAAATCAGTTGCACTAAGCACTACTGAGGCTGAATACATTGCTGCGAGTGTGGCTTGTTGTGAAGATGTTTGGTTGAGGAAGCTCTTCAATGAGATATTTGAGCACGTGTTGGATACTACCGTGATCTTCTGCGACAATCAGAGTGGGATTCGACTATCAGAGAATTTCGTGTTCCACGATTGCTCCAAGCACATTGATATCAGGTACCACTTTATCCGGGATATGGTACAACGGGGAGCAATAAGGCTCCATCACATTAGGACAGATGAACAAGTCGCAAACATTCTCACGAAGCCTTTGGGGAAGGTCAAATTCTTAATCTTCCGAGAGAGACTTGGAGTTCTGGAACGACCCTCTTATGAGGGTCTCGTATGAGTTGGACACTGAGCTTCAGGAGTTTCTGGGGGCTTGGGGTACTTCTTGGAGCTATGAGCAACCATAGGGTGAGTGGTTCACCTTCCCCTAGTGGTGCGCTATGTACAAGGTGAGTGGTTCACCTTCCCCTGTGATACCCCATGATGGTTGACATGTGTGTAGGGTGAGTAGTTCACCTTCCCCTACTAGGACACATGTATGTAGGGTGAGTGGTTCACCTTCCCTTATGATTGACATATGCATAGGATGAGTGGTTCACCTTCTCCTATGGCATATGAGCAGGATGAGTGGTTCACTTTCTCTTGCCGATGCCCCAGCACACATCCTACCCATAGTCTGAGACTCATGGGAAGTACCTCTCATATGGCCAATGAGTTGGGAAAAGATGGTTAGGGACCATAGCACTACCGATGGACGCATTGTGTACTGTCGTACTCCCTATGACTAGGATGCCTGGTGTTCAACAACTTGATTTGGAATCAAGGACTAACTTTTGTCAGTGGAGAGTGGTATGATCTTATGACTCACTCTCGATCACTTTTTCTTCATTATTACTCAATGGTTCAGCAGAGCAGGGCAGTGATGACAGGGATGGTACAGGATGACAAGAAGGCATGATGACAGATGGATTGGCAGGTGGAATTCTCCCTAGTTGAGAGGGAGTGTTAAAATTGGCAACTAGGGCCAAATTCCACCTTAGGACAACTCATATAATGGAGATGATTATTGCATTGGATTACTCTTTTCGAAAGGTCCAATTTTGATATAAAGATCATCTCATTCTGACAAGCATAAATGGAATTTTGAATTTATTCTCTCTTGTGCACAAATTGTCAAGGTCGGCCTCAGTCAAATGTAGGCTCAAAAGCCCAATAGATGTGTCTCCTCACCCTCAGCGAAGAGTATAAATAGGAGTGACTTCTCTCCTCATTTAGACATCACTCATCTCACCACATATCTCTCTCTCTCCTCTCTTGATTGTTTCGTACAGCTTGGAGGCAACCTTCTCTACTTCGAACATGTGGCAGGAGGACAAATTTGTAAGTTTGTCTGCTCGTCGAATTTCAAGAAAATAGACCAGCGTTGACCAGGCCCTGTTTGACCTCCGTTGACTTCGATCTTGAGGGCATAATTTCGATTTTTGGAGGCCGCATTCATTGGCATAGAAATCGAGGTGATTAGGACACTTTGACCAGGTTTGACTTCAACGTTGACTTCAAATTTGACCGCAAAAATTACAGCAGTGTTTTCTCTCTCCTTTGATTGGGTTGATTGAACTGTTTTGGGCTGACTTTGACTCTCTTGGAAGGCCGAATTGATCTGTTGTTGATCAAGCTACTTGAAGGACATTTTGGTGTTACTCTGACCACCATTGACATTCTAGGTAGGGCTGCAATTGACTATTGTTGACTACTAATTTTGACAAGGCTGTTTTGACTATGTATTCGACAAGTGAATTTGATATTTGTACTCTCTCTCTGCTGAAATATTGAATAATAATAAGAAGATTTGATCAAAGGGCTTTCCCCACATTGGGGTTTTTCCCTGGAATCCGCCAAATCTTGTGTCCTCTTGGCTTGGCTTGTCTTCTGCACATGTTTTTATGTTGTATCTGCATTTAATATCAATGTGTTTAAGTTAATGTGATTGCTACTGGAAATCACTGGAAATTGTCATTGAGCTGATAAGGAACATTGAAGTAAATTGTGTAAAGCATAGAACATACCATTATTATCTAAAATTAACAAAACAGAAGCTAGATGCCCTTCCTTTACAACCTATGGTTGTTGAGGCACCTTTTCAGCATGGGGTCTGGATTTCATTAGGAAATTTCATGAAAATTCTAGCAATGGCTACTCATGGATCTTAACTGCTACAAATTATTTCTCTAAATGGGTTGAAGCCATTCCTTCTAAAAATGCCAATGAAAATGTTATTATGAATTTCATTGAAAATTACATCATTACTAGATTTCGTGTCCCAGCTAAAATCACCACTAATAATGCCAAGGCTTTTAGTTCTTCAGAGTTTTCATTATTTTGCTTCAAGTATGGCATTGTCTTATCTCATTCATCTAGTTACTATCCTCAAGGTAATGGCCTTGCTGAATCAAGTAATAAAAATCTTATAACCATTATCAAGAAGATAGTAGGAGATAATAAGCGGTCCTAGGATAGCAAAATCAAGAATGCATTATGGGCAAATAGAATCACAAAGAAGAAAGCTACTCGTAAAACTTTCTTTGAATTAGTTTATGGTTCAGATGTAACTCTACCTGTGCACCTTAAATTGCTGGCTTATCAACTCCTTCAACATTTTTCTACTGATAAAGATGTTGTCCAAAATAGAATTGATCAAATTGTGGAGTTAGATGAAACTCGAAGAAAGGCCTTTGATAATGTGTAAAAGTCAATCTAATGTTAAGAAAAGCTTTGATAAATCTTCTCCAACTAGATCTTTGCAGGTTGGAGATATGGTACTACTTTGGGATCGCAGAAATGAGAAACCAGGAAATCACAAAAAGTTTGACAATTTGTGGTTGGGTCTCCTTATATTATCAGAGGCATCGCTAGACCAAATTCATTCCACTTGAGCAGATTGGATGGTGAACCACTTGATTTACCTACAGATGGCCAAATGGTCAAGTTGTTCTTCAAAGATGACATTTGATGCCATAGGGCATCCTTTGTATTGTATTTTTAACCCTACACCTTATCATTTCAGCATTTTATTTATGTTTTTAGATTAGATTTACTTTTCATATTATTAGAATGGTTACTAGTTACAGAGCTTCTATTTCATGTACTTAAAGCTATATGAGGATTTTTTCGATGGACGCTACGATTTTGTGTGTTACTTGGGTGCAAATTCTAGATTCTCACATTCCTTCGGTGAAGCAACATGTCCCCAAGTAAAGCTAGATGTTGACCACTCCTTGTCAACGACCCTATAGCAGTACACTCCTTTTCCGCAAAAGAGATTTCATCATTAAGATCATTTAGGATTCATCATGAGTCTTTAGTTTGTTAAAGTTGTAAACCTATTCAGCATGTTTATAACGTAAACGATCTTAGTAAGACCATTATGTATGCAACAACCTAGGTAAGTCTATTATTTTGGTGACGATTTCTATCCTAGAGGTTTTTCGTCTCACTGATTCATCTATGTTTTTAGAAATAAATGATCGGCAGAGTTTTTCCCTTCAGCCTCACCTTAAAACTAGGGTGGATTTTGTATCTTAAGTAAGTTATAAGATTCTAGTCGAGTCTTCTGTAAAGTGATTTGGGAATAATTTAAGCTAATTGACTAAATTATTTTATTACAAATCACTTGGTTTACTAGATCATATTTGAGTCAAGAATTGGGTAAATAATTGAAGGTCTATAACGAATAGGTGTTCCCCCTTCATGGGTTAAATGTAATTATCTTATGTAAATAATATTTTAGCCATGATGCTAAAATATTAGAGGGTTGGAAAAAATAATTAATCCCTTCATGTATCAATTAACTAAATTTTTTAGCAAAAATAAATTAAAAATCAGAAGCCAAAAATTTAATTAATTATGGTCAAAGTTAAGTCTTAGGAAAAATAAATTCTCCAAATTAAAAAATTCATGGGTTCTAGAAGAATTAATTTTTGGAGGTCCTCCACCAAGGAAATATTGAAAATATCAAGAAATTTTGGACCCTTGGGCCTTGGTGGTTAAGTCAAAGTTAATTTTTTGAGGAAATTAACTCAAAATAATTAATTTTGAGTTAATTAAAAATCAATTAAATGAAAATTTTGAATTTTCCTCAAAAAATAAATAATTTCGACGGTGATGATTAAAAGATAATTAAATTTTTATCAACAATTGAGATTACTTTGACAGGGATCAAGCCAACTAGCCGTTTGGAGAATTTATTCATAAATTAGAGGTAATTTGTCACATCAAAGAATTCGATCATTGAATCATGTACTTGCTCTTGAATCTCTCTTGTAAGATTTTCTGAAATAATAATAACGCACAGTCTTGGCGGTTTACATTGATGGTGGTGTTCATCTCCTGTATCTTATGGTAATATTGTTTTTAATGTTTTGTTGAATATTATTATTATAAATTGTTGGTTAATATCCTTTGAAGAATAATCTATTGCACAAGTATCTTGCATAGTTTATTGGGTTTAAAATAACATTTTAATTTAATAGAGTTAGCAGGTATCTCTAATTTTAGAAAATTTATATTGTTATTTTATGTCTCTATTAATCTGACAATTAAATCTGAAGTGTGCAAAAATAATTTTAATTTAAAAAATTGGGCATTTGGGAAGTCTTAGGTTGGACCAATTGACACTCAAGGCATAAGATCTGAAGAGCCTTCCTGATAAAATCCTAAGATTATTTAATGATTTTCCTCTTGCAAGAATTTTGTGGGCTAGTACCTAAATTAAAAATTTTATTTATCTTCAATAATTTGTGCTAAATAGATAGATTTAGTTGGAGAGAGCTTAAATCTACAGATCTGGGAGCGGAGTTGGACTCATACTCTTCAAATTTGATAGATCTATAATTTATTTGTATAAATTTAAAGGTTTGTAATATTATTTTAAATTTCTGACAACTGGGATTTGGGTTTTAATTTATTTTTTGTATATATGTGGGATCTGGGGTTTTTCTCTCATCTTGTGCAGAGAAAAATTTGATGTTTGTCGAGGAGAATTTTGAGTTTTGAAGCAGATCTAGGCCCTGGAGGGCAAGATCTAGCCTCAATTTCTTGTTCGTAGGGATAAAACAACAAGATATTTCAGTGAAAATTTTCGGATCAGGGGTTTACATAAAAAATTCTGAGACTTGGAATCAAATATTGGGCCAATTTTTTTTTCTAAATTAAAATTAAAATTAAAAAAAAAAGGGCTAGAGGCCCAGGCATTGCCTTTGGCTACCTAACACAACCTCTCTTTAGCCCTGTCATGGCCTCATTTACTAACCATTAGCCTCCTCATAACCTCTTGTTGTGGTCTATCTTCCCTCTCGACAGTCACCTCCCATCTGTTCCCTGCTCCTTAGCCTTTCGCTCCTTCCTTACCCTCCTCTCCTCAATGTGACCCTTTTTTCTGGCCTGCGGCCCCTCCTTTCCCTTTGTCCAGCGTTCTCCTTCCCTCCTTCCTTTAACACTGCCTCCTTTCTTCCACGTTGTTGTAGCAACCTCCCTCTAATCCACACCTCTGTTCAGTCCTTAAGCCCCTAAACACAACATCAATTTCTTTCGTGTGACGTGGCTTTTTGGCCCTAAAACTCAAATTGTTATTCATCCTAATCATTGTGACACGAATTTGAAAATATTTTCTACGTTTGAGAAAGAATTTGGGTTTCAGATCTTAACTGTGGGCAAGAAGGCATTCCTTGACTGGGTGCATTAGCAAATATTGTAGTGAATTTTCAATCAAGGTGTGAGTTTTCAAATTCCTCATCACTGATTTGGTTGGGAAAATTGCTTTCAAGGCCTAGGGCCTTCATATTCTATCTCTAAACCTCTCTATCTCTTCATACAAAGCATTAAAAAGGAGTGACAATAATAGCTGGGATAAAATAGAAGTCTGATTCCCTATCGTAAAGTGCTTTAACGTCTGATCATAATACTTGGTTGCATCATTAGTTGAGAAGATAATTTGTTTGATTGATTGGCCATTAACTTGGCATCATGAATTCATTGGTAACGTACTGCTATTATGAATACATTTATGAAGTTAAAGCACTGAAAGAGAATTTAATTCACTGTTTTCCTCAATATTTTCATTACTGCTTAAACTCAAAGTAACTTTGAAACTGATATTCGAAATTTTTTAAGTGTTTGTTGTCTCTCATCATCTGAAATTGCATTTGAGCTTACCTTCTAAAGTGTTTCACACCTACAGTCTTAGAAGTGTTTAGCATCTAATATTTTTGATTGGCTTTCTTTTTTCGTGGCTGTCACCCTGATCCCCGATCTCTCCGTTTAAGCCTGTCTCCTGCGGCTAAGGGGGGTAGACCCTATGAGATGATGAAGACCAACTGTAGACCAGTTGGGTTGGGAGACACGAAAAAACAAGCACTAAATTGATTTTGTTTTAAAATACCAGTGCCTTATAAAATAAATGATTAAACGATTATTTATCAAATGTTGCAGAGATATGAACTCATTAATAATCGTTTTACCATCAAACAACAGAGATTAACTTTAACCACATGCGAGATAATCAATAAATGCTTAATGACTTAATGATACTCCAGCAATTAAAATTACGAAAGATAAAGTGCTTCAACCACGTAAAACGCTAACCAGAGATCACATTCATGTAGTTAATCTTCAAATGAACATTAAAGCATGTTTAAACATTAATTCCCACATCAAAATTTTAGCCTCAGCAGAAAAGATGAAACTTAAGAAATTCCCGAGCCAAGACTGAAATTGGCAAAAAATCTCCCAAAATATTTTTATATTTTTCGGATACAATAAAATTTTAAAACTAAAAAAAATCTAAATGATACTAAATTAAATCAAAATCTAAACTATAAGAAAACAATTTCTTTATGCTTTTTTTTTTAAGTTTTATAATTTTTATGAATTTTTTATATTTTTAAAACAAAACTTAAAATTAAAATCTAAACTAAAACTAAAGCAAAACTTGAAATTATTAAAATCTAATCTAAATCTAAACTAAGGTCTAATAAAAATAAAAAGGAACTTTTTTAATCTTTTTATGAAAATTTTGTATTTTGTATTTTATTTTATTTTATTTTATTTTTTTTTTTTTTTTTATTTATATCAAAAAATCCAAACAACTAACTAAATCTAAAATCCAAACTCTAAATTAAATAAAAAATAAAAAATAAAAAAAACTTTTTATGTCTTTTTATATTTTATATTTTTTATGATTTTTTATTTTTATAATTTTTTTTTTTAAAATAGAATTCTAAGATTAAAATAAAACAAAACTAAATTCTAATTAAACTAAATGAAACCTTTTAAAACTCTAAACTAAATAAATATATACAATAAAAAATCAAAAAGCTACGTTAGAGTTAAAAGAATGAACACCTTATCTAACATGAAAATTAAATCTAAATCTTAAAAGATCTTAAAGAAAATCAGAACAAAATTAATCCTAAACCTAGTCGTAGATTAATAAATTCAAAACTTAAATACGCAATGCTTAACACATGAAAATATACATATGAAACTAAACGCATGTGAAACTTAACCTGTCGTAAGACTCCAACACCATACGCATCTGTCAAAAATCGCATAAAAAATCGAAAGCTTTGTTTATGTTACCCAGGTCAGATGGCCGAAGGAAAGCGAGAGGAGCTGCGGCCGCGAACAAGGAGATGCGTAAGGAAGGGAGACTGCACGCAGGCAGCAGCATGGAAAGAAGAGCTCAATGGAGGAGGGTTCGACACAGGACAACAGATTTTGGAAATGTCGAGGGCTCGATGGACTGCGTGAGGGTTACGTGCAAGCCAGAATAGAGCAGAAAGCGACTGTGTGGGGTTTAAAGAGGAGTTCACGTGTTTTGCAGGCGTTGAGGGTGAAGAAAGCTGCGCAGAAGGAACAATCACGCAGAGCAATAACAATGGCAACGTAGAGATGAGAGAAAGCGTAGAACGCAGGCCTGGCAGCTTGAACGAGTTTAGAAAAGAGCAAGGTGAAACAAAATGTGACAGCGTGTAGCTGGACGGCAGCTGAAGGAAATCGATGCAAGGTTATGGTGGTAGCGTGGAGCATTTGCGTGGAATGGGAGCAGTGTAATAATTTTGCAGACTTTGGCAGCGTACAGGCAAAGTGGAGTTCTAGTGGATGGGCAACGTAAGGTTTCTTCTTTGCATGAGAGTGGAGCTGCGTAAGGAAAAGGTTGGAATAGCGGAAAAATAGCCCAGAAATTTTCCAGATCTAGTAAAAACTTTAAAATCCACACTCAGACTTTAAAAATCTCGAAAGCTGATGAAACCCCAGACAGCAGATGAATCGAAAAACCCTCTTAAAATTCACTAGGGCTCTCGAAATTTTGAATCAGCTGCTTCAGATTGTGAAAACCCCACAAAAATTTTAAAAACTATACCTGCAACCTGTAAAAACAAAAAAAAAACCAGAAGTAAAATGTGTCAAAAATAAACTGAAAACCCTAAAACCAGCTAAACAATTTACAGTATTTACAGATCTAAGGCTCTTTAGTAGCCAGATTTGTCAATAATCACAATAGTATTACCAGAATTTAATTTTAACGTGAGACACTTCAGAAAACCTTGCATGCATTCATAAAAATTTCAAATGATAAGCCCAGGATCAAGAACTGGCTGGGCTCTTTTAGAAAACACAATCTGGGAGTTGGCTGGTTCAGCCGAGAACTTCCCCTAACGCCCGGCAATCTGAAAAAAGGATTTCCTGCACAGCTTAAAATCAACCATTAACATAGAGGGATAAAACAATAGTGAAACCCAGATCAAATGGAGATACCTGCCACTATATTTCAGAATCTAAACTATCATTCAAACCCCAAAGATCAGACAAGATACCTGTGCCTAGATCAATCTTCATCAAGCTAAAATCAATGGTTGAAAATAAAATTATATAGAAACATAAATCATCTTACAGCACTTTCAGAAGAGTAACACCAGCAAGATTTTTAACCCCAAAGTCTTCTTTATTGCACAAAAAATGACTACAAGAGAGCTTTCTTTAGCACCAAACTCTCAGATCAAATCTCATCTCAAATGACCCCTAGCACCCTATTTAAAGGAAAAATTCCCAACGGCTAGTTTGAGTGATCCACGTCAAAATGATCTCGACCGTTGATGAGGATCAAGATATCTCTTAATCTCATCCGTCGAATTTTTTAATGCATTAAAAAATTGAAATTCTACATTTATTTACTCAAAAATATTATTATTTTATTATTTTTAAGTTTTTATTTTATTTTATCATTTTATTATTATTTTATTGTTTTTTAATTTAATTTTTTATTATTTTTTATATATATTCCTTTTTTTATTGTTTTTTATCTTTTCAATTTTTTAATTTTTAATTTATTCTTAAATGGATCCTCGAACTTAACCTTTGGAAAAATCACCTAGGACCTAAGACTTAGGACTTATGAGGGGATTAAAACATTTTCTAACCCTCAAGACACTTTACATCATGACTTCTACAATTTTACATCTCAAGGGGGAAAACCCATTTGACATAGACCCTCATGGACCACCCAGTTTTGCGACACAACTATAATCTAGCAGATTAACACACTAGGATTCCTCTAAGATTCTAATGACAAAATTCATTCCGGTTTTGGGGTTAGGCTGAAGGAAAACTCTGCCGATCATGGATCGATGAGACAAAAAACCTTCCAGAACGTAGATTATCACTAGAAAATTAGGTCCACCTAGGCAATTTACATACATGACTCGACTCTGCTAAGATTATTTACAATTCACATAGGCAGACTGGATTTACAACATAACATGATCAGGTCGACGATGACTGTCGAATGGCACGAACACGTCAATCAAGCGCTATCCCTTTTGCGAAGAAAAGGGGGTGTACTGCTATGGGCAGTTGACACGTAGTGGTCAACATACCTAACATTGAATAATCTGAAGATGGTTGATTAATTTGAGATCTAATTATGTGTTGGGCATCCTTAGATAATTTACTATGAGATTTCTAGGCATTTTTTGCATTGAAGTTTGCATCAGTTCTGAATTGCAGATTTGTAGCAAATTGTATATCTTTTGGAATTTTCATTTCAGTCATTGTCTTGTCGAAGTGAGCATTTATCTTTGTAATTCATATTGAAGAACTCAATGTATAACTCAGAATAAATCGTAAATCTAAGTGCTCCCACGTTTCAAATCTCGTTTCACTAATCATCTTCTAATTCCTCCTTGCTTTCCGCATTCTAAGTTAGTCTTGCATTTAATAATTGACCTCCAAGCGTAAGCTTGGTTGAAAGAAAGATACAAACACCTTTGTGTATTTTCTTGAGAAGTCTAGTCTTTTTAGTGTCTAAAATGGTGACCTTGCAATCATTAGAGCCACAACTTCTGTAGCATCGGAGCTACCGAGTACGTTAGATTTCAAGGAGAGCGATCGTTAATCACACCCTTGTGTGCTTCACCTTGACTTCTCTCTGCCATTCTTTTTTTTTTCGTGGAAAAATAGCGTAATTTAATTCATAATGAAAAAATTACATGTTGTAGATGCTTAGAGCATATGCAGATAGTTGTCCATGTAGAGGACAATTACAATAATAAAAAAAAGGAAATAATAAATCAGCAAGCCTATACTTTTCTGCCCTTTTCTTCTCCACCCTACGCCAACCCTCAGAGTCAGGAGGGGGTACAATGATGGCCTGCTGGTTCTCCTGTGTATTCAATGGAAGTTCTTTGTTAGATTCTGATCCTTCAGATCCATGAGTTCTTTTTATGCCACTAACTTCCAGCTAAGGTTCTTGATGTTGATGTATATTGTTTGGCCCCAGTTGAGGGTCTGGGGCATTAGCATCATGTGTACAATTCTGTTCCATATTTATATCAGGTTCTTCTTGGTTCTCTGTATGTTCTGTCAGTCTGTCCTCTTCTTCCATCAAATCCGTATGCTGCCACCCTTTGGGCTTTTTTTGTTGTTTCTTGTTTCTTTGGGGTCCTTTCTGGCCAGTGGACAGGTATATTGGAGGTGTCCTGTTTGCATGCGGCTGCGGCATCTGAAAGCAGTGTTCTCATAGTCAAGGGGTTGAGTTCTCAGAGTGTTGTTATAGTTCAATGTAATATGATTAGGCAGTCCCTGACTCAAGTCCACTTCTACGCAAATTCTGGCGAAAGAGAAGATTCCTCTGGAAACTCTGTCTTCATCAATTTTTAGGAATTTCCCCAAGGAATTCCCAATGGCAGATAAGACTATGTGATGCCAGAAGTGTAAAGGGAGGTTATGAAGCCTCACCCAAACAGGCATTGTTGAAATTTTCATAGTGTTTGCATCAAATTCAGCAAACCAGGGGATAATAAAAAGTCCAGCATTGCCCCAAAACCAAGGACCCTGATTGATAATAATGTCACGTTCTTGTTCTGTGTGGAAACTAACAATGAAAAATCCTTTCAAACATAGGTGTATATCACAATCTAGTGTCCAGTAGGAGTAAATCCATTGATGTAGAGCATCGGATTTTGGCCAGAATCCGTTAAATCTACATATGACAACATGTTTAGAAAGTTCAGTGTGTAGATCAGTACCTTTGGCATAGTAACTTGGAGCGTTGGGGATTCCAGTTTTTGTTCCACTATATAGGGACCTGGTTGCTCTGGTGCTGCCACTGATTTGTGTTGCATTTTTTCTTTCCCCTTGACTGCATCTCGAAAGGAGCCTGGAGTCTTTGAGCTGGATCCATTGCATCCTCCGCAGTCTCAGATTAAGAAAAATGGTTGTATCATTACTGATCCCATATTCCTGTAGGGTGTGATGATCTTGTAGACAACGACCTGTACATATCAGGTTTTGGTGTTTTGTGGGTATTCCAAGTTGGTTCTACTTATCTCTGCCATTCACTATAAAGTTTAGGCTCAATATAGAAAAGATCAAAGGACATACCTAGAATAGGCATTTAAATAAAATCAACTAAGATTCATACATTTCACTTAAGTCATAGGAATTGCATTTTCATATAGGATAATTAATCATTAAAGCAACAGTTGTCCATCCTGTACTTTGTTCTACATTTACTTAGCAAGATAGTTGACTCCATAAGGCACTGGTATCAATCATCTAAATCTAATCGAATCTTTTTAAATCTTGCTAGATCTAAACAAGTACTTGGTCGCTCAATTGTGTCTCCCGGATTGGTTGGTTGCCAATTAGTCCTTCTTCTTTCCATTTCTGTAGGGTCTACTCCCCTTAGTCTATTGTAGGGAGACAACTTAAACAAAGAGATTGGGGATCAGGGTGACAACCCCGATCTGAGCCGTTGTCGCAGTGCCTACACATTCTATGCGACAACACAATCGATGCCTCCGACACTGCAGAGGTTTACAATGACGTGTAAATTGTTGATAGATGACCCAATCATGTTGAAAAAATTGGGCACTTCCGCTTCTTTGGAACTTTGACAAAATGTGTGCAACATCTGGCTCCATATGGGAACATGTTGCTTCCAAGAAGTAACATGAGATTCCTGGAATCCTACATCCAAGGAAACATAAGTCTCTCAAATAGATACCCATTCAACATCGAAAGCATCTAGAAAATATTGTTGGAATAGAAAAATCTACTCTAATAAATTGAAATATAAAAAACATAATACAAATGCGCAAAATAAACTATCTAATGACATGATATAAAAGGGAGGAGGGTTAGAGATACTATACAAAACGATGCCTCATGGCATCAGATGTCTTCAACATAGTGCATACAGAGTAATTGTCGACTCTCCGACAAATTTGTGGCTGTTTCTCAGATGTGCCATGCTGAATTCAGAAAATTCTAGGACTTTGAGTTATCCGAATATCGAGTTGCTCTCGGTCATCAGACGCATCAAACCTCTTCCTTCTTCTTTTTTGCATTTTGTTTTTTTTCTCAGTGGGATGAGATGTTAATAATGAGACTAACGTAGATTTTCTGTCTTAATCTCGACATTGCTCGGATGAGGCATGCACAATTTTATCCTGGATATATTCTGCCAATGGAGAGACATAGGCTTGATTTTCCAATTTTCTTTTTCAACCATGGTACTTCCAACTGACTTGTCTTGAATGGGGCAAGTGACCTTCTTGTAATGAGATGAGAGTTGCTCTGGCAGACTATAAG
This sequence comes from Pinus tabuliformis, assembly GCA_031772625.1. Taxonomy (NCBI): domain Eukaryota; kingdom Viridiplantae; phylum Streptophyta; class Pinopsida; order Pinales; family Pinaceae; genus Pinus; species Pinus tabuliformis. The sequence continues at coordinate 204,819,932 of CM062816.1, forward strand.
GCTTATGATCTGACGAAGATTCCTTCCTTCTTTCATCCTCTGATTTATACTGAGATTCCTGCACTTGTATTTTTTCCATTGCTTGCAGGTCATTCTGAAAAGTGGTATTTTCAATTCTCATGGCATTCATCTGTTTAGAATGTCCATTTTTCATGGTGTTGATCTCTTTGGCATGGTTTTCTTCCATGGTCAACAATCTATTATGAAGACATATTTGACTAGCTTCCATATCCTTAATTACTTTTTCACTATCTGCGTTTATGAAAATCAAATGATCCTGCATGTTGGACATCTCTTGAGCACACTTCTCTTCAGTGGTGGCTAGCTGATTGGAGTGATTACTTTTCATGACCTTTAGCTCCTCCTTATGTTTTTCTTCCATAGCTGATAACCTGCTTTGAAAACCACTTTCCATGTCTCTTATTACTTTATTATGATTTGCTTGAATAGAATCAATTTCTTCCTTATGATTTGTTTCTATGGTGACCAGATAACTTTGCATGGTGGCCCTCTGATTAGAATGATTAATGTCCATGGTTTTCAGATCCTCAACATGTTGCTCTTGGACATATGATATGCTTATGGATGACTATGAATTTCTAGATATGTGTGTGTTGACCGAGTCATTGATGGTCATAAGTCTTAGGATTTAATGGAAGTCGTTGTCTGAAATTCTAGGATGATGATATTTGGAAATCTAGGGTTTTGTAGCTAAACCCTAGTGAAGTTAAATTGTTTAGTATGTGTGATATAACAATCTGAAATCTATTTAGATGATTGTTGGAAAATGAAAATCTAGGGTTTTGTAGTTAAATCCTGGTAGTGACATTGTCTAGTGTGAAATGTAACAATCTAAGATCCATGCATTTAATAATTGTTGAGATTGTGGAATTCTAGGGTTTTGGAGTTAAACCTTAGTCAAAGTAAAATATTTGAAATATGATGATTTGGGATCTATGTAAGATTGTTGAAATTGTGAAAATGAAATTCTTGGGTTTTGGAGTTGAACCTTAGACAAAGTAGAAATCTTTGATGAATGTTGACTATATGATAATTTGAGATTTGTTGAAATTTGAGTTTTTGGTTGAGATTGATGATTGAACATAAATCTAGGGTTTGCAACTAATCCTAGTGATAGATGGTCATGTGAGTGACTGAGTGATGGTTGATTGAAAATTTAGAGGTTGGAACTAACCGTAATGGACGCTAGTCAGGTTAATAACTAAGTTGTGATTGACTTTGCTTGATTCTTTTGTATGAAATCTAGGATTTGTACGAATCCCTAGTGAGAAGTCTAACATGTGTATTTTAAAAGGTTGCTACATACATTGTTAATCTATTTTTGTGTGAATTGTTTCTAGGGTTTTCTATATGTTGTAGTACGACATGTCGTACCTTTGGAAGACATATCGAAACCCTAGATGGAATGAATGCTATTATGACGTAGTCTAGGGTGTATAACAAAGTCCCTAGCAAGATGTTGAAGAGTATATGTCTCTTGTTTGCAATTGACTTTGGGTATATTATATGTATAAATATGAAATGCTTCCGTGATTCTGATATGACTAACATCATGCTTCTATAGATTTGGTCGTACATTCTATTGAAGTTGTGCAGGTACACAATCTTCAATTTGGTGAAGATGTTCATTGATGTGATAAGCATGATTGGGATGATAATAACTCTGATGAAATGGTTGGAAGCCACGAAAGATTCTCCAATGTCGAAAAGGAAGAAGCTAAACTCTCGGAAGAAGCATGAATAGAAGAGATCTCCCTAAGATTAAGAGGGAGTCTAGATAAAGAGATGCTTTCTGGTTGAGAGGGAGGGCATAGCTTGGTATGAATTGAAGAATGAATTTCAGAGGATATGTTGCTACATGAGAAGTAGGAAAGGAAGGCATACGATTGAGGAATATTCTATCAAAGATTCGATTGATAGTCCTACTATGGAAAACTGAGAAGCAACATCAAGTTGTCTGAAAAACCCTGGAGGCTTGTATTTGATTATGTACATGTGTATGTATATTATTGATTGGGGTTGTGTTTGTACAGGTGAATCTCTTAAAGAATTTGATAGCATGCTGGTTACCAATCAGTTTGATTGGGAGAGATTGGCCATTCTTGATCTGTTGGATCAAGGGGTGTTGAGGCTTTGTGAGTGAAGCATTGCCTAGGAAGACATTTGGCTGACACTTTGTGTTGATGTCTGAGTCCCGAAGTTGGAAAGATGGTGTTGGTTATTGAGCTCTATTTTGGATACACACTTGGATTTTTGGGTTGATGGTTAATAAGTAAGCTTGAGGGTGCCTAAAGGGGCTGAAAGCTTGAGTCCATCTTAGTCCCCCTGGATAGATTGCCTTGGTCAGGAATCTAGTCCATCGCATTGCGATGCCTAAACTGTTGAGTGATTGGTTGGATAGATTGCCCTGGTCAGGAATCTAGTCCATGGCATTGCGGTGCCTAAAGTTCTTCATGGTTCATATAGTTTGAAATCTTTCATTGTATTTGTACATTCTGAATACCTCCCTAGTTAAGAGGGAGTGTTGGAAAATGTAACTATGTTCAGTCTTCAATAATGTACTTGTCAAAAAAATAAAGAAAAGAATTTCTATTGTGACTTAATAAAGCATGGGTTTCATAATTGAGTCACCATGTTTTGTAAAATTTTCTGTTTCCCACCCCGGTTTTCAGTTTCACCTTATTTCTCCCATATAGTTAAATGCCCTTTCCCATAACCATACATTCAACAAGCTGGAAAAAATAAATATTGCTGAAAACACAAATTCTGGAAATTTTACAGAATGCTGGAAATTGCAGAAATAAAAATCAGCAGTAATAAACAGCCATTAAAACACATTTGAACACTGATATTTTTGGTCAATGTGACCCTGGAAAAACCCCCTACAACTCTTGGGGAAAACCAGTTTGAGAGCTCTTCTTTATTTCTGGAAAATGCCTTTTTACAGTAGGAGAAATGTTCAGCAAAAAATCAACAAACAGACTTTTACAACTTATCTCAGCCTTGCTGAAACACGGTTGCTGTTACACCGTTGCTGTTGCTGTTACACCGCGGCTGTTGCTGAAACACCGCTTTCAGCTGCTGAAACTCCGCTTTGCTGAAACTCCACTTTCAGCTGCTGAAACTCCGCTTTGCTGAAACTCCACTTTCAGCTGCTGAAACTCCGCTTTGCTGAAACTCCACTTTCAGCTGCTGAAACTCCGCTTTGCTGAAACTCCGCTTTCAGCTGCTGAAACTCCGCTTTCAGCTGCTCAGAAATCTCCCTTGCTCTCTTGCTCTCCTTCTCTCAATCTGCTCATGAAAGAATGAATGATCTTTTTCCTCCTTTTCCTCCCTTAACCCAACCCTAAGTGACTTTTGGGTGATCCCTAAATCCAATGGCTGAAATAGATTTAGATCAATGGCTGAGATTAAATGCTCATTTAAATCTCACTTTCTATTTTTTAATTCACCCCACTTTAATAAAGACCCACTTAGTCATTTATTTCCAAAGTCACTTTTCCTTTCTAATTTTTCATTGACTTTATAAAAGTCACTTTAAAATTAGACTTAGTAACTTTATCACTTAAAGTCACTTTTAAATTAGATTTAACTTTATAAAAATTATAAAGTTACTTTAGGAGAAAAATTAAATTCTTTTGGACACTTTTCCCTAGGCCAAAGATCAAAGCCTAAGGGAACCACCTGTCCTCCGGTACCAAATTTCAACACTCCCTCTTACCGAGGAAGGTGTTCCTCACCACACCCATCTTGTCTCTGAAGTAGACATGCTTGCCCCGTGGTAAGGCTTTGGTAAGAATATCTGCAACCTGCTCATCAGTGGAAATATACTCAAGCTTCACAGCTCCCTTCTGAACATGGTCTCTGATGAAATGATATCTGATCCCGATATGCTTTGACCTGTCATGAAATACTGGATTCTCCGTGAGTTTAATGCAACTCTGATTATCACAGTAAATCACTGAAGGTCTCAACGGCTGACCAAATAAGCCAAACAACATCTTGCGAAGCCAGATGGCCTCACAACTAGCTAGACTGGCTGCCATATACTCTGCTTCCGCTGAACTCAGTGCTACTGACTGCTGCTTCCGGCTGAACCATGACACTACTGCTGAACCCAACCCAAAACAGCACCCTGAAGTGCTCTTCCTATCAGAAGCACAACCTGCCCAATCAGAATCAGTGTATCCTGCCAATCTCACTCCATCTCCCTGCCTGTAGTCCAGACCATAATCCACTGTCCCCTGCAAGTACCGCAAAATGTGTTTTGCAGCCACCCAGTGAACTTTCCTAGGCTCACACATAAACTGACTCATCGTGTTGACTGCAAAACAGATATCTGGTCTGGTGTTGACCAAATACATCAAGGAACCAATCAGCTGCCTGTACAATGTGGGATCCACCAACTCGGAATCCGAAGCATGAAGCTTCTTCCAGTTGGTGATCATCGGTGTCGACATGGGTCTACAATCCTCCATGTGGAATCTGCTAAGGATGTCCACAATATACTTCCCCTGCCCCAGGAAGAAATGCCCCTCCTCCTGCCACACCTCCAAACCCAAAAAGTAATGCATCAAGCCGATGTCCTTCATCTCAAACTCCGCCGCAAGATCTCTCTTGCAGTGCTCTATGAGTCTCTCTGCACCTGTAATGATCAAGTCATCCACATACAGCACCAGAATGAGAGGCTCCTCACCAATCACAATAAAGTAAAGGTTCGGATCTGCCTCACTCTTTGTGAAACCCATCCCCTGCAAGTATGCATCTATCCTGGAGTACCAAGCTCTGGGAGCTTGCTTCAGGCCATAAAGGGCCTTCTTCAATCTGCACACATGGGACTCCTTCCCATGCACCTCAAAGCCCTGTGGCTGCTCAATGTACACCTCCTCCTGTATGAAGCCATTGAGAAATGCGGTCTTCACATCCATCTGGTGGATCTTCCAACCCATCTCTGCTGCTATCGATATAATGGAGCGGATCGAAGTATATCGAGCCACGGGAGCGAAGGTCTCCTCATAATCAACTCCCTCTACCTGGGAGAACCCTCTAGCCACAAACCTTGCTTTGAATTTCTCAATGCTGCCATCTGCAGCATGCTTTACCTTATAAAGCCATCTGGAAGTAACCACGGATTTGCCCTCAGGCCTCGGCACCACCTCCCAAACATCATTCTTCATGATAGAAGAATACTCCTCCTGCATGGCCTCTCTCCAGACCTGCTGGCTAGCTGCCTCCTCATAGCTAGAAGGCTCAGAGTCAAGGATGCTGGTAACCATCGCCATATAGCTACAAAATCTCTCAGGTGGTCTACTCTCTCTGACCGGCCTCTTCGGCTCAGCAACAGATGTGGCATCTCTCAAGGTGTCCTTAAGCCACTTGGGCTTCCTCTTCCCTGAGCATGCTTCTCCCATAGGAGAATGAAACTCCTCCTCCTCATCCCCATCAGTAGCCTGAACTCCTGACTGTCTGTCTGCTGTCCTCCTGCCTGCACCTGAACCTGTAGAAGCTGAGGTACCGTGTGAACTGTCCATCAGTGGACTCCCTAGTGAACTGCTCTGTGAACTGCTCTGCATGCTACCCGGAGCACCACCCCTCTGGCTCGGCGAGCCACTGCTCACTGATGGACCTGACATCCTCATAGATGTACCTCCGGATCCTCCTGATCCCTGCCCACTGGATCCCTGTGACTGACTCAACTGCTGCTGAGGGTCTGGCTGATCCAGATACTCTAACTCCCGTGACCTCCTAAAGGCCCTGTCCTCCTCGAACTTCACATCCCGTCTGACAACAACTTTCCTCTGTGCAGGAATGTAAATCCGAAAGGCCTTTGAGGTCTCACTGTAGCCCACAAAGATACCCTTCTCTGCGGTGGGCTCTAGTTTGGTCCTCTTCTCCTTGGGTATATAGGAGTATGTAATGCATCCAAAGATATGAAGATGACCAAGATCAGGCTTCTTCCCAGAGAAAGCCTCCTCCGGAGTCATGTGCCCCAAGGCACGATGCGGACTCCTGTTCTGCAAGTAAACAGTTGTGTTGCAGGCCTCTGCCCACAAGAACAATGGCAACCCCTGATCATGTAACATGGCTTTGGCAGCCCCTATGATGGATCTGTTCTTCCTCTCCGCAACCCCGTTCTGCTGGGGGTTGTAAGGAACAGTGAACTCCCTCCTGATGCCTGCCTCCGCACAATAGTCAACAAACTCTCCAAGGGTGTACTCTCCTCCATTGTCCGACCTCAGGGACTTGATCTTCCGACCTGTCTGTGTCTCCACAAGAGCTCTGAACTCCTGAAACCGCTTGAAGACCTCACTCTTGGTCTTCAAGAAATAAATCCAGGTCCTCCTGGAGTGATCATCAATGAATAGAACATAGTACTCATATCCACTCAAGGAAACATGAGACATCCGACCGCTCACATCAGAATGAATCAAATCAAGTATCCCAGTGGCTCTGCTGTAGCCTGTCACTGCTGGGAAAAGGGGATTTGGCAAACTTGCCCATCGCACAACCTCTGCAAGTATCGAAGTGATCAGTACTGAAATCTGGCACACCTGTAGTGATCTCCCGCAATGTCCTCAAGGCTCCATGAGACATGTGCCCCATCCTGCGGTGCCAAATCTCACACAGCTCAGAACTGCTAGCTCTGCTGTCGGTACTACAACTCAATGCCAAAGGGGGCTGGAATGCAAACTTGTACACCTTTGCATGGCGTACACCTATCACTCTAGCTGAATCAGCTGGAGAGCCCCTGGGATACATCAACACCTGTCCTTCCCTGAACAGTACCTCATATCCTCTGTCCTCCAAAGCTGAGACGGATATGAGGTTCTTCCTCATCCCTGGCACATAAAGAACCTCTGACACATTCAAGGGAGGTTTGGACTCCCTCTGAAATGTCACTGTCCCCACCCCGACTGCTCTAACAACTCTGTCATCACCGAGTACTACCTCAATATCAGTGCCACTCTCTGAAAGCTCTGAGAAGTACTCCCGGACTCCTGTCATGTGACGTGAAGCCCCACTGTCCACATACCAGATACCTGTAGATGCTCCGCTAATCGAGGGAAAAGCATGCTCCCTCTGAACCTGTGTGGCAGGTGATCCTGCACTAGAGGACACACATGTAGTGAACGCAAACTCCCGGTCAAAACGACCTGCAAAGTCCTCAATCTCAGCTGACGCTGCCACATCCTGGGTCTTCCCCTTCTTCTTCTTCTTCTCCGGACACACAACTGCATAGTGTCCCATCTTCTGACAATTCCAACACTTCACTTTGGAATAGTCCTTTTGTGAGTTACCCTGTTTACCTTTACCTTTGCCTTTGCCTCCACCACCGCTTGTGGAAGCCTGCTTCTTCCCTTTGCCTTTCTTGCCTCCTGCCACCAGTGCTACGTCCTCATCCTGCTCAACTGGCTTGGCTGCCCCAAGCTGTCCTTTCCTGATCTCTGTCTGAATACAATCATCCCAAAACCTCTCCCATGTGGGAAGGGTCTCACGTGCACAAACCCCATCAGCAAAGTTCAACCATGAACGGGGGAGGCCATTCACTGCAATACGCACCAACTCAGTGGATGGAATGGCCTCTCCAATCGCTGCCAACTCATCTCTCACATTGGTAATCTTTGTGAGATATCCAGCTGCACTATCATTCCCCATCTTAATGTTCTTCAGCTTCTCCTTCAGGACCATCTTCCGGTTCTCATTGGTACTCTGGTAGAGATTGGACAATGCTGTCCACATCTCATGGGCATTGCTCTTTCCTCTCACATGAGGAATGCAATGGTCTTTGATTCCGTCTAGAATCAGCCTCTTACCCTTGTTGTTCTTTTTATTATAAGCTGCCAACTGAGTAGCATCAGTAGGCACAACAACAGGGTGTTGTGCTGTATGCACCATGATATCCCAGACTTCTGCCTCCTCAAAGATACTCTGCATTCTCTCCTTCCAAACGCTGTAATTTGTATGCCCATCCAACCTATCCTCCACCCTCAATCCCAATGACATCTTGCTGTCCTAAAACTGAAAAATAGCACTGCTGTGGTAAAGATAAACCTGCTGTTTATGAAAAATCAGCTTGCTGGAATTTTCTGAGTGAAAAAATCAGCAGCTGTATTTTTCCTCTTTTGCTGTCCCAAACTGCCCTTCAGCACTCAAGCTCTGATACCATGTAAAATTTTCTGTTTCCCACCCCGGTTTTCAGTTTCACCTTATTTCTCCCATATAGTTAAATGCCCTTTCCCATAACCATACATTCAACAAGCTGGAAAAAATAAATATTGCTGAAAACACAAATTCTGGAAATTTTACAGAATGCTGGAAATTGCAGAAATAAAAATCAGCAGTAATAAACAGCCATTAAAACACATTTGAACACTGATATTTTTGGTCAATGTGACCCTGGAAAAACCCCCTACAACTCTTGGGGAAAACCAGTTTGAGAGCTCTTCTTTATTTCTGGAAAATGCCTTTTTACAGTAGGAGAAATGTTCAGCAAAAAATCAACAAACAGACTTTTACAACTTATCTCAGCCTTGCTGAAACACGGTTGCTGTTACACCGTTGCTGTTGCTGTTACACCGCGGTTGTTGCTGAAACACCGCTTTCAGCTGCTGAAACTCCGCTTTGCTGAAACTCCGCTTTCAGCTGCTGAAACTCCGCTTTGCTGAAACTCCACTTTCAGCTGCTGAAACTCCGCTTTGCTGAAACTCCGCTTTGCTGAAACTCCACTTTCAGCTGCTGAAACTCCGCTTTGCTGAAACTCCACTTTCAGCTGCTGAAACTCCGCTTTGCTGAAACTCCACTTTCAGCTGCTGAAACTCCGCTTTGCTGAAACTCCACTTTCAGCTGCTGAAACTCCGCTTTGCTGAAACTCCACTTTCAGCTGCTGAAACTCCGCTTTCAGCTGCTCAGAAATCTCCCTTGCTCTCTTGCTCTCCTTCTCTCAATCTGCTCATGAAAGAATGAATGATCTTTTTCCTCCTTTTCCTCCCTTAACCCAACCCTAAGTGACTTTTGGGTGATCCCTAAATCCAATGGCTGAAATAGATTTAGATCAATGGCTGAGATTAAATGCTCATTTAAATCTCACTTTCTATTTTTTAATTCACCCCACTTTAATAAAGACCCACTTAGTCATTTATTTCCAAAGTCACTTTTCCTTTCTAATTTTTCATTGACTTTATAAAAGTCACTTTAAAATTAGACTTAGTAACTTTATCACTTAAAGTCACTTTTAAATTAGATTTAACTTTATAAAAATTATAAAGTTACTTTAGGAGAAAAATTAAATTCTTTTGGACACTTTTCCCTAGGCCAAAGATCAAAGCCTAAGGGAACCACCTGTCCTCCGGTACCAAATTTCAACATGTTTTAGGTCAAAATCCCCATTGGGGACTTCTAGGATTTATTCTGAGTCTGTAGAGTTATTGTACATTTAAAGAGACCCTTCTTGGGCTTTTGAATCATGTAAGAAGGTTAAGTATTGAGTCAAATATAAATTATGTAACCTCCACACCATGTTGACCTAAGAGAATGTCAAGTCAGCCTAAGGATCCTATTCGACCCCACAAGGAACCTATAAAAGGAGGGTCATTGAATTCATTTGGAACATCATTCACACACAAGTTCGAATTCTCTTGTAGTTGGAAGAAGTGTGAAAATATCTTGTTGTTGGGCAAAAGTGCGAAGTTCTCTTGTAGTTGGAAAAGGTGCTAAGTCTATTGTCGAGAAGCTGAAGTGAATGCGAGTTTGGGGAAGTCTAAGGAGACAAGGAAAATCGAAATTTTGGTGTCTCTCTCTCTGTTTCGTGCCCTAGATTGGGAGATCGAAGTCTTCCAAGTTTCACTGTTGCTGGACGCTAGCCAGTTGCCATAAGATGCTGCATAGTTGAAGTTGTTGGGAAGAGGTCGAAATTCTAGGAGGCTGACTTGGTGTGGAGGGAAGGTCTAGTCTTGGTTTAGGGTGAAGAGTCTCAAAGAATACTATTGAAAGGAAGAATTATCTTGAACGGGTTTTCCCCTCGAAGGGGCTTTTGCCCTGGCATGTACCTACATCTGGTGTCCATTGTTTTATGTGTTGCTGCTTTTAGTAATTGCTTCATGAACTAAAGAAAGAAGATATAAATAATCTTAATAATAAGAAACATCACAAGTAATTAACAAGAATAAGAAAATCTTTACTGCCTTTGTGATTTTCTAACAAAAGGATGAAGGAATGACCTCATATCTTATGAGGGTGTCAGAAATAAGAGACCAACTGCAAGAGTTGGGGGAAATAATGTCTGATAAAGAAATGGCCACCGTTGTGCTCAATGCACTGCTTGATGAATGGGGCAACTTCGTATCAAGCATCTATGGAAAGAAGGAAGTCACCTGTTGTCACTAAGATTGTACAAACATAGTGCGACAACGACTCAGGCTGGGGGTTGTCACTCTGATCCCCAACCTCTCTGTTCTAGCTGTCTCCCAACAATACGCTATGGGGGGTAGTCCCTGTGAAGGATAGAAATGCAAGACTCATTAGCAATCAACAAGTATGGGAGACATGATTGAATGGCCTAGCCGCTTGTTTGATTTAGTAAGACTTATAGATTAGATTAGATTTAGATGTGAGACCAGTGCCTTATGGAGTCAATTTCTTGCTTTATATCGATTACGGACCAAGTAACCGGATGAACAACCACCACTTGAATGAATGACTATCCTATATGCTATGCAAATCCTAAGACCTAGGTGCGATGCAAGAATCTTGGTTACTTTTAAGTTAAATGCCTATTTTAAGTGTAACCTTCCTCTTAAATATTTTGGAAATAGTTTCTAAAGTAGGTTGTGGGATAGAAGCCAACGAGAAGCAAGCAAAGGCTTGATTAACGATACCCCCTCCCCTTTGTTCTAACCACCTAGTGCCTCCAGCGCTGCAGAGACTGTGGCTTTGACAACTGCAAGGTCACTGTGTTAGCCACTAAAGAGGTGCTAGGCTCATCAAGCTAGATGAGAAAGGGTGGACCTAAATGTTTATCAACCAAGTTTATGCCTGGAGGCAAGTTATTAGATGCAAGACTGTCTCTAGAATAGATGCAAGGTGTAGAAGTGCTTTTTTGAGTTAAGATTGTTTAGTGTTCTTTATCAACCAAGTTTATGCTTGGAGGCAAGTTATTAGATGCAAGACTATCTCTAGAATAGATGCAAGGTGTATGAGTGCTTTTTTGAGTTAAGATTGTTGAGTGTTCTTTAAGTACTTATTTATAATTATCTTATGTCAAGAGTACTTAACCGATTATGGTCGAGTACCTAAAGGTTCAATTTACTTATTGGGTGGGGGGGCTATGGTCGAGCCTGCTTACGCATCCTTATCAGTCGAGCCCCCTAAAGGGTCCTCTCCCTATGGTCGAGCCTGCTTACGCATCCTTAACAGTCGAGTACCTAAAGGTCCTTGGGGTCGAGTACCTAAAGGTCCTCTCCTTAACAGTCGAGCCTGCTTACGCATCCTTATCAGTCGAGCCGATGGCGGCCTTATTAGTCGAGCGTGCTTACGCACCCTGACGGACCTCCCACGTTCCTCTCCTGTTAGTCGAGTCACTTAACGTACCTCTCCCATAGGTCGAGAGTTCGACAGGCTCACGATGGCGGCCTTAGCAGTCGAGCCGATGGCGGCTGGAAAGACAATATGTGCAAAATTCATTGAGTGCCAACAAGATATGATAGATATCCACAATACAATTGCTCAAATATGATCACCAATATGCCAAAGATTCTCAATAGATATTAGCAATTATCCACTTAGAACAATTAGCCAATGATACAAAATGCCAATGATAATTATCCAAAAGAGACAATAAGATTGTAAATGTTCTTAGCCAATATTTCTCAACGATTAGTCTCTTTAATGTTATCAAGACAATTATTAAGAGATATAAATTAGATTCACCACTCCTTAAGTTAAGAACACACAATGATTATTAGATTCTCAATTGACCAAGACAATAAATTTCGTAAGAGACATTCAATGACATCCTTTAAACACAGTTGGAACAAATTACTTCAATGTCATTTAAACCATGCGATAAGGTATTGATGTCGAGTGCTTTTAGAGAGTGAGCTTATGTGCAGAATTAGGATTATGGAACTTCACAAGACAACAAGCGTTAGATACTTCACCAAAAGCAATTTAATGTGAACACTATTTTCCATTATGAGTAATTAGCATAAAACCATGAAAACTCTTATGTCATTTATGATCCAATGTAATCAAAATGGGCAGCAAGTGAACTTATGACAATAGAGAGCACTTTAAATGAGGATGCACATCATGAAAAGGTGCTTATACCATTGCTTATATCAGACCTAAGTCACATGACACGAGGACACGAGACACAAAGGACACGTAAATATGAGTATTCAACACGAGACCCAGCGACCTCGGAAATAGGACATGAGGGACACGTTATCTATATATATAAAATACTGAAATATAGTTCCTGATCCATATTAAGTTATTGAAATATAGTATTAGTTTATTAATTTGCTACATCAATGATGTTCAAATCTCACAGTTCAATGTTCATTCTTGAATCTTCATGTTATTAACTTGTTAAACAGATTGAGAAACAAATCAAGAATTTCAACAGGGGCATTCTGCGTATTGCACATGTGACCTCAAACTGATATTTTCTTTCTCAATAGTTCTAGCTCTCTTGTTGACTAGTATATGAATCTGACTTACTCAAGTTGCACATCCTAGAAAATGTGGGCAATTGCAAGATAGACTCAACTAAGTAGAGCCCTATATATTTAAGTCAACTCTCTATAGCCATTGAAATTTGCAATTAAAACAATATAATGGCTATATATGCATGCTTTTTTCATAGGCCAAACTTGGAGATATGTAGGGAGTGGAAAAATGTTTTGAAGAGTGGGAATTTGATGGCGTAAGATATGATATCAGAGTACCCAATGTACTAATTGATTCCTATATCACAAAAGGAATGATTGAAAAGGCAGGTTTTTCTTGAACATGTTTCAGTTTTAGAAAAAGGAGGAAAACCAAATTTCAAAACATGGGAAATGTTTGGGGATGTATCTTTAGAGAACAAGCAAATGAATCGAGCTATAGAGACCAAGAATAAATCTATTTCAAAAGTTAAAAATCATGAATGGCAGTCGGCACCTGAAAAGGCACTTGAATGCATTGATACATATTATATAGATATGGGCATATGGAATACAAGAAAATGTTGACCAGGCACCCACGTGCTCCAAAACAAGAAATTTAAGCCCCAAACCACGAGTTCCAAACCATGAACGCTATTGTCCAGGATCCAGGTTGATGTGAAGTTGATAGTTGGGAATCGTTGAAGGAACTTCCAACACAACACAACAACGACTCTAATGAGCAAACAATGACCAAGTTCCAACACAACAGCAACTCCAGCGAGCTTTGACGACGAAAAATGACTGAAAAAACAAAAAAAAAGAACCATGCATGGACTTTTCCTGGGACACATGTCATAAGAGGCAAAAACGTTAGGGCATATTTTCACCATGTTGAAAACACGTCACTTTTGGAGGACATGATAAAAACCGTTTTGGACACGTTTTAGGTTGTATTTTGTGTCCAACACGTGAAATACAGGACACGTGACCTTGAGGGACGTGTCCTGTGGCATAGTATCAGACCTTAGTATGAAAAAATGACAGAGATGATAGTGACCAAGATTATGCAATTTAATTCAAAATAAAATTGCCCAATTTGTGCAATTAATTCCTTAATGTGTCAAACAATTTATGAGTTGATTTTAGGGCACCTTGAATGAATTTTTCACCACTGTTATAAATTATTTTACTAGCTGTAGAAAAACAGAGAGGGTAAGGGTTAGGAGATCAAACCCTTAGGCCTTAAGCCTAGTAGTTCACTTGCAGATTTGCTCAAAATTTTCCCAAGAGCTAGTCATACATAGGCATACATCTATTAGAACTGCGATATCTCTTGCAGCACAAATGGGGTGGGAGATTCATCAGATGGATGTCAAGACGGCATTCTTGAACGGGGTAATAGCTTGAAGGCTTTGAAACACATGAGATGAAATATCATGTATGCAGATTGAAGAAAGCCTTGTATGGGCTCAAACAGACACCTAGAGCATGTTATGGTCGAATTGATGGGTACTTGCAGAAGATGGGATTCGTCAAGAGTAATGCAGATCCCAATCTCTACTATCTAGTTGTAGAGAATAAGCCTCTAGTCTTAGTATTATATGTGGATGATCTCTTCCTGATAGGATCATCCAGGCTCATCAAGGACTGCAAGAAGAATCTAGCCACAGAAGTCGACATGAAGGATTTGGGACAGATGCACTATTTTTTGGGGTTGGAAGTTTGGCAGTAGAAGGGTGAGATCTTCCTAGGACAAGGGAGATATGCTACAGAAATCTTGAAGAGATTCAGGATGCAGGACTGTAGGCCTACGGCTACTCCAATGATCACCAACTGGAAAAAGATTGACGCATCAGAACACAAAGATGTTGATCCCGCCTTGTACAGGAAGCTCATAGGATCCCTGATGTATCTGGCCAATACCAGGCCAGACATTTGTTACATTGTCAACACCCTCAGTTAGTTCATGATGGAAACTAAGAGGGCGCATTGGGCAGCAGCCAAACATGTTCTGAGGTATATGCAAGGAATAGTCGAGCATGGACTATTATACACCAAAGACAATGACATCAGGCTGAGTGGGTTCACTGACACGGATTGGGTTGGAAGCTCAGTAGATCAGAAAAGTACCACTGGGTACTGTTTCAACATTGGATTAGGGATGACTTCCTGGTGCAGTAGGAAACAAAAATCCGTAGCTCTGAGCTCAGTTGAAGCAAAATATATGGTCGCGAGCATAGCTTCGTGCGAAGCCATATGGCTCAAAAAGTTGCTTGTGAACCTATTCAATAGAAGGATGGATGCGACCAGGATCATGTGTGATAATCAGAGTTGCATCAAGCTCTCTGAGAATCTAGTGTTTCATGATCGGTCAAAGCACATTGATATCAGGTGTCACTTTGTCAGAGACTCTGTCCAAAAAGGAGTTGTACAGTTGAGCTATACTCCTACAGGAGAACAGGTGGCAGACATTCTCACCAAGGCCCTAGGAAGAACAAAGTTCGTTTATTTCAGGGAGAAGATGGGGATGGTAAAGAATCCATTTCAGTAACAGAAATGGATAAGTATCAAAAGTTGCAGTGCAGTAGTTAGCAGTGACAGTGCTATGGGAAACATGATGCTGCAGATTGAGAGGGAGCTGCAGTACAGATGTAGCAATGGAAATGCAGTGTCATGGGCAGCAGTACAGAAAGCTACAGTGCAGATAATGTAAGGCAACAGCCCAAGCATCAGCACAGGTACTGGTGCAGAAGGATCAGTGATGTTCAATAGTGGAGCAATACTAGAGCACATTCCTCGCTAAGAGGGAGTGTTGATTTGTGGTAGCATCGGATGTGCTCTAGCCTTGAAATTTGGAGGAGAGGCTAAAGCACATGAGATTTCCAAGACCCATAAATCGTTTTGAGAAATTCCATCCAGATGAGGAGTTATTAAAATAGTTAATATTTTTAAAAGGTTCCTAAGTCTAAACTTAAGAAAATCAAAATATTAATGGGTATTAATAAAGATAAAGATGAGACGAGGATCAAGTCTGTTTTAATCTTGGCCATTCATTAGGGACTTAATCTCGACCATTGATTCATCAACAGGAAAAGTATAAGAGAAGACTTGAGGGTCATTTGGAGACACAGTCGCAAATACTCAGTATCCCAAGGAAAATCGATCCTCAAAGAGAAGGAGATTGATTTCAGAGGGAGAGTTGCAGGGTGGAGGAAGAGGGGAACAGTGCAGAGGGAGACGCAGATCAGTGAGACGCAGGGATGATGCAGAGAGGGACCAGAACTGCGCAGAGCCACGCAGAGTGATGTAGGGCTGACGCGTAGAGAAAGGAAACTCTCTAGGGTGTTAGAAAGTCTAGGAGAAAAGTCTCAGGTGTTTTCTCCCAGTGTCTATGTAAATTTTTCTGTAAAAGCGATTGTTGTTGAAGATTAATAAAATACCTCCTTTGCTGCACCAGTTTTCCGACATTGGGTTTTTCCGGGGACAATTGTCCAAAAATAACTGTGTTGATGTGATTGATTCTTATGCATATGTTTATTTCTATATAATGATGTGATATCGGCAGTAGAATTTATTTTAATATTTACTTAAGAGATTTCGTAGATAACTTATTGGGAAAAATAAGTAGGTGAAATAAATCAGTTGCTACAGTAATAGAATTTCTGTTTAGAAATTTTCACACAGGAAAAGTATAAGATGGAGGCTTGGGATTCATTTGGAAATACACACAGAGAGATTGAGGAAATTGATTTTCTGAGGTGAGAAGTTCTCAGGAGGAAAATCGATTGGGGAGATCTTGCAGTTGAGGGGCAGGGATAGCAGCTTCCTGAGAGAGTGATTCTTAGCCGGAGTTACATCAGCAGAGAGAGGCAGTAAGTGATCCAAAGGCCTCGACGCAGAGGCTGATGCTAGGCCAGAAGGGCAACGCAGAAGTGATGCAGAGGCAGAGAGAGGAAGTCGAAAATCATTGCAAGGGTCAATTTCAGCAGCCGAAAGCCGAGGTTTGAGACTGGGAAGCTGAGAGTAGAGACTCTGGGCTTCTGATCGAATTCTGAGCTGGTTGACGCAGTGCTTACAAGGGTTGACATTGGGACAACGTAGAGGCAGCGCAGAGCTAGCACAGTGTCTGTCAGGGGCATCTCAATCAATAACCAGAATAGTCGAGACTTTCCTCAGTGATTGTGTGAGGTTACTCACAAAGCTTCTGCCAGTATTTCTCTCTGTAACTAAATAACTGTATTTAGTGATGTATTTAGATTTTTCTACTGCATAATAATAAAACCCTCAGAACTGTTGCACCGGTTTTCCCGCATTGGGTTTTTCCGGGGACTATTATGTCCAAAAATAAGTGTGTCCTATGTATTTTGTTCGTTGCTCTGTTTTTTGTTTCATGAGATCAAATATTTAATTAGTGTAGGTTGCAGAAGTAATTTGCTTCAGTATTCAAAAGAATACCTTGATGAATGTAATTTAAAAAATCAAGTAGGTGAAGTAGATTCAGATTCGTTGCAGTAGGGGTTCCTTCGAGTCTAGGAATTTTCACAAAGACAAGCCAAGAACACAAGGATATTGCACAAGCCAGGGAAAAACCCCATAATGGGGAAAACCCTTTATCAATTCTTCTTACTATTTTAATCAAATATTCAGCACAGAGAGAGAGAGAGAATACAATAACGAATCTAGATTGACTTGCCAATACCACTTTCCAAATACAAAGGAGATAGCCTAGACAAGTCTGTACATCAAAGTTTTGCCCCAACTAGAGATCAATGATGGTAAAAGCGGACTTCTTCTACTTCTCTTGGTCTCGGGCTTATGCAGACTTCTGAATTTTTCAACCCCTCTGATTAGGGCTTCTTGCACTCATGACAATCCTCAATCTACGCCTTAAAACTCTTCAACTTCAGCATTAATTCTCGTCTTCTAGGCCTTGAATACTGCGTTGTTTAGTAAGGGACTTGTTCCCTTATCTTTAGCTTTGTTCCATGCTCAGATCTGCACCTAATAGGGTTTGACCCTCCCTGTACCAAACCAAAACTACAACAGCGCCTATCACAGAGAATAAGCCAAAAGAACTTGCTGGAAAATATGCCCATATAGCTTCTCCTGAACGTTGCTTGGTCCTCCAAAACTCGGCGTCCACAATCATAAGAAAAAAGAACCAAACAGGTTAGGCCTCTCAAGACTGCAACTAGATCTCTGAGGTATTTTGTCTTAGCCGCTTGCACTTTCGGATAGGTACTAGCCCAGAAACCATGCCAAAAGCATTACCCAAAATTTCCCTCAAGCCTGCGACAAACTGTCTACTTCTAACTCGGACTGTGGGAGACCAATGTGCCAAAGAACAGATCCAAACAATACGTCCTCCTAGCTTCTCTAAGCTGGTGGTTACCCAAGAGATGAATGCACTCCTTTTTCATATGATGTCTAATGAGGAGGAATGCCAATATATATAGCAATTTGCCCTTATTGAGGCCAAGCCGACCTTGACTTAGGAGGCAAATTTTGAATTTCAAATTTTCAATTTTCCCACCTTAATAAGGTTATGCCATGTGGAATTTCTTTTAGATAAATAAGTATTTTTCCTTATCCAAATTCAGTGATCTTTAGGTCAATTTTGGTCCTCTCGAAAAGAGGAATTCAATGCCACAATTATCTTCCCCAGAGGAGCTGTCCAAAGTGGGATTTGGCCCTAGTTGCCAATTTTAACACTCCCTCTCAACTAGGGAGAATTCCACCTGTTAAACCAACAGTTATGCCACCAGTCATCACACCATCTATTTCTCGACTTTTCTTTGCTCCTCTGCTCTGCTCTAATGAACACTGAAGTAATAATGAAGAAGAATTGATCGAGAGTGAGTCACTGCCACTCTCCACTGACAAAAGTTAGTCCAAAGGTAAAACCTCAATCAGACTTTATCCCACATCAAGTTGAAGAACACCAAGCATCCTAGTCATAGGGAGTACGGCAGTACCTGATGCATCCATCGGTAGTGCTATGGTCCCTAACCACTTTTCCCAACTCATTGGCCAGATGAGAGGTACTTCCCATGTGTCTCGGACTACATGGGTAGGATGATATTGAATCAATAGCAGGGAAAGAATGTATCACATCCTGCTCACAACCACATGTAGGGCAAGGACGAACCACATCCTACAATCACACAACACAATCATATGTAGGGAAGGACGAACCACATCCTACAATCACACATTGCAATCATACATAGGGAAAGGATGAACCACATCCTACAATCACACATCACAATCATACGTAGGGAAAGGAAGAACCACATTCTACAATTACACAAGTCACAACAATCAATCGTAGGAAGGATCCTACACGTGGGGAAAGGATGAACCATGTCCCACTGACATGTCAATCACTAATCATAGGGAGTGAGCATCCTAAATGTGGGGAAAGGATGAACCACGTCCCACTGACATGTCAACAGATGCCTATATGCATCTCTCACTAAGGTATCCGTGGGAGAAGGTGAACCACTCATCATGCTCATATGCCATAGGAGAAGGTTAACCACTCATTCTATGCATGTCATCAACAATAGGGCAAGGTGAACCACTCGCCCTACATACATGTGTCTGCAATCGTAGGGGAAGGTGAACCCTCACCCTACACACGTCAACCATCATGGGGTAACACATGGGAAGGTGAACCACTCAGCCTGTACACAATGTACCAATAGAGGAAGGTGAACCACTCACCCTATGGTCGCTCATAGCTCAAAAAGTACCCCAAGCCCCCAGGAGCTCCCAAAACTCAATTTTTAATCTTAACCAAAGATTCCCTCATATAGGGGATAAAGAAAGGCTTCTTTCTGAATATTAATGATATTGCAGACCGAATCGTTAATGAAAACCTCACAGCTCCACCCAATAGGATGTATACACAACTTTCTACAGATTTACAATAGCAATCTTAGCAGTACTTGGCAATCCTCTGCTTCTTGCATATCTTGATGAAGAAGATATTTAACTGTTCTTTCTCCCTCTTGCATAGGGATATCACAAGCCTAAGCTTGTCTGTCCATCTAGCAGCTTGCTCATCATGCGGTCCGACTTCTTTGGAGATATAAAGGTGGACCTTAAGAGATACAGCTCTAAGATGTGCTTTTACCATCAATCGTACCGTCAGCCCTGCAATTTTCTGAGATGAACTACGAATCATGAGCAGTTGTCCATTGGAATCAAGGCTTATCACATCAATGGTTGTGAAGCTCACATAGAGAAGGTAACCATCTGATATAGATCCAGGGACTTTGCTACTCCCTCTTAAGTGTTAGAAAATTATATATTACGGAGCAATGGAACACATAAAATATTGCAGAAATATAAACACAGAAAACGCACAAAACAAGAGAGACACAGATATACGTGGTTCACCCAGTTTGGGCTACCTCCACCCCGAACAGCCAGTCCTTCCTTTCTATTATCCAGCAAAATGAAGAGACACAACCTACAGCAAATCCGCTGTAATATCCTCTGTTTTCTCTCACAGTCTCACCTCTTTGTTTCTCGCTCACACAGAATACACATCTATCACACAGCCTCAAATACAATACCCTCATACAAAGAGAGGGGTTGCCTTCTAGGGCAAAAAACCCTAAACAAACATAAGTTCTACCGTCAGATCATCCGCCTAATGAACAGCCCAGATTGACTAGAAATTACTATACTTTTACAAGGCAATTTTACATTTATTTTTGGCTTCGGGGGCACTGCCCCCAAGCCCCCGCTGGGGGACCGCTGGCCCCCGGACCCCCCAGCCGGGGGGGATGGGCCCCTCCGGACCCCCGTGGGGGGACAAGTCCCCCCCGCGTGGAGGGGTGTACAAAACTTCCTGGGGTATACATCCGGCTAAAACAAAGACCTCTGAACAATCATGCTCCACACACAACAATCTCCCACTTGGAGAATGATTGTAGCAACTCCACCGCTGCTTCATTTGCTGGGCAATGGCTCCTCTTTGGACCTGGTTGTTTCTCATCTTCATTGTCATCCTTGAAGACCAATTGAAACTGAGCATGTTCTCAGTTTCTCCCTGGTTACAACTTTTGTTAGCATATCTGCAGGATTCTGGCTAGTGTGTATCTTTTCCAGCTTCAACTCTCCATCTTCCAACACTGATCGTATGAAATGATACTTGAGCTGTATGTGTTTAGTCCTGGAATGAAATGCTGAGTTCTTTGCAAGATGAATGGCACTTTGGCTATCACTGTATAACGTGCCCATATCATGCTTCTTACCCAACTCACCCATAAACCTTTGTAACCAAATCATTTCTTTACTAGCCTCTGTAGCAGCAACATACTCTGCTTCTGTTGTTGAAAGTGCAACAACACTTTGGATTTTTGAAACCCAACTGACAGTTGTTCCTCCAACAGTAAATACATATCCTGTAGTGCTCCTCCTGTTATCTCTGTCACCTGTCATATCTGCATCAACATATCCTTGTAGGGAGATGTTTGAACCACCAAAGCATAATGCTTGATTTGTGGTACCTTTCAAATATCTGAGAATCCATTTCATTGTCATCCAATGTTCCTTTCCTGGATTGTTCATGTACCTGCTTACAACTCCCACTGCATGTGCAATATCAGGCCTTGTGCAGACCATTGCATACATTAAGCTTCCAACTGCTGATGCATATGGAACTTTAGACATATAATCCATGTCTTCTTGGGTCTTTGGGCACATTTCCTTGCTAAGTTTGAAATGGCTAGCAAAAAGTGTACTAACTGGTTTTGCATTGTGCATGTTAAATCTTTTCAACACCTTTTGTATGTACTCATTCTGAGACAATGTTAATTTACGATTTTTCCTGTCTCTAGTTATTCTCATACCAAGGATTTGTTTTGCAGCTCCCAAATCCTTCATTGCAAATGAATTTGCCAATTTTCTTTTGAGCACATTTATTTCCTGCATGTTAGATCCTGCAACAAGCATGTCATCTACATACAGTAACAATATAATATAGCTGCCATCATTTTGCTTTTTCAAATAAACACAATGATCAGAGTGACATCTAGTATAACCTTGTTCAGACATAAACTTGTCAAATTTTAGATACCACTGCCTTGGAGCCTGTTTTAAGCCATACAAGCTCTTCTTCAACTTGCACACTAGTTTCTCCTTCCCTTTCACCTCATATCCTTGTGGCTGCTGCACATATATCTCTTCCTCCAAATCCCCATGGAGAAAGGTTGTCTTTACATCTAACTGCTCAAGATGCAAATTTTCAGCTGCTACAAGACTTAAAATAGTTCTGATTGAAGTCATTTTAACAACAGGAGAAAATATTTCATCAAAATCAATACCTTTCTTCTGTGCAAACCCCTTCACCACAAGTCTAGCTTTATACCTCTGTTTTCCTCCATCTTCTTCCTTCAGCCTGTAAACCCATTTATTTTGCAATGCTGTTTTACCTGCAGGCAACCTGACTAAGTCCCAAGTCTGGTTATGTGCTAAGGAGTCCATCTCTTCTTTCATGGCTTGCTCCCACTTCTTCCTGGTTTCTACCTGCACTGCTTCTTCATAACATTCGGGTTCACCAGAATCAGTCAACAATAAATAATATAATGAAGGAGAGTATCGTTCAGGGGGTCTACTTATCCTGGTAGATCTTCTAACACCACTTTCAGGTGTTTGGGGTGCCTGTTGCTGTTGTGGTGGTTGCTGTTGTTGATTATTATTATTTTCAGGCATCTTTACCTTTTCAGTGATGTCATCAAGAACTGCGTATTCCTTGTTTTCGTTTTCTTTCTTCTTTTCCTGCAACTGATTCTTATACAACACCTTTTCATTGAATATTACATCTCTGCTCCTAATGATTTTGTGATTTTCATAATCATATAAGCGATAACCAAAATCATTAACACCATATCCAATAAAGGTACATTTCTTTGACTTTGCCTCAAGCTTTGTTCTATTTTCTTTATCAATATGGACAAAGGCCTCACAACCAAAAGGCTTTAAAAAATAGTAGTTTACCTTTTTACCTGTCCATGCTTCCTCTGGAACACCACCATCCAAGGAACTTGAAGGCCCTCTGTTTATTACATAAACAGCAGTATCTACAGCATCTGCCCAAAACTGTAAAGGCAATCCTGCATGCAATCTCATGCACCTTGCACGCTCCATGATTGTTCTGTTCATCCTTTCTGACACACCATTTTCTTGTGGTGTTCTTGGAACTGTCTTCTCTCTGCGAATTCCATGCTCTGAACAGTACCTATCAAACTCTTTGCTGCAATATTCACCTCCATTGCCTGATCTAAGACACTTCAATTTCTTTCCTGTCTCAATCTCAACCAAAGCTTTCCATTTCTTGAAAGTATCAAATACATCATATTTATTCTTAATACAATAAATCCAAGTTTTTCTAGTTGCATCATCAATAAAGGTAACATAATAACGAGAGCCACCAAGAGATGATACCTGAGCAGGTCCCCATACATCTGTATGCACAAGCTCTAATTTTTCGTTCTTCTTTTCTTTCCCAACTCTGAGAAATCTGACTCTCTTCTGTTTTCCATAAATGCAGTTCTCACAGAAGTCCAAATCAACATCCTTCAAACCCGGCAACAAATTCCTTGAGTGAAGAATCTTCATCCCTTTTTCACTCATTTGTCCGAGCCTATGATGCCATAATGCTGCATCTGCTCCTTTGGAAGTTAAAGCATTAACAGAGTTAGAAATACCATTGCATAAATACAATGTACCAACCTTTTCGCCTTTTGCTATTACCAGGGCTCCTTTGGTGACCTTCCAAGCTTTATCTGTGTAAGTTGTCACACAACCTTCACCGCCTAACTGCCCTATTGAAATCAGATTTTTCTTTAGATCTGAAACATGCCTTACCTCCTTTAATAGCCATTGGTTTCCATTCTACTGTTTTACAAGAACCTTACCCATTCCAACGATTTTACAGGGTTTATCATCACCTAGACGAACTTGTCCAAAATCTCCTTGAACATAGTCATGAAAGTATTTCTTATCAGGTGTGGCATGGAATGAAGCCCCTGAATCTACCACCCAGGAATCAATAATATTTTCGAAAGAAAGAATCAAAGCATCTTGTAACACCTCACCTGTCACATTTGCTTCATGATTGTTTTCTTGCTGTGCATCTCCTTCTTTTCCCTTCCGAGATCTACAGTCTTTCTTTAGGTGTCCTTTCTTTCCACATTTCCAGCACACTATTCCCGATCTGGACTTGGATCTGCCTTTCCTTGATTTACTGCGATATCCTGAGCTCTTTCCTCTTTCCATTTTTCTTCCTCTAGACTCTGCACTCAAAGCATTTCCCGATGTCTCACCGGAGCTTTTCCGTCGCATTTCCTCGCTAAGGATAGCACCGACAACATCATCAAACTTTAAAGTACTAGATCCAGAAACGGAGTTACTAATGGCCATTACCAAACCATTCCAACTTTCTGGTAATGAGCACAAGAATAACAGAGCTCTAACTTCATCATCAAAGTTTACCCCTACAGAACTTAACTGACTTGTAACTGTATTAAAATCATTTAAATGGTTTGCAACAGATCCACCTTCCGACATATTCATATTAAATAACCGTTTCATAAGAAATACCTTGTTTGAGGCCAAGGGTTTTTCATATAGTTTCGACAACGCCTGCATCAAACCCTCTGTCGTGGTTTCCTTCGAAATGTTGAAGGCGACTGACGCAGCAAGGCACAATCGTATTGTTCCGAGTGCCTTTCTATCGAGAAGGTTCCATTCTTCGTCTTTCATACCCGTCGGCATCTTTGTTTTTCCGCCCAATGGTAGGTATAGATCTTTCTGATACAGATAATCTTCCATCTGCATCTTCCACAGCGAGAAGTTTTGGCCGTTAAATTTCTCGACCCTAAACTTACCATCTTCTGCCATTGCTCCCACTCGAACTAGGAACCCTTCTTTCCTGCGAGTTTATCAGCCAAATAGACCTTCGGCTCTGATACCAGTTGTTAGAAAATTATATATTACGGAGCAATGGAACACATAAAATATTGCAGAAATATAAACACAGAAAATGCACAAAACAAGAGAGACACAGATATACGTGGTTCACCCAGTTTGGGCTACGTCCACCCCGAACAGCCAGTCCTTCCTTTCTATTATCTAGCAAAATGAAGAGACACAACCTACAGCAAATCCGCTGTAATATCCTCTGTTTTCTCTCACAGTCTCACCTCTCTGTTTCTTGCTCACACAGAATACACATCTATCACACAACCTCAAATACAATACCCTCATACAAAGAGAGGGGTTGCCTTCTAGGGCAAAAAACCCTAAACAAACATAAGTTCTACCGTCAGATCATCCGCCTAATGAACGGCCCAGATTGACTAGAAATTACTATACTTTTACAAGGCAATTTTACATTTATTTTTGGCTTCGGGGGCGCTGCCCCCGAGCCCCCGGACCCCAGCGGGGGGAACAAGTCCCCCCCGCACCCCCCCGCGTGGAGGGGTGTACAAAACTTCTTGCGGTATACATCCGGTTGAAACAAAGACCTCTGAACAATCATGCTCCACACACAACATTAAGATGATCGTCTGAATCATGATCTCCCCTTGAGATTTACTATGCGGCTATGACTGCAAGAGAGTTGCACTTCATATTAAAGGAGCTGGAATTTCAGTTTCAAGCATATCATAGTAATTTCTTCTTAATGGGCAACCTTTGAAAGATAAGCTATCCGATTTAACATTTGTCTTGTTCACAACTTCGATTGTAAACAAGACCATAGCTACAGGATTGTGACGAAATTGTTCATAATGCTGGACTGATATAAATGATGTTGATGTCATAGAGCTACATATAGAAGTTCTAGCTCTAGATCTTCATCTTTCCTGGAAAGCTTTTCCTCCTTAAGAGATTCAGGTCAATTTGATCTTGAATCATTATGCTCCCTCTCTATTACTACAAGCTTGATGACTGGAAGGCCACAACCATGTATTCCTGGATCAATCACAAGTCATAACTTACTGGGATACTTCCTTTATCATGAACAATGTCTTTGATTCACTTGGTTGCAAGATTCATTGTCAGTAAGGTCTGACACTAGATGTTGTCTCACTGTTCATAAACATCACAGGAATATTATTCAGAAATTATTAACCTTTATAAAGTACTCTTGACATGAGTACAATTGATGGCCTTTATTATTTCTAGAGTTGATCAGATGCAAGATATGAAGATTCCTTTTGCAAAGGATAGAGACAAATTTTACCGCCTTTCTCAAAATCTGATAAGTCATCTTCCCAGTCCTTATGCAAACTGCCAAAATAACATAGTGCTCTTCCCAACTTCACAATAGCTCCTTCAAAAGCACTTAATACCAGGTAAGTTATTTGAAGGAGTGCCTTCGAATTGTTGTCCACAAATTTATGGATAAAAGCAAGAAGGTAAATCAACAAGAGGGCTGTAAAAATGATAATTAACCAGAACATAAATTTCCCATTGATCATTAGATCCATAAAAACTAAAAGTCAGAAGAAAATCTCTGCCTTCAAATAATGATCCTCTTCGAGAGCGGGTTTGATTCGCCTTTTGTACCATAGTTCACAACTCCGTTTGTGAACTTAGCGGAATAAACAGAAGGAAGAGAGAGAGAGAGAGGGCTGCAATCATAATACTGGTATTATAAGGAGTAAGAGGATCTCATACTGTTATCTAGCATGTATATCAAAGATATTTCCAGACTATGCAGAGGCTGCGTAGCTATTATTACTGTCATACTTCCAATAAGGTCACTGTTTTAAAAATTCCGGATACCTATCCAATCTGCCAACATGATAAAGGTTGTTTTCACTGTTCATACAAAACTGTAATAGCGGCATTTTCTTAGAGGTACTGCCATAAGAGCAACATCTATATCTTAAACAAGACTGTAATTACTGAATCATAAGAAAGTTGTCATCATTTGATATCGCAAATCTCACTAGCTTCATATAAGGGCAAAGACAATGATTAGGTTATCCTAGCTGGTAAAGAAGTTAGGATTCTTCTTTAATGAACAACTTATGCTAAGATATATATAAGATCATATTGATGTTGCTAGCTACCCAACTACCATAGCGATAATATACAACCTACTGCAGTGAGATGCAATTCATGGCGAAGTGGTATGCCTCACAGCAATGAAATATGATCAGTACCGAAGAGTTGTTACATATAGTAAAGAGATACGCACAGAAAGGAGATATGAGGCATTGTGAATAGATGCGACTGCTGGGAAGAAAATACAATGCCAGCGTTATCGTAGATATATGAAATCGGAACAACCAATATATGTCATTGAATCCACATAGGAACATCATTGTAATCACCAAGATATGTATGAAATAAACCACCGTCTGCTGCATAGATTAGACTCAAATCACAAGCCCAAACATGAACCATGACATATGTGCCATGCGGTTTTACTGAGATTGTTATGATCCCCAATAATTCAAGTTTGATGATCTTTCTGAAAATCAGGAACATGCCAACCGTCATAATAATTAAAATAGCTAATCCTCTCATATACGTCCAGTCAGTTGCACCATGTGTGGCAATCTGCATTGTATTACCCATACGTTTTTCAAGTTGGCTGCTTGAGATCAAACATCGTTTGGATGTATATGGATCACAAGATATTCCTTTACAAAAACAACAGAGGTGCAAACAACGAATAAGGGTTTGAAAGGTGCCTAGTATGCATACAGAGGGAAGTACTATTGTCTAGAATTCATTATGAGGGCTCTGACTGCATCGTTTCATTTGAGGGATTCTCATTTCCGTCCCTTTAAGAAGAGGAGGTGTATGTAGATGGGTGAAACCTTCAGGTGAAGCAAAAATCCTCTTTCTCTTCTGAATCTTGTTCTTCTAAATATTGCTCTTCTGGATCCTGTTCTTCTTATAGTGATGTCTATCCTTTTATTCCATCTGGGCTTGTCTTAACCTAAGCTCTGATACCATGTTAATTTGAGTTAACATGTTCTCTGCTTAAGACAGTTACTTCATTATGTTGATTTTGGGTAGCATCGGATGTGCTCTAGCTCTGAAATTTTGTGGAGGGGCTAGAACACATAAGATCTCCAAGACCTAGAAATCATTTGGAGAAATTCCACCCGGATTGTATTTTATTAAATTAATTAATATTTTTAATGGGGTTCCTAAGTCTAAACTTAGGAAAATAAAACTATTAATGAGTATTAATGAAAGTATGTGTGAGAAGCTTCTAAGAGACTAGGATCAAGTCTAAGTTAATCTTAGCCGTTGATTAAGGACTTAATCTCGGTCATTGATTCATCAACAGAAAAAGTATAAGAGAAGACTTGAGAGTCATTTGGAGACACACCGGGCAAATACTCAGTAACCCGAGGGAAATCGATTCTCAAGGAGAAGGAGTTCAATTTCAGAGGGAGAGTTGCAGGGTGAAGGAAGAGGAGGGCATCAGCATCAGTCAAAGACTGAGGAGGAGGTGACGCAGAGCATCAGAGGGACAACGCAAAGGGAAGATCAGAGAGACAACGCAGCAAGGGACGCAGTCCTCACGCAGAGGTGATGCATTGAAGGCTGAAGGGTCTCCGGGGTGTCAGAATTTCTCCAGAGCAAAGGGAAAAATTGTCTCAAGTGTTTCTCTCAGAGGTGTCTCTATATTCTGTAAAATCATTCCTTGTAAAGAGATTGTTGCTGAAGAATAATAAATAAACCCTCATTTGCTGCACCGGTTTTCTCGCATTGGGTTTTTCCGGGGACAATTGTCCAAAAATAACTGTGTTGATGTGATTGATTCTTGTGCTTGTATATCACTGTTATTTTCTCTATGCTATTATGTGACAACTGTAGTAGAATTTATTTTGATGTTTACTGAAGGGTTTTGTAAATAACTTATTTAAGTAGGAGAAATAAATCAGTTACTGCAGTAGAATTTCGTGTTAGAAATTTTCACATGGTATCAGAGCAGAGATCGGGCAACAAGATTAGAGAATCTACAATGAGTCGGGAGCATGATGCTAGGACGGCAACTCAAAAGGACTCAAGCAGTTCTCCTAGGAAAGAGGAAAGCACGAAGAATGTGGATCAAGATTATTCTATGTTAACTTCCAGACTGAAAGAAGAAGTCGCTTGCTTAGCAAGTTTTGCTTCCTCTGAGGTTTGGTATATTGACAGTGGAGATTCTGTGCACATGACAGGAATACGAGAATGTTTTTCGAGCTATCAGGAAGAACAGATGAACTTCCAAGTCACCATGGGAAATAAGTCAAAATGTACCCCCATAGGGAGAGGTACTATAGTCTTTCAAACAAAAGTAGGGGATCGGCTTCGAGTGACCAAGATTGGGGATGAAATTACTCTCTATATCTTAGTTACAAAAGAAGGGCTATGATGTTTTCTTCATTGGGAAGAAAGTATATGTCAAACATCTGAGCTGGAAAAAGAAGACCCAAATTGGAGTTAGAGGTAACAAGTTGTATAAGTTACAGCTAGAATCTCCAATGGCACTGATAGGCAGCAGTGGGGAAAAAGATTTGAATGAACTATGGCATAGGAGGATGGGACACTTGCGCCATGGGGCTCTAAGAATTATTGGAACAACAGTCACAGGAGTTCCAGAATTGAGTACCAAACGAGAAGATGTATGCAAAGGGTGCGCACTAGGCAAGTACGCCAAAGCAGCTTATTCCAGAAGTAACAATAGGGCTAAGAGTGTTCTGGGATTGATACACTCAGATATCTGCGGACCCATGTCCACAAAAGCTCTTAGTGGTGCCGAATACTTTGTCACCTTCATTGATGACCATTCCAGGAAGACATGGATCTACTTTCTAAAAACCAAGGATGAGGTTTTTGATCGATTCAAAGAGTTTAAGGCTCTGGTTGAGAATCTGACAAGGAAGAGGATAAAAGTGTTGTGCTCAAACAATGGTGGAGAATACATTGATAAGGACTTCACTAATTTCTGCGCAAGGGAAGGCATCAGAAGAGAATGGACAGCTCCTTATAATCCGAAGCAGAATGGAGTAACAGAGAGGAACAACAGGACTATTGTTGAAGCAGCAAGGGCGATGTTGTATGATCAGGATATGCCCAAATTTCTATGGGCAGAAGCATGCAACACAACAATGTATGTCCATAACAAGACTCCTCACAAGGCATTAGGTAAGATTACTCCAGAGAGTGTCTTCACCTGTAAGAAGCCTAAGGTGAGTCATTTCAGAATATTTGGGAGTTTCGCACACTGCCATATACTCGAAAAAAAGAGGAAGAAATTGGATCAAACTGCAGAAAAAGGATATCTTGTGGGATATAACGAGAATGCTAAGACATATAGAATCTATCTTTCGGGAAATAGGAAGATCGTACTTCGATGGGATGTAAAGTTCATGGAGGACAGAGCTTTTAGGAAATCTCGAGAAATGCCTTCCAAAGAGCAGGCAAAGGATGATTTGTTGGTCCAACCACTTTGACCAGCTGAAACCAGCACCAGTATTTCTCCTAAAGACAAAATTCCAGAGGTATCACAAAAAGTGGAGTCTCGACGAGAGGAATAGCAAATAGATCTACCCACTACCAGTGGAAGAACGAGCCAGGAACTTCGACAGATACTACGGGATGCAGAGGATTTCATTGGATCTCCTAGGAACGAGAAAAGGGAGCGTAGGCAACCAGATAGGTACCAAGCCTTAGTGGATTAGGTTGGAGAACCCTCTAGTTTTGAGGAGGTCGTTCAGCATCAAGTGTGGGTAGATGCTATGGTGGAGGAGTACAGTTCCATAATGGTCAATGATGTCTGGAAAGTGGTACCTAGGCCTCAAGACAAGTCAGTTGTAGGTTCGAGATGGATCTACAAGGTCAAATATGCTATAGATGGTAGTGAGGAAAAATACAAGGCCAGGTTCGTGGCTAAGGGGTATGCTAAGAAGGAAGGGATAGACTACGAAGAAACCTTCGCCCCAGTAGCCAGGTATACTTCTATTAGATCCGTGATATCTCTTGCAACACAAATGGGGTGGGAGATTCACCAAATGGACATCAAGACTGCGTTTTTTCAATTTTGAATGGGGTGATAGAAGTAGAAGTATACATTGAACAACCAAAGGGTTTTGAGACACATGAGAAGAAATCTCATGTATGCAGGTTGAAGAAAGCCTTGTATGGGCTTAAACTGACGCCTAGAGCATGGCACGGTCAAATTGATGGTTACTTGTAGAAGATGGGATTCGTCAAGAGTTACGTAGATCCCAACCTCTACTATCTGATTGTAGAGAATGAGCCTCTAATTTTGGTGTTATATGTGGATGATCTTTTTTTAACAAGTTCATATGGTCTCATCAAAGATTGCAAGGAAATCCTAGCTGTAAAATTTGACATGAAGGATATGGGGCGGATGCATTATTTTCTAAGGTTGGAAGTTTGGCAGCAGAAGGATGGAATTTTCCTTGGAAAGGGAGATATGCTACAGAAATTCTGAAAAGGTTTAGAATGCAGGACTGTAGACCTATGGCTACTCCAATGATTACCAATGGGAAGAAGATTGATGCATCTGAAGATAAAGAAGTTGATCCCACCTTGTACAAGCAGCTCATAGGGTCCCTGATGTATCTGATCAATACCAGGCCAAACATTTATTACGCTGTCAACACCCTCAGTCAGTTCATGGTGGAACCATAGAGGGTGCACTGGGCAGCAACCAAGCATGTTCTTTGATATATACGAGGAACAGTCGAGCATGGACTAATGTACACCCGGGGCAATGACATCAGGCTGAGTGGGTTCATTGACGCAGATTGGGCTAGAAGTTCAGTAGATCGGAAAAGTACCACTAGGTACTGTTTCAACATTGGATCAGGAATGACCTCCTAGTGTAGTAGGAAATAGAAATCCGTAGCTCTGAGCTCAGTTAAAGCTAAATATATGGTAGCTAGCACAACAACATGTGAAGCCATATGGCTTAGGAAGCTGCTTGTGAATCTATTCAGGAGAAGGATGGATGCGACCAATATTTTGTGTGATAATCAGAGTTGCATCAAGCTCTCTGAGAATCCAGTTTTTCATGATCGATTGAAGCACATTGACATTAGGTGTCACTTTATCAGAGACTATGTCCAACGAGGGGCAGTACAGATACGATACACTTCGACAGGAGAACAGGTGGCAAACATTCTCACCAAGGCTCTAGGAAGAACAAAGTTTGCTTATTTCAGGGAGAACATGGGGATGATTGAACATCTGTTTCAGTAGCAGAAGCGGATAGTACAGGGAGTTGCAGTGCAACAGTTAGCAGTGGCAGTGCTATGGGCAGCATGATGCAACATATACAGAGGGAGATGCAGTACAGATGTAGAAGTGACAGTGGTAGTGTCATGGGCAGTAGTACATGTTGCAGCAGCGCAGTAGATGAGAGACAATAGGTCGAGCATCAACAACGCAGAGGACCGATGTCGTGGATCAGCATGATACTTCTATTATCAAGTATTGCTAGAGCACATACCTCGCTAAGAGGGAGTGTTGATTTTAGGTAGCATCTGATGTGCTCTAGCTCTGAAATTTTGTGGAGGGGCTAGAACACATACAATCTCCAAGACCCAGAAATCGTTTGGAGAAATTCCACCCGAATTGTATTTTATTAAATTAATTAATAATTTTAATGGGGTTCCTAAGTCTAAACTTAGGAAAATAAAAATATTAATGAGTATTAATGAAAGTATGGGTGAGAAGCTTCTAACGAGAGTCGAGGATTCTTAATCTCGGTCAGTGTTGATAATATCGGTAGAAAATATCGGCGAGGGTCCAGAAAATATCTTATCGGCAATATCGGCAAAAATATCGGCAAAATATCGGCAAATATCGGCAAGAGCCGATATTTTGCCGATATTTTCAAAATATCGATATTTTGCCGATATTTTCGATATTTGTATTTGCCGATATTTTCAGAAAATATCGCGATATTTTCAAAACAGAAAATATCGCGTATATAGAAAATATCGCGATAGAATATCGCCGATATTATCAACAGTGATCTCGGTCATTGATTCATCAATAGGAAAAGTATAAGAGAAGACTTGAGAGTCATTTGGAGACACATCGGGCAAATACTCAGTAACCTAAGGGAAATCAATTCTCAAGGAGGAGTTTGATTTCAGAGGGAGAGTTGCAGGGTGAAGGAAGAGGAGGGCATCTGCATCAGTCAGAGACTGAGGAGGAGGTGACGCAGAGCATTAGAGGGACGGTGCAGAGGGAAGATCAAAGAGACAGCACAGCAAGGGACGCAGGCCGCACGCAAAAGATACACAGAGGTGACGCAATTAAGGCTGAAGGGTCTCTAGGGTGTTAGAATTTCTCCAAAGCAAAGGGAAAAATTGTCTCAAGTGTTTCTCTCAAAGGTGTCTCTATATTCTGTAAAATCGTTCCTTGTAAAGAGATTGTTGTTGAAGAATAATAAATAAACCCTCATCTGTTGCACCGATTTTCCCGCATTAAGTTTTTCTGGGGACAATTGTCCAAAAATAACTGTATTGATGTGATTGATTCTTGTGCTTGTATATCACTGTTATTTTCTCTATGCCATTATGTGACAACTGCAGTAGAATTTATTTTGATGTTTACTAAAGGGTTTTGTAAATCAATAACTGCAGTAGAATTTTCGTGCTAGAACTTTTCACACATTAGCCCATAAATCACATTCATCATTAAAATATGACAGTAACTGCTGAAAGAAAATTAATGCTAAATGCAGAAGACTAGCCAAGAACACAAGGATATGGAACAAGCCAAGAAAAAACCCCATGATGGGGAAAACCCTTTATCAAATCTTCTTATTATTTTAATCAAATGTTCAGCAGAGAGAGGGAGAGTACATGTAGAAGTCCAGATTGACTTGCCAATACCACTGTCCAAATACAAAGGAGATAGCCCAGCCAAGTCCATACTTCAGAGATTTTCCCCAACTAGAGATCAACGATAGTCAAAGCAAACTTCTTCTACTTCTCTTGGTCCCGGCGTTGTGCAGACTTCTGAATTTTTCAGCCCCTCTGATTTGGGCTTCCTGCACCCATGACAGTCCTCAATCTATGCCATAAAACTCTTCAACTTCAGCGCTAATCCTCCTCTTCTAGGCCTTGAATATTCCATTGTTTAGTAAGGGACTTGGTCCCTTATCTTTAGCTTTGCTCCATGCTCAGATCTGCATCTAATAGGGCTTGACCCTCCCTTTACCAAACCAGAACTACAACGAGTCCTGTCACAGAGAATAAGCCCATAGAACTTGTTGGAAAATTTGCCCATATAGCTTCTCCTGAACGTTGCCTGGTCCTCCCAAACTCAGCGTGCACAGTCATAAGAAAAAAGAACCAAATAGGCCAGGCCTCTCAAGACTGCGGCCAGATCTCTGAGGTCTTTTGTCTTAGCTGCTTGCACTTTTAGATAGATACTAGCCCAGAAACCATGCCAAAAGCATTACCCTAAATTTCCCTCAAGCCTGTGGCAAACTGTTTGCTTCTAACTCGAACTGTGGGAGACCAATGTGCCAAAGAACAGATCAAAACAAAATGTCCTCCTCGCTTCTCTAAGCTAGTGATTACCCAAGAGTTGAACACACACCTTTATTGGATGATGTCTAATGAGGATGAAGGATGCCAATCTATACAGTGATTTTCCCTTATGGAAGTGAAGCCGACCTTGAATTTTGGAGGCAAAATTTGAATTTCAAATTTTCCATTTTCCCACCTTAATAAGGTTATGACATGTGGAATTTCTTTTAAATATAAGTATTTTCCTTGTCCAAATTCGGTGATCTTTAGGTTGATTTTGGTCCTCTCGAAAAGAAGAATGCCACAATTATCTTCCCGAGAGGAGCTATCCAAAGTGGGATTTGGCCCTAGTTTCCAATTTTAACATGCTTGGGTCAATGTTTTTAGGTCAAAGCCTCCATTGTAGGCTTCGAGGGTTTATGTCAAGAGTCCATGTCTTTGTCAATATGTAAAAGGCCCTTCTTTGGCTTCTTCATCTTGTTGGAAATACTAAGAGGGGGGTGAATCAGTATTTCTTTTCAATTGTTATTATGTCCAGTGAGATTCTACACAATTATAATCAGAGAAATGAATGATCTTATTATAGAGACAAGGAGGATAAAAATTATTTTATCATATGAAAGAGTACAATAAGATATGAGGGTTCCAACCCTTCAAAATTTAGCCACCAACCTATTGCCAAGCACCAACTTGGGCTTAATGACACTTCGACCTCTAGGGCTTCGATCCTATCTTCTCCAAGGCACCAACCTTGTGTTTATGGGCACCTACCCAAAGGACACCAATCCTTCCTTGCTGCTTTACTAAAGTTGTTAGTTCAAGAATGCTTCATTCACCAATCTGCACCATACCACACCATCTCCACTTCTTTATCAATACTGCACCAAAGTTTGCACCATGACTTCTCCACTACTTCAATCACTAGATTATCTCAAGACAACTTAAACATTGTTGCACCAAGATTTACTGAAGTTGTTAGTTCAAGAATGCTTCATTTCACCAATCTGCACCATATCACACCATCTCCACTTCTTTATCAATACTGCACCAAAGTTTGTAATTCCACAGGTCATTGTGGTATACTTGTTGTAGTGATAATTATCATTCATCCGATTTCCTTGTCTCCACCAATAGATAAGTCACAAGTGGCTAGTCAATTTAATCTGAAGTCTACAGTCCAATGGTCCACAAATCCTAGCACTAAGCTTACTATTTTTCTAATTTGAGCTCTTCAATGATGTAGGCTACAGGTCTACACAAAATGTTGTAGCTCTGAGCCTTACAAATGTCACTGCCCAAGCCTTCTACAAATGCTAAGACTAGGCCAGCATCACTTCCATAGTAGTGAGGATTGTCTCACATGCAACTGTCTGAGTTCTTTACTGTGATTAGAGTCTGAAATTCTGAGGTGAGTTGTTCCAGCAAAATCGAGTTGAGGTGATGACTGTCTAGTAAAACCGAGTTGATTGTAGTTAAGTTAAACCACTGCTCTGAGCTCCTATAGTCCTTTGTAATGAAAAGCTACAGGACCGAGCTTGAAAGAGTTTCTACATGATGTTGAAATATCTAAGTATTACCCGTTAGAAATTTTATCTGTATTCTTTTGGTTTATTTCTCCTACTTGTTAATTACAAACAAAACATCGAAATAAACACAATATAGTCTCAACCATCTACAGATCAACAACTGAAAGAGATAGCAAACACACAAGTGACACCGTTATTTCTGGACAACTCGTCCCCAAAAAAACCCAACTTGGGAAAATTGGTGCAGCAATTCTGAGGGTTATTTATTATGCAATATATCCTTGAGTACAATTGGGTGCTAAACTGGCTCACTCGACAGAGAAAAAAATAATCAGCAGTAATACCTCTCTATTCGGAAGCAGATATTCAAAAAATTTGCGCCATGAAACCCACTCCAGCACAACTGAAGCACTGTGTCAGCCCTCCTGGCCTCTGAGGCAATGCGTAGCCTCTACAGCCTTTTGCGTCACTCCTGCTGCCCTCTGCATGGATGACGTAGGCCCTCTGGCCTCTGCACTGTCTCAGCTAGCCTCTACCTAGCCTGCTCTGGCTTCTGTGTCTGCCTCTCTACCTCTACGTTGGTCTCTCGGCACTATCTCTGCCTCTCTGTCTAGTATTCACTACTCCTCGCTGCAAACTTATCACTGATTCGACTTTTCTTAGCAAACCCCGCTCTAGAAAATCGAATGACTGATCACTCTGGTGTGTTCTCCAACTGACCCTCAAGCCTCCTCTTATACTTTTCCTGTTGGTCCTTCAACGGTCGAGATTACATCTCTAATCAACGGCTAAGATTAGATTTGGCTTGATCCATGTCTTTTGGAACCTTCTAACCCAGTTTTATATTAATACCCATTAATATTTTATTTTTCCTAAGTTTAGACTTAGGAACTCCATTAAAAATATTAATTATTTTAATATCTCCCAAACCGAGTAGAATCTGCCCAAACCATTTCTGGGTCTTGGAGATCTCATGTGCTTTAGCCTCTCCGCCAATTTTCATGGCTAGAACACATCCGATGCTACCCCAAATCAACACACGACTGTGCCTTCATACCACAGGTCCAACTTTCAAAAAAATCTGAGCCTCCCACAGAGACACTTCAGTTTTGTTCTGGTCCAAAGTCTGGAGGTTGTCAACCATCCAATATAACCCAAAAACATATATTCGTGGTCTTTTCCTTTTCCAGATATATGCCTTCTTTCTTCAAGTTCACGAGTTGTGAATTGTAGTTCTCTTCCTCTGTCTTTTTCACTAGAGACTTGATGATTAAATTGATGTCTGAGAACCCATATATATAGTGTTTTTGGTGCCAATGTGAAAATACATGTCTCCTATAGGCATGTCGACATGAGAGACAAATTACAGGTCGGCTTACTGTCTAGAATAACATTCTTTTCTTAGAAAATTCATATCTCTCAGGTTACTTGGCATTTCGAGCTAAATAATAGCTCATTAGAAAGCTAAAATTATGCTCTAAAGAATGGTGTAGGTCTCATGGTGAGATGCAACCTCTGAGGTGAAAGAATATTTTAATGTGACTAGTGCAGAATTAGACTTCCTCTCATTAGGCTTCTTCATTATAGGCTCATGATGTTATCCATGTCATCATGTCATCCATCCTCATCTAGTCCTTCACCATATTGACATCAATGACAACGTAGACTAACACATCTATCAAAGAAGAAATTTAATTTTATGTAAAATAGGTCATTTAGGCCTCCTCCGCCAAGTCAGCCTAATTAGGGAGGCAAAATCCACTATAAAAGAGCAACAACTCGACTCATTTGGAGCACATCAACAAGTTCGATCCATAGTTGCTAGAGGCAGAAAAGGGTGTGAAATTCAAGGAAGAGGAAGGAAACCCTAGAGAAGGAGAAGGAAGTCTTTGTCAAGCATAAGAAGTTGAATTTTCTCTCTCCTTGTCTCACAAGTGCGAAGTTGTTGGGTTGCTGGGAGGGCCAAAATTGCAGTACTATAGCTGGACCGAAATTCTAGTTGTTGGGGGTTGAAATTCTGGACTGTTGTTGGACTGAAGCTGTTGGACAAGAAGTGACTACTGGAGTTTGTTGAATCATCTTGGAAGGCTGCCTTGGTGGAGGACGAAGGTCTTTTGGGTCTAAGCTCTTGGTCTATCTCAATTTGATTTACTAGTGGAAGGGTTTGTTTGGGTTTTCCCGTACAGAGGGGTTTTAGCCCTGGCTAAGTGCCTACATCTGGTGTCATTGATCTTCATGTTTTGTTTTGATGATTTGTTGATGAAACAAAGATAAAAGAAGAACATAAAGAGAAGATAATATGTCCACAAGAATATCACAAGTAATTATCAATATAAGAGAATCTTTTTGCCTTTCTGATTTTCTAACATGGTATCAGAGCTAAGGTGAAGAAGGAAGGAAAAGGTAGCTTGAAGGTCAATTGAAAGAAGAGTTAAGGAGGATGAAACAAAAGAAGGTCATTAAAGAAAGGAGTGTATAAGAAGAGAAGCCTTATATCTATAAAAACTATGACAACCTCAATTAAGACAGAAAACAAGCTAGAAGGAGCCTCCAACTGTAGCGCATGGAAGAAGAGGATAGATCTTATTGTCGCTAAGCATAAAGTTTTGGATCTTGTTCAAGGAAAAGTTAAGAAACCTACAGATGATGCAGAAAAGGAGAAGTTCAGGGAAACCGACATCTTGGCCATGAATCTGATAGTAGATGGAGTAAAGGACAATCTAATCTTATACATATCCAATATAGATTCCTTTCAAGAAATGTATGAAGCCCTCTCCAAGTTGTTCACCATCAAGAATATTGGTGAAATAGCTAGTCTCAAGAATGAACTAAGAACAATTAAGATGAAAAAGATGATATTGTTCATCATATTTTGTAAGGATCTCTAGGATAAGAGATGAACTCCAAGCTATAGATGAAATTGTACCAGAGAAATAACTCGTGATTGTTGCACTACTAGGTCTACCAAAATCTTGGAGCTCATTTGCATCAGGGATCAATAGTTGGAAAGATACTCCAACCTTTGAACAAATGTGGAATTCATGCAGTCAAGAAGAAGCATGTATCTTGTTAGTGAGTGACAAGGAGGATGAAGAAGACAACACTTCAAATACCTACTCTGCTAATCACAAGAAGGAAACATACAAGAAGTTCAAAGGACCAAGGAAGAAAGTTGACCTATCCAAGATTGAATGCTACAATTGTCATAAGATGGATCATTACAAAAGTCATTGTCTTGAAGATCCAAGGAATAAGAAGAGAGACAGAGAACATGCAAATTTTGTTGATGAAGCTCCACCAAAGAAGGACAAGACTGAATAATTTGAAGTCAAAGGTCTATTTTCTAGAGACTCTTAAGGATACCATCCCTTGCATATCCTTCTACTTTAATAACTGCAATGTTTTCTTTTATGCCTTGATTTCTAGAGTTCATAAATATACCTTGTTAGAACGTTTTGAATTGTTTAAGTTGCAGGTATCCCTCAGAAAGATTGGATTAAGAGGGAGCCTTCCCCATTTTACCAAAAGATAAGTATATTGTTCCTTGTTTTCTCTTTTATGTTAAGTTTCCTCTTGACATGTAGATTTGTTTGTAATATATACTCCTAAACTTTTTCTTTATATTTTCCTTGGTAGGAAAAGCTTGCAGATTACACAAAGGTTATGGAGGAGACTTCGAAACTCGTAGAAGTTTTGTTGGAAAGGAAGCCCTTCAAGAATTGATGTCCTACAAGGTTTGTAAAAGAACAACTCAAGGTATGTCTTAAACTACAAGTTTTGTTACAAGGTTCTCTTCACAGAAAAGGTATGTTCATTCTCTTTTGAATTTTTCTTTACAATACTGACATCTTTATGTGTAGGATTTTGAATCATAGAGATTCTTGTTAAGGTGATTAATCATTAGATTGAATCTACTCTCGTTATACTATCTCTTGTCATTCTTGTGAAACCTTAAGCCTTAGGGTTCACTATTTCACTATAAAACCCTAGCCTTAGGGTTTAGGTAAAAAACCTAGTCCTATAGGGTTTACTGTTAATGTCCAAGTTATATAACGAAACCCTAGATTTTTTAGGGTTTGGTGAATTAGGGTTTATAAACAAAAACCTTGTAATAACTAAAGTAAGATCGTAGGAATGAAACCCTAGGTGTATATTTGCCCGTATGATTGAAACCCTAGCTTGGTCAAAATTGTTGTATATCTAACTTCGATGTATTGATGTGTATCTTGGGTTTATCTAGTAGATATTGATGTGAAATACTAGTGCATCCTAGATATGTATATGCAAGTATGTTAACTTAATTATTGATACTCATGTTTTAGTTTGTAAAAATCTAGGGTTTGTAACAAAACCCCAATAGAGATTGATATTCTAGGACATGATGATATTGTTTTCAATTATTGATATGATTCAACTTTGATGATAAAATCTAGGGTTTGCAACAAACCCGAGTAGAGCCTGTCATGAAATTCTGAAAGGCATATTGTTTAAACCATAGATGTATAGTACTATGATTGGAATGTTATTGATTGAATCTAAGGCTTTCTGTCTCGATGTTGGAATCTAGGGTTTATGACAACCCTAGCAAGTTGTTAAACTTTAGAATATAAAAGGATGTGACCTTTGTTGATTATGAACCTAACTAGGTTTAGGTATCTAATGTCTAAAGCTTGAACGTTTTGATGCTTCCATTATAATGACATGATTTTGATATGGTTGACTTCATGCTTATGTATGTTTGTATTTGGTTATACTTGTTATTAAAGTTTTGTAGGTAGATAATCTTCAAGAAGTTGAAGATGATAATAATGATGAGCATGATGAAGGAAGCTATAAGAATAATGAATAATCAAAGATGACCTTGCTGTCATGAGAAAGAAATGAAACCTTGAAAGGATAAAGTTACTCCAATATTATAAAAAGGAAGTTGTTGGTCTCCCTAAGTTGAGAGGGAGCTTGGATAGAAGAAAGGTATATCTCCCCAGTTGAGAGGGAGGGCATATTATGACAGTCATAGTGAATACCTTAGAATGAAACCGAAGATTGAATGAAAGTACTTCATAAGGATTTGCAAATAAAAGACCTAAGAAGTACCAAGGTTGTATTTGGTGCTACTGAAGAAGTGAAAGAAGAAAGAAAGCCTCTGACAAGTTGTATTTGGATAACTTGATAAGGATATAAGTAGCATCAGGATGATTGGGGACCCTAAAGGTTTGTGTTTGTATATATATTTGAAGTTTTATTACTGATTGGGGTTGTGATTGTGCAGGATCTCTCCGTAAAAATATTGAACGTTTGAAGCATGCTTGAAGTGGTGGATATATATCTAATTTAATTGATAAGGAGAGATGAAGCATCTTGTGGCAACAAGATGCTTGGGAGGAAATTTGGCTGGCCTATGTGTTGATGTCTAGATCCCGAAGTAGGGAGGGTGGCATTGGTCATGGAGCTCCAACCTTGGATACACACCTAGATCCCTAGGTTGGTGTTAGAGCTTAAAATCCTAATGGTACCTAAAGTGGCTAAAGCTTGAGTACACCTTAGTCCCACCCGATTAGAGTACCCTGGTCAGGTATCTAATCTGTAGCACTATGTGTGTTGTGAATCTTCATAGAATATATCACTTTGAGATCTTCCATGTACCTCTGTATATATGTAATTATGAATACCTCCCTAATTAAGAGGAAGTGTTGAAAAAATGTAACTAGTGTTGATCTTCATAATTTTATTTGAAGTCATGATGTAATGTATTTGTCAAAAGAAAGAAAAAGAAATTTTATTATAAAAGAAATTGACTTATTAAAGCATGGGTTTCATGCTTGGGTCAATGTTTTTAGGTCAAAGCCTCCATTGTAGGCTTCTAGGGTTTATGTCAAGAGTCCTTGTCTTTGTCAATATGTAAAAGACCCTTCTTGGGTTTCATCTATTAAAGAAGAAATTTCTTTTTATGTAAAATAGGTCATTTAGGCCTCCTCCACCAAGTCGACCTCAACATGTACAAGTCGGCCTAATTAGGGAGGCAAAATCCATTGTAAAAGAGCAGAAACTAGACTCATTTGGAGCAAATCAACAAGTTCAATCTGCAGTTGTTGGAGGCAGAAAAAGGGTGTGAAGTTCAAGGAAGATGAAGGAAACCCTAGCGAAGGAGAAGTAAGTCGTTGTCAAGCTTAAGAAGTCGAATTTTCTCTCACCTTGTCTCACATTTGCGAAGTTGCTGGGTTGCTGGAAGGGTCGAAATTGCAGTATTGTAGCTAGGCCAAAATTCTAGATTATTGTTAGACTGAATCTGCTGGACAAGAAGTGACTACTGGAGTTTGTCGAATCATCTTGGAAGGCTGACTTGGTGGACGAGGAAGGTCTTTTGGGTCTAAGGTCTTGGTCTATCTCAATTTGATTTACTAGTGGAAGAGTTTGATTGTGTTTTCCCTATAGAGGGGTTTTAGCCATGAACTTCATCATGGGGCTCCCGGTTGTGTAGGGACGGGATCGTATCTATGTTGTGATCGACTGATTGACCAAGTTCGCTCATGTCTTTGCCATCCCATCGAGATCTTCAGCTTCCCAAGTGGCCGAGTTGTTCTTTAGAGAGGTATTCCGGCTACATGGTGTCCCCAGGACCATCATTAGTGATAGGGACAGCCGATTCATGGGGGATTTATAGCAGGATTTGTTCTGGTTGGTGGGGACCGAGCTTACACCCAGCACCAGCTATCACCCACAGATTGATGGGCAGACTGAGATCATAAATAAGTGGTTAGAAGGGTACCTAATCAACTATGTGACGGGGTGGCAACAAGTGTGGGTTAAGTGGCTTCATCTGGAAGAGTTCTGCTACAACATCATTTATCACATTTCGATTGGTATGTCCCCTTTTTGAGTACTCTATGGATATGATGCACTTTCTTTTTCTGACATGATATTTGGAGATAGCAGGGCCTCAGGGCCAAAGGATTGAGTTCAAGAATGCCAGGAGATTCTCCAAGCTCTCAAGAACAACTTGCAAGTAACCCAGAATTAGCAAAAGATGTACGCCGACAGACACAGGGTGGAGAGACAGTTTGAGGTGGGGGGCATGGTCTACCTACGCTTGCAGCCTTAGCAACAGTCTTCACTAAAGCAAAAAGTGGCAGAAGCTCAAGCCATGCTTTTATGGACCATAGAGTGTGGCCAGGAGAGTCGAGAAGGTAGCCTACGAGCTTGAGTTACCCACAGAGAGTCGGATTCACAACTTATTTCATTTCTCATGCCTAAAAAAGGCATTAGGGCAGCAGGTTACAATAGCCAATGAGTTGCCTCCATTGGATGATGAGGGGCATATAGTATTGACACCAGAGACCATATTGGAGACACGGGAGAGGAGGTTGAGGAACCGGGTCATCAAGGAGCACTTAGTCAAGTGGAAGGATTTATCAAATGAGGATGCTACATGGGAGGGTGAGCAGATTTTGCAGCATCCAGCTTTGCAGTTGCTTGAGGACAAGCAATATTTGGGAGGGGAGGACTTTAATGTCCCTTCTTAAATATTTTGCTAAGGAAAAAACACAATTTTGCCAATTTTGTCATTTTTGGGGCTTAAAATAAATTTTGGAGAGACACTTAGGAAAAGGAAGCCGAAATCCTTTCCTTAGTGGAATGTGGGGACAACTTTCCCACAAAATACGCATTTCTTGGTGAAGGAATTTGAATTGCTTATGACAGGGCCCGAATTGTTGGAGGGACCCACATGAGGAGAGGGATCAGCAAGTATAAATAAGAGGAAGGCAGCACCATTTGGGGCTTTCGATCATTTGACATCTAATTGCTACTCTACTTGTTTAGCTAAGTTACATAGTGTTTATAAGCACAAGAGTTTCCCAAGGAGGAAGCTCAACCTCTCTTCGGTGGACATTGAGTGCCACCCTAGGAAGGCCATTTTATCTTTCTTTGGAGGCTAGGGAGACATACCACACAGGTACTACGCATTTATGGTCCAGCTGGGTCACAAGAGAGCGAGTCGCGTAGTTCTTGGTGGAGTGTGGTGCGGGAGTTAGGGGCTATACTATTGTTGGGGCATTTCTTGACCAAATTCCAGGTGAAAGGGAAGGATTTGCAGGAGCAGAGGGAGCTTCCCACAACAGTATGAATTTCTGGAGCTTGGCCCTAGGTC
This sequence comes from Pinus tabuliformis, assembly GCA_031772625.1. Classification (NCBI taxonomy): domain Eukaryota; kingdom Viridiplantae; phylum Streptophyta; class Pinopsida; order Pinales; family Pinaceae; genus Pinus; species Pinus tabuliformis. The sequence goes on from CM062816.1 coordinate 204,863,823, forward strand.
ATCTTGCCCAGCACTACGTAGTCACTTGTGGGGCTTGAGTGCGGGAAGGTTTGAGAGAGGGATTGAGTTGGGGTTGTTTAGATTTCGATTGGAGGGGAGTTTCTGGAGGATTACTAGGCCTTTCGAAGAGTAGAAAACACTATATCTGCAACAGGTGACAATATTTGGCAGCAAGAGAAGGGTCAAGCATTTTGGGGTCAATTTTGGAGAGTAAAAACTAGGGCAAACCCTTTATGGGTTTTTCTGGGTTTGGTGCAAGGATCTCGGAAATAATTTGGCAGTATTTTTTGGGCATATTTGAGGGGTCAAACAAGGGGTTCCAAGTCAGCCAACAGTTCTTTCCTCCAAGGGTCAGTGCGAACATTTGTTGGGGAGTTTTCTGCAACATCTGGGTAGTTTTTATTCATCCACCTGGGGCTTGTAGCTTGCTCTAAGCAAGTCCAGGTGCACTCATTCCAATCCATATTGTACTCCATATATATAATAAAATTGGCTCATTTTGGCGTGTTTTTGGCCTAGTTCTGGTTGTCTGATTGGTGTACATTTTTATTGTGTTGTATGTATTGCATTTGCTTGATTATCACTGTTAATTTTCCATTAGGAATGTTACAGCAATACATTAGCCAGAAAATAAATAAATGAGAGAAAATAAACATTCTCTTCAAGTCAAAGATTCTCAAAAATGAGTTGGAAACTCACCAAGAGTTAAATTCAAGTCCAAACGTGATGTGGACTCCACCTATGCCCAAGGATCAAGGAAAAGGCATGTGCTAATTTGGAGGTTGAGTTCTCTAGAGGGGACCACAAGTTCCTCTAGCAACTCGCACTTTTTGAGGAGACAATTCAAGTTTCAAAATCGAGTTGGATTTTGGTTGAGATATGATTGAGTTCAATTGAGATTAGGTGGAGAGTGGTCACCTCCCACTCCACTTCACCTCCACACATGTCCCTCCCCCACTGCAACGAAGATCCTCTTCAACTATTATGCAGGGCCTCTTGGAGAGTTTGAATTTATCACATGGAGATTTGATGGATTGCATTGGGACCATCACTTTGCCACTTGGAGATGAGCTCTCTCATTGGGATCTTCTCCGATTTTTCTATAAAATGAGCCTTGGGCTCCTCATTGTATCATTGGTTAGACGAGCTATTGGGCTAATGAATTTCCTAGCAAAATTTGTACTCACTACTTTCATATGCTAATAAAAGTCAAGAATTTGGGGGTTCACTTTTGATGTGATGTTCTTCTACCTTTGAGGTAATATTGTCCATTTGTGCTTTTCATTCTCTACATTTCCTAAATTCGAAATTATTAGCTCATTGCTATTTTTGTGGGTTGATTTATGTAAGCTATCTTGCATTGTAGAGAAATTCGCTTGATCCCCTAGTCCAGCTGTCCAAGACGACATGTCATTTGCTTGGAAGCTAATGGTGGCTAGGCACATTCTATAGTCTTCATACGTATATTATGACTGTTGTTGATTTCCTAGCTAGAGTCAGTTTCAAAGCTTGGAGGAGAGCAGCTAATTATATTTATGGGCTATGGTAGAGAAACAGGGCCACTTATGCTCCCTTGGGATGTATGTACCATGCCCAACAACAAGGGTGGACTTAGTCTGATCAATATTACCATATAGGGCAGTATTTTTGCTGCCATGTGCATGGTGAGATGCCTAGATGGTTCCATTTCTTCGCAGGTTTTATTCAGGCATCCATTGATGATTGCATGACATTTGGGCAGAGTGTGAGGAGTATTCAGATTATGCGATATTATTTATTCCCCTCACCCATTTCAAATTTTGACATTGTTCATCTTCAAGAGCATATGGTCAACTTGGAAATCCATTAAAGGATTGGTTTGATGGCCTTGGGAGGGTAGCAAGGTAGATTGGGATTTAGCCTGCCACCCCAATGGAGTTGGGAGGATGCAAGGTTGGCATGTTGCAGAGATGCCTTGCTTTCAGCCATGCAGGCTAAGCAGGAAAAGTATTTTCTTATTCGGGGAATTGTGGGATGCGTTTTCATGTGCCTGGAAGGACTGGCACACTATTCCTCATAAGTTTGGACTGATTGGCTCATATCATCTTTTGATTGTGGAATTGAAAGCAATGTTGCAAACATTGGCATTGGGATAAAATCGAAAAGGGTTCAGAAAACCAAAAAACCGTAAAAATTGAGAACATATCAGTAAAATCGACAAACATCGGCAAAATTAAGATACCATCAAAATATCAGTAAAAATCGGCAAACATTGGCTAGGCTAAAAAATCATGATTTCGTGAATTGGGATGTTATCGGGATGTTCGCAACAATAATTGAAAGGGATCATCCTGGAGACAGATCTATTAAAGATGAATATACAGATGCCTGAGACTTTTTGAAGGGGTTGGGGATGGAATTTTGGATGTCATTTTCAGCAGTATGACCCTCAGAGATTTTATTTGATTTGCTACCATCACCATCAGTTGTCGGTTCTAAATGAGAGATGGATGTCGACTGATGCAGAAGACAGATGTGTCCGCAGACTTCAGCGTTTGGTCCATCCATCTTTCTTATAAGCTGTAATTTTTTGCTTATCTGGTGATGTATCAAGTGATTACATTCAAAGCCCACTTGACCACAAGTGGACTTGATGACAGCCTCTGCCCTTTCTGTCATAGAGCAAAATCTGTGAAGCACATTTTTGGGCATGACAGTTTGTCAGGAGTAGTTGGACATTCTTGCAAGACCACCTGTCTATCATAGATCACAGGCTGTGAAGCACCTGTTTTAGGAACAACAGTTCACCAGTAGTTGTTGCAAATTCTTGCAAGACCAGTAATCAGTGCTGCTTCAGGGATGCATTCATTGGTACCTTGCTTGGAACTGTCAATCTCCATTCCATTCTGCGTTTACTGAGACATAACATTGCTTGAGGATTTCAATTTTATTCATCTTTGGAAGATCCAATGTAAATCTGTTTTTGAGAATGAGGTTAGCTCATTGTCTACATTTTGTTCTTTTTAGCATCATGAGGTGCACCATCAACACAAGGGAAGCCTATTGATCAAAAATGTCCAGTTTTTACAGCACATAGCTTATTCTAACTTTATTCCAGTTCCAGTTTCTCTATGAAAGAGGTTATGATTTCTATTGCACATGACCTTCCACTTTTTGCTAAACTGTTTGTAAACATTTTTCTGAAAATGTAAGACATAGAGTAGTGCTTTACTCATCGTATGTACACTTTAAAGATTGATTCAAGAACAACACAACCCTATATTATTTTGTCCTGACATGCATATTCTGTGTATGTCTGTCCTGTGAATTCCAGATTCCTTGAGTTTTGTTAATCCTTAAAAGTCATCCCCCTCTTTACTCTTAAAGCTCTTCTAGAGTAGAAACCAACGGGGTTATCATAGATTTCAAGAAACAACTTTGTAGTTTATCACCCAATAGAATCTAGCATACAAATCTCAAATAGTAATAATAAATGTTGAATGATTAAATGATATTGAACACAATGGTAGGGATATGCTTCAATAATTCAGAAATAAAAAATAAACTTAATCAAATGCCTTTATGAATTCGAATATCCCTACCTCAACCCGGAAATAGTCCCCATAAGGTATATCACTCATCTGCTGCGAGGTTTCAACAACTAAATGACTGATTCAAAATAATTATTGTTAGCAACTTTAACAAAAAAATCATAGATAACTAAACTTAGTACACCTGTCTAAATGCTCATGGAAGATATATATGGTGTTGATAAAATATTAAGAAAAAGGCCATCAAACAAATATTTACCATAAATGACATGATAGAATACAAAATTGTATCCAAGATACTTAAGACCAACAATGCATCATAAAAAAAAATGATTTGCCAAACGAACGGTGTTAAGGAAATAGATAAGATAATTTTGCTAATGTTCAATAGAGGACCACAAAAGTAGGGTAATGGGACTGTTATGTCGATACAATGTGTGAGTCCAAGAGACACTCCTATAAAAGCAAGAGAAGAGCAGATCTGATCTCTAAGAACTAACATTTAAGTTCTTAAGCAAGAGGCTTAAGAAGAAATCCACTCGAATAGGGGTTGCCAATTACAAAGACAATAGTGCGTGTAATACTAAGAACTAAAACCTTTGAAGAAATGTCATGTATAAGGGTACAAGGGAGAGGAAGCCATGCACTGTCGGAGTTATCGCTGGGAATTGAGGAGGGAAATCGAGAGGAATATCCCTCATCCAAGTCAGCAATCTCAATATGTGCATCACTCTTAACATCTATGGTCATAGAGAGGAAACTTTGAATGGATTATTGGTTAGATGAATTGGAAGAATTGGGCTATGAAATGGGTCATTCGTTGGAAAAGTCTACCTGCCACTAGGGTCTAGAGGAACTAGATTGTCTACTGGTGTAATGTGGACTATCTTAGGCTTCGAGACAATATCTCCACAGGGGTCTTGAAGAGGTAGGATTACTCACTTCTAGGGAGCATATAGGGCCTCGAAGTCTCAAAGAGATGGTGTTTCTAACTTTCTCTTGGTCCGTCATTTGGTGCCCTAGCAAGATGATGACGTGAGCCCTTTTTGGAGGGTGATGTGAGCTTTGGAGAGTTATGTTGATAATGTGCCACTTCATTGGGGTGGAGAACCATGACTTAAGGGAAAAGATACATCCCTTAAGCTATTCATTGCACGTTTTCTTGGAGAGACACACCTTTTGCATGATGACATCACCTTTGGAGGTCATTAGACTCACATATGTGAGCTAATTGACACTTAATTTTATGTTATTTCATTGATTTGGCTATCTTTGGGGGTTTACTTGAGACATATCCACCTTGTATCATGAATTTAATTATTTTTTAGGACATTTTAGTCTAATTTAGGGAAAATCAACTTGGCTACTTGTTGACCATTACGTGTCAACGACCCATAGTAGTACACCGCCTTTTTTCGCAAAAGGAATAGCGCCTGATCAATGTGTCTATGTCGTTCATCTATCATCATAAGCCTGATTATCATGTTATAATGTAAACCCATTCTACATGTGTAAAATGTAAATAATCTCAGCAAATCGGTGCCGTGTATGTAATTACCTAGGTAAACCTACCTTTCTGGTGATGATCTACATTCCAGGAGGTGTTTTGTCTCACCGATTCATTCTCAGATGGTCGGCAGAGTTTTCTTTCAGCCTTACCCCAAAGCCGAAATGGATTTTGTCACTGGGATCTTAGAGGAATCCTAGTGTTCTAGATAGAGTCTATGTAAAAGTAATTTGGAAATAATCCTAACTATTTGGTTAGGTTATTTTATTACAAATTGCTTGATCTGCTAGATTATATTTGTGTCGCAGAACTGGGTAGTCTGTGAGGGTCTTTTGCAAAGGGATTTTCCCCCTTGAAGTGTAAAAAATGTAAACATCATGATGTAAAGTGTCTTGAGGGTTGGAAAAATAATTTATCCCCTTGTAGGTTAATTAATTAAATTTTCGGACCAAAATTAATTAAAATCCTAAGCCAGAAATTTAATTAATTCTAGGTCCTATGTAAATTTAAATTCTCTGAAGGCAAAATTCGTTGGTCCTTAAAAAATAAATTTTAAGAGGTCCAGGGACTAAGGTAAATTAATTACTTTGCTAAATTTTAAGCCTTTGGTCCCTAGGGTTAAGTCAAAGTCAAAATTTTGAGGAAATTAATTCAAAATTTTAATTTTTGAATTAATTAAAATGCATTTAATTGAAAATTTTGAATTTCCTCAAGAATTTAAAATTTCGACGGATGATATTAAAAGGAATTTTGATCCTCATCAACGGTCAAGATTGCTTTGATGAGCATCATTCGAACTAGCTGTTGGAGGATTTATCTTTAAATAGGAGGTCATTTGTCAGTCAGTTCATCCGATCTTTCGACGTGTGCTAAGTGAAAAGCTCTCTTGTAATCTTTTTTATGAGCAATAAAGAAAGACTTTGGGGTTAATTTCTGCTGGTGTTACTCTTTGTGGAAATACTGTAAGATGTGTCATTTTCATGCATAGATTTCTTTTTAGCCATTGATGATAGCTTTCTGAAGAGTGATTTGAGTACAAGTATATTGCTCAGTCGGTGGGTTTGAATGATAATTTAAATTTTGAATATAATAGTAGGTATCTCTATTTATCTGAATTTTATTATCGTTTTCTCGCTTTATGTTGATGGTTGAATTGAGGTTTGTAGGAAAGTATAGATTTTTAGATCATCTGACGTTCGGGGAAGTTTTCAGTTGAACCAGCCAACTCCCAATCTGTGTTTTCTGAAAAGCCTAGCTTAATTTGATCCTGGGCTTATCATAAGATATTTTTTATGGGTGATGCATGAAGGGTTTTGAGCTCAGCACCTCCTTTAAACTTTAAAAATTTTAATTTTTTCTATGCTAAATCGATAGATCTGGCTATTGAAAGCCTCAGATTATCAGATCTAGGAGCGGAGTTGGACTCACACTCCCTAGATTTGATAGATCTGCCATTCATGTACATTGATCTATAATTATTTTCAGTTTTCTGACTTGGGTTTTCTAGGTTTTAGTTTTGGGTCATTGTATATATCGTTTGGGTGTTTTTCTTTTTGTCTTGCAACGACAGATCTAAAGGAGAAAACTGTGTAGAGTCCAAATCTAGGCCCTAGAGGGTAAGATCTGGATCTCTAGGGTTCATCACATCATTTTTGCAAGCATTCTATCCAGATTTTGCAGTCCAGGGTTTCAACTTTTTTTTTTTTTTTTTTTTTTAATCTGGAGAATTTTTTAAAGGGTTTTCATTGATAAATCTGAAGCAATTGGATTCGATATTTTAATTAAAATTTTCAGAAAATTTTTAAGGGGTTTCTGGGCCACCTGTCTGCTGCCTGAGGTTGGTTTTTTTTCTTTAACAGAAAATTTCAAATTTGTTCATGTTGTCTACATCCTAGGGTTCTCTGGAAATTTCAGATCCTCCTCTTTGTTGCTCGATTTTTCATCCTCCAGCGGGCAAAATCAAACCCTCACTAGCAGCCACGCCTCTCCTATCTGCAACCCTCACTACTCTCACTACCCATCAGATCCGTCCCTATTGTCTGTCCTCCACCTGCAAAAAACAAAATCGAAAAACGCCTTCATCTCCGTAGCTCCCTAACGCTGTGTGCTCTCTCGTAGCTGTCATCGAGCCTGCAATCATTGGCCCTCACTTACATATCCTCCGCGTCTTTCAACAAAGGTCTCGTTGTTTCATCCATTCGAAACTGTTTCTCCACACTTTCCCTCTGCTGCTGCCCACGCGTCTCTTAAACGCGCAGCTATATCCGTCCAACCCTGAGTGCTACCCGCAGTTCTATCCTTGCTGCCGATGTCTCTGCCTTCATTGCAATCCCTTCTCACCTACCCGTTGAGCTCCTCTCCTAACGCATCCTAAGCCAGAAATTTAATTAATTCTAGGTCCTAGGTAAATTTAAATTCTCTGAAGGCAAAATTCATCGGTCCTTAAAAAATAAATTTTAAGAGGTCCAGGGACTAAGGTAAATTAATTATTCTGCTAAATTTTAAGCCTTGGGTACCTAGGGTTAAGTCAAAGTCAAAATTTTGAGGAAATTAATTCAAAAAGTTAATTTTTGAATTAATTAAAATGCATTTAATTGAAAAATTCGAATTTCCTCAAGAATTTAAAATTTCGATGGATGAGATTAAAAGGAATTTTTATCCTCATCAACGGTCGAGATTGCTTTGACGAGGATCATTCGAACTAGTCGTTGGAGCATTTATCTTTAAATAGGAGGTCATTTGTCAGTCAGTTCATCCGATCTTTCGATTGTGTGCTAAGTGAAAATCTCTCTTGTAATCTTTTTTATGAGCAATAAAGAAAGACTTTGGGGTTAATTTCTGCTAGTGTTACTCTTCGTGGAAATACTATAAGATGTATCATTTTCATGCATAGATTTCTTTTTAGCCATTGATGATAGCTTTCTGAAGAGTGATTTGAGTATAGGTATATTGCTCAGTCGTTGGGTTTGAATAATAATTTAAATTTTGAATATAATAGCAGGTATCTCTATTTATCTGAATTTTATTATCGTTTTCTCGCTCTATGTTAATGGCTAAATTGAGTTTTGTAGGAAAGTATTGATTTTAAGATCGTCAGACGTTCGGGGAAGTTTTCCGTTGAACCAGCCAACTCCCGATCCGCGTTTTCTAAAGAACCCAGCTTAATTTGATCCTAAGCTTATCATAAGATTTTTTTATGGGTGATGCATGAAGGGTTTTGAGCTCAGCACCTTTAAAAATTTTAATTTTTTTTGTGCTAAATCGATAGATTTGGCTATTGAGATCCTCAGATTATCAGATCTGAGAGCGGAGTTGGACTCACACTCCCTAGATCTAATAGATCTGCAATTCATGTACATAGATCTGTAATTATTTTCAGTTTTTTGACTTGGGTTTTCTGGGTTTTAGTTTTGGGTTATTGTATATATTATTTGGGTGTTTTTTTTTGTTTTGCAGCTACAGATCTGAAGGAGAAAACTGTGTAGAGTCCGGATCTAGGCCCTAGAGGGTAAGATCTGGATCTTTGGGGTTCATCACATCATTTTTGTAGGAATTCTATCCAGATTTTGTAGTCCATGGTTTCAAATTTTTTTATTTTTTTTTAATCTGAAGAATTTTTTTAAGGGTTTTCATTGATAAATCTGAAGCAATTGGATTCGATATTTTAATTAAAATATTCAGAAAATTTTTAAGGGGTTTCTAGGCCACCTGTCTACTTCCTGAGGTCAGTTTTTTTTCTTTAGCAAAAAATTTCGAATTTGTTCATGTTGTCTACATCCTGGGGTTCTCAAGAAATTTCAGATACTCCTCTCTGCTACTCGATTTTTCATCCTCCAGTAAGCAAAATCAAACCCTCACTAGCAGCCACGCCTCTCCTATCTACAACCCTCGCTACTCTCGCTACCCATCAGATCCGTCCCTGTTGTTCGTCCTCCACCTGCAAAAAACAAAATCGAAAAACGTCGTCATCTCCACAGCTCCCAAACACTGTGTGCTCTCCCGTAGCTGCCATCGAGCCTGCAGTCATTGGCCCTCACTTACATATCCTCTGCGTCTTTCAACAAAGGTCTCGCTGTTTCATCCATTCGAAACTGTCTCTCCATGCTTTCCCTCTGCCGCTGCACACACCTCTCTTAAACGCGCAGCTATATCCGTCCAAACCTGTGTGCTACCCGCAGTTCTATCCTTGTTGCCACCATCTCTGCCTTTATCGCAATCCCTTCTCACCTACCCGTCGAGCTCCTCTCCTAGCCATCGAGTGTGCTATCCTCAGCGTCTTTCAACAAAGGTCTCGCTGTTTCATCCATTCGAACCTGTCTCTCCACGCTTTCCCTCTGTCGCTACCCACGCCTCTCTTAAACATGCAGCTGTATTCGTCCAAACTTGCGTGCTACCCGCAATTCTATCCTTGTTGCCGTCGTCTCTGCCTTCATCGCAATCCCTTCTCCCCTAGCCATCGAGCTCCTCTCCTAACCCTCCTTGCTGCAACTGCATTCTCCTCCTCGCTGCCTGCATTCCTTCCTCGCTATCGAATCCTCATCTCCCTCGCTATGTATCCCTCAGTCTCCCTTCGTCGTCACCTTCTCCTTCCCTCAACCTGCATAACAATACACCAAAAACATTCGACTTTCTCATTTTATGTATACGGGTTAGGGTTAGTTTATTTTTATTTCATTTTTGTAGTATGAATGGTCCTGTTAGGTTAGTTTCTTTTTTTGTTTTAGTTTAGGTTTGTATAGTTTCATTTTTGTTTCATTTTAATTCATTTATTTAAAATCTAAAACATTCTGAGGTTCGATTTCTTAGTTTTTATTTTTATTTCAAGTTTAGTTTTGTTTTCATTTTTTTTTTATGATTTCAATTTTGATTTTTTTATTTATTTAAGTTTTAAAGCTCTAAAAAAAAAAAAAACTTTTAAAGAAAAATTAACCTTTTTGGTATTTGATTTTTCCTTTTTTTTTTTTTATCTAAAAATTTCAAAACATTAAAAATTCTAAAAATCTTTAAAAACATTAAAACATTAAAAAATTCTAATTTTTTTTTAATTTTGTGACTAAGGAGTTAAAATAAATTAAAGGGATTTGCGCATTCACATTAGAAATTTTAATGTGGCCTATGGCCCATTAAAAATTTCGATTTTTTAACCCGTTGATTTGTTTTGCTTCTTTAGTTATTTCCTAAGGAATAATTAAGATTTAAATTTGAAGTTCTCTAGTGTTATTAAATGCATATTTTTCTATGGTCAAGGTGCAATAAATGTTTTAAAATATATTGGCTATAAGAGGAAGTTAATTTTTCTAGATCTGAATTCCATTAAGTAAAAATCATTTTAAATCTGAAATCTCTTGCATGTTAAAGTTTTGGGCATTTACATTGATTATTCATGAATGTCATTATTCGTCACATATTGCAAAATTGTTCTAGATAACTTGTTTTAGTTAATCTACGGTTGATTGAACATAAAGGCACTGGTCTATAATTGTTTCTATCTCGTGGTCGTGTCTTGGTTACATTAACGTTTAATCTATTCATCTGAGTTAATCGAGATTCATTTAAATTCATTAAGTTGTCCATCATTAAAATCTCTTAGAGCCCGTGTTTCACAGGCTTTCTCATCCATTTACCTTAGGGACTACCCCCCTTGACTTGCCTAGGAGAGAGTCTAAACGGAGTAAGGATCAAGAGTGACAGCCCTTACTCTGAGCATTGTCGCGGTGCCTAGACACTCTGTGCGACAACATGTTTTGGCGTCGTTGCCGGGGATAGAGTTTTTATGTCCTTGGTTTTCTCGACATCGTTTTAATCATCTCATCTTTTTCGCCATTCATTAGCCTGTCAAGCAGCAACATTTCCTGGCGTCATTTGATCTTTTCATCGCCTTACCTTTCGTTTCATCTGCACCTTTAGCACCTGAACATTTCAGTTCGCTTTTTGTTTGGGTGGCGACTCCACTTCTTTCATTTATTATTTCTCAAACAAGAAACCCTCCCTTATATCTAGTTGTTTTCCTTTTGGATCTTCAAGCTAGATTCATGTTCAAGTGGCGACTCCACTTCTTTCATTTCTTACAATAGTTTCTACTAGAAGCTCGCTTCTTGTGGATCTCTTGATTTTCTTGAACAGGGGTCTCTCTCTAGCATCCATTTGGTCCCTCCTTATCCCTTCAAGCAAGTCATCATGGATGATTCGTTTACCCCGTGTCATTTTACTGATTTTCTCCATGATATACCGAAAGCGGCCATTTATAAATTGCCTTTGTTCTCAGGTGGTGATTCAGTCGCTGTTATAAAGCATCTATGCAGGGTTTCTCATACAATAATCAAATATTGTAGTTCTCCCCAATATAATCATGAAGATGTCAAAATGCATCTATTTGCCTTTTCTTTAAAGGGTGATGCTTTGAATTGGTTTAATAATTGTCCTAAAGATTCATTCGCTTCTTTACAAGACATTGTCAATGCTTTTACAGATAGATATGCTCAATCTATTTACAACACCAATAGACCCTCTGAATTTTACAAACTTATCAGGACCAAGAGGCTTCGTGAAGATGTCTGTGGGCTGCTCCGTTGTGGGAACATATCGCAACTGAACGAATTCGTCTTCAACACGCTGGCGAATGTAGTGGCAATGGGTTTCCACATGCTTTGTTCATTCATGAAAGATTGGATTCTTGGCAAGTTTGAGCACTCCCTGATTATCACAAAACAAGGGAGTAGGACCTGTCTGGGAAACATCCATATCCGCAAGCATACGTCGAAGCCAAACTTCCTCACAAGATGCCTTAACTGCTCCCCGATACTCTGCTTCTGTTGAGGAGAGAGCCACTGCCTGCTGCTTCTTACTAGTCCGAGTGACAGCACCGGATCCTAGACTAAACACACACCCAGTTGTAGATTTTCGGTCATCAACCGAACCGGCCCAATTAGAATCTGTGTAACCACTAAGTATAGGATCAGAACTTCGAGTGTATAGGAGTCCATAATCAGGAGTGCCACGCACATATCGTAGCACATGCTTTGTTGCTATCCAATGATCAGCCTTAGGGGCTGACATGAAGCGGGAAATGTAGCTCACTGCAAAACTAATGTCAGGTCTAATGGCAGTAAGGTAGATGAGGCTGCTCACTAATTGCCTGAATAAAGTTTCATCCACAAGGGGGGAGGATGACTGAGCTGAAAGTTTGAGCCCTGGTTCCATAGGAGTCGTGGCCGGTTTTCAATCCTGCATTCTGAACCTGTCCACAAGATTTTTGGCATACTTGGACTGAGACGGAAAGATGTTGTTCTCATTTTGCCAAACTTCAACCCCCAGACAGTGATGAAGAAGTCCCAAGTCTGTCATATCAAAGGTGCTACATAAGTCTTGTTTGATCCCATGGATCAAATGTGCAGAGCTGCCAGTAATGATAAGGTCATCCACATAGACAACCACAAACAAAATATCATCACCAGTATGTTTGATATATAGGTTTGCATCAGATGGACTCCGCTGAAAGCCATGATCTGTCAGATACTGATCAATTTTCATGTACCAAGCCCGAGGAGCTTGTTTCAATCCATAAAGTGCTTTAACTAATCTACACACTTTTTGTTCTTGACCAGCAACCTTGAATCCTGGAGGTTGCGTCATGTAGACCTCTTCCTGTAAGTCACCATTTAGGAAAGCACTCTTTACATCCATCTGATGAACTTTCCAATTGAACTGAGCTGCTAGGGCAAGGACAAGTCGTACGGTACTCATCTTGGTTGTAGGAGCAAAGGTCTCGTCATAGTCGATGCCTTCCTTCTATGAGAACCCTCGAGCAACAAGACAAGCTTTATACATGTCTAGGGTTCCGTCAGCTTTGTATTTCACTTTATACACCCATTTGCAACTGATGGGCTTTTCCCCTGTAGGAAGATCAGAAAGGGTCCACGTGTGATTCTTCTAAAGACTCTGGAATTCAGCCTTCATAGCCTGTTCCCACTCAGATGTACCCTTAGCCTCTGAATAGGTTTGAGGCTCAAAAATACTGTGTAGGTTAGCCATAAGAGCAAAATTTACTGTAGATTGTTGTTTGCTCTTATGTCTAGAAGTTCTACCTTCAAGGAGCTCATTATCTCGGAGATCACCAATGGTTTTAGCCCACCATTTAGGCCGAAGAGTAGAGGAACCAATATCAGGAGGAGGTGGAGAAGGCTCAAGAACAATACGAGCAGCAAGAGGAGGGTTATTTTCTAGAGGAAGCTCAGGTAGTGTATTATCAAATACTGATGCTGCATCATCCCTCCCATCAGGTGGACCTACCGGAAGAAGAACACTATGAGGTTGATCCTCAAAACACTGCTCAGAAGGAGAAGACTGAAAGAATCCTCTGTCTTCATCAAATACTACATCCCGACTGAAGCTAAGACGACTAGTGGCTATATCTATCAACCTATAGGCCTTGTGATGATCATTGTACCCTGTCATCATGAGTTTCTAGCTTTTGGAATCCAAATTAGAGCGCTTAGCAGCGGGAATCCAAACATATGCAACTGAGCCAAATACTTTGAGGTGACTAATCTTAGGCTTACGACCAGACCAAAACTCTTCGGGAGTCTTCCCCTTAACAGCTTGAGTAGGTGATCGGTTAAAAAGATAGACAGCAGTAAATACTGCTTCAGCCCAGAATTTGTTCGGAACACTCCTGTGTTGTAACATGGAACGAGCCATTTCAACAACCGTACGGTTGCGGCGTTCGACAACACTGTTCTGCTGAGGAGTGTAGGGTGTAGTTAACTGGCGTTTGATGCCATGAGTATCACAGAAGTTGGAAAAAGCAGAAGAACAAAATTCCCCCCCGTTATCTGTCCTAAGAGTCATGATATTACAGCCAGACTCTTTTTCAACTAAGGTTTTAAACTTCTGAAAGGTACTAAATGCATCAAATTTATATTTTACAAAATACACCCACATATTTCTACTGAAATCATCTACAATAAGCAAAAAATATTTGCAACTAGTAATAGAAGATGTATTCACAGGACCACAAATATCAGCATGAATTAACTGAAGTACCTTAGATGCACGCCAAGATTCTCCATCCTTGAATGAAGACCGATGTTGCTTGCCAGCTTGACAGGCGCGCATACTCACAACTGCTTAGTCTGAATATCAGGTAACCCTGACACAAGTCCCTCCCGAGAGAGCTAAGAGAGATACTACATGCTTAGATGCCCATATCGTTGATGCCATAGAGTGTTGATGGGAGAAACACGAGCTGCTAGAGGCACTTCTGGAGAATCACCAGTGTCAAGAAGCCTGTATAGACCATGATCCTCTAGGCCAACAGCAACCGTAAGACTAGTGTCCCTGTCGATAATGGAGCACTTGTGCGCACTGAACACTACATCAAGCTAAGGAGAGTTCCTCATAATCTGGCTGACAGACAATAGATTAATTTCCATACCAGGAACATAGTACACATTCAGGAAGATGAGTGTGCGCCCACCAGACTGGATCCGAACTGTACCTTTGCCGACCACTGTGTACTCTTCACCTCCGCCGAATACTATTGAATCACTGAAAGGTGAGAAGTCAATAAACCAGTCACGCCTGTGAGAGAAATGGCGTGATGCACTAGAGTCAATGTACCAGGTTGAAGACGGGACATGATCTGAAGACCTTTCAGCCATAAAGGCGTAAAAGGCAGATTCTGTCTGCTCGGAATGTTCTACAACATTCGCTGTCTGATGGGGCCCTCCCCGTTTCTTCTGTTCAGAAGCAATTCTTTGTCGGCAATCTTTCTTCATGTGGCCGAATTGTGACAGTAATTACACTGCACATTTTTCTTCCTAGCAGGATCAAAAAACTGAGAAGAACCTTTCTGCTGAAAGGACTGAGAGGACTGATATTTGGCAGCAAAAGCATTTTCTGAGGAGGCTAATGAGGCACCACTACCAAATTGTTGTTTCCAACGATCCTGCTGCATGAGTTTGGTGCATAACTTCGGAAACTTCAGATCAACATTAGTGGAGGTAATGTTGAGTGTTTCTATGAAGTGCTCATAAGATTTTGGTAGACTTTTCAGAGTGATGACTACCATATCTTCTTCCTCCATGGTGCGACCAATGGCTTCGAGCTGATCTCGAATGTCTTTAATCTTGTTGAGATGTTCCTGTAAAGACATATGTTCGTCCATCATGATGGAGAGCAACTGATTCTTGAGAAAGAAAGCTCTGCTCTTGTTGGATGTCTCGTGCAGTTCCTTCAAATGTTGCCAGATCTCGACAACTGTCTTGCCAAAAGGAATCTGCGGTAACTAATCATCAGTCACAGAGAGCTTGAGGAGCATAACGGCCTCTCGATTTCGATCATCAAACTTATCTTGATCGGTGCCAGCTGTACCAGGACGGAGCTCTTTGTTCAGAACGAGCTGATCAAGATGCCTATATTCAAAAATGGTCAACATTCTCTGTTTCCAGATGTTATAATTGGTGCCATTAAAGCGCTGACTGCCTTCCAACATCAGATTGGTTAGTAAGGCCATTTGCACGTTTCCTAAAACACAGAAAACAACAAGGGAGTCTGGCACGGATTTTAATGCAGATGCCAGCTGATCCTGGACAAAATCTGACAGGTGCAAAAAAATTCCCCACGCTAAATAATTATGCTTGTATAAACATGCATTTGTATGTTCTGAAAATACACGTCCAATCTGTGGCTTCTGAAGAAAAATTGAAAAATTGATGACTGCTGGTTATGACAATTGTAAGTGTATATTATCAGCTTACAGAATGAAGTTCCAGTGCTGGTTCATGGAATATGTTGACCAGAAGTTTTTTTATGCAGACTCACACTGACGGTTGCCCCTTTGCTCCCAGCCATACATGAAAGGTTTGTCCCCTAAGAAAACAGTCTTGCATTCAGCACCAACACCACGATCTGCCTGCAGCGATTTGGAAGCACCCACAACCCACACGTTCCGGATTTTAATTAATACGCTGCCCAAAATTGGGATACAACCAGTTTCTTCGTCCGTTGAAATTTGTAGACGCAGTGTGTCTATCCACAGCTGCCACGAATGACAACAGTAATTACTGTAATGGCACGGGTAGAGCTACAGTGGTGGATAACCCAGCAGCGGCGTTCTACAATGCCGTTAGTGGCTGGTCGTGAGAGCAAAGTCAAGCTGAGTGAATACAGAAAGAATCGAACGTGCACTGGTCACTTCTAACTGCCCCACATCTGAGACCAAAATTCCACGGTAACAGGTTTCATATCAAAAAATTATTCGCGTGAGAAGCCGCAAGTAACCAACTGCCCAATATGACCAGCAGCTTACGATGACGCACACCTTTGTGTGATCTCAGGGCTAAAACGCACAAAACTCAAGACAGGGTGATCCCTATCATGTGGCAGGATAGCTTAGGATTCAAGAGAAATCCAACGCGCGGCTTCCGTGCACGATCGAGTGTTAAAAAACTAAATAAATACACGGTGAAAATTATAAATACCACGATGCAGGTCACGAGTTCGAATAGCGTCACTTAAACGTCCGATCCAATGGTAGTTCAAACCTGGCCAGCACAAAGCACGAGGGCAGTGTATCTAACCTCTCAGACGATGCCAGAAACCCTCACAAGACCACTGGAGGACAACTCAAACAACGAGAAAGCAAGTACTCGGATGAAACAATGGCATCTACAATGATGCAGCAAATTCAAACTCCTAGAGAGCAATTTCGAAATGAAGAACGAAATTTTTCAAACAATGAAAAATTATTTCGAACAAATTAACCATGCTCTGATACCATAATCAATGAATTGAATGAATTAATTTACATGAGCAAAATGAAGCTCAATAAGTAATATAGAGATATTTACAGTAATAGAAACAACAAGTTTCTATTAGGAAATAGAAACAACCAGTTTCATCTAAGAAACTGCTAAAAAGATAAAAATAGCAACAGCAAATAAGGATGAGCATTAAACACTAAATAGTATTATTCTAATAGGTGGCTCGCCTTGTGCCCCTAAAGTTATGCAACAAAATGAAAGTGATCTTGTAAAGGATCCAACTGTCAGTGAAAGATTTCAAGACAATTCTCCATATCAGAACGTGCCATCCACTTGTACCATTGCAAGTCAAATCCATGACAGTGGAAAAATAGGGACAAGTTGTCAAAACAGTGTTGACAATAAAAGGGAAAATGATAAGCAAATTATAGAAGAACTAACGCAGCTGGTAAAAAATATGGAGCTTAATCAAGAAAAATTTGTAATTGATTACGTCAAAGATATGAGGACTTTGTACACCCACCTGAAAAAACGTGATAAGGAGATGGAAATCATGAAAATTAAACACTTTGATCACGTAACCGACATGCAGAGTCAGCACGCTAAGGAAATGGAAACCATGAAAGCTAATCATGACAGGGAAATTAATTCTACGCAAAGCAAGTAATTAGTCCTAGAGGAAAAGATGACGATCATGGAATTCAATCATTCAAATCAAGTGACTGCCATGGAAGCAATTTATCAAGAAGAAATAAGTTCGATTCAGAACAAATTGTCAACTATGGATGAAAAAATGACCATCATGAGATTCGATTATAATAATAAGTTAGCCACCATGCAAGCAGATCATAAGAAAGAGATAAACTATATGCAAAATTGTTTCATGGGCATGAAAGCAAAGAATGATAAAATTATAAAGGACATGGAAGCTGGTCAAATATCTCTTCAGAATAGATTATTGGCCATAGAAGAAAAGCATCTACCATGTGCCATAAATACAGATGGAATACATATCATCGAAAACAGATTAAAAATAATGGAAGTTAATCATTCTAATCAGATGTCCATTATTCAGAATCAAATAAATGCTATGCAAGCTAATCATGTTACTCTGCAAGAAAGATTCGTGAAAACTGAACTCAATCAAGCTAAGTTAATAGTAAGACATGCTAGAGAAATGGGTTCATTACATAAGAGGCTAGAAGAGAGGAAATCACAGGTCCCATCTTGTTGTGAATATCCCGAGAAAGAGGCTAACTCCATTAATGAAGATTTAACTAAGAATGACATGATCAAAGAAGAAATTTAAAAAGGTCAAGTTATAACTCATGACCCCTGTGCGACTGATCCATCATTCTTGACAAAGCAGATGCAAAATGAAGAAAGACATGCCACGCATATCTTACATACTTCATCTAAGAGTTTTGAAGCAAAATGTACCACATCATCAGTAATACATCCTACCACAAAGAAAAAGCGCAAGAGAAAGAGAATGAGAAAGCGATTTGATGCATCAAATGGTCGCGAACAGCTTGATTTTCGAATAGGAAAAAGTCCTACCGTATGCCAAATTGGACAAGGCACATTCGAGAAACAGCCAACAGATTTGCCTGAAAGCAGGGAAATGCTCTGTATACTATATTGAACGCATTTGATGCCATGGGGCATCTTTGTATTGTATTTCTAACCTTATGCCCTGTTATTTCAGTATTTCATTTTGTAGTTAGATTTGTGTTTTTTCATATTATTAGACCAGTAAATAAATGAAGAGCTTATATTTTTTCTGTGCTTAACGTTATATGATGATTTTTGGATGGATGCTATTTATGTTATGTTGTGTGTTGCATGGATGCAGATTCTGGATTCTCACATTCCTCCAGTGCAACAACGTGTCCCCAAGTAGAGCCAGATGTTGACCACTACGTGTCAATGACCCATAGCAGTACACCCCCTTTTTTCGCAAAAGGAATAGCGCCTGCTCGATGCGTCTGTGCCGTTCAGCTATCATCATCAGCCTGATTATCATGTTATAATGTAAACCCATTCTGCATGTGTAAAATGTAAATAATCTCAGCAGATCCATATCGTGTATGTAATTACCTAGATAAACCTAATTTTCTGGTGATGATCTACAGTCCAGGAGGTTTTTGTCTCACCGATTCATTCTCGGATGGTCGGTAGAGTCTTCCTTCAACCTTACCCCAAAGTCGGAATGGATTTTGTCACTGGGATCTTAGGGGAGTCCTAGTGTTCTAGATCGAGTCTATGTAAAAGTAATTTGGGAATAATCCTAACTATTTGGTTAGGTTATTTTATTACAAATTGCTTGATCTGCTAGATTATATTTGTGTCGTAGAACTGGGTAGTTTCTGAGGGTCTTTTGCAAATGGGTTTTCCCCCTTGAGGTGTAAAAAATGTAAAAATCATGATGTAAAGTGTCTTGAGGGTTGGAAAAATAATTTATCCCCTCGTAGGTTAATTAATTAAATTTTACGGCCAAAATTAATTTAAATCCTAAGCCAAAAATTTAATTAATTCTAGATTCCATGTAAATTTAAATTCTCTGAAGGCAAAATTCATCGGTCCTTAAAAAATAAATTTTAAGAGGTCCAGGGATTAAGATAAATTAATTAGTTTGCTAAATTTTAAGCCTTTGGTCCCTGGGGTCAAGTCAAAGTCAAAATTTTGAGGAAATTAATTCAAAATTTTAATTTTTGAATTAATTAAAATGCATTTAATTGAAAATTTTGAATTTCCTCAAGAATTTAAAATTTCAACGGATGAGATTAAAAGGAATTTTAATCCTCATCAAAGGTCGAGATTGCTTTGACGAGGATCATTCGAACTAGCCGTTGGAGGATTTATCTTTAAATAGGAGGTCATTTGTTAGTCAGTTCATCTGATCTTTCGATCGTGTGCTAAGCGAAAAGCTCTCTTGTAATCTTTTTAATGAGCAATAAAAAAAGACTTTGGGGTTAATTTCTGCTAGTGTTACTCTTCGTGGAAATACTGTAAGATGTGTCATTTTCATGCATAGATTTCTTTTTAGCCATTGATGATAGCTTTCTGAAGAGTGATTTGAGTACAGGTATCTTGCTCAGTCACTGGGGTTTGAATGATAATTTAAATTTTGAATATAATAGCAGGTATTTCTATTTATCTGAATTTTATTATCGTTTTCTCGCTCTATGTTGATGGTTGAATTGAGTTATGCAGGAAAATATTGATTTTTAGATCATCGGGCATTTGGGGAAGTTTTCAGTTGAACCAGCCAACTCCCGATCCGTGTTTTCTGAAGAGCTCAGCTTAATTTGATCCCGGGTTTATCATAAGATATTTTTTATGGGTGATGCATGAAGGGTTTTGAGCTCACCACCTCCTTTAAACTTTAAAAATTTTAATGTTTTCTGTGCTAAATCGATAGATCTGGCTGTTGAGAGCCTCAGACTATCAGAACTGGGAGTGGAGTTAGACTCACACTCCCTAGATCTGATAGATCTCCCATTCATGTACATAGATCGGTAATTATTTTCAGTTTTTTGATTTGGGTTTTCTGGGTTTTAGATTTGGGTCATTGTATATATCGTTTGGGTGTTTTTTTTGTTGTCTTGCAGCTACAGAACTAAAGGAGAAAACTGTGTAGAGTCCGAATCTAGGCCCTGGAGGGTAAGCTCTGGATCTCTGGGGTTCATCACATCATTTTGGCAGGGATTCTATTCAAATTTTGCAATCTAGGGTTTCAATTTTTTTTATTTTTATTTTAATCTGGAGTTTTTTTAAAGGGTTTCATTGATAAATCTGAAGCAATTGGATTCGATATTTTAATTAAAATTTTCAGAAAAATTTTATGGGGTTTCTGGGCCACCTGTCTGCTGCCTGGGTTTTCAGTTTCTCTGCTGCCTGAGGTAGGTTTTTTTTTTTAGCAGAAAATTTCGAATTTGTTCATGCTCTCTGCATCCTGGGGTTCTCTGGAAATTTCAGATCCTCCTCTCTACTGCTCGATTTTTCATCCTCCACCAAGCAAAATCAAACCCTCATTGGTAGCCACGCCTCTCCTATCTGCAACCCTCACTACTCTTGTTGCCCATCAGATCCGTCCCTGTTGTCCGTCCACCTGCAAAAAACAAAATCGAAAAATACCTTCATCTCTGCAGCTCCCAAATGCTGTGTGATCTCCCGTAGCTACCATCAAGCCTGCAGTCATCAGCCCTCACTTACATATCCTTCGGGTCTTTCAACAAAGGTCTCGTTGTTTCGTCCATTCGAAACTGTCTCTCCACACTTTCCCTCCACTGCTGCACACGCCTCTCTTAAACGCGCAGCTATATCTGTCCAAACCTGTGTGCTACCCGCAGTTCTATCCTTGCTGCCGTCGTCTCTGCCTTCATCGCAATCCCTTCTCACCTACCTGTCGAGCTCCTCTCCTAACCCTCCTTGTTGCACCTGCATTCTCTTCCTCGCTGCCTATCGAATCCTCATCTCCTTCGTTGTGTATCCCTCAATCTCCCTTCGCCGTCACCTTCTCCTTCCCTCGACCTGCATAACAATACACCGAAAACATTCGACTTTCTCATTTTATGTATACGGGTTAGGGTTAGTTTATTTTTATTTCATTTTTGTAATATGAATGGTCACGTTAGGTTAGTTTCTTTTTTATTAGTTAATTTTTCGTTTTAGTTTAGGTTTGTATAGTTTGATTTCCGTTTCATTTTAATTCATTTATTTAAAATCTAAAACATTTTGAGGTTCGATTTCTTAGTTTTTATTTTTATTTCAAGTTTAATTTTGTTTTCATTTTTTTTATGATTTCGATTTTGATTTTTTTTTATTTAAGTTTTAAAGCTCTAAAAAATAAAAATAAAAAAATTAAACCTTTTTAAAAAAAATTAACCTTTTTGATATTTGATTTTTTCCTTTCTTTTATTTTTGATTTAAAAATTTCAAAACATTAAAAATTCTAAAAATCTTTAAAAACATTAAAACATTAAAAAATTCTAAAATTTTTTAAATTTTGTGACTAAGGAGTTAAATAAATTAAAGGGATTTGCACATTCACATTAGAAATTTTAAATCTTTAAAAACATTAAAACATTAAAAAATTCTAATATTTTTTTTATTTTGTGACTAAGGAGTTAAATAAATTAAAGGGATTTGCACATTCACATTAGAAATTTTAATGTGGCCTATAGCCCATTAAAAATTTCGATTTTTTAACCCATTGATTTGTTTTGCTTCTTTAGTTATTTCCTAAGGAATAATTAAGATTTAAATTTGAAGTTCCTTAGTGTTATTAAATGCATATTTTTCTATGGTCAAGGTGCAATAAATGTTTTAAATTATATTGGCTATAAGAGGAAGTTAATTGTTTTAGATCTAAATTCCATTAAGTGAAAATCATTTTAAATCTGGAATCTGTTGCATGTTAAAGTTTTGGGCATTTACATTGATTATTCATGATTGTCATTATTCGTCACATATTGGAAAATTGTTCTAGATAACCTGTTTTACTTAATCTATGGTTGATTGAACATAAAGGCACTAGTCTATAATTGTTTTTATTTCGTGGTTGTGTCTTGGTTACATTAGCGTTTAATCTATTCATCTGAGTTAATCGAAATTCATTTAAATTCATTAAGTTGTCCATCATTAAAATCTCCTAGAGCCCGTGTTCCACAAGCTTTCTCATCTATTTACCTTAGGGACTACCCCCCTTGACCTGCCTAGGAGAGAGTCTAAACGGAGTAAGGATCAAGAGTGACAGCCCTTACTCTCAGCATCGTCGCGGTGCCTAGACACTCTGTGTGACAACACTACCCTCACATAAATAAAGAAGTCAATTTTCCTTGGATCAATGTCACACATGGATTATCACACTTGTTCATTAGTGTACTTTCTCTCTAGTGTGCAATGGAGACCTAGTTCAACAACTTTCTTGGGTGGGTGATGTGATTTGATCTGACCTCTTTTTATGGATGTTTATGGTGGATCTTGCATTTTGCATGGTGAAGTTACTTTATTTGCTTTATCATGGTTTTATGTTGCATGGGACATATGTTCTTGTGCTAAGTTAGCTTACGTGGTATTTGATTCATTATCTTTATTGAGATAATCCCTTCCACCAAGTATTTGATGAAGTGTTGAAAACTTGATGTTCTATGCTGAACCAATTATTTGAAATAAAACTTCTTCAAACTGCAATATCAGTTAAGCAATGGTAGATAAAACATACACCATATAAACCATATGCAAAATAGAAGACAGCCAAGAACACAAGGAGACACAAAAATTTAGGTCCAATGACCAGGAAAAAACCCACAAGGGGAAAACCCAACTAGATTCTTCTTCTATTAGAAATCAATTGTTCAGCAAAGAAACATAATACAATGAGAGAATGAAGAAGTTCACCCAAATCTGAAGAAGATCTCTGATAGTTGTAGTTGATGCAAACATTGAATCACTTTGGCTCACCAAGTTCTGCTCTTACTCTCCAAGTCTCTCTCTCACTCTCTCAATCCTTCACTAGTCTCTCCAACTCTCTCTTTCACAAGTTCGAAGTCTCCTTTCACAATGCACAAGTGAGTGAGAGTGAAGATGAGAGGCACATATATATAGGAGGAGCAAGGAGATTGAGCCATGAAGGAGAGGAGTAACTCACATGCCTTGAGGGGGAGTTACATATGCCATTTAGGGAGGTACGCATGCCTTTGTAACTCATGCCATTAAGAGGAGTACACATGCCTTGAAGGAGAGGGAACAACTTATGCATTAAAGAGTGCGTAAGAGGAATATTTTATGACGAGACTTTAATGTGTGTAAGAGGAGTGTTATGGCGACTCTTTAATGCGCATAAGAGAGTGTAAGAGGAGTGCAAAGAATCCATTAAGTGAGAGAGAGAGAGGGGTACGAGTGCCATCAAGGAGAGAGAGAGTTACGAAGTTGCATGATTGAGTGCCAAGTAGGAGAGGTGACATGTATTTCTATTTTAATAATAATAATATTATAGTATCATAAGGATAATAATAATAATAATGATAATATTGATGATTAAGTAAAAATTGAACAATTGAGATTGATTAAGGATAAGTTAAGTGATTTTCCATCATTTATACTGAATTACCAATTGATCAAGGTGATTTACTATTTTTGGAAAGTTATGCTTGAAATGATAGACATGACTTTCTATTTTTAGAAAGTCACTCTAGAATAGTCAAAAATCAAGATTTTATTCAGAGTTGGAAGATCAGTTACTTACTTCTCAATAACTGAGTTGCAGTGCAGCAGTGGGCAGCACGATGCAGCATGATGAGAGGAGATGCAGTGCAGATGCAACAGTGGCAGTGGCAGAGCCATGAGCAGCAACACAGATGCAGAGGGAGCTGTCGTATAGATGCAGCGGTGGCAGTGGCAGAACCATGGGCAGCAGTGCAAAGGATGGTGGGCAGCAGGCCTAGCATCAGCACAGGGACCGATGTCGGATGATCAGAGTAATACTCAGTGAGGAGTATTGCTAAAGCACAGTCCTCGCTAAGAGGGAGTGTTGATTTGTGGTAGCATCAGATATGCTCTAGCCGCGAAATTTGGTGGAGAGGTTGGGGCACATGAAATCTCCAATACCTAGAAAGGGTTTGGGCAGATTCTAAACAATTTAGGAGATATTAAAATAATTAATATTTTTAATGGAGTCCCTAAAGTCTAAACTTAGGGAAATTAAAATATTAATGTGGATTAATATAAAACTGTGTTAGAATGGTCCAAAAGACATGGATCAAGCCAGATCTAATCTTAGCCATCGATTAGGGACTTAATCTCGGTCGTTGATATGTCAACGAGAAAAGTATAAGAGGAGGCTTGAGGGTTACTTAGAGAGTACACCAGATAATCAGTCATTCTATTCTCTCGAGCGAGGTTTGCTAAGAGATATAGAATTAGTGATCGGAGTTGCAGCTGAGGGGCAGTGAGCACAGAGAGACAAAGAGGCAGAGATAGTGTCGGGAGATCAGCGCAGGAGCCAAAGAGAGTGACGCAATAGCAGCCAGGGCTCACATAGAGCCACGCAAAGGCAGCCAAGAGCTGCGCAGTGCTTTAGAGAGGCCAGCGTAGCTGACACAGAGGGCCAAAAGGCTGACACAGGGTCTCCTGAGGCTGATGCAGGCCCATTCAGGGTGATGCAGGGCCAACGTTGGGCAGAGAGAGGCTGACACAGTCCAGAAAGGCAGACGTTGGGGTTTTTGGGGTAGATTGGAGCTGAGGAGCTGCCGAAGGGTTTATCCAGGGTTTCAGCCGAGACATCTGTCTCAGACTGAGAGGTACTACTGCTAAGGGCATTCTCTATCGGTAAGCTGGATTTGGCACCCAGATTGTACTCTGAAATTCTTAATAAGAAAACCCTTAGATAGTTGCACCAGTTTTCCCGCATTGGGTTTTTCCGGGGACATTGGTCCAAAAATAACGGTGTCATTTTGTGTGCTTCTATCTGTTTCTTCAATTGATGATCTGTAATATGTTGAGCATGCACTAGATTTTATTTTCAGTATTTACAATGTAAATAACTTGTTAAGTGACGGAACAAGTAGGTAGGAATAAATCAGTAAAGTGCATGGAGGGTTTCTAACTAGTAGACTTAGAAAATTCAACATGGTATCAGAGCATGGTTGCAGATCACAGGAGAACTGAGGACATCAACCGAATGGAACAATAGCAATAGAAAACAGTTGTCCCGAGTGACGAAAGTTGTTCCTAGCAGAGCAGCAACAAGGGAAGAGTGACACAGTGCTTGTGTCATCAAGGGTGAGCCAAGAAGAGGCAGTGCAGAGGCCAAGGGAGGCTCACGCAGAGGGCCAGAGGGCTGTGATGCAATTGGCTGAGGAGGTCAAGTTGCTGGTGTCGAGATTGCGCAGAGCCTATGAGCTCTCACCTTCAGGTTGCTAGGGTTTAGGAGGCTATGGGAAAGTTGCAGAGTGGAGATAGTGAGGTATTGTAGTCAGAACAGTACTTGACAGGGCAAGGCCAAGGAGGAGAGAGTTGCTACCGAGGGTTTTTAGCCGAAAAATCTGGATTAGTGGTGTGGTTGCACAGACGATCAGAGTAGGGGGCATCTCGACATCGACAGAAGGATTTCCAGGAGGGAAATCGAGACTCAGAGGGAGTCACATCGAGAACTTCTAGAAGGGAAGTAGAAGAGAAGCATGGCACTACACGGAGTAAGAGACCAGGACAGACTGGACGAAGCCTCAAACTTCGCAGTCTGGAAGGCCAGAATCTTATCCGTACTTGACAGAAATCGTGTCAAGCACTTCACCTTGAGGATGATAGCTATCCCAGTTGACCCAGCAGATAATGACAAGTACGAGGAGGCAATGGCAAGGGCCAAGAGCATCATCCTAGATGGCGTCAAGGACCATGTAGTACCACACATTGTCGAGAAGGAAACAACAAATGAGATGTGGGAGGCCCTAAAGAAATTGTACCAGCATACTTCTATGTAGAGAAGGATGTTACTAGAAAATCCGATGAGGTCATATCAGATGAAGAAGGGAGAACCAATCGACAACTTCGGAGGACTGAATGTGATCCGAGATCAGTTGAATTCTATAGGAGCCACGCCGGATCAAGAACTGATGGTGAGAACAGCCCTGAATGCAGTCTCAAAAGACTAGGAGGTATTTGTCTAGAGTATACTGGGCAGAGGGACCCTTCCACCTTGGAAGGAGATGTGGGCAACTCTTCGCCAAGAAGAGATCAGACAGTAGACAAAGGCGGGAAGCAGCAGTAAGGGGATCAGATTCAAAAAGGAGGAGGAAGATGTTGCCCTAGCATCTGAGGGAAAGCAAGAAAAATGGAAGAAGAAGGATCTCTCCAAGATCAAGTGCTTCCACTATGGGTATTGGAGATCTCACGTGCCCCAACCTCTCCACCAAATTTCGTGGCCAGAGCACATCCGATGCTACACCAAATCAATAGGAAGAAGAGTAAGGGAGAGTCTTCCGAGACTAAGGCAACGCCAGCAAGGGCAAAAAAGGAAGTGGAGATAGACGATGACTGTGCCATAAGTGCACACGCACCACTTGAGCGGAAGTGGGGAGACATCGAGTTGTAGTCAGGCGGACTACAGGCGATGAGGGGCAGGATCCTCGAGGTACCCAACCTCTTGGATTTGACCTTGCTACGGGAACCCCGACGAGGAGTAGCAGGACTGACTGATGTGGGTAGAGATAGATGCTGATGGAGCAGTGGAAAGAGCTATAGTGCAGGAATCCCGAGACAGCACGAGGCTAGCAGGCTGCAGCAGTGCGAGAGGCACGGGAGTGTTGCACTAGTGCAGGATGGCACAGAGAGGTGTGCAACAATGCGAAATGTAGGGAGTTGTTGCAGCAATGCAGAAGTCAGAGAGGGAGCACTTGTCAGCGGCAGAGGGAGCTTCAGCATCAGGAGGGTCTCTAGCCCAACAGAGAGGTCAGAGTTGGGAGATCAGTTACTTACTTCTCAGTAACTGAGTTGCAGTGCAGTAGTGGGTAGCATGATGCAGCATGATGAGAGGAGATGCAGTGCAGATGCAGTAGTGGCAGTGGCAGAGCCATGGGTAGCAACACAGATGTAGAGGGAGCCGTCGTACAAACGCAGCAGCAACAGTGGCAGAACCATGGGCAGCAGTACAGGATACAGCAGTGCAGAGGATGGTGGGCAGCAGGCCTAGCATCAGCACAGGGACCGATGCCGGATGATCAGAGTAATACTCAATGAGGAGTATTGCTAGAGCAGAGTCCTCGCTGAGAGAGAGTGTTGATTTGTGGTAGCATCGGACATCCTCTAGCCACAAAATTTGGTGGAGAGGTTGGGGCACATGAGATCTCCAATACCCAGAAAGGGTTTGGGCAGATTCTAAACAGTTTAGGAGATATTAAAATAATTAACATTTTTAATGGAGTCCCTAAGTCTAAACTTAGGAAAATTAAAATATTAATGTGGATTAATATAAAACTATGTTAGAATGGTTCAAAAGACATGGATCAAGCTAGATCTAATCTTAGCCGTCGATTAGAGACTTAATCTCGGTCGTTGATATGTCAACGGGAAAAGTATAAGAGGAGGCTTGAGAGTCACTTGGAGAGTATACCAGATGATCAGTTATTCTATTCTCTAGAGCGGGGTTTTCTAAGAGAGATAGAATCAGTGATCGGAGTTTCAGCTGAGGGGCAGTGAGTATAGAGAGACAGAGAGGCAGAGATAGTGTCAAGAGATCAACGCAGAAGCCAAAGAGAGTGACATAGTAGCGGCTAGGGCTCACGCAGGGCCACGCAGAGGCAGCCAGGAGTTGCGCAGTGCTTTAGAGAGGCCAGGTAGCTGACGTAGAGGGCCAGAAGGCTGACGCAGGGTCTCCTGAGGCTGACGCAGGGCCAGCGCTAGCCAAAGAGAGGCTGACGCAGTCCAAAAAGGAAGACGTTGGGGTTTTTGGGGTAGATTGGAGCTGAGAAGCTGCCGGAGGGTTTATCTGGGGTTTCAACCGAGACATTTGTCTCAGACTGAGAGGTACTACTGCCAAGGGCATTCTCTATCGGGTAAGCCAGATTTCACACCCAGATTGTACTCTGAAATTGCTTAATAAAAAAACCCTCAGATAGCTGCACCAGTTTTCCCACATTGGGTTTTTCCGAGGACATTGGTCCAAAAATAACGGTGTCATTTTGTGTGCTTGTATCTATTTCCTTCAATTGATGATCTGTAATATGTTGAGCATACACTAGTGTTTATTTTCAGTATTTACATTGTAAATAACTTGTTAAGTAACGAAACAAGTAGGTAGGAACACTGTTTTACAACCAGGCGGATTCAACTCGGAAACGGCCGAGTCATACCGAGCCGTTAAAAAAATTTGTGACCAGGCCAGCAACCCGGCTCGGTTGACCGAGTCAACTATGACTCGGCCGAGTCATCCAATGACTCGGCCGAGTCATAGTTGACTCGGTCAACCAGGCCGGGTCCGTATTGACCAGGCCGAGTCAATGAAATGCGGCTGGGCAGGCATAAAAGACATAAAAAAATTCATTTTTTTGGTATTTTTCAAATGTTTAATGGAGTTTAAGGATTCCAAACTGTTTAATGCAGTTTAAGTCACATATGTTTTAATATGGAATCGAAATCTGCCATATATCTATTATCACTGTTGACTATTCAAGTGTGAAGGGAGCTGAGTTTTGCTGTATGTGTTTCCTCATTCCACAATTATTTCAGATCGTGTCCATTGTTGGAGTGACATGGTTATGCACTGATTTTCTGAGCTGAAGAGTGAAAGGGCTGATATCACTATCATTGTTGAAGATACCAGTGGTTAATCCCTTTGAAATAAGCCCAGGTTCTTCATATCTGTTTAATGTACAGATCTTATTACAGCTAGTAAATCTGATATCTAGATTCCATATATCAGTCTATATATAAGGTATCGTCCAAATTACAATTGAAATGTCAAACGATGCCCTGGATGAGGGCCTACTCTTGCACTCAACAGAATACCTAAGAGACTCAAAGTTACAAAACAAATTAATGCAAAAAGGACCTAAACAGTACTATGCTGCTGGTTATAAGGCCTAAAATCTGCAGTTAATATAACTTTTCCTCAAGCCTACTACACATGTCCGAGCCCTAAACACTTTACTTGAGTCTTCAGTGCAAATGATTATCCACATTCAAGCATAAGTCCTGTAGTTCATTGTTAGTGGATGTCGAGTTCTTTGGAGCAGGTCTGTAATAAAATTCTGGGTGTGCAATTGAAAAGGAATCCCAACCGAATCACAAGGGAAAAAGGAAGAGAACAGATCTTAAGGATAAAAATTTAAAATAACCCTAGACTCAAGGTAACTGTAAAACAACACCAACGGATCAAAAATACAATAAAGTTCTGAAATTATACTCAAAGAATTACCCAAACAAATTCCATTGGAAATTTGGAACACACAAAGGAATACAAATTGAAACCCTTACCTTGACACCTAGAGCTACTGTATATTTTTTTCACTGTTCTGATGATGATGATCCAGACTCCAGAGATTGGTCGAGATGATCTTGGCTCCTCTGGCAGTAGCTACTAGCCAGTAGTAGTGTAGCTGCTAGCAGTGCTGCAGTAGTACTAGTATTGGAGTCTGGTCACCATCACAGTTTACTTTTGTTGTAGAGGCCATTTCTAGCCTCCTTGGTTATTTGTATTTTGTTTTGAGTCTTTGATCATGTATGACAATTGACTATGTATTGCCATTGGGTACCATTTTGATATAATGGATTGGTTCATGAGCCTACTTTGATCATATGTTGTCTTCCATCTATATTATAATGCTGTGTGTTTGGACTTTGGAAACATGAATGAAAATCTTTAAAATTATGTTTAAAATATTTAAAATTATGTTTTTTAATTAAAAAAATAAATATTTAATGTATTTTTTACAACGACCGAGTCATTGAAATCGAGCCGGCCGAGTCATTACCGTTCCGGAGTCGGAGTCGGAGTCGATCCTCGGCCGAGTCGGAGTCGGAGTCGGAGTCGTAAAACATTGGGTAGGAATAAATCAGTAAAGTGCATGGAGGGTTTCTAACAGGTAGACTTAGAAACTTCAACAAACTGGGTAACCCCACAAGAAAAAAAAATCAAATGCACTTGACAGCTAGTTGGTCAACCAAAAAACCAACCCGTCACAACCACCATTAGACGATGATATGCCATGTGCCTCTACCATTTGCATCAGCCATGTGCCTCTCACCATCCGGCGTTAACACTTGGAGGAAGGTAGGTTGCTATTTGTTGCATCCATTTTTTCAACATTCCAAGGAAGCAGGATTTGGAAGCTTGAAGGAATTTTTTCAAAGTTTAGAATCATCAACCAACAATTCTTATGTCATTATAAACATATTCTTCAAGTTTATAATGTAAATGGTGCTACTAAGACCGTGTGTATGCAACAACCTAGGCAAGCTTATTATTTTGACGACGAATTTCATCCTAGGAGGTTTTTTGTCTCACTGATGAGTCTGTATTTCTAAACACGGATGGTTGGCAGAGTTTTTCCCTCCATCCTCATTCCAAAGCTAGGATGGAATTTATCGTCGAAGTCTTAATTGAGTCCTAGTGTTTTAGTCGAGACTTTTGTAAAAGTGATTTGGGAATAATTTAAGCTATTTCACTAAATTATTTTATTACAGATCACTTGATCTACTAGATCATATTGTGTCACAAAATTGGGTATGTATTTTGAAGGTCTATAACGAACAAATATTCCCCCTTTGAGGGTTGAATTTGTAATATCTTATGTAAAAAATATTTTAGTGCATGGTCTCTCATACATGGACACGATGGCTAAAATATTTGAGAGTGGAAAAATAATTAATCCTCTCAAGTGTCTATTAATTAATTTTTCTAGCAAAATTAAAATTAAATCTTAACCTAGAAAATTAATTAATTTGAGTCAAAAATTAAAATGTTAGAGAAATTAAATTCTCCAAGTGGAGATATTCGTGGATCTAAAAGGAATTAATTTTTGAAGGTCTCCCACCAAGGGAATATTGGATATTCCAAGAAAAATTGGACCCTTGGACTTTGGTGGTTAAATCAAAATCAATTTTTTTAGTAAATTAACTCAAAATAATTATTTTTGAGCTAATAAAAAAATGTTTTAAGGAGAAATTCGAAAATTCCTCAAACATAAATATTTTCAGTGGCAGAGACTAAAAGATCATTAACGATTTATCGACGGTCGAGATTATTTTGAGGGGAATCAAGCCAACTAACCATTATTTTCCACTTGGAAGAATTTCTCTATAAACAGAAGGCATTTTGCTTCTATTTTTATCTTGATCTTGACTTTTGATCTGATATAACTTTGTAAAAGTTGGTGTAAAGCCAAAGTTCTGCTGGGAACGTTTTGATCATCATAATAAAAGACTTTGGGGTGCTGTTCATGGTGTCTTTGTCTCATTGATTTGTGGTATATGTTGGTTATGTGCATTCCTATATTGTGCTTCAAGTATTAATTAAATCATTATTTCATTTGTAAATGATAGAATCATTCTATTGATAAGTTTTGGGCTTATCTTAGGCGATCTGATTCATTGTATGTTCTAATGGTTTCTTCCCGAAAAAATATATAGAGTTTACAGGTTCCCTAGCCCTTGGGCTCCAAGTTCACGAATCATGGACACACGCTGACCATGTTTAAATTCTGAATATTTTATGTGATTTTTTAAAGGTTGTGGCTTAACATTTATTTTTCGAAATACATCTAGCCATTATCAAGGTCTATAAAAATTCTATTCTCCATAAAAAATTCAAGCATTGTATATTTAAATAATTTGTAAATGGATTTTGTATAATAATTTTGTAAATAATTTTTTTATTTTCTAACCCTTTTTGCAACTGGGGTTTTGGGATTTTGGGATTTTGAAATTTTGTATATATTGGGGTTTTGGGCACTAGTAAATTTATTTGTGCAAGTGAGCTTCAAGGAAGTTAGCTAGATTAGAGTTAGATCTAGACCCTTGAGGGTAAGATCTAGTCTCTAAATTTTTTGCAGGGAAAGCATCAAGGATTTTTGGGCAAAAATTCAATTTTGTGAGGGTTTTGAAATTTTTTGGGCCTCCTTGGCCCAACGTCCTCCTCCAGGACAGTCGTCCAACCCTCCTTCCCCCTACGTCACCCATTTTTAAGCTAGCTGCAAGCCTCTAAAGGCCTCAGCCTGCCCTCAGAGCCCTTGTCATGGTATTTTTAGGCCTCGGTAGGCCTAATCGTGGCCTCTGGGCCACTCGGCCTCCCTTATTCTCCCTGTAGCAAGCCTGAAAAGTCTCGTCTACCCTCCATTCAGCCTCTTCTCCTCCGTCCAGCCCTTCGTTGGCTCCTCTCACTCCTCGGCCCTCCTTCTCTCCCTCTGTCATGGCCTCCTACCCTCTGTCCTCCTCTCGGCAGCCTCTTGGAGGCTTTGTCTAGGGTGTCGCAGGCCTTTAAGGCCTCAAAACCCTAGGCCGCAACCCCTCTAGGGCCTCTAGGCCCCTCATTAGCCCAACAACAGCCTTCCTAGGCTTGTCGTGAGGCCTTTATAGCCTCTAGACCCTAGCCGCAAACCTATTAGGCCTTATCCCTCTTCTTCCAACTTTCATTCCTTCCCTCATTTGCCTTCTTTCTTGTAACAACCTATCTATAGTATAGAGAACACAAGAATATTAGCATGCATATGATGCATGCATATGATGCATGCATATGATAGCTACATATGCATGTATCACATGCACCGCACTAGTATTTATAGACTAAATTAATTATAAGTATTAAATATCATGACACTCCTTCAAATAGAAGTTATATTCACCCATCAACACCCATATTGCTTAATGCATCATGATTAATGGGCAAATACCAATGATATAAATTTAAAATGTATAACGTAAAAATAATTATAAAAAGATAGATGTTAAAAATAAAGTTAATCTTAAAAGATGGTTATATAATTATATATCTTAGAATATTAATAAATTAATAAAATGATAAAAAATAAATTAAAGATAAGGTACCTAGTATGAACCTAGGACTTTTATATTAAAAACAAACAAAAAAGAATACTAAACCAAAACTCATAATACATATCAATATACCTTTAAAAAGAAATACATATCACGTGACATGGGAAGGGTGTCACCATAAGGAGAAGCGGTGGGTTGCTGGTGGAGGGGGCGGCCACCGCCAAGAAACAGCATATAGGGGGCAGGGAACAGTTTTGGAGGGGCATCGGGAGTAGAAGAAAGAACCAAGGGAAGAGACATACTGAAGAGGGGCGAAATTTATAAACCAGAGTTACCAACAGAAGGAGAACCTTGTTGTTCTAAGGTTTCTGGGCACGGGGGAACAGTGTGCTTCAATTGAGAAGCTTACTGGACTGAGTATCGAGGTTATGTTCAGTTTGGCTGGGTGGTTTTGGTCTTTTGGTACCAAACTAAGTAATTTAATTATATGAATGTTGGTTAAGTCATTTAAGTTGCAAACAGACTTGAAGAAAACACATATTATGTTTTAGAGCTTTACATTTCTGGTTAAATGACTCAGAACCTTACATTTGGTATCAGAGCAAGGTTCAAACTCTCAGATTTGTTAAGTCTATTAAAGATATGGGTGCCTGATTTCAAAATCTCTAAAAACAAAGAGTTCACTCAGAAAATATACAGTCCTTACACTCCTTAAAATGAACTCTGTCTAAAAGAAGAGTGCATCATTAATCAAGTTAGCTAAAAATTTGAATAACTAATTCATTGACAACCTTCCCTCATCAGTGAACTAATTCAAATCCTTGTCCAATGATTCAAAACCATCGGCAGCAACTTCTGACCATAGGTGCAATATGGTTAGATGACAATCTTCCTTTTTGTCATCCCTATCCCGCTTGGTGTTCACAAGTTGAATAGAACTTATACTTTCTTGACTGTAGAGTTTATCTTCTTGGATTCTTTAATTTCAATCCGAACATGTAAGCATCACCTTCTTATAGACATCGGAGGTAACTTATGGGAGCGAACTCCGTAGATACCATCAAGCTCATTAAAATTTGTGGTTGCTGCCATCAACACTGCTATATGATCTGGTAACTGCTCATGATGAGAAAAAAAATGAGGATCACCTAATGTGAGAGATCCAAAATATTCTTCACACCAGTGCTCAACATATAAAACAAAAGTGAAATACGAAGCACATCGTATTGTAGTTTTTCTGCTAGAAGATAGTCAATCTATTACCAGTAGACCTATGCAAATTTGCATTGAAAGTAATTCGTAGGCTACTGCTTTGGCCATCACATTGGACATAATTAAATTCAAGAGAAATCCAATAGAAATCCCACTTTCCTGCTCGCCAAGCTGCTTCATACTGCAATTCGATAAATTCCAAATCTTGCTGTAGGAAGTCCTTTTGGGAAGTTTGGCCCTGAGAATAAAGATCGAGCACATGACCGCAGCCAGTTTGGCAATGATTTCATGAGGCCTTTGTAGTAGTTCCAATCTGAAAATTCATCTTTGAATGGCAAATTATGGCATATATTTCCAGATAGAGAATGCCTTTGAGAATTATTGCTTAACAGTCCAGCAGTAAGATCTCTTCCTGTTGCCATCATCATTAGAGCCGAAATGAAATTTCTCACACAATTTATGGAATATAACAGAGTCTTGGGTGCCAGAGAGTTCCGTTGCACCGCGAGATTGCAAGATCACACGTTAGCTTCAATTACTCGCACCATTTTCCAAGCAATAAGGCAAAGTAGTGAAGGTGGATGCGTTATGTTTCTACAGCAATATGGGCCACCGAAAATTTATAAATGTTCTGCGTACGGTGTCAAGTATCCAGTTAACAAACTAAGCGTTGAGCCACAGGGAAATATCATAAAACAACCAGACGCCAATCACCTCCGTAAAATATGCCAGCGTGTTATTATGTAGACGCGCGTACCAAACCTGGATTATCGTGGCCGAGGAAATAATTTTATTAAGGTTTAGGTGTCAAATATATGTAAGTAACCACCGGGAATAAGAATGATGTTAACATGGTAATGTTATAAGCCATATATGATATATTATATCGTAAATATATCATACAATATATATCCAACCATATCTAGCATTAAACTTACCATATCAAAATATGCAATATTTATGTCATATGATAACCGTGTAGAAGGCGGAAGGGTCGGGCGGAGGTTTGAACCACCGACCTTCCAAAAAAATCATTATATAAAACGCTACACTCCGCACCAAACCATATCAAAACGTGCCCACCTTTGTATTAAAATGGAGCAGGCCGGGTTGGAACCCAACCACCTCCACACAACCCATTGAGAACTGCCATCAACCCACGTGGCCACGCCTTTTCGGACCAAAGTCTAAAAATGGACCTTAGACCAAACCTCGTTATCACGCTATCACATACACCTACATAAGAATTTCGATTATTCAATAACCATTCAAATATTAGCAAGCCTTATATGGATTTCTATTGTTTGCAACATATTTTTATTAAGGAGCATAAGCTCGCTGAACAGAATCTGAACCATGTTAAATACACGGTTATCATATAAACTATACACGATATATATTATATCGTAATATATAATATATTTGATGAATTTATAATAATGAAGAATTATACTCTGATGAATTATAATTTAATGAATTTGATGAATTATAATTTAATGGGCCACATTCCATTTACGAAAATTATTCATTTTAATGAAGAAGAATACTGTTAGATTAATCAGTAAAGAACTTTAGTTATTATTTATTTTTTAGATTATGTAAAGTAGTGATATTATGTATATTGTTTACTATAAAGAGAAGATAGACTAAGTTGGTCTCTAATAATAAAATGATTATATTCGAATACTCTTCTTCTGCAAAAACAAAAATTGTTGTATTTCAATTAAAGGAAAGTGCCTTGATTTGGTGGGGAATTCTAGAAAAACAACTACACCTCACAATGGATAATGTTCCTTGGGAATTGTTCAAGGAAAGATTCTGTGCGAATTATTTACCTCCATATTTTCAAGAACAACAAACCGGAGCCTTTCATACATTAGTTCAAGGTAATAAAACAGTGGAGGAATACGAGATAAGGTTTATGGAGCTTGTGAAATACATTCACTACTTAGATTCTGATGAATGTCAAGCTGAACGCTTCATATTTGGGTTAAATCCTCGCATCATGGCCTTGGTTAGGATGTGGAAACCATCATCAGTAGCTGAGGCAGTAGAATATGGCCACTATGAAGAAGAACATCTAGGAATCAAAAAGGATGTCGACCCAACAGAACCTCCACAATCAGAATTTTCAGGAAAGACTCCCCGAAATTTCTTCAAGGGAGATAACTCAAGACCACCTTATGGTAATAGATTTACCCCAAGAAATGTAGGAACAAGAGCTCCCATGGCAGTTAATACTATAGCCACTAAATCATCAAACACAAGTCCATGGAAATCTCATGGTACTGCTAATAGAGGAAGAAATTCGAGAGGAATCGGTATGAGAGGGCGAAGCTCTTTATCTAGAAACTCACAAAATGATTCAAAATGAGTGACCCAGGGTAATTGTTGGAGATGTGGAGGACCACATTTTCAATGTAATTGTCCAGAAACTTCATCAAGTATATTGCATAGGACTGGAAAGGAACCAATACCAAATACCCAAGGAAATCATAGACTTCATGCATTAGTCAACAACAATCAAGTAGCACATCAATCCACTGTAGTGGAATCTTCAGATATTATTAATGGTATAAAACTCAAAATCTTATTTGATACTGGTGCCACAGATAGTTTCATTTCGTCATATGCATTAAACAAATGTGGGTTAGCATCTCGCAAACAAAATGATTTCAGACAGGTCGAAATGGCCTCAGAAGAACTCCAATCCGTAGACTTAAGTGTGGATCAATGCAAAATTGACCTAGGGGTCTGTTCGACTAAATTGAAAGTTTATGTCACAACCTTAGGGACTTATGAGCTTGTCATAGGTATGGATTGGCTATAAGCTCATCAAGCTTGGGTAGACTATTATGGGAAAAGAATTCTAGTTATAAATGATGAAGGAGAAGCGATCCAAATTCAAGGTATCAAGAGAAAAGTATCTTTACGCTACATATCAGCAATGAAAATGAAGCGTTGCTTAAGAAAAGGTTGTCAGGCATATGTAATTCAAGAAGTAAGTAAAGAAAAAAGACCATCCTTAAAACAATATCCGGTGTTAGCCGAATTTCCCGATGTATTTCCAAAGGAACTACCAGGATTACCCCCTGAAAGAGCTAGATCTCACAATAGAATTGAAACCTGGTACTCAACCAATTTCTAAAACAACTTATAGAATGACAGCTCCGGAACTTCAAGAATTACAAATTCAATTAAAGGAACTATTGGATATAGGACATATTTGACCCAGTATATCACCTTGGGGTGCTCCTATACTTTTTGTCAAGAAGAAAGATGGATCCTTAAGATTATGTATAGATTATCGAGACTTGAATCGAGCTACATTAAAGAATCGATATCCTATGCCTCGAATTGATGATCTCTTCGATCAAATGAAAGGAGCTGCTGTCTTTTCAAAAATTGATCTTCGATCAGGCTATCATCAGCTAAGGATTTTTGAAAGCGATATTTCTAAGACTGCATTCCAAACACGCTTTGGACATTATGAATTTACTGTGGTACCATTTGTATTAACAAATGCACCAACAGTATTTATGAATCTTATGAACAGTGTTTTCTGCAAATATTTTGATCAATTTGTACAATTCTTTTTAGATGATATACTCATCTATTCCAAGAATGAGAAAGAGCATGAAGACCATTTACGAATAGTGTTATCCTGCCTCAGAAAACACCAGTTGTATGGAAAATTATCCAAGTGTTTGTTCTTTCAGGAAAAGATTCATTACTTAAGTCATATCATATCAGGTGAAGGGATCTCAGTAGACCCTGAGAATGTAAAAGCAATCATGGAATGGCTAATACCAAAAAACGCACATGAAGTACGAAGCTTTATGTGTTTAGCCGGTTACTACCGAAGATTTGTGGAAGGATTTTCCAAAATTGCAAAGCCGATTACAACCCTTCAGCGTAAAAGTATTAAGTATGAATGGACTAAGGAATGTAATAGAGCATTCTCTGAACTCAAAAGACTACTGACCAATGCACCAATCTTAAGAGTCCCTGATATGGACAAAGATTTTACGGTATGTACTGATGCATCCAAACATGGGCTAAGTGCAGTATTAATGCAGGATAGAGGAGTAATAGCATATGTCTCAAGAAAGTTAAAGTCTCATGAAGAACTTTACGCTACTCACGATTTAGAGTTAGCCGTTGTATTATTAGCTTTAAAGATTTGGAGACACTATCTAGTGGGGCGAAGTTTTACACTTAAAAGCGACCATCAAAGTCTACAATATTTGTTCACCCAAAGAGACTACAAAGACGATAGAGTGAATTCCTAAGTGAATATGACTTTGGAATATCATATATTAAAGGAAAAGAAAATGTAGTGGCAGATGCTTTAAGCAGAAGACCCCGGATATTCTCCCTCATACCTATCAAAGTAGACTTAAGGCAACAAGTACTAGAACATCTCATAAACGATAGTTGGTATGTAAAGGTAAGATCTAGTCTTGAAAATAAAAAGCCAAAAGAATCTAAGTTTGAAGGATATTAACTAGAAGATGATGGAATCTTACGATTTCATGGAAGGATGTATATTCCTAAAAATAGGGATCTTCGAGACACCATTCTTAAGGAAGCCCACAGAGCAGTATATTGTGCACATCCTAGAGTAAAGAAAATGTATACAGATACCAAGAAACTCTTCTTCTGGTGGGGCATGAAACATGATATCGTTCAATTCATTGCAAGATGTTTGGAATGTCAACAAGTAAAGGCAGATCATTGTCATCTAGCAGGTCTCTTACACCCTCACGACATTCCTATGACCAAATGGGAGATCATTTCTATGGATTTTATCACTGGGCTACCTCTTACTTCTCAAAGACACAATGCCATTCTGGTAGTAGTGGATAAATTAACGAAAAGCGCCCATTTCATTCTCGTAAGAGATACTTACGAAGTTGTTGACGTAGCTCGAGTATTCATAAATGAAATTATCAGATTTCATGGAGTACCTAAGAAGATTATATCAGATAGAGATTCACGATTTACTTCAAGATTCTGGACTTGCATGCAATCAGCCTTAGGAACTCAATTAAATTTAAGCACAGCTTATCATCCTGAAACTGATGGGAAAACAGAAAGGGTAAATCAAGTACTTGAAGATATGTTGAGGATGTATGTTATGGATCAGCAATCGCATTGGAAAAAGTATTTATCCTTAGTCGAATTTGCATACAATAACAGTTATCACAGTTCAATCGGAATGCCTCCATTTGAAGCATTATACGGCAGACCTTGCAGAACACCGTTAAGTTGGGACAAATTAGAAGATCGAGTGATAGTAGGGCCAGAATTAATCCAAGAAATGGAAGAGCAGGTAAAACAAATTAGACAGCGGTTAAAAGAAGCACAGGATAGACAAAAGAGTTCTGTTGATGCTCACAGAACTAATAGGAAGTATGAGGTAGGGGATCAGGTTTTCATCCGCATCAAACAGAATAAAAGTACTATTCGATTCGGAAAAGGGCCAAAGTTATCACCCTGATTTATTAGACCATTTAAAGTCATGGAAAGAGTTGGACCTGTTGCCTATCGTCTTGCACTGCCACCTCACTTGCATAAAGTTCATAATGTATTTCATGTATCTGTATTAAGACATTACATAGTTGACCAATCTCATAACCTTCAATGGAAGGAACTGCAAGTATCGAACAAAGGAATCATATCGTTCGAACCATTACGTATACTAGAATGTAGGGTTCGACAGCTCAAGAATCGTCTAGTAGACCAAGTTAAGGTCCAGTGGGACAAGTATGGTCCTGGATTGGCTACTTGGGAAGATACAGAAATCATATGTCAAAAATACCCCAACGTGTGTCAATTTTGAAGAATTTTAAACCATGTTTTATATATATTTACTTTACTTTAAATCAGAGACTCAGAACCATTTTGGAATGATCACATATAAACGTGAATTTTTATTTTTATTTTTTATTTTTTTATGATATGTTATCTGTTTAATCCCACTGGTACGTGGATACCAAGATGGAATATGTTATTGATCTTACTAAATTATAGTTATCAAAATAAAGGTTAAATATTTGAGTAATTTTGCTTCTGATGGGAATTAAGATATTATAATTTGGTTTCATTTATGCATATCAATATGATTGATGAGATAGAAATCAAAGAATGATTACATTTTAATATAAAAGCTAATGACATGAATAGAATATGGCAAAGTAGATTATACTGTAGTTGACATGTATGAATTATACATAAGCTATTTGTTTTTGAATATGTTAATGCACATTTTATAAATGCATGGACAAGTGTTTATGATTGCAAATAATATCCGTTACCAAAATGACCACGTGATGACAGAAACTTCAGAACAATTAAGGCTCAAAGAGATTCCAAGATAGGGTATTAACCCTAATTCCACTGGGAGGGGTGGAGGTGTTGACCACCGTTTATCCTCCGAACCCTGGAGTCTTGGGAGGACTATGCGAATCACGCTCCCCTAGATGTGTGATGATCACTGTCGGATGCCTACTGGGAATCAGGTTGGTATAGCCGACGCTGTCATCCTTAGAGTTTATGAATGGTTAGGTCAGCATAACTGACGCCATGGCATACTCCAGTAGAAGATGGATAGGATAGGGGCGGAAGAGATTAGGAAGGATAGGATGATTTTGTAATAGCTTGGGAACCTGATTGAAGTAAGGCATGATCATTAAAGTTATAAACCTAGAAGTATTCAAAACACCAATTTTATAGTGTCCTCACATTAAGTAATAATTTAACCTCGATACACAATCCTAAGAAGAATGTACTAATTGCTATCATAAGTATTCATATAAGATAAAAACTCTAACTTCGGGACGAAGTTTTCTGAAGGGGGGTGTATGTAACGACCTATCTATAATATAGAGAACACAAGAATATTAGCATGCATATGATAGCTACATATGCATGTATCGCATGCACCGCACTAGTATTTATATACTAAATTAACTATAAGTATTAAATATCATGACACTCCTTCAAATAGAAGTTATATTCACCCATCAACACCCATATTGCTTAATGCATCATGATTAATGGGCAAATACCAATGTTATAAATTTAAAATGTATAATGTAAAAATAATTATAAAAAGATAGATGTTAAAAATTAAGCTAATCTTAAAATATGGTTATATAATTATATATCTTAGAATATTAATAAATTAATAAAATGATAAAAAATAAATTAAAGATAAGGTACCTAGTATGAACCTAGGACCTTTATATTAAAAACAAATAAAAAAGAATATTAAACCAAAACTCATAATACGTATCAATATACCTTTAAAAAGAAATACATATCACGTGACATGGGAAAGGTGTCACCATAAGGAGAAACGGTGGGTTGTTGGTGGAGGGGGCGGCCACCGCTAAGAAACAACATATAGGGGGCAGGGAACAGTTTTGGAGGGGCATCGGGAGTAGAAGAAAGAACCAAGGGAAGAGACAAACTGAAGAGGGGCGAAATTTATAAACTGGAGTTACCAACAGAAGGAGAGCCTTGTTGTTCTAAGGTTTTTGGGCACGGAGGAACAGTCTGCTTCAATTGAGAAGCTTACTGGACTGAGTATCAAGGTTATGCTCAGTTTGGCTGGGTGGTTTCGGTCTTTTGGTAACAGAAGCGGGAGCAGCTTGAGGCATCATCAACCGCAGGGATACAGGTAGGTACTCCATACCAAACTGAGTAATTTAGTTATATGAATGTTGGTTAAGTTATTTAAGCTGCAAACAGATTTGAAGAAAACACATATTATGTTTTAGAGCTTTACATTTCTGGTTAAATGACTCAGAGCCTTACATTTCCATCTTCGAAGGGTCATTTGTTTTCCGGACTAAAAATTGGTATGTTTTGCAGAGATATTTGGCTCAAGTTTTGTGTTTTCAAATGCTCAAGTCATTGACAAAATTTGGACAAGTTGGGCAAGTGAACTACTAGGCCTAGGACCTAAGGGTTTGATATTTAACCCTCATTTTTCCTCACTGTTTCCTACAGCAGTCATATTAAATTCATAACAATGACAAACACTCGTGAATATGCTCTAGAAATCACTCATAGTTTGCCTAAGACATTGATAAATTAATTGCATGAGTTGGGCATTTATCATTGAGCTTATTCTATGTTTATTTACTGACTGTCATGAGTGCAATCAAATCTGATATAATAGTGATAAACACATCTTAAGAAGGTAAATATATCATAATTTCATTTGGGTTCTTGTTTCTCATATTTGGTTAAGTATATGCTTCTCATTTCACACTTGAAATAGCTCTAAATTGGAATTTACACACTGCTGTCCTAAAGGATTTAATAATTGCTCATTTGAATGTGATTTGGATATAAGTAACATAAGAGCTTTCCTTGTTCATGCTCTATAGATCATAATTGTCTTGTTTCATGGTTTTATGAGCAAAGTGCACTAACATATTTGTTGTTGCAAGTTGGTTGAATTTTCATAAGATCACATCTAATAAATTCACTCACTAAAGCACTCCAATCTCAAAAGGAATCATTGGATAATAGCTCTCGTCCTCTTTTGGCATCATTGGTTTATGGTTATTATGAATCCTTGGCATATTGGCATATCTTGAGAAGCTCTTAACTTGAAATCCAATTACATAAAGGTTTCTAATTGTCTCTAGTAATTGTCATTGGCATCTTGCATAAAGGATCATTGGTATTGAGTGTTTTAATCTAATCAAGCATATCTTGAATGATTGAGCGTTATTGGCATTTATCTTTTTGAAGTATTTTGAAAGCTTCTAATTGGAGCACGAAAGATGGTTTATGTGCACTACAACTTGAGGTTGTTGAGTCATTATTGTGATTGGGCTTATGAGGATCCAACATATAAAATTTGGGACAACCACCCAAAGGACGATAATTTGGAGGATGGCACTATACATCTTGAAGAATTGGAAGCAAAACTTTTGAGAGATGATGATGAAGCAACAACAACCATGCCACCCCCACCATCCAGTAGCAGTGCTAGTTCTCGAGTTCCAACTATTGTTCCTTTGTTGTCATCGCCTCCATCTACATCCTCACGTGGAAGGCATGTGCCTTCTGGTTCTGGTCGTGCGACTATGCGGGAGGAGACTCCTAGAAGACCACCATGACCTGCTCAAAATATTGACATTTCCCGTGGCAAGAGGAAGCTGTAGATAATAGATTTACTTGTCTTTTCTAGTTTCTAATAATTTTAATAACTATGGACTTGTTCATATTTATTATGATATTTTTTGTAAAGAATATATGACAATTTAAGTTTGAAGTTGGAAGTTGGCAATTATAACTCATTGGTAACGGATTATGAATATGATGCTTCGTGAAAGTTGAAAGTTGTTTCATTTCATGTTAGATATTCTTTGTTGTAATGGTTACACTTACCTTACAAAGTTATAAGTACAACTTTGGTGATCAATGATGATAAATGTTATATATTGAATTTTGAAAGCTTAAAACTTTAAGATTGATGAATCATAAGACTCAATATGTTGTATGTTACTAACTTCTAGACGTGGTTAATGAAGATTATAACTTCTAGATGATTCATGTTATATGGTTCAATCTATGTTTTTATGCTTTTTATATCTAATTCATCATTCTACATGCTTTTGTTGACATATATGCATCAAAATATAAAAAATATATATATTATATAAAAATTCGCTCCCCAATTCACTCCCAAACCAGGAGCTTCTGAAAATGTCGCTCCTGCTCCTGCTCCCAAGTAACCTCGGTTGAAAGTACTTATCTTTAACAAAGATTGTAGGAATTTATCATCTCCTTGATCCTGATCCTGCCTCCTTAGCCAAGATATACCACTGTTCATCAACAATATGTCAATGTCATCTTCAGAAGAAATGCATCCTCATGAGAACCACCTGTATCCTTTATCTCTTTCATCGGCATCCAGGTCCAACCGTCAAT
The DNA here is from genome assembly GCA_031772625.1 of Pinus tabuliformis. Lineage (NCBI taxonomy): Eukaryota > Viridiplantae > Streptophyta > Pinopsida > Pinales > Pinaceae > Pinus > Pinus tabuliformis. The sequence goes on from CM062816.1 coordinate 204,908,282, forward strand.
GTGTGCGATGACCATTGAATCTGCAACATACCCTTCTCTTAGGGTTTCTCCGAATCTATTTTGGGATTCTCACTAATGATATCATATCAAGAATTTTAACACTAGGGTTCCATTGTTGTAGGCCTTTACCATATCCAAGGCCACTTTGAGGGTTTCTCACAAACCCTAACCTCTATTGTAAGAATAAGGGTTTCTTTCTGTTGAGATATCAGTGCACACCCCTCTCAATATTTCCAACACTTTCAAACCTTGGCATTCTTTTAGGTTATTGCCATCTTCGTCTCTTTCACTTTCCTTGATCCATTGGTGTCTTCACAGAGGTGATCTCAATGAATTTTCTTCAGCCAAGCTTTGAAACCATGTTAATTTTTAGGTCTAGATTGTTCTATGTTGTATATAATTGCATTTTCAAACTTTTTCATCATTTACATGTAACATCCACCCCATAACATCATTAGTAATTATGTAAAGAGAACAATAACATCAACAATGTAGCGGAACAATAAAGAACAACAGAAGAAAAACATGCACAAATAGAGACACCAGGATTTAGGTCAAAGACCAGGGCAAAACCCCACAAGGGGGAAAACCCAACCAAATTCTTCTTCTATTAGATATTCATCAAATGTCCAGCTGAGATACAAAGTACAATAATCATGAGACATGATCATCAATCACATTAGGCCACTTAAGGGCAATCCAGCAATAGACATAAGAGCACAGTATACATCATTGACATTGTGGTCGATATAGAGGTTTTGTCATCACTGTCATGTCATCTACCCATTGACCAAAGTATCACTGCCATACACCAAAGGTCATTGTCATATACATATTGATCACTATCCAACATCAAGCTCATTGTCATATACGAATCACTGTCTGGCATCAAGATCACTGATATATAATTAAGAATCATTGTCATGCTTCAAAGTCGCATACATATGGATAAATGTGTCATGTCAAGATTACTACCATAAGTTTACTGCCATATTAGTGTTACTAACATATTAGGGTTGTTGTCGTGTCAAAGGTTGTTGACATAACATTTATTGTCATATCAACACCAATAATATCTACACCACGACTATCATAAAAATTGCTATACAATGATAATGTTGTTATTAAAAGTGAGCCACAAAGATAAGGATTTGAATCACTGTAAAGGAATCAAATCAATGTAACGAGTCACTGTAATAAACCACAGTAAATATAAGATGTGATGCCTCCGTAATATAAGTTGCAATACCACTATAATATAAGATGAAATGCCTCCATAATATAATTAGTGATGCCACTTAGTGTAATAAAGAAATGTGTGCCTCAATCAATGAACCAATATGGAAGTGCGAGCCTCAATCAACGAGTCAATAAGGAAGTGGGGGCCTCGGTGAACGAGCCAATAAGGAAGTGCGAACCTCAGTCAACAAGCCAATAAGGAAGTATGAGTTTCAGTCATATGTATGAGTCATTGTAATATGATCGAGCTTCAAAATATATGTATCAAACCACTGTATAGCGTGCCACGGAAATGTGATCCTCATAAATCGAGCCACAAAGATTACGTATGCAGGCCATAGTTAAGAATGATCCAGAAATAGCAAGCCACAAAATAAGGAAAGCGTGCAAAAGTTGAGAGCGATCCAAAAATAGTGAGCCACAAATTCATGTGTACTGTTGAAGCGAACCACTGTAACTATGTGTGAGTCATTGTAGAAGCCAGCCACTGCAATTATGTGAGATCCACTATTGAAATGAGCCTCTGTATGAACCTCATAGTAAAGAGAACGAGCCATAGTAAATACAACAAGCAAAGGACATGTTTCAATGACCCAATGTAAAAATGTGAACCAAATGCCAACCAACCGCAGAGATAATCGGACTATAGAGCCTTTGAATACAAGCCACATTTTGTGATCTTTTTCCATTCGTTGCATATATATATTGAATGAGATCCAATGTCTCCATATTTATACTAATCGATGGGGTGCCCAATGAGGTCCTTCATTTGAGGCCGACTTAAATTAAGTTTGGAGGGAACTTAAATTCAAATTTTCTCACAATAATATTTAAATATATTTTTCTAAATTTACATGCCCAAATTTCTTATCAAATAATAATGAGAAAGTTCCATGCTCATATATCAATAATAAATTTCCTTTATCCATGTCCATTTCTTCCTTGGGGCAGTAGGGTTTCTCATGGGAAATTCTTCCTATAGCTACCCAAAATTCAACAGGAGGAGCACTACTTGGAAAGCCATGATTGAGATAGCATGTTTTATTTTCCCTATGCAATACCTCACCCCTTCCATCCTGTTAACCACACTTTGTCGACAAGTCCAAGGAAGTAGAATGCAAAGATATGAAGAAACTTTTTCGAAGTTCAGAGTCATCAACCAACACCATTGTATCATTGTATCATTGTAAACACCTAGGTAAGCCTCTGATTTTAGCAAAGAATTTCATCCTAACAAGTCTTTTTAACCTCACCGAATTATGTGTATTTCTAAACATGATAATCAGCAAAGTTTTTCTTCCATTTTAAACCCTAAAGCTAGGATGGAATTCCTTGACAAGGTCTTAGGTGAGTCCTAATGTTATATCGAGTCTTTGTAAAAGTGTGTTTAGGAATAATTTAAATACATTTGGCTAAATTATTTTATTACAAACACACTTGGTCTATATTTAAGATCATATTGCATCGCAGAATTGGGTAAATTATTGAGGGTATGTGATCCAAATTAGATCCTAGAATACTCTCTAAGTTTTCATGAACTCTTCAAAAATTATGCCAAAGGCTACAAATCTTGTGAATATCAAGCTTATCATAGGTATCCTCGTAACAGTTGCAATTTGTGATTAGTGCGGAGCAAAGAGGACCATCAAGCGCACAGACCGTCGGCCCATGGTAACGCGCATTATCACAAATTAGCAAATCCAGAGGTCATTTCAAGAAACTAGGGTCGTTTCCGATATGCAATTAGCGACGACAAGTCGCTAATCGCATATCGTAGGGCAAAACCCTCAAAGAAGGAAACGCTGCAAGCACCCGGACCCGAAAAATCATAAAATACAATGGATATCGTTCCGATTCCGTCAGAAGCGGGGTCCCACAAAAACCGGCAGGATATTGGAAGGGCTTCCAACGGTAAGCAGTTTCAACCGAGTCCCGCCCGATGCCATACAATAGTTGCCACGCATTCGGCGGAAGAGAGCGAAGCAAGTGAAGCAGCAAGTTAAGAGCAGAGAGTAGAGAAACGAAGCCGAGTTGACCTACAGAAGCAAAGGCAGCATCGAGCCAAGACAGAGACAGAGAGAGTCAGAGAGTCTGTGCACTCCAGAGAAGGCTTGAGAGGTTCAAGCGCACTCCTCTGTAATGCTTGTCATGTATGAGTCTCAGATTGGGCTCATACTACTGTGACCAATAGAGGTCGAGAGTCAGTAAGGAGAGTCTGTGTACTCCATAGACTTGGGGGATCCAAGTACAGTCTTGCTGATTTGTATCTGTTTTGTGAGACTCAAATTGAGCTCACCATTGTAAAAACTCGCCTTTGAAAACATAATAGAGAGGCCACCACTCAAGGCTGGACCAGGAGACGTAGCCCAGGAGTATTGGGTGAACTCCTTATTAAACTTGTTGTGTTTATATGTTTACCTGTTATGTTTTCTTTAACTGCTTCATTGCCTGTGTATTTCACAATCTTATCAATCCGTTGCATAAAATAACATAGGCACATCCATGCACTTGAGTCTGTAATACCTTATTGTTTGTCTTAGATCAATTCCATATCAAGTGGTATCAGAGCTTTAGGTTGCTAAGGTTAGACAAGCTTGTGCTGGATTTTTTTGTTGAATGCTAACTAGGACAAAGCTCAAATTAGGAGAAGGAGAGTTGGTTGAAGCTAACCCAAAAATTGGAAGAGTCTATCCTAAGAGGAAAATGGCAGAAGAAAGTCCCTTGGAATCAGACTCCCAGTTCATGGACAGTTTCATGACCATGAGAGCCATGGTAGAGGAAATGTATAGAGAATTTAAGAAAGGTCGAAGTGAAGATTCTTCAACTTCCCAACATGACAAAGGAGTAGAAGAATCTCTCCTAAATGACCATTCTAAAGGCAAAGGGAAAGAAGAAAAACTTCCCACACCTCCTGATAGTCCTGAAAATAAAAAGAAGAAAGCATCTTTAATTAAATTAGATGTTAAATTTGATTTGCCAATATATGATGGAGAGTTGAATGCAGAGAAGCCAGATAATTGGATTAGACAGATTGATGTATATTACAGGGTGCAGAGCATTGATTCAGACAGAAGTAAGATTCAGCTGGCCAGCCTACGCCTTGGAGGAATTGCCTTGGTATGGTGGGAAGGCAGAACACAAGCTGACATGAAGAAGCATGGTAAAATTCTTTCTGTCTAGAGTGAATTTGTTTCTACAATTAAAAAACAATTCTATCCACTAGCTTACATGCAGCAAGCTGATGAGTTGGCAAACTCTTCGCCAATTGAAAGGGCAAAGTGTACCAAGTTACACCCAAGAATTTAGAAAAAGAGATTTGATTCTAGGAATTTCTTTAGACTCACTTGAAACTCTGTTGAAGTATATAGGTGGTTTACACAACGATTTAAAGCACACCATTCTCATGTTTAATCCTACTAGCATAGATGAGGTATCTATTCAAGCTACACATCTAGAGGCTAGAGGCAAGAATGTGAACCCAGAAGTTGGGGGATCATCAAAACCCACTGCAAGCAAGAACAAGGAAAAGAGAAAGCAGAAATGGAAAGAGAGGAAGGCAAATGTTGTACAAAAGACTAAACCTTCATGCACTCACTGCAAGAATGATGGGCATGATGATGAACACTGTTGGATTCTGCATCTGGAGCTGAGGCCCAAGAAGTACGATGGCAAAAAAAAGAAGACTGCTGCAACTATTCAGAAGGATTTGGGGTCAGACTCAGGGGATGAAACAACGATCACAGCCACAGGTATAAAAGGTAAAAATTCTTAAGCATCTACTAGTAATTCTGCACAATCTACTGATAATGAAGAAAGTGAGAGGAAAAGACATGAGCCTTTTCATATTAGAATTATTTCCAAGCATCAAAAGATTGATACTTTGTTTGATAGTGGCTCACAAGTAAACTTAATTTCTGAAGCAATTGTAAAGAAGCTGGGATTACTAACCACACCTCACAAGAAGCCATATCCATTGGGTTGGTTATGTGATAAAGCAAAGCTACAACTGACTAGACAATGTACACTTACGTTTTCTTTTGGGTCAGCATTTGTAGATGAGGTTGAGTTAGATATTGTTCCCTTGGATATATGTGGAATTGTTTTAGGAAGTCCTTACTTGTATGACAGAAAAGCCATTTTCTATAGAGCTGAAAACAAGTATCAACTCGTTAAAGATGGAATCGAATATATTGTAAGAGCTCATAAACTCAAAAATAATTATACTCTCATAAACTCAAGGCAAATGAAAAGAATTGCAAATTCATGCAAACAATTTTTACTGATGGTTGTAAAGGAAAAGAAACCTGATAAAACCAACGTATTTGAAGGCTGTAATGCTAAACAGCAAGCTGATTTAGAAAAAGTTGTTTCAGAATATGATATGTTATTTCAAGAACCTAAAGGTCTGCCACCCAAAAAGGAAATAGTACATGATATTAATTTACAGCAAGATGTTCCATTGCCTAACATCGGAATGTACAGGTTGTCCGCTTTAGAGAATGTAGAAATCAAGAAGCAAGTACAAGAGCTGCTCCAGAAAGGGTTCATAAGACCTAGCACATCACCATGTGGGTCTCCAATTGTCTTGGTGAGAAAAAAAGATGGCTCATGGAGAATGTGCATTGATTACCGAGCACTGAATAAGATAACGATCAAAAACCGTTATCCCCTTCCTCGCATAGATGATCTGTTAGATCAGTTGAAAGAAGCTGTTTACTTTTCCAAGTTGGACTTGCATAGTGGCTACCATCAGGTCAGAGTTTCAGAGCAAGATGCATGGAAGACTGCTTTCAAAACAAAGCAGGGATTGTATGAGTGGTTAATTATGCCTTTTGGCTTAACTAATGCTCCTACTACTTTCATGAGAGTAATGAATGATTTTGTCATTGTATATCTAGATGACATTCTTATATTTAGTAAAACATGGGAAGAACATTTGAAGCATGCAAAACAGACTCTAGATGTTTTGAAAAGAGAAAATCTTTATGTTAAGTTACCAAAATGTGAATTTGGCAAAGCATCTTTAAATTATTTGGGTCATATTGTAGGGGATGGTGAATTGAAAATAGATCCCTCTAAGGTTGCAGTCATTGTAAGCTGGCCTAAACCCAAATCTGCTACAGAAGTTAGAAGCTTCCTAAGAGCGGCACAGTATTGAAGAGAGTTTATTTCTAACTTTTCCCTGATTGTAGCTCCCTTACATGCTTTAACAGGATTGAACAAGGTGTTTCAGTGGGGAGGCAAACAGTAGAAAGCCTTTGGCACCTTAAAAGAAAAGATTAGCACGACACCAGTACTAGCACTGCCCGATCTTCAAAGACCCTTTGAGATTGAAACGGATGCCAGTGACTATGCCATGGGAGCAGTGTTGATGCAGCACAGTAAACCCATATGTTATCATTCTGAGACATTTAATTCTGCAGTAGTTAATTATCCCACATATGATAAAGAATTGTATGCATTAGTACAGAGTGTGAAAAAGTGGAAACATTATCTAATAAGCAAAGAGACAGTTATACATATTGATCATCAACCACTTCAATATTTACACTCACAAACTAAGTTGCAGCAATCAAGACACTATAGGTGGATGGATTTTCTACAACAGTTTCATCTTTTCATCAAATATAAAAAGGGCATACACAATAAAGTTGCAAATATGTTGTCTAGAACAATCATAAATGCATCTACTATACTTAAGCATAACTCAGTATTGCATGAAAGCTACATTGAACAATATGCTCAAGATATAAATTTTAAAGATGTATATGCAACTTTAAGTCATGGCAAACAAGTAGAAGAATTGGATTATCATGTTAAGGACCAACTCTTGTATCATTTTGGAAAGTTATGCATTCCACAAACCGAAAGAGTAAAGATAATTCGAGAAGCACACACTTCTCTAATATCAAGTCATTTTGGTGTAAGTAAAACAGTTGCACTGCTGCAAAGATTTTGTTATTGGCCAAAAATGAATGAAACATTTTCTAGATATGTATGAGGGTGTACCATGTGTGCTAAAAGCAAGCCCAACAATAGAAAACTAGGCTTGTACACTCCACTACTAGTTTCTTCTCATCCTTGGGAAAGTGTTTCCATGGACTTTGTTGGGGGACTGCCTAAATCTAGACAAGGTCATGACTATTTATATGTTATTGTGGATAAGTTCAGCAAAATGTGTATTTTAATACCTTGTAACAAACAGGTTACAGCTGAACAAACTGCAAAGTTGTTCTTTCAGCATGTATGGGTTCATTTTGGATTACCCACTTCCATTGTATCTGATCGAGATTCCCGATTTGTTGGGAAATTTTGGTCAAGTCTGTGGGAATTGATGGACACCAGACTGAAGAAGAGCACAGCTTTTCATCCGCAAACAGATCACCAAACAGAGGTGGTCAATAGGACAGTGATCCAGTTGCTCAGAGGCTATTGCAACAAGCATCCCAAGCTTTGGGATAAACATTTGTGTTATGTGCAACATGCTTACAACCGAGCTAGACATTCTTCCACACAGAGATCTCCTTTTGAGACCTGTTTTGGTTTCACACCAAGGTCTCCCTTGGATTTTGTCTTTGGTAAAGACATAACGGTTGATGGACACAGTGATGTGGACAAGGCAACCAAGTTCATTGAACAAATCCAAGAGATTCACCAGGCAGTACAGGAACAGTTGGAAAAGAGCCAAGCCGAGTACAAGGCAAGGCATGATAAGCATCAGATTGAGCATAGTTTCCAAGTTGGTGATCAAGTATGGTTGTATATCAGCAAAGACAGAATGCAAGGTGAAGGTTAGAACCTGAAGCCAATAAGATATGGACCTTTCAAGATACTTGAGAAAATCGGTGAGAATGCTTTTCGCCTTGATTTGCCAGCTTACATGCACATCTATTCAGTAGTTAATGCAGAAAGCTTGAGACTGTTTGAACCTTCATTGATTGAAGATCACGAAGAGCATATTCAATTGCCTTCTATTGATGATCTGTTGCCTGAATATCTCAATGAATTGCAAGAAGATACAGTTTTGGACAAGAAGGTGAGAACTACACGCAGATGGTATGTTGAGTACCTCAGGATTGGACTCAAAGGTTCAAAACCAAGCAGTGCAAAATGGATAGAAATTGGGCAAGCGAGGAATCTATATCCTCACTTGATTGATGCTTAGAAACCAACTTTTGGTGGTCCAAAAGCTTTTTCAGTGGGAAAATCGTGATCCAAATTGGATCCTAGAACACTCTCTAAGTTTTCATGAACTCTTCAAAAATTATGCCAAAGGCTACAAATCTTGTGAAGATCAAGCTTATCGGAGGTATCCTCATAACAGTTGCAATTTGTGATCAGCGCAAAGCAACGAGGATCGTCAAGCGCGCAGACCGTCGACCCATGGTAACGCGTGCTATCGCAAATTAGCAAATCCAGAGGTCATTTCAAGAAACGGGGGTCATTTCCGATCTAATCGCATATCGCAGGGCAAACCCCTCAAAGAAGGAAAGGCCGCAAGCAATTGGACCCGAAATATCATAAAATACAACAGATATCGTTCTGATTCCATCAAAAGTGGGGTCCCACAAAAACCAGTAGGATATCGGAAGGGCTTCGAGCGATAAGCGGTTTCAACCGAGTCCTGCCCGATGCCATACAATGGTTGCCACGCGTCCGGCGGAAGAGATAGAAGCAAGTGAAGCAGCAAGTTAAGAGCAGAGAGCAGAGAGAAGAAGCCGAGCTGACCCACAGAAGCAAAGGCAACATCAAGCCAAGACAGAGACAGAGAGAGTCAGAGAGTCTGTGCACTCCAGAGAAGGCTTGAGAGGTTCAAGTGCACTCCTTTGTAATGCCTGTCATGTATGAGTCTCAGATTGGGCTCATACTACTGTGACCAATAGAGGTCGAGAGTCAGTAAGGAGAGTCTATGTACTCCGGAGACTTGGGGGATCCAAGTATAGTCTTGTTAATTTGTATCTGTTGTGTGAGACTCAAATTGAGCTCGACCATTGTAAAAACTTGCCTTTGAAAACATAATAGAGAGGCCACCATTGAAAGCTAGACCTGGAGACGTAGCCTAGGAGTATTGGGTGAACTCCTTATTAAACTTGTTGTGTTTATATGTTTACATGTTATGTTTTCTTTAACTACTTCATTGCCTGTGTATTTCGCAATCTTATCGATCCGTTGCATAAAATAACATAGGCACATCCATGCACTTGAGTCTGTAATACCTTATTGTTTGTCTTAGATCAATTCCAGATCAATGTGAGTCTAAATGTGTTTTCCCCTTTCAAGGGTTGATATTTAACTTTTGATGTAAAAACTATTTTAGTGCATGGTCCCTCATATTTAAACACCATGGCTAAAATATTTGAGGGTGGAAAAAATTATTAATCCCCTCTAGTGTCAGTTAATTAATTTTTCTGAAGCAACAAAACCTGTAGCTTGTTGGCTTGAATGTAAAAATACGTGACAGGTATTTGTAATAATAATTTATTATATATAAAAATGTACAAGTGATGTCGAATGTTATAATGAGGACCCACATATATACTAGGCATATGTCCTTTCGCGATTGGGCATATCTTGTAGACATGCATTTTCATTTAACTTAATCACTATTTAACATAATCAATATTTTATTATTTTATTATTTACATTATTTATATTCACTTTATTTTATGTAATTTATAGTCGTAACATTGCCCCTTCCTTCAGAAGCTTTGTCCTCAAATCTTGTAACTAACGATTTTCTTCACATCTGTGTAGGTCGTCTTCGGAATGTATAATTTGTCACTGGTACCTTAAGCATGTAGAATTCTCTAGTAATGTTGTCTTGAACTAGGGTTTTTTTTTAATAATAATGTTGCTTTTTTTATAATTTTTTAATAATTCTTTTATATATAATAATGATATTATATTTTTTTTAAATATATAACATTTTTTTATAATAGTATATATTCTTTTTTTTAATTAAATTAAATACTTTTAATTAAATTAAATTATATTAATTTAGTTTGATTTACTGTATATATATCAACCCAGCAAAATGGACCATGTATAATGGATGTCAATTTCACATACCGACCAATGGTGTATGGAGCCGATATATAGGGATTCACGTAATATGCGTCAGCAAAATGTGAGGAAATCGAAATAGCACTATTAGAATAGAGATTGGGCATGAGAAGGTCAAACCAGAACTCGTGGATGGTGCAAAAACAATTTCTTCAAGTATCGAACCCGACGCAATGTATCACACCTTGTCCATTAACTGGGGACACAATGCTTGCCAGCAGGGGAGGGGGAACACAACCTTTTAAACGGTCTGCTTGTGGAGTTTCTTGTCAGTTGTTGGCTGTTGAGACAATGATCTGCGAAAGGGTGTGATCGGGGCATAGCGGAGAGGGAACAAGTGCAGTGTCGAGGGTTGAAGCAGAGAGGGCACGAGTGCAGCGTCCAGGGTTGACTGTTGTTATAATTGTCGATATAATTATTGTTAAATTCATCGCAGAGATGTCATGCATATATGTTGGGATACTAGGTCTAAATGACACAGAGAATTGATATTGTGATTCATTGAAAAACCATATATAACATATTATGATCCGACACTCATGTATATACTTCTACGTGAGATTAGTCACAACATACACTAGTGTCTTGAGATTATACCAAATTCTGATGTGTTAAGGCTTGAGACAAAACGTGAGGCAAATATTACCCTAGCAGTGATATCTGGAATGCTCAGATCAGGGTGTCATCCAAAATCGATTGTTCAGGACAAAAGTTTCATGCGAATGCCCAGGACAGGAGACCACGCAAATTTCCTTGCCATATGAATTTCCATTGCCATCAAACTTCACAGCTTGTCGAACTTCGAAGCCCTTGATATCAACCCTCAAAATATTAGGGTGTTCGAACCTCAAAACCGAATTAGTAAATATCAATTTGCTTCCGAGGGTAAATACCAAAGTTCCCACGTATGTCGCGAGTTCCTCAGATAAATTTTCTGAATTACTCTCATTTGAAACAGTTTCTTTCCCTTCAAATTGTTTTGGTTTTGATTGCTTTGAATGAATTTATTTGCACCCTTGCGTTCCCTCTCAACAAGAGCCTCGCGCTTAGTGGGTAACCATATGTAGCTAGTCACAGGACTATAACTCTGGCAATAATTTAAAAACCCATCCTTGTAGAAATTTAACCTTTTCAGACCACTTTCACTATCACAAGAGAACCCTTGCTTGTTCATTATCTGATTCACAATGACATTATTGTTGGGGTTCTCCATGGACAGAATATGGACATTCCCTTGCTCGCTTTTCACCAAATTCACAGCAGCATCTTTGTTGGGTTTTTCCATGGACAGAACATCAACTGGACCTTGCTCACTTGTTACCCAATTCAGAGCAACATCTTTGATGGGTTTTTCAGTGGACAGAAAGTCACCTAACCCTTTATTTGATTCGATACCAGATTTATTCGATTCCTTTTTATTTTTATGTACACAACCTTTCTGTGATGCCTTCTCATGGGGAATACCAAGCTGAACTGCCTTTGTAGGCTTGTAATCCTTTTTCTCTCTTTCGATGCGCTCTCTCTTTTCTTCTACCTTTTCCTTTGGTCTCTTAGCACGAAGATTGACCACCTCTACACTATACTGAGCTGGCTTGAAACGCGAGTGATGATAGCTAGGATCGATCGTTTCAACCTCTTTGTCATCAATTGGATCTTTAAAATATTGTTTATTTTTCTCACTTTCATCATAAGCCATCTTTACATGAACTTCATCATTAACTTCGATTTCCATATCATTTCCAGCTTCCTCATTCTCACTATGAGTGTCCATATCATTTATATTCACAAATTCTTTGTCTCCCTCCAAATCAACAATTTTGATATCTTCCCCTTCACCATTAATGACATCTGGATCATCATCTTGATCTTTTTTCGTTTCTTCAATGTCGCTATCATCTTCCTTATTATCGATTTCTACATAACTTTTCTTAAAACATGTTGTAGCTTCTGCACATGATTTTTCTAAACACTGAAATGCCTCTTGAATTTTACTAAACTGCTCGACGCATTCAGGATGTAAGCGTAATGGCATATTGTGCGGCAAACAACATTCAAAGACCAGCACGATTATATTGTGCAGCATGGCTCTGATACCAGTGAAGCAACAGAACCTGTAGCTTGTTGGCTTGAATGTAAAAATACACGAGGTATTTGTAATAATAATTTATTATATATAAAAATGTACATGTGATGTCGAATGTTATAATGAGGACCCACATATATACTAGACAAGTGTCCTTTCGCGATTGGGCATGTTTAGTAGACATGCCTTTTCATTTAACTTAATCACTATTTAACATAATCAATATTTTATTATTTACATTATTTATATTCACTTTATTTTATGTAATTTATATTCGTAACATTTTCTGGCTAAATCAAATAAAAATCCTAAGCCAAAAAATTAATTAATTTTGAGCCAAAAATAATTATAGAGATTAATTTCTCTCCAATTGGAAAATAATCAAAAAATTTGTGGGTCAAAGAGAAATCAAGTTTGGAGGCCCCCCCTCCCCCACCAAGGGAAAAATGGATATTTTAAGAAAATTTGAGCCATTGGACCTTCTGTTGAGTCAAAGTCAAATTTTTGAGGAAATTAATCCAAAGTATTAATTTTTGGATTAATTAAAAGTGGGTTTTAGAAAAAATTCAAATTTTTCCTCAATATTAAAAATTCGATAGTGGAGATTAAAAGATGATCAAGCTATTTTCAACAGTCAAGATTATTTTGACAAGGATCAAGCCAACTAGTCGTTATTTTCCACATGGAGAGGTTTCTCTATATAAAGAAGTAATTTTGCTTCTATGGAACATCTTTGGATGATGTAAATCTTGAACATTGGTATTGAGTTGTTGCGCTGCTGGGAACATTTTGTATCATAATAGAAAGACTTTGGGGTTCAGTTCATGGTGTTTTTCTTCCGCTAATCTGTGGTATGTGTTAGCTATGTGTGATCCTATATTGTGTTGAGTATTTCTCAGTAATACTTATTTCATTTGTTGGTGATAAGAACATTCTATTAGTACATGCTATCTTAGGTGATCTTATTCGCCATACGATCTAACAATTTTCTTTGAGAATATTATAGAGATTTACAGATACGCTAGCCCTTGGGCTGCAAGTTCACGGACTGTGGGGAAGAGCTGACTATGTTTGGACTCTGAGATTTCATTGTGGTATTTAATTTTGCAGGAGAGTTTGGCCAATATCTATTTTTCGAAATATATTCATCCATTGTTATTTATCCAAAATTATTTCTCCAAAAAAATTGTTATTTTGTAAATAATTTACAAATTATTTCTAACCCATTTGTTTTGTAGCACGTAGGGTTATATATTTTTTAGGGTTTGACATTTTGTATATATATTTGGGGTTTGGCATTCTTTGATTCATTTGTGAAGGTAGAGTTCAAAATTGTTCAAGAGAATTTTGTTGGGGTTTTGAGGCAGATCTAGGCCTAGGAAGACAATATCTAGCCTCCAAGCTCAACGTCCAGCCTGAGAAGAAAGTCCTCCAGTTTTTTGCAATCGATTTGTAGAGAAATTTTTGTTTGCAGCCTTCAGAAAAAAATTTAGGCCTTGTTGTCGCACAAAGTGTCTAGGCACTGCGACAATGCTCAGAGTAAGGGTTGTCACTCTGATCCTTATTCACTCTGTTTAGACTCTCTCCTAGACAAGTCAATGGGGGTAGTCTCTAAGGTGAATGAATGAGAAAAACCTGTGGAACACATGCTCTAGGAGACATAAAGATGAACAACTTGGCGAATGTAAATGAGTCTTGATTAACTTAGATGAATAGATTAAATGCTAATGTAACCAAGACATGACCACAAGATAGAAATGAGTATAGACTAGTGCCTTTATGTTCAATTAACCGTAGATTAAGTAAAAACAAGTTATCCAAAACAATTTTCCAATATGTGACGAATAGTGACAATCATGAATGATCAATGTAAACGCCCAAAACAGCAATATGAAAGAGATTCTAGATTTAAAATATTTTTCATTAATGACCCAAATCTAGATTTAATTAACTTCCTCCTATCCCCAATATATCTTTTTGAAACATTGATCGCACTTGACAATACAGAAAAGTGACCACAAAATGGCACCAAGGAAATTTATGTAATCAATTCAATTGTTCCTTAGAAAATTAATTTAATGTGGTAGATGAAATAATTAAAGTTTAAACTTTAATGTGACCAAAAATAATGAAATCAAAAGGACTTTAATAAATTAAAATTTTAAATGGGCCACATGCCACATAATTTTTTTTTAATGTGAAAGCGCAAGTTCTCAAATTTAATTCTTTAGTCACCAGGATTTAAAAAAAAAAAAATAGGGTTTTTTAAATGTTTTTAGATTTTTGAAATTTTTAATGTTTTTTAGATTTTTTAAATTTTTAGATTTTAGATATTTTTAATATTTTTTGAATGTAAATAAAAATTAAAATAAAAATAAAAAATCGAAAGTTAAAAACAAAAAAGAAAAAAAAAAGGTAAAACAAAATCAAATCAATTCGTTAATAAAAAAAAGCCTAAACAAAAAAATTTGAATCGTTGAATGAAATTAACCAAACCAAAAAAAAAAAATCAAACCTAAATGCATTTCAAATGAAACTAGAAAATATATACGCTATAACCCTAACCATATACAAACCTAAAACTAAACTAAACAAAAAATGAGACTTAACCTAACCAAACGCATATATAACAATCAAAATAAAAGTCGAATGCTTTGAGTTTGTGTGTATGTAGGTTTGGGCAGTGAGCAACTGGACGACGACTGACAAAGATGAGGGCGAGCAAGGTCTGCTCGACGGATTTGAGGCAACGATGAAGGAGAGTCGTGGGGGTGAATGGAGCAGCAAAGAAGGACGGATAGACAGCGAGGAGAATGTTGGTCGAAGAGCAGCAGGCAGGGATGCAAGGGAGAGGAAACGGCAGAGGGACAAACAGGCAGATGAATTTGCTATGGGTATGGAGGAAGTGTGGGATGGCAAGGAGCTAACAGAGCAGTGGAATGGACACAGTTGGAGAGGAAGGTTAGAGCTACGGGTTGCAGGAAAAGCAACCGAAGAGGGACCAGAATGCTTGCAAGGTATGAAGACAGTGGAAAGGTGGAAGGAGCAGCGATGGGAGAAGTTGCGGACAGGGATGAGTTGCACGCAGATGGAAAATGCGAATGGGTGATAACAGGTTTCGAAGGCAACATGCAAGCAATGAAGAAAAAAAAAACAAAGAACGGACAGCGTATGGGAAAGGGAGAGAAACGTAAGCAGAGAGAGATGGTAGCAAAGCTGGGGTTTGTATATTCGTGGAGAATGCAAGCAGCAGCAAAAATGTGGGCCTTAAAAAAAATTCAAAATTTTTTCTGCAGCAAACAAAATTTGAAAACCCTAGGCAGCAGACAGTAGCCAAAGAATCAGAGAAAAATTCCCAGATTAAAATGTTACACTTCTGCTTAAGATTTATCAATAAAACTCTTATAAAAAATTTCCCGCTCTGATAATTTTGGAACCCTTACAAAAATTTCCAAATCCGATAATTTTGGAACCCTTATAAAAATTTCTAGATTTAAAACTCTTTAAACCCTTGGACTGCAAAATTAATTTGAATAATATTCCTGCAAAATGATGTTGATGAACCCCAGAGATCCAGATCTTACCCTCCAGAGCCTAGATCTGGACTCCACAGATTTCTTCCTCAAATTTGCTAGCTGCAAGACAACAAGAAACACCCAAACAATATATACAATGATAAAACTAAAACCCGTAAAAACCCAAGTCAGAAAACCAAAAGTAATTTACAAATCTATGCACAGGAATGACAGATCTATCAGATCTGAGGAGTGTGAGTCCAACTCCCCTCCCAGATCTGATAATCTAAGGCTCTTAACAACCAGATTCATCAATTTCGCACATCAAAAAAAAAAAAAAAATTAAAAATTTAAAGGAGGTGCTTATAGCTCAAAATCCTTCATGCATCACCAATAATGATAAGCCCGAGAGCAAATTAAGCTGGGCTCTTCAGAAAACATGGATCGGGAGTTGCCTGGTCCAAGTGAAAACTTCCCCTAATGCCCGAGGATCTAAAAATCAAGACTTTCTTGCAAAACTCAATTCAACCATCAAAATAGGGCGAGGAAATAATAATAAAATTCAGATAAATATAGACACCTACTATACATTAAAAATTTAAATTATGATTTAAAACCCAACGATTGAGCAAGATACCTTTACTCAAATCCAGTGTTGAAAATATCGGTATCGGCAAAATATCGGCGAGGGTCCAGAAAATATCTTATCGGCAATATCGGCGAAAATATCGGCAAAATATCGGCAAATATCGGCAAGCATAAAAAATAATTTTTTCAAATTTTTAAATATAGCCGATATTTTGCCGATATTTTCAAAATATCGCGATATTTTGCCGATATTTTCCGATATTTGCCGATATTTTGAAAATATCGCGATATTTTCTCGGCGATATATCGTTTTGCCGAAAATATCGCGATATTTCCGAATATCGCCGATATTATCAACAGTGCTCAAATCACTCTTCAAAAACTATTATCAATGGCTAAAAAAAATTTACGCATGAAAAACGACACATCTTACAGTATTTCCATGAAGAGTAACACCGACAAAGATTAACCCCAAAGTCTTTCTTTATTAAGAAAATAGATTACATGAGAGCCTTTCGCTTAGCACACGACTCAATGGTCGGATGAATTGTTTGACGAATGACTTCCTATTTAAAGATAAATCCTCCAACGGCTAGTTCGAGTGATCCTCGTCAAAGCAATCGCGGCCGTTGATGAAGATTAAAATTTCTTTTAATCTCATTCGTCAAAATATTTAAATATTTGAAGAAATTCGAAATTTTCAATTAAATGCATTTTAATTAATTCAAAATTAAATTTTTGAATTATTTTCCCCAAAATTTTGACTTTGACTTAACCCCAGGGATCAAAGGCTTAAAATTTATCAAAATAATTAATTTACCTTAGTCCCGAGACCTTTTAAATTTTGATTTTTAAGGACCAATGAATTTTGCCTTTGGAGATTTAAATTTACCTAGGACCTAAAATTAATTAAATTTTTAGCTTAGGATTTTAATTAATTTTTGACCAGAAAATTTAATTAATTAACCTATGAAGGGATAAATTATTTTTCCAACCCTCAAGACATTTTACATCATAATTTTCATATTTTTTACATCATAAGAGGGAAAACCCATTTGTAATAGACTCTCACAGACTACCCATTTCTTCGACACAAATATAATCTAGCAGACCAAGCAATTTGTAATAAAATAACCTAACTAAATAGTTAGAATTATTCTCAAATCACTTTTACATAAACTCGATCTATAACACTAGGACTGGCCTAAGATCCCAGTGACAAAAGACATTCCGGCTTTGGGGAAAGACTAAAGGAAAACTTTGCTGACCATCCAAGTATGGATCGGTGAGATAAAAAACCTCCCGAATGTAAATCGTCACCAAAAAAGTAAGTTAACCTAGGCAATTACATACATAACACAGATCTGCTAAGATTATTTACATCATATACATGCAGAATGGGTTTACATTATAACATGATGATCAGCTGATGATGATAGTTGGACGGCACGGACACATCAATCAGGAGCTATCCCTTTTGCGAAAAAAGGTGTGTACTGCTATGGGTCATTGACACGTAGTGGTCAACATCTGGCTCTACTTGGGTACAAGTTGCTGCATTGTAGGAATGTGAGAATCCAGAATCTGCATCCACGCAACACACAATATAACACAAGTAGCGTCCATCCAAAAATCATCACATAACATTAAGCATAGGAAAGATATAATCTCTTCATTTATTAACTATCCTAATAACATGAAAAACACAAATCTAAATACAAAATGAAATACTGAAATAACAGGGTATAAGGTTAGGAATACAATACAAAGATGCCCCATGGCATCAGAGGTGTTCAATATAGTGCACACTGAGCATTACCTGCTTTCAGGCAAATCTATTGGCTATTTCTCAAATGTGCCATGTCCAATCATGCACACAGTAGAAATTTTTCCTATCCGAAAATCAAGCTGCTCGCAACCATCTGATGCATCAAATCGCTTTATCATTCTCTTTCTCTTATGTCTTTTCTTTGTGGCAAGCTGTATCACTGATGATGTGGAACATTCTGCTTGAAAACTCTCAGATGAAGTACGTAAGATATGGGTGACATGCCTTTCTTCATTCGACATCTGCTCTGTCAATAATGATGGATCAGTGACAGGTGTCATGAGTTATAACTTGATCTTTTATGACTGGTGGATTAACTATGTGAGCATCAACCTGATTCTTATCAATTTCCATTTTATCTGGGTCACCTTCAATTAGCCACTTTTCCATGCAACAAATGACCTCCTCATAACAAGATGGAGCTTGTTGCAGCAGGCAAGGAGGTTTATGATCTATTGATGTTTCCCTGTTTCTTTCATCCTCTGACTGATGCTAAATTTTTTGTACCTGTATTGTTATGGCATCCATCTAGTTAGAGTGTTCAACCTTCATAGCACTGACTTCCTGGGCATGGTTTTCCTCCATGGTCAATGACTTATTCTGAAGACATATCTGACCAACTTCCATATCTTTTATTACTTTGCCATTATCTGCTTTTATTATCATCAAGCAATTTTGCATAGAGCTCATTTCTCTGTCATGATTAGCTTTCATGGTTTCCATTTCCTTAGCATGGTTTTCTCCCATGACAAGTATACAGTTTTGCATGGAATTCCTTTCTTACTGTGGCTACGTGATCGGGGTATTTAATTTTCATGATTTCCATCTCCTTATCATGTTTTTCCAGCTGGGTGTACAAAGTTCTCATATCCTTGGCGTAATCAACTATAAATTTTTCTTGATTAAGCTCCATAATTTTTACCAATTGCGTTAGTTGTTCTATAAGATGCTTATCATTTTCTCTTTCATTGTCGACACTGATTTGACAACTTGTTCCTGCTTTTCCACTATCATGGATTTGTTTTGCAACAGTACAAGTAGATGGCACATTTTGATATGGAGAATTGTCTTGAAATCTTTCATTGACAGTTGGATCCTTTACAAGATTCTTTTCATCATGTTGCATAGTACCAGAGGCACAAGGCAAGCCACCTTGATCTCCATATCTATCTTTAAAAGCATTGATGATGTCTTGTAAAGAAGCGAAAGAATCTTAAAGACAATTATGAAACCAATTCAAAGCATCACCCTGTAAAGAAAAGGCAAATAGACATATCTTGACATCTTCATGTTTATATTGAGAAGAATGACAATATCTTATTATTGTATAAGTAACCTTGGATAGATGCTTTCTAGCAGCAGTTAAATCACCACCCGAGAAAAAAGGCAATTTATGAATGGCCTCTTCCGACATATCATGGAGAAATTTAGTAAAATGACATAGGGCAAACAAGTCATCCATGATGACTTGCTTAAAGGGATAAGGAGGGACCAAATGGATGCTAGAGAGAGACCCCTGCTCAAGAAAATCAAGAGATCCAAAAGAAGCGAGCTTCTAGTAGAAATTCTTGTAAGAAATGAAAGAAGTGGAGTCGCCACTTGAACATGAATCTAGCTCTAAGATCCAAAAGGAAAAAACAGCAGGATATAAGGGAGCGCTTCTTGTCTGAGAAATAATAAATGAAATAAGTGGAGTCACCACCCAAACAAGAAACGAACCGAAATGTCCCGGTGCTAAAAGTGTAGATGAAACGATTAATGAGATGACGAAAGATAGGGCGATGAAAAGATCAAATGACGCCAGGAAATGTTGTGCTGATGGGATAAGAAATGATGAAAGATTAGATGATTAGAAAAATGTCATGAGGACCAAGGACAGAAAAACTCTATCCCCGGCAACAGCGCCAAAAAATGTTGTCACACAAAGTGTCTAGGCACTACGACAACGCTCAGAGTAAGGGTTGTCACTCTGATCCTTACTCACTTCGTTTAGACTCTCTCCTAGACAAGTCAAGGGGGGTAGTCCCTAAGGTGAATGAATGAGAAAAACCTGTGGAACACAGGCTCTAAGAGACTTAAAGATGGACAACTTGACAAATGTAAACAAGTCTTGATTAACTTAGATGAATAGAATAAATGTTAATGTAACCAAGACACGACCACAAGATAAAAATGATTACAGACCAATGCCTTTATGTTCAATTAACCGTAGATTAAGTAAAAACAAGTTATCCAGAATAATTTTCCAATATGTGACGAACAGTGACAATCATGAATGATCAATGTAAACGCCCAAAACTGCAATATGCAAGAGATTCTAGATTTAAAATATTTTTCATTAATGACCCAGATCTAGATTTAATTAACTTCCTCTTATCGCCAATATATTGTTTTGAAACATTGATCGCACTTGACAATACAAAAATATGACCACAAAATGGCACCAAGGAAATTTATGTAATCAATTCAATTGTTCCTTAGGAAATTAATTTAATGTGGTAGATGAAATAATTAAACTTTAATGTGACCAAAAATAATGAAATCAAAAGGGCTTTAATAAATTAAAATTTTAAATGGGCCACAGGCCACATAATTTTTTTTAATGTGAAAGCGCAAGTCCTCAAATTTAATTCCTTAGTCACCAAGATTTAAATTTTTTTTAGGATTTTTTAAATGTTTTAGATTTTTAAAATTTTTAGATTTTAGAAATTTTTTATGATTTTTAGATTTTTTTAAATTTTGGATTTTAGAAATTTTTTATGTTTTTTGAATGTAAATAAAAATCAAAATCAAAATCAAAAATCAAAAGTTAAAATACAAAAGAAAAGAAAGGTAAAAAAAAAAAAATCAAATCATTAATAAAAAAAAAGTCCAAACGAAAAAAAAATGAATCGTTGAATGAACTTAACCAAACCAAAAAAAAATTCAAACCTAAATGCATTTCAAATGAAACTAGAAAATATATACGTTATAACCCTAACCATATACAAACCTAAAACTAAACTAGACAAAAAATGAGACTTAACCTAACCAAACGCATATATAACAATGAAAATAAAAGTTTGAGTTTGTGTGTATGCAGGTTTTGGCGGTGAGCAACTAGACGGCAGCAGACAGAGAGGAGGGCGAGCGAGGCCTACTCGACAGATTTGAGGCAACGATGAAGGAGGGTCGCGGGGGTGAATGGAGCAACGGAGAAGGACGGATAGACAGCGAGGAGAATGTTGGTTGAAGAGCAGCAGGCAGGGATGCGAGGGAGAGGAAACCGCAGAGAGGGACAGATAGGCAGACAGATTTGTTGCGGGTATGGAGGATGCGTGGGATGGCAGGGAGCTAATAGAGCAAAGGAATGGACACAGTTGGAGAGGAAGGTTAGAGCTGCGAGTTGCAGGAAAAGCAACCAAAGAGGGAGCGGAATGCTTGCAGGGTATGAAGACAGCAGAAAGGTGGAAAGTAGAGATGGGAGAAGCTGTGGAGAGGGATGAGTTGCACGTAGATGGAAAATGCGGATGGGTGATAATAGGTTTTGAAGGCAGTGTGCAGGCAATGAAGAAAAAACAACAAAGAACAGACAGCATATGGGAAAGGGAGAGGCAGAGAGAGATGGTAGCAAAGCTGGGGTTTGCAGATTCGCGGAGAATGCAGGCAACAGCAAAACTGTGGGCCTTTAAAAAATTCAAAATTTTTCTGCAGCAGACAAAATTTGAAAACCCCAGGCAGCAGACAGGAAGCCAAAGAACCGGAGAAAAATTCCCAGATTAAAATGTTATACTTCTGGTTAAGATTTATCAGTAAAACCCTTATAAAAAATTTCCAGATCTGATAATTTTGGAACCCTTATAAAAATTTACAGATTTAAAACTCTTTCAACCGTTGGACTGCAAAATTAATTTGAATAATATTCCTGCAAAATGATGTTGATGAACCCCAGAGATCCAGATCTTACCCTCTAGGGCCTAGGTCTGGACTCTACACAGATTTCTTCCTCAGGTTTGTAGCTGCAAGACAACAAAAAACACTCAAATGATATATACAATGATAAAACTAAAACCCAGAAAAACCCAATTCAGAAAACCAAAAGTAATTTACAAATCTATGCACAGGAATGACAGATCTATCAGATCTGAGGAGTGTGAGTCCAACTCCGCCACCAGATCTGATAATCTAAGGCTCTCAACAGTCAGATTCATCAATTTCGCACATAACCAAAAAAAAAAAAATTAAAGAAGGTGCTTAGCTCAAAACCCTTCATGCATCTCCAATAAAAAAATTATGATAAGCCCGGGATCAAATTAAGCTGGGCTCTTCAAAAAAGACAGATCGGGAGTTGGTTGTTTCAACTGAAAACTTCCCCTGATGCCTGAGGATCTAAAAATCAAGACTTTCCTGCAAAACTCAATTCAGCCATCAAAATAGAGCGAGAAAATAATAATAAAATTCAAATAAATAGAGATACCTGCTATTATATTCAAAACTTAAATTATCATTTAAACCCCAGTAACTGAGCAAGATACCTGTACTCAAATCACTCTTCAGAAGCTATTATCAATGGCTAAAAAAAATTATGCACGAAAAATGACACATCTTACAGTATTTCCATGAAGAGTAACACTGGCGAAAATTAACCCTAAAGTCTTTTGTTATTATTCTAGGAAAAGATTACAGAAGAGTTTTTCGCTTAGCACACGATTCAAAGATCAGATGGATCAACTGACAAATGACCTCTTATTTAAAGGTAAATATTCCAACGGCTAGTTCACGTGATCCTCGTCAAACCAATCTCGACCGTTGATGAGGATCAAGATTTTTTTTAATCTCATCTGTCGAAATTTTAAATTCTTGAGGAAATTCGAATTTTTCAATTAAATGCATTTTAATTAAATCAAAAATAAAAAATTTGAATTAATTTCCTCAAAAATTTGACTTTGACTTAACCCCCAGGGACCAAAGGCTTAAAATTTAGCAAGATAATTAATTTACCTTAGTCCCGGGAACTTTTAAAATTTAATTTTTAAGGACCGACGAATTTTGCCTTCGGAAAATTTAAATTTACCTAGAACCTAGAATTAATTAAATTTTTGGTTTAGGATTTTAATTAATTTTTTGACAAAAAAATTAATTAATTACCCTAAGAGGGGATAAATTATTTTTCCAACCCTCAAGACACTTTACATCATAATTTTCATATTTTTTACATCATAGGGGGGGGAAACCCATCTACAATAGACCCTCACAGACTACCCATTTCTGCAACACAAATATAATCTAGCAGACCAAGCAATTTATAATAAAATAAACTAACCAAATAGTTATGATTATTCCCAAATCAATTTTACATAGACTCGATCTATAACACTAGAACTCGCCTAAGATCCCAGTGACAAAAGACATTCCAGCTTTGGAGTAAGACTTAAGGAAAACTCTACCAACCATCCAAAAATGGATCGATGAGATAAAAAACCTCCCAGAATGTAAATCGTCACCAGAAAAGTAAGTTTACTTAGGCAATTACATACATGACACGGATATGCTGAGATCAGTGTTGTGGGGGAGCGCCCCCCCTTGATCCCGCTCCCAATCCGCGCTCCGGGCAGGAGCGACTCGGGAGCAGGTCGAGAGCGCGCTCCTGATAAAAAAAATTGCACTCCCTACCACTTTTGGGAGCGACTTCGAGAGCGTCGCTCCCATCACTCTGGGAGCGAACTTTATAACTCTGGGTTATAAAATTCGCTCCCAAAGCAATGCACGCGGAGGTCGGGAGCGATTCATGAGGAAAAAAAAAATTCCACCAGTGAAAAATCGAAATTTTTTTATAAAATGAGGGAGGGAGGGCAAAAATGGATTCATTATGAATTTGTGATTGTGTGAGTTGAGTGTCTGAGAGAGAGCAAGGTGCCAAGGAGCAAGGAGCAAGGGGAGATTGGAGGAGCAAGGAGCAAGGGGAGATTGGAGTCATTGGATGCATTTGAGGTAGGTCTAGCAATTTTTTTAATGTTTATTAATTTATTCCTAATTTCTAAATAAATAAATAATTTTTTTTCTATTTCAATTTCCTATTCCCATCAAGCCATTCCCCTTCCATTTTATTAAATTTTGCAAATTCAAAACTACAAATTTCAAACATCATGGTTATATTTCTTGGCATTATCTTCTTCTTGGTTCCTTTTCTGGTTGTTATGGTGCTAGATAGTAGGAAAAGGAGGGTTGAAAATGAAGAAGGGGATGAAGAAGGGGGACAAAGCGGATTTGATGAAAACCCCAGTGAGAAGGAGCTGGAGGAGGGTGAACATGATTCAGCTCAAAAAACTAAACAAGACCAAACCCCATTGTGGAAATATGTTAACAGGCCTAACGCAGGGAAAGGGGCTGGAACCACTAAATTTCATTGCCCCCATTGCAACAATAATTACACAGGTTCATACACCCGTGCCAGAAAACACCTCTGCGGGAAAATGCCATGAGATGGAGATAAACAAATAGGAATCAAAACTTCTGCAGGTGTGTCAGCAGTAGATAGAGCCAAATACATAAGGGAAGAGGAGGAAGCCCAATACAAATCTAAAAAATCAAGGGGTTTCTTTGAACCAAGCTCACAATCACAAGCACAAAGAACTCCTTCAGCATCCTCCCAAGGCAGTGGATATGGAGGCACAGGGTCACCAGGTTTAAGGCGTAGAACCATATCAGATTTCCTTGATGAAGGGTGTAGGAATGATGTGGATTCAAAAGTTTACAGGTTTCTCTATGCATGTGGGATACTATTCAATGTTCTCCGCTCACCTTATTGGCACGAAATGGTTTCTTCCATAAATGATGCCCCTAAAGGATACAAGAGCCCTGGCTATGACAAGGCAAGAACCGTTGGACTTGATCATGAAAAAAGCAAAAATATCACATTCTTTGAATAGAATGACAAGTTCTTGGACTGACCATGGGGTGTCCATTGTATCTGATGGATAGACAAATGTAAAAGGCAAGCCATTGATAAGTGTTCTTGCTGTGTCTGTTCGTGGTGCCATCTTTCTTTCAGCATATGATTACTCAAACAAGTTCAAGACCGCCATCAACATTGCAGAACCATTACTTGAAACAATTCACTGTATTGGGCCATACAATGTCATCCAAGTCATCACTGATAATGCTCCTAATTGTAAGGCAATGGGAGCAATTATTGAGGATAAATACCCCAACATATTTTGGTCTGGGTGTTTGGTTCGCACATTGAACCTTTTGATGCATGATGTTGTTAAGAACAAAAATGAACAATACAAATGGATTGGTGATTTGTACAAGAAAGGCAAACAAATGATAAAATTTATTACAAATCATGGCAATACCCATGGCCTTTTCCGCAGTCACTCAAGATTGGAGTTGTTGAAGATTGCGAGGACTAGATTTGGTAGCTATTACCTCACCTTCAGGCGCCTTTTGAAGGTAAGGGAGTCATTGGCTAGCATGGTATCAAGTCCACACTGGCAGGTATTAAAGGAAAGGGCTACGAATGTAGCTGACAGGCGAGGTTTTGAACTGGTGGAGGAGGTCGCTCTTGATGGTATGTTTTGGGCACGTGTGAGGCAAGTATTGGATTTCACCAAGCCCATTTATCACATGATTCGGTTTGCAAATACAGATAAACCAGTGATTGGCGAGGTGTATGAGCAGATGGATACCATGTTGGGGCAAATAAAAGATATTGTTCATAACAATGATCCCGACTTGTACAAACTGATTCATAATTTTGTGTGTGTACGGTGGAATAAACTTAATCTTCCACTACATTTCTTGGCGTATATCCTTACACCAAAATACTACTCTACATCTTGGTTGGGCCAACCTGCACCAGGGGGTGGGGTTAGGACCAACCCCCATATAGATGAAGAAGTATCTCAAGGATATTTGGAAGCATTAGAAAAGTTGATACCTGACAGGGAGGAATGTGCTAGTGTGCACTTTGAAATAGGCAGATACTTCAGTAACACTGGTTTGTTTGGAACCTTCCATGCAATGGAAGACAGAGACAGATTTGATGCTCTCACATGGTGGGAAACATATGGCGGCCATGGACTTTTGCCAAAATTGGCAAAAAAAGTTTAATCACAAGTTGTAAATACTTCTTCTGCAGAGAGGTGTTGGAGCACCTATAGCTTCATACATAATGTGAAAAGAAACAGACTCAATGAAAACCAGGCAGAAAGCTTGGTTTATGTGCACTACAACTTGAGGTTATTGAGTCATTACTGTGATCGGGCTTATGAGGATCCAACATATAAAATCTGGGACAACCACCTAGAGGATTGCAATTTGGAGGATGGCATTATACATCTTGAAGAACTGGAAGAGGAACTTATAAGGGAGGAAGATGAAGCAGTAGCCATGCCACCTCCACCATCCAATAGCAGTGCTCGAGTTCCGAGTCTTGTTCCTTTGCTGTCGCCACCTCCATCTACACCCTCACGTGGAGGGCATGTGACCTCTAGTTCTGGTCATCGGTCTGCGCGGGAGACTCCTAGAAGACCACCACGACCTACTCATACATTAGACTCTCGTGGCAAGGGCCACATGCAGTAGTAGATAATATATTTACAGTTTACTTGTCTTTTCTAGTTCTATTAGTTTTCATAACTGTTGAGTCTTTACTCTTTCATATCATAATGATATTTTTTGTAAACAATATATGACTGAGTCGTGACAATGAAAGTTTGAAGTTGGCAATTATAACTCATTGGTAATGATTCTGATGCTTCGTGAAAGTTGTCTCATTTCATTTCATAATTCATTTTATAACATTTCATTTCATGTTAAGTTGTTAACAGTTAGATATTATTTCTTGTAATGGTTAAACTTAGCTTACAAGTACAACTTTGTTGATCAATGACGATAAATGTTATATATTGAATTTTCAATTTTGAAAGCTTGAAGTTGAAACTTTAATATTGATGAATCATGATTCACAAGACTCAATTGTGGACGTGGTTGATGAAAACTTCTAGATGATTGATGTTATATGGTTCAATGATCAATCTATGTATTTTTATGTTTTTTATATCTAATTCATCATTCTACATGTTTTTGTTGACATATATGTATCAAAATATAAAAAATATATATATATTATATAAAAATCGCTTCGGGATTCGCTCCCAAACCGGGATCTTTCGAAAATATCGCTCCCGCTCCCAGCTTTCCCTCCCGCTCCCAAATAACACTAGTTAAGATTATTTACATCATATACATGCAGAATGGGTTTACGTTATAACATGATGATCTGCTAATGATGATAGTTGGACGGCACGGACACATTGTTTAGGCGCTATCCCTTTTGCAAAAAGGGGTGTGTACTGCTATGGGTCGTTGACACGTAGTGGTCAACAGGCCCTAAGGCCTAGCCATCTAGCATTTTCTCCTCTAGTCGCGACCCCTGGCGGGATTTTTAGGCCCTCGGCCGCCTTAGTTTGGCTAGTCGTAGGCCTAAAAAGGCATTTTCCTTGGTTGCTAGCCTCTAAGGGGCCTTCTTAGCCCCAACATCTGCCCTCCTGGGGCTTGATGTCAGCCCTTGTGGGCTTATCTCCCCTAGTCATGACCTTTTTGTTATAGACACATTTGGGCACTGCAACCCCAAACTCATATGTCCATAAACCAAGGGCTCTTTAGTCCCTAAAAGTGTTGTTTCATACCCTAAAGGATCATGGTCAACTGATTACATCATTTCCCAGAAATTCCACCTGAAAAAACTACTCAGAACTGGCCAAAACTGGACCATACTGACTGCTCCATGGTCAAGGTGCGATGCATGTTGGCTGCTACACTAGCTAGGTGCGATGCATACTAAAAGAGCCTTCTGTGGGGTGCAATGAGCGAGAATAGACAAATGGCAGAGACAGTTTGCTAAGTGGATGATCATGGAATCTTCCAGAAACTTCTCCTGTGACACTTGCCTCTCTAACTTCGCCCAGGATGAGTAAGAGATCAATGAAATCTCCAAGTGGAACCAAGAACTATCAGTGAAATGACACTAATCAAAAACCCAGAGCTGACTCACACCCTTCCAAGACATCTATAAATGGATCCCTCATCTGAGAGATCTGGAGGCTGCAATTTTGTAATTTGTAAGAAAGTGTTGTTGGTTTATCTATGAGAAAAGACATTGTATTGTTGGGTGATCTTGCTTTTCATGAGGTGAAGAGGGCTTCTATGCTGGGAGGATGATATTGGATCAGACAGCTGGGTTGTAATCCTCTTTTCTATTATTAATAAAGTTCTTTGAGTTTTCCTCCATATAATCGTGTATTCGCGAATCTTATTGTTTATGAATGCAATTGTATAGTCAATGTGTTTCTGATTCCGCATTGTTTATGATGTTTTAGATAGAGATGCTTTAATGGTTTTCTGTTACTTTGACTCTACAAGTACTCTTTGAAGAGAGACAAGTAGGAGAGAAGTGGCAAATTCTATCAAGGGAAAGAGAAATCAAGCAAGGATCCAAGCGGAAGATCCAAGTTGGTCCTCTTTTCTTCCCTCTTATCTATTACACTTAAAGGAAATCTCGAATTGCTTTGATTGCTTGTTTCTAAGGTAGCTACCCATCTTAGTGGGACTAGCAGTTTGAATCAACACTAGTTTTCCCTGAAACAAAAGGGCGACTCCACTGGGGATTGAATAGTTTGTTTTGTTTGTTTATTGTTTGCTTTATAAACTACAGACGGAGCCTGAAGTTAGCCAACTAGCCTTCGCAACGCCTTCGCTATGCAATTGCTAAGTAGATGAATGCTGCTTCAGTCAATCTCCGGGTTGGTTTATTAACTGAACATCTGACTTACAAGCATTCTAAGTGCCCTTGCGATAGTTCATAACCTCATAAGATCCAGGTTGGTCCTCTTTTCTTTCCTCTTATCTATTACACATATAGGAAATTTCGAATTACTTTGATTGTTTGTTTCTAAGGTAGCTACCCATCTTAGTGGGACTAGCAGTGGGAAGAAAAGAGGACCAACTTAAATCTTCCGCTTGGATCCTTGCTTGATTTCTCTTTCCCTTGATAGAATTTGCCACTTCTCTCCTACTTGTCCCGCTTCAAAGAGTACCTGTAGAGTCAAAGTAACAGAAAACCATCAAACCATCTCTATCTAAAACATCATAAACAATGCCGAATCAGAAACACATTGACCATACAATTGCATTCATAAACAATAAGATTCACAAATACACGATTATATGGAGGAAAACTCAAAAAACTTTATTAATAATAGAAGAGAGGATTACAACCCAGTTGTCTGATCCAGCATCATCCTCTCAGCATAGAAGCCCTCTTCACCTCATGAAAAGCAAGATCACCCAACAATACAATGTCTTTTCTCACAGATAAACCAACAGCACTTCCTTACAAATTACAAAATTCCAGCCTCCAGATCTCTCAGATGAGGGATCCATTTATAGATGTCTTGCAAGGGTGTGAATCAGCTCTGGGTTTTTGATTAGTGTCATTCCACTGATAGTTCTTGGTTCCACTTGGAGATTTCATTGATCTCTTACTCATCCTTGGGCGAATTCAGAGAGGCAAGTGTCACAGGAGAAGTTTCTGGAAGATTCCATGATCATCCACTTAGCAAACTGTCTCTGCCATTTGTCTATTCTCGCTCATCGCACCTCACAGAAGGCTCTTTTAGTATGCATCACACCTGGCTAGTGTAGCAGCCAGTATGCATCGCACCTTGACCATGGAGCAGTCAGTATGGTCCAGTTTTGGCCAGTTCTGAGTAGTTTTCCAAGTGGAATTTCTGGGAAATGATGTAATCAATTGACCATGATCCTTTAGGGAATGAAACAAAACTTTTAGGGACTAAAGAGCCCTTGGTTTATGGACACATGATTTTGGGGTTGCAGTGCCCAAATATGTTTATAACAGTTGCCCCCTAAAGCATGAGGTCGTAAATCTTCTGATGTCGAGTGAAATGCTTTATCATGAGGATCCAAGGTATTCGAACTAGAAGGTGACCTGTATAAGATACAATACAATACATCATCATATTATTTTCATGATCTAGCTGAGGCGGGCATTCCCATGCTCAGCTTCATAAATTCATTTTCATGTACATAGGACAAAGTGATTCTTCATATGAAGAGTCATCTTCTTTTGTTTAGATGACTATCTGTGTAGATTCTGTGCACATTTGATGTCTTTATGTTCTTGAATATATCACAGCCAGGACGGATGAAACTAGATTCGGGGTCTTAAAAATCAATCAATCTTCGCTCGATGTACAAGTTGATCCATGTGAAAAGATGTTCTGAAGTCGAACATGGAAAGACATCGCCTGATTACCAGCCAATAATGTACGTTGTTAACAGGCGCGAGAAGAGTCACTGATAATGATAATGACCCTCAAGGTACTACAGTACAATTCATGTGGTGTGAATATATGAGCTGATGTCGAACACCACGCAAAATCTTTCGGTCGAAGGCCATTGATGTAAAGTTTAAACCTGTTGCCGAAAGTGAAAAACTTGCCATTGAGGCATGCAAGCTTCAAAGTACTGAAAGGGTTGTTTCTAAGTCAACTTCTTGGATAATCAGCTGATGTTGACAAGAAATGACCCATCGTAGGAGGGCCTTGATGTATCCCACATCTACGACACGAAACGGAGCAAATGATTTTTTGGAGGTGAAAACGATTTGATGATACAAGGTTCAGGAATGGCGGTCATGAAAAATCAAGGGTAAAGGTATTGCAGTGGATGAGGCATTAGCTGGATGGTAAATTCTCTTAATGACTTCTCTTGAACATGTCGGCGACACTAATATGGATTGGTAGTGTTAACCCCATGGATGGTACGGAGGACCAATAGTGATATGGTGAACGAAATAACCCAACCCGACTCAATCATGGTGATGGAGTGAAAGTGTCATTATCATGACCGACCTACTACCAATAAAATTCTTTAAGTTTTCTTCCCTTTTCCCCAGTCACTGCTGACCAGTACCTCTTTATTTTTGTCAAGCTTGAGGAGGATAACATATGCTTGGTCTATAATTTGCCCTTCAGGCAAATCTGTCGCTATGTTTTAATGAGCCTAGCATCAGTGAGACTCGTTCTTATCTGGGTGGACAAGTTTGTCGCTATTGTTTTACGAGTTTAATGACAAAGATAACTTGGTCCTTTTCATGTTTAGAGAGTTTGAAAAGGGACGAAAAGGAAACTCCAACAGTCCTTTTTCGTAGCATAATCCCTTAAGTCCAAAAAAGTATAAAATAATACGAAAGGGATGACTTTTCGATCGCTTTAACAAGCCGAAAAAGACAAGCGCTCGATCTTTTTGTTTGATAATCCCTTAGGTCCAAAAAGATTAAAATGTACAGGAGGGATGGCGTTTCCTTTTACTTTAATGAGCTAGAAAGGCCAATGGCTCGACAATCTTTTTATATTTAATGAGTCTAAAAAGAGTTTAAAAGCGACTCGTTTTTTAGGAACGAGTGGTATTTTCAAGTAGCAACTGGTTCCAGGCAAGTTTGGAACTTCTCAAAACATGGCAGTGTGAAGAGGGTGGCAATCTGAATCACTCGTCGCAGCTGTTCCTCAAAAGGGTAAACAATCAAGTGGAAGCATATGATCGGCCAAATGAATGGAGGTGATGGTAGGAACACAACCAAGGTTCGAAAACGCTGATAGTAAGGCAATCACAAAGGTTATTTACTGAAGGTGGATTCATTTTTTAATGAGCTTGAATTGAAAGAAACTATGCTTAGTGGCAGGTTTATTTCTTAACAAGCTTGAACCTTGCGGGAGCATTGCTCTTACCAGTGGTTTGAAGATGTCTCTTGTTGGTAGGTTTATTTTTTAATGAGCTTGAACTCTACTATAACATGTGCTCATTGCCTTTTTATGTAGGCTAGAAACGACCAAGCTACAAAGCTAGAAAAACTAAAAAGCTAAAGGGTTGAGAACGCTAAAAAGCTAAAAAAACCAAATTGGTTGTTTTTACTTACATATAAAGGTTTGCATGCCCCCAGGTCTTTCAGAAAAGGAGAGTTTCCAGGTTACCATATGGAAGTTCCTGCGGTTAGGCAGGATTGTTTCTGTCAGTAGACAAAAATCTCTTCCTTGGCTTTGTCCATCGAAATAGACGAAGGTGAATGGTGAGCTTCCAATCACATAACATACAAGGAAATACCTGTTTCAGATTGATCACATATCCAACAAGGAAATGATTTTTCAATCCAATCATATAACCTTTCAAGGAAATATCTATTTCAAACTGATCACATAACCTACAAGGGAATGTTTTTTCAGTCCAATCATATAACCTTCAAGAAAATCTCTCTTTTCCTTTGGGTTCGCCTGCCGAAGCAGACTAAGGTGCATGCCCCCTAAACTTCGTTACATTCACCGAACTACTCGCGGTAATTAGGTGGATGGAATGAAGGTTGAAGAGACATTGTTGACGCGAAGAGACCATTTAGGGATGATGGTTGATTCATAGCTGTGTTTGAACCAGGAAATGAAAGTTGGTCGACAAGTTGCACCAATTGGCCTTCATGTGGAAAACACATCACTCAAAAGAGTGTGGAAATAATAGCTTCCATGTTATATATATAGTCACATCCAAGGAGTATGTAATCTAGTGGCCCTTGGACTACCATCACGTTCAAGTGAACGGTTTTCCTTTTCAAAGTTATCGGCAACTTTGGAAGGATCCCTAAGTGTCAACTGGTTCCTTTGTTGAAGCTTGACAAATTTTGTGTTTCAGGCAGAAGCAATGGTGAACCAAGCGCTTTCCAAGCAGTTGAGGAAAGGATACTCATTGAAGCCCCTTCATCTATGATAGTGCCAAACACGATCATTTTGTCAACTTGTACTATGATTTGGAATGGTATGCTAGATGGAAGGCGGGGTCTTGCTAGTTGATTCCAGTCAAAGAAAACAACTAGACTACTCGGAGGAGGTACCGGATAAATGGCCGGATAAACCTCGTGAACTGGGGGGTTTTCCTCCTGTTGTAAAGGAACGGGTAGATTGCCCCCAAGTTCACCAGACTCTATATTGACAAAAAGAATTTGAACGGTGTCATTCTCATTCTCTTTGGAAATTGTATCATCCAAAGGTGGTCCTTCTGAAGGCAAGACTGGGTCGACTGCCATCTCAACCTGTTGACTTTGGTCCGGTATGGACTCAAAAAGTTCACTTTCAACGATAGCCGTTTCGACCGACAACTGAGTTATGTCAATGGCGTTTTCAACTAGCAATGGACTCTATAAGAGTTTCTTGTACCCAAGCGGAAATCGCTGCGGTGAAGCAGGACGATTATGCAAGATTCTCTTGGCCTCATCTAGAAAAGGACAACGGGGAAGGTGATGGTCTCCCTCACATAGTAGACATGGAGGTTTGACCTTTCTTTCTTGTCCAGGACTTTCATTTTCACTAGTTGATGGTGTGCTATCAATCTGATTGCCAGAGGTTGATGACACTGGATGGTGCGAATGGGGAGACCACTCTCTCAAGATCCGCGGAATGCAAGGACAATCTCGATGAAAATGGTTTGCTTTGCAAATTAGACAAGGATATCTAGGAGATTTAATGTGCGGATTTTCACCAGATGATTCATTGTTGCCCCCTTGCTTAACTGGCTTCTTCTTCTTTTTCTCCTTCCCTTTCTTCTTCTTCTCAGCTACTTGGTTTTTAGTGTCACTAGTTTCACCAAGCGAAGAGGAAGAAGGGGAGGGAGAAACAAGCGAAGTAGAAGGTGAAGGGATAACTTCAATATCATCTGATTGTTGATTTGATTGCTGAGGAATTACGGTGTTTTGAACGACAGAGGTCGAGAATAGCCATAGCGGCAGGCCGATTTTGATTACCGGAAGGGACAATGTAGCCATGCATGGAGCACCAATATCTCCCCAAGAGGAGAAAGGACTAGGATTCCCCCCAAGAGTGGTTCCTTGATTGGACTCCATTATCTCAACTTAAGATCAACGAAGGAACAAAGATGTTATTCCGATTTAAATAAATTTTAAGACACTTTGACGCAACTTTGCTTTTTCAATTTTTAAGAGTCGAGAAAAAGCTAAAGGTGACTCTAGTCACGTTCGATTTTTAATGAGCCTGAAGTGACAAGTGCTCAAATGGACCTTTTCTTTTAAGGAGTCGAAAAGGAACGAAAGTGACTACTCTAGAAATTTAGACAGAGGGATTACCAAACCAATCGCAAAGCTGCAATATACACCTTAGTGGTAAATTAAAGAGAAATTACCAAGGACTTTACGTACAGCAGTTAATCTTCCCGAATGCTGTGTTCAATGCATTGTGATCGATAGGGTGGCAGACACAGCTTCTTAAATATAAAGGATATCAGCCTATTGTGATCTCCCAATATATACTCAACAGTACGGGGAGCACAACTCCGTACTGGCACTTGTCGTATCAAAGAGGAGGAATCACCCAACCTTGGATGAAAACGATAGTTACCAGGTTTTACGACGCCGGAACACGTCTCTAGCCTAGACTTCTAGATGTGTTGCATTAGGTTCCAAAGCGGTTTTATGTTCATTGAGATTTATTTTAGAGTTGATCTTGCTTAGAAGTTTGTCTTTCAAGGTTCACCGCGTGATGTAGATGTAAAATTCATAAATATGCAATCTAAAATGATAAACAGTCGTTTATTTTGTTTTAGCAATGAAAATACAAGCTACTAAGGAAAGAAGAGTACGATTCTTTTAGCATAGAGCAAAGAGCACACACTAAATGCACTTTTCCTAAATCATCTTTCGCACACAATCTAAATGCAAATGCAAATGCATGTATTTGTTTTTCGTTTCCTTAATGTGAGAATACTCAAAAGGAAAAATAAGTACAGATCTAAACTATTTTCTTCAAAGCGACATTTCGACAATTTCTTTTCAAAACGAAAGGAAGACTAAAACGACACTTTCAATTTCGAATGGAAAACTGCTTTCGACACTTCAAATATTAACAATTCAAATCAAATACAATGACAAAAGTACAATCGACTATCTAGAGGAGGAAGACTTTACGACACTCTTCTTTTTGACTCAAAATGACAGTTACGACACTTTTTGCATCAAAAACGACAGTTCGATTAAGCTACTTTCGACAAAGGAGGACAGTAAATGATGGACAAATACATAAAAACATTTACAAATCCTAATCAATGGAGGCTGAATAATGTAAAGGAATGAGCCTTTAGCAATGAGATACTGACCATGAACAGCAAAACTACTAAATAAAGCTGAAAATCAGGAGGAAAAAACCAACTTTCAAAGAGAGAAACAGTATAACCCAATCATTGCACCTACAACACAGGGAAACAGGGATGCATCTCACCTGCAACACACGAGAGGTGTGACGCATACAGGCTGCCCAGTTATAGACAGTGCAATGGGCCAGGGAGCGGAACTAAGTTTGGTTTTTGCTCAAAATTTGCAGCTAAGTTCAGTGATTTAGGCTGAGTTGTGATGGACAGTAAAAACAAAGTATAGGGGTATGATCTTGCTTTTCATGAAGTGAAGAGGGCTTCTATGTTGGGAGGATGATGTTCGATTAGACAGCTGGGTTGTAATCCTTTCTTCTATTATTAATAAAGTTCTTTGAGTTTACTTCCATATAATCGTGTATTTGTGAATCTTATTGTTTATGAATGCAATTGTATGGTCAATGTGTTTCTAATTCAACATTGTTTATGATGTTTTAGATAGAGATGTTTTGATGGTTTTCTGTTACTTTGACTCTACAGGTACTCTTTGAAGCGGGACAAGTAGGAGAGACGTGGCAAATTCTATCAAGGGAAAGAGAAATCAAGCAAGGATCCAAGCGGAAGATCCAGGTTGGTCCTCTTTTCTTCCCTCTTATCTATTAGACTTAAAGGAAATCTCGAATTGCTTTGACTGTTTGTTTCTAAGGTAGCTACCCATCTTAGTGGGACTAGCAGTTCGAATCGACACTAGTTTTCCCTGAAACAAAATGGCGACTCCGCTGGGGATCGAATAATTTGTTTTGTTTGTTTATTGTTTGCTTTATAAACTACAGACGGAGCCTAAAGTTAGCCAACTAGCCTTCGAAACGCCTTTGCTATGCAATTGCGAACTAGATGAATGCTACTTCAATCAATCTCCGGGTTGGTTTATGAATTGAACATCTGACTTACAAGCATTCTAAGTGCCCTTGCGGTAGCTCATAACCTCATAAGATCCAGGTTGGTCCTCTTTTCTTCCCTCTTATCTATTACACTTAAAGGAAATCTCGAATTACTTTGATTGTTTGTTTCTAAGGTAGCTACCCATCTTAGTGGGACTAGCAGTGGGAAGAAAA
This sequence comes from Pinus tabuliformis, assembly GCA_031772625.1. Lineage (NCBI taxonomy): Eukaryota > Viridiplantae > Streptophyta > Pinopsida > Pinales > Pinaceae > Pinus > Pinus tabuliformis. The sequence goes on from CM062816.1 coordinate 204,944,915, forward strand.
GAGGACCAACCTGGATCTTCCGCTTGGATCCTTGCTTGATTTCTCTTTCCCTTGATAGAATTTGCCACTTCTCTCCTACTTGTCCCGCTTCAAAGAGTACCTGTAGAGTCAAAGTAACAGAAAACCATCAAACCATCTCTATCTAAAACATCATAAACAATGCCGAATCAGAAACACATTGACCATACAATTGCATTCATAAACAATAAGATTCACAAATACACGATTATATGGAGGAAAACTCAAAGAACTTTATTAATAATAGAAGAAAGGATTACAACCCAGCTGTCTGATCCAGCATCATCCTCTCAGCATAGAAGCCCTCTTCACCTCATGAAAAGCAAGATCACCCAACAATACAATGTCTTTTCTCACAGATAAACCAACAGCACTTCCTTACAAATTACAAAATTCCCGCCTCCAGATTTCTTAGATGAGGGATCCATTTATAGATGTCTTGCAAGGGTGTGAGTCAGCTCTGGGTTTTTGATTAGTGTCATTCCACTGATAGTTCTTGGTTCCACTTGGAGATTTCATTGATCTCTTACTCATCCCTAGGCGAATTCAGAGAGGCAAGTGTCACAGGAGAAGTTTCTGGAAGATTCCATGATCATCCACTTAGCAAATTGTCTCTGCCATTTGTCTATTCTCGCTCATCGCACCCCACAGAAGGCTCTTTCAGTATGCATCGCCCCTGGCTAGTGTAGCAGCTAGTATGCATTGCACCTTGACCATGGAGCAGTCAGTATGGTCCAATTTTTTGCCAGTTCTGAGTAGTTTTTCAGGTGGAATTTCTGGGAAATGATGTAATCAGTTGACCATGATCCTATAGGGAATGAAACAACACTTTTAGGGACTAAAGAGCCCTTGGTTTATGGACATATGAGTTTGGGGTTGCAGTGCCCAAATATGTCTATAACAGTTGCCCCCTAAAGCATGAGGTCGTAAATCTTCTAATGTCGGGTGAAATGCTTTATCATGAGGATCCAAGGTATTCGAACTGGTAGGTGACCTGTATAAGATACAATACAATACATCATCATATTATTTTCATGATCTAGCTAAGGCGGGCATTCCCATGCTCAGCTTCATAAATTCATTTTCATGTACATAGGACAGAGTGATTCTTCATATGAAGAGTCATCTTCTTTTGTTTAGATGACTATCTGTGTAGATTCTGTGCACATTTGATGTCTTTATGTTCCTGAATATATCGCAGCCCGGATGGATGAAACTAGATCCGGGGTCTTCAAAATCGTTCAATCTTCGCCCGATGTACAAGTCGATCCATGTGAAAAGATGTTCTGAAGTCGAACATGGAAAGACATCGCCTGATTACCAGCCAATAATGTAAGCTGTTAACAGGCGCGAGAGGAGTCACCGATAATGATAATGACCCTCAAGGTACTACAGTACAATTCACGTGGTGTGAATATATGAGCCGATGTCGAACACCACGCAAAATCTTTCGGTCGAAGGCCATTGATGTAAACCTATCGCCAGAAGTGAGAAACTTGCCATTGAGGCATGCAAGCTTCAAAGTACTGAAAGGGTTGTTTCTAAGTCAACTTCTTGGATAATGAGCTGATGTTGACAAGAAGTGACCCATCATAGGAGGGCCTTGATGTATCCCACATCTACGACACGAAACGAAGCAAATGATTTTTTGGAGGTGAAAAAGATCTGATGATACAAGGTTCAGGAATGGTGGTCATGAAAAATGAAGGGTGAATGTATTGCAGTAGATGAGGCATTAGCTGGATGGTAAATTCTCTGAATGACTTCTCTTAGACATGTCGGCGACATTGATATGGATTGGTAGCGTTAACCCCATGGATGGTACGAAGGACCAATGGTGATATGGTGAACGGAATAACCCAACCCAGCTCAATCATGGTGATGGAGTGAAAGTGTCATGTTCAAGAGCGACCTGCTACCAATAAAATTCTTCAAGTTTTCTTCCCTTTTTCCTAGTCATTACTGACCAGTACCTCTTTATTTTTGTCATGCTTTAGGAGGATAACATATGCTTGGTCTATAATTTTCCCTTCAGGGAAATCTGTCGCTATGTTTTAGTGAGCCTAGCGTCAGTGAGACTCATTCTTGTCTGGGTCGACAAGTTTGTCACTATTGTTTTACGAGTTTAACAACAAAGATAACTCGGTCCTTTTCATGTTTAGAGAGTTTGAAAAGGGACGAAAAGGAAAGTCCAACAGTCCTTTTTCGTAGCATAATCCCTTAAGTCTGAAAAAGTATAAAATAATACGAAAGGGATGACTTTTCGATCACTTTAACATGCCGAAAAAGACAAGCGCTCGATCTTTTTGTTTGATAATCCCTTAGGTCCAAAAAGATTAAAATGTACAGGAGGGATGGCGTTTCCTTTTACTTTAACGAGCTAGAAAAGCCAATGACTCAACAATTTTTTTTTATTTAACGAGTCTAAAAAGAGTTTAAAAGTGACTCGTTTTTGAGGAACGAGTGGTATTTTCAGGTAGCAACTGGTTCCAGGCAAGTTTGGAACTTCTCAAAACATGGCAGTGTGAAGAGGGTGGCAATCTGAATCACTCGTTGCAGCTGTTCCTCAAAAGGGTAAACAATCAAGTGGAAGCGTATGATCGGCCAAATGAATGGAGGTGATGGTAGGAACACAACCAAGGTTCAAAAACGCTGATAGTAAGGCAATCACAAAGGTTATTTACCGAAGGTGGATTCATTTTTTAATGAGCTTGAATCGGAAGAAACTATGCTCAGTGGCAGGTTTATTTTTTAATGAGCTTGAACCTTGCGGGAACATTGCTCTTACCAGTCATTTGAAAATGTCTCTTGTTGGTAGGTTTATTTTTTAATGAGCTTGAACTCTACTATAACATGTGCTCATTGCCTTTTTATGTAGGCTAGAAATGACCAAGCTACAAAGCTAAAAAAACTAAAAAGCTAAAGGGTTGAGAATGCTAAAAAGCTAAAAAAAACCAAATTGGTCATTTTTACTTACATATAAAGGTTTGCATGCCCCCAGGTCTTTCAGAAAAGGAGAGTTTCCAAGTTACCATATGGAAGTTCCTGCGGTTAGGCAGGATTGTTTCTGTCAGCAGATAAAAATCTCTTCCTTGCCTTTGTCCATCGAAATAGACGAAGGTGAATGGTGTGCTTCCAATCACATAACATACAAGGAAATACCTATTTCAGATTGATCACATATCCAACAAGGAAATGATTTTTCAATCCAATCATATAACCTTTCAAAGAAATATCTGTTTCAAACTGATCACATAACCTACAAGGGAATGTTTTTTCAGTCCAATCATATAACCTTCAAGAAAATCTCTCTTTTCCTTTGGGTTTGCCTGCCGAAGTAGACCAGGGTGCATGCCCCCTAAACTTCGTTACATTCACCAAACTACTCGCAGTAATTAGGTGGATGGAATGAAGGTTGAAGAGACATTGTTGACGCGAAGAGACCATTTAGGGATGATGGTTGATTCATAGTTGTGTTTGAACCAAGAAATGAAAGCTGGTCAACAAGTTGCACCAGTTGGCCTTCATGTGGAAAACACATCACTCAAAAGAGTGTGGAAACAATAGCTTCCATGCTATATATATAGTCACGTCCAAGGAGTAGATTGTAATCTAGTGGCCCTTGGACTACCATCATGTTCAAGTGAACGGTTTTCCTTTTCAAAGTTATCGGCAACTTTGGAAGGATCCCTAACGGTCGACTAGTTCCTTTGTTGAAGCCTGACAAATTTTGTGTTTCAGGCAGAAGTGATGGTGAACCAAGCGCTTTCCAAGCAGTTGAGGAAAGGATACTCACTGAAGCCCCTTCATCTATGATAGTGCCAGACACGATCATTTTGTAAACTTGTACTATGATTCGGAATGGTACGCTAGATGGAAGGCGGGGTCTTGCTAGTTGATTCCAGTCAAAGAAAACAACTAGACTGCTCGGACGAGGTACTGGATAAATGGCCGGATAAAGCTCGTGAACTGGGGGGTTTTCCTCCTGTTGTAAAGGAACGGGTAGAGTGCCCCCAAGCTCACCAGACTCTGTATTGACAAAAAGAATTTGAACTGTGTCGTTCTCATTCTCTTTGGAAATTGTATCATCCTAAGGTGGTCCTTCTAAAGGCAAGACTGGGTTGACTGCCATCTCGACCTATTGACTTTGGTCTAGTATGGACTCAAAAGGTTCACTTTCAACGATAGGCGTTTCGACCGAAAACTGAGTTATGTCAGTCGGGTTTTCAACTAGCAATGGACTCGGTAAGAGTTTCTTGTACCCAGGCGGAAATCATTGCGGTGAAGCAGGACGATTATGCAAGATTCTCTTGGCCTCATCTAGAAAAGGACAACGGGGAAGGTGATGGTCTCCCTCACATAGTAGACATGGAGGTTTGACCTTTCTTTCTTGTCCAGGACTTTCATTTTCACTAGTTGACGGTGTGTTATCAATCTGATTGCCAGAGGTTGATGACACCAGATGGTGCGAACGGGGAGACCACTCTCTCAAGATCCGCGGAATGCAAGGACAATCTCGATGAAAATGGTTTGCTTTGCAAATTAGACAAGGATATCTAGGAGATTTAATGTGCGGATTTTCACCAGATGATTCATTGTTGCCCCCTTTCTTAACTGGCTTCTTCTTCTTTTTCCCCTTCCCTTTCTTCTTCTTCTCAGCTACTTGGTTTTAAGTGTCACTAGTTTCACCAAGCGAAAAGGAAGAAGGGGAGGGAAAAGCAAGCGAAGTAGAAGGTGAAGGGATAACTTCAGTATCATCTGGTTGCTGATTTGATTGTTGAGGAATTACGGTGTTTTGAATGACAGAGGTCGAGAATAGCCATACCGGCAGGCCGATTGTGATTCCCGAAAGGGACAATGTAGCCATGCATGGAGCACCAATATCTCCCCAAGAGGAGAAAGGACTAAGATTCCCCCCAAGAGGGGTTCCTTGATTGGACTCCATTATCTCAACCTAAGATCAACGAAGGAACAAGGATGTTATTCCGATTTAAATAAATTTTAAGACACTTTGACACAACTTTGCTTTTCAATTTTTAAGAGTTGAGAAAAAGCTAAAGGTGACTCTAGTCGCCTTCGATTTTTAATGAGCCTGAAGTGACAAGCGCTCAAATGGACCTTTTCTTTTAAAGAGTCGAAAAGGAACGAAAGTGACTACTCTGGAAATCTAGACAGAGGGATTACCAAACCAATCGCAAAACTGCAATATACACCTTGGTGGTAAATTAAAGAGAAATTACCAAGGACTTTACGTACAGCAGTCAATCTTCCCAAACGCTGTGTTCAGTGCATTGTGATCGATAGGGCGGCAGACACAGCTTCCTAAAGATAAAGGATATCAGCCTATTGTGATCTCCCAATATATACTCGACGGTACAGGGAGCACAAATCCGTACTGGCACTTGTTGTATCAAAGAGGAGGGATCACCCAACCTTCGATGAAAACGATAGTTACCAGGTTTTATGATGCCAGAACACGTCTCTAGCCTAGACTTCTAAATGTGTTGCGTTAAGTTCCAAAGCGTTTTTATGTTCATTGAGATTTATTTTAGAGTTGATCTTGCTTAGAGGTTTGTCTTTCAAGGTTCACCGCGTGATGTAGATGTAAAATTCATAAATATGCAATCTAAAATGATAAACAGTCGTTTATTTTGTTTTAGCAATGAAAATCCTAGCTACTAAGGAAAGAAGAGTGCGATTCTTTCAGCATAGAGCAAAGAGCACACACTAAATGCAATTTTCCTAAATCATCTTTCGCAAACAATCTAAATGCAAATGCAAATGCATGTATTTGTTTTTCGTTTCCTTAATGTGAGAATGCTCAAAAGGAAAACTAAGTACAGATCTGAACTATTTTCTTCAAAGCGATATTTCGACAATTTTTTTTCAAAACGAAAGGAAGACTAAAACAATACTTTCAATTTCGAATGGAAAACTGCTTTCGACACTTCAAATATTAACAATTCAAATCAAATACAATGACAAAAGTACAATCGACTATCTAGAGGAGGAAGACTTTACAACACTCTTCTTTTTGACTCAAAATGACAGTTACGACACTTTTTGCATCAAAAACGACAGTTCGATTAAGCTACTTTCGACAAAGGAGGACAGTAAATGATGGACAAATACATAAAAACATTTACAAATCCTAATCAATGGAGGCTGAATAATGTAAAGGAAGGAGGCTTTAGCAATGAGATATTGATCATGAACAGCAAAACTACTGAATAAAGCTGAAAATCAGGAGGAAAAAACCAACTTTCAAAGAGAGAAACAGTATCACTCAATCATCGCACCTGCAACATAGGGAAACAGGGATGCATCTCACCTGCAACACACAGGAGGTGCGATGCATATAGGCTGCCCAGTTACAGACAGTGCAATGGACCAGGGAGCGAAACTAAGTTTGGTTTTTGCTCAAAATTTACAGCTAAGTTCAGTTATTTAGGTTGAGTTATGATGGACAGTAAAAACAAAGTATAGGGGTATGATCTTGCTTTTCATGAGGTGAAGAGGGCTTCTATGCTGGGAGGATGATGCTAGATTAGACAGCTGAGTTGTAATCCTCTATTCTATTATTAATAAAGTTCTTTGAGTTTTCCTCCATATAATCGTGTATTTGTGAATCTTATTGTTTATGAATGCAATTGTATGGTCAATGTGTTTCTAATTCCACATTGTTTATGATGTTTTAGATAGAGATGCTTTGATGGTTTTCTGTTACTTTGACTCTACAGGTACTCTTTGAAGCAGGACAAGTAGGAGAGAAGTGGCAAATTCTATCAAGGGAAAGAGAAATCAAGCAAGGATCCAAGCGGAAGATCCAGGTTGGTCCTCTTTTCTTCCCTCCTATCTATTACACTTAAAGGAAATCTCAAATTGCTTTGATTGTTTGTTTCTAAGGTAGCTACCCATCTTAGTGCGACTAGCAGTTCGAATCGACACTAGTTTTCCCTGAAACACTTTTCCGACCCTTTTGAGCCTTCCTTTGCCCTTGTTTGTCTTTCTTTGCCCATTATAACCCTACTACCTAGTCTTGGGGTTTCCTAGCCCACTTGCCCTTGCCCTAGCTCTTCTTTCAATTATCTCTTATTTTGATATTGTTTGAGTAGGCTAACACTATGGTTTTGCAGCAATATTATAACTAACTTGGTGGTTGCAGGTAGCCAAGCTCATTAGAAGACAAACTAGCCCTCAACTAGGGCTTTTGGCCTCTTGGTTTGCCTCTCTTCCTCTCATTATTTTCTCTGTTTTGCTACAGCTACTTATGCAGTCATATAAATCAAATTAAAAACATTAAAATTGACCAAAGATCATCTAATAATCACTTATCTAAATTAGCTAATCATTAGAGCCTATTTGGCATTAATATCTTGGCACCTCGTTTACTTATGAAGGACTGAATCATTAAATTTCTGAGTTATTACACGTTTGAGATATGTTATTTTGTGGTATGATCTGAACATTAAAATTTTGATATATAGTTTCTAAGCAGTCTCATAATCATCTGGATATTATTAGAAGTTTAATGCATTGATTTTCTAGCTTATATTTGGCATCTTGCATTGTTTCTTGATTGTTGATATAAATTTGCAGACCTCTGAAAACAAGGTTGCAGCAGTGATAAATCACATATAAGCCTCTAAATCGTCTACGGAACTCTTATAATTCGTAATCATTTATGGTCGAGGTGATTCGGATTAAGAATTTGGTCATTGGCATATATCTCTACTCTTGCATTCACACACATAAGTGCTCTAATTGGATTGGTGATTGTTGATGAGATTCTCTAAGTGACATTGTTGATTAATTCTCTAGTTTCTCATTGTTATCATTGTTTCTTGGATAAGTGGATACGTTGCTCATTTTTTAAATTAAATTACTCTTTTGTATTTGTAGTTTAAGTTCACTCTTGAAGCACATAATCAACTCTAATCATAATTGTGGTAAGTGATCTAATTGCATCCATAAGAAATCTAAATATCTCAATTGTGTATCTAATTGGCATATTGGTGATTCATTGATTATAATCTTGAAGATTGCTAATTGTCTTAAGAAGCATTGATATTGTCTTGTTTATCACTTGAGCAATTATCTATTGGTATTACAGGGAACATTTTCTGGCACCGTTAAGTTTCAGCACTTCCTCTTGTGGTTGAGATTCTCATTTATCTATTGTTTAAGTACTCCATTATTGATAATTGAAGATCATTGTAATTAAGTACTAATGAAACTTAAATAATCTCACCTTAAGAGCACTCATATCTCGCATTTGCATTTTAGGACTAACCTCTCACATTAATTAATTAACTTCCAAGCATAAGCTTGGTCGATAGAGAGATAGGCCCACCTTTCTCATCTAGCTTGAGGAGTCTAACACCTCTTTAGGGGTTAACATGGTGATCTTGCACTCGTCAAAGCCACAGTCACTATAGCGCTGGAGACATCAGGTGGTTAGAACCTAAGGGGAGGTATCATTAATCAAGTCTTAGCTTAATTAACATGGTGATCTTGCACTCATCAAAGCCATAGTCTCTACAGCGTCGGAGGCATCAGGTGGTTAAAACCTAAGGGGAGGTATCATTAATCAAGTCTTAGCTTACTTACTCTTGGCTTCTCTCTCACAACCTACTCTAGAGACTAGCTTCAAAACAGTTAAGAGGAAGGATACACTTAGAATAGGCATATAACTGAAAATAAACCAAAACATTGCATCTCTCCTAGATTGTAGGATTTGCATCCCATATAGGATAGTGAAGCATCCTTAGGCAACAACTATTCATCAGGTGACTTGATAAATAATTTGTCTTAAGCAAGTAATTGACTCCATTAAGGCACTGGTCTTCCAAGATAATCTAATCAAATCATTTGACTTGCTAATTCAACCAAGTTGTTAGGCCATTCAGATGTGTCTCCCGGACTTGTTGGTTGCCAATAGGTCTTCCATCTTCACATTTCATAGGGACTACCGCCCATAGTTTGTTGTAGGGATACAGCTAGAATGGAGAGGGCAAGGATCAGAGTGACAGCCCCCGCCCTAAGCATTTTCGCAGCTTGTCTGTACAATTTGAGCGACAACACATCCCACATTACAAGCTCCATATCTCACCTACATTCTTTGGGTACAACCTGTCACTGGTTCTTGGGGGTTTGGCACTCGCATGTTCACATACCTTGAATAGGGCCCAAAAGCTTTGCCCTAGAAGGTTGATGTAGAAAAATGAAAAGAAAGAGAATATCATGGCCACAACGAAACAAAAACAGAAAATCAAAATGCAAAAGATGGCCAGGACATAAAGATTAGCATGTAGGCAAAAACCTAGCATGAGCTCTACCTACCTCATTTGGCCATCACCAAGTTCCTGAGCACATGATGCTCTATTACATTGAAAAGAAACCCTTGCATGTCCCAACCCTAATAAGCAATAAATTGACTCATCTTAAAGAGGTAACAACACTGCTACATCATACAAAGCAAGCTCTAACCCTTAAGCTAGAAGCAGTATTACAAGGAATAATCAAGAAAAAGTAAAAGGCACACAAGAGGGGTGGAAAAAATCAAGTCGAGTTGGTAACTCATGCATCCACGAATGCTCCCTCCTATACACTCAGGATGTGGACACCCACATTTGTTGGTCCCTTTCACCATGGCACTTGACCATGAAGTCTTCTCCCCTCCATTACCACATTATTACCCACTAACACCTATCAACTGAAAGGTGGACCAGGGAATGTCACTTCCCCTTATGGGTTGGAAGCACCTAATAAGGTTGACCATTATCTATCCCTACCAAGGGAGAAAACACCTTTGTGAGAACTTGGTCCTAATTTTGGATGGGGATCGTTGTTTGAAGTATTAATATGTCCTTAACACTCAACTTTGATTCACTTAGATACATTATTGGTCTTTTGTCTCTGATGGATGATTGCTTTCACTAGAATCGATGTTGTTTTGTTAGGTGGGTCATGGTAGCCCAGGGCTTGGGCACCCACTCCACAGGTACCCAGGCCCTCCAGGGAAGTACATGGCCTAAGCAGGTGCAGCATTGAGAGATTGGAGTCTCCCAACCACACTAGTAGATGACACATGTCCGAACGTGTTGAAATTTATAAATGTTACCCACTATAAATCCCTACTGAATTATCTAGTTTATTTCACCTACTTGTTTATTCCTTAACAAGTTATTTATCCATATAAATACTGAAAATAAACACAAATGCGGCCTTAACTCATATACAGATCAACAACTGAAATACTAGACAAACACACAAGGGACACCGTTATTTTTGGACAATTGTCCCTGGAAAAACCCAATGCGGGAAAACCGGTGCAGCAATTTTGAGGGTTTTATTATTATGCAGATTTCTTGAGTACAACTAGGGTGCCAAACTGGCTCACCCAATAGAGATTTTTACACGGCAGTAATACCTCTTCTTGGAAGCAGATATTCAGCTTCTCAGCACTAGTCTGCCCCACGAAAATCCTTTTGGCGCTTCTCCAAGGCTCTGTGTCAGCCCTGCTAGCCTCTGCGTAGCTCTGGAACCCTCTACGTCAGCCTTCTACCTCTCCACGTCAGCTTTCTAGCCTTCTACGTCACCCACGCAGGCCCCTCAGCCTCTACGCAGTCTCTAGCTGCCTCTGTGTGGTTCCTGTTGCCTCTACATAGCCTCCTCAGTCACTACGCTGGCCCTCTGGCACTATCTCTGCCTCTCTGCTATGTACTCACTGCCCCTCACTACAACTCAAATCACTTATTTGAATTTTCTCAGCAAACCCCGCTCCAGAAGATCAAACTGACTGATCAAACTTGGTGTATCTCCAACTAACCCTCAAGCCTCCTCTTATACTTTTCCTGTTGACTCTTCAACGGTCGAGATTAAGTCTCTAATCAATGGCTAAGATTAGATTTGGCTTGATCCATGTCATTTAGAACATTCTCACACAGTTTTATATTAATACCCATTAATATTTTAACTTTCCTAAGTTTAGACTTGGGAAATCCATTAAAAATATTAATTATTTTAATATCTCTCTAACTGGGTGGAATTTCCCCAAACGATTTTTGGGTCTTGGAGATCTCATGTGCTTTAGCCTCTCCAACAATTTTCATGGCTAGAGCACATCCGATGCTACCACATATCAACACTCCCTCTTAGCGAGGAATGTGCTTTAGTAATGCTCCACCACTGAACATTAAACTAATCCTCCAGCACCGGTACCTGTGCTGATACTAGGCCTGCTGCCCTACATCCATTGCACTGTTGCCTCCTATACTGCCCACGGCTCTGCCATTGCCACTGCTACATATATACTGCAACTCCCTCTCAAAATGTTGCATCATGTTGTCCATAGCACTACCACTACTAACTACTGCACTGCAACTCAGTTACCGAGAAGTAAGTAACTGATCTACCCAAATACTGACATCCCTGTTCGTTTGGAAGCCTCCTGATGTTGAAGCTACCTCTGCTGCTATCTGGTGCTTTCTCTGCTGCCTCTGCGTTGCTGCAACCACCTTTGTGCCTCTCGCACTGTTGCAACCACCTTTGTGCCTCTTGCACTACTGCAACCTCTACTATGCATCTCGCACTGCGACAAACACCTATGTGCATCTCGCACTGCTGCAACTCCCACTGCGCTGCTACAGACCCCAGCACTCTAGCACTGCCTTGTCGCTCCATCGCATCTTGCTTCTACCGACATCCATCATCCTTCTACTGTCATTCGGGGCACCCGTAGCCGGATATGAGAAGGGAGCTTGTACTTAGCCTCACACTCAAATCAAAGTCCAAAGGATACCACATCAAGGGATGGCTCCTAATTGGGTCCGAAAAGTAGAACAATTATTAAGTCACAAGTGGGGACGATTTCTCTTGTAGACCAAACCCACTTCCCTAACAAAGTGTGATATCAACTTAAGGAGGCATATGTTTCACATCCCAACAAGTGAGGTACATTTATTTTGGTACATGGTATAATTTGCAACAACCATTCTATTTTAAAAAACTCAAAACTTTTTTATATCTCTTTTAGATTAGGAATATTTACTTGCTCATTTTTAACTATCATATCATAAACAACGAGTTTTCTGCTTTGGGATAGTTGAAAACAAAGTAAAATCTAAGCCAAGGTTAGATACATTAAATTTTTGTTATTATTGTGCATATATTACACCATGTATCTAGTGACTTTAGTGCAGATCTAGGAATTTTACTGTCTGTAACTCAAGAACTTTGAAACAGATATCAAAGTTTCTAGCTCCAAACAAGTAGGTACATCTATGGGAACCTTGCTCATTGACTCTATATTGATTTTACTTTGCTTATTTATTGTTTTAGTCTAAAATATACATTTTCTAGCCATTTGTAAGTTTTCAAATTTGGAACGTTCTGAGCATTTTGCCTAGTGGAACTTGATTCGGATTCACAAGAATAACAATTTCCAGTTTGTTGGAAGTTGCTATTTTCTGTGGTCCTAAGTTGGAAATTGGTCTCATATTACTTATACTTCATCCTCACACCTCCCTGCCTCTAGATCTATGATCTAGGAATGTTTTGGCACTTATTGGATGGTCAATTGAAGCGAGATATGTTTTTTCCCTATTGTTTACTACAGATTTTTCAGTTTGATCTAACAGGGCAGCAAGCTAATTTACTTTGTCACCCCTCTAACTAGCAACCTAAACTAAAAAATAGCATCATTATTGATCAGGATATTTTCCTACATCACTTTTGGGTACTTACACAACATATGTAACATCAACTGGGATAGAATCTTGCTGTGTTAACTTTTCAACTGCATATTTATACACAGAAATCAGATGAACAACCAACATAATTAATTTCTCCACCTCTTCTTGACCCCATTTAAGGCGCTAGTCTTACTCGGAGTTGGTTGGTGTATCAACTGGAAATCCCCCCTTGGCCTTTAAGGAGGAAGTTGAGCCTAAAGAGTGGTGGTCCAGGCCAAGGTGACAGTGGGCCCTTACTTTGTGTGTGCCAATCCTAGTAGGGCGCACGGGCCTTTACAATCCTACTAATCAGATTAGTAACAGTAAACCTTGCTGACATGCGGGGCAACAAACCTTTTGCATGTTGACTTAATTATGATTCATACATTTAGTTGTACACCCTCTCTTGGAAATGTTCATTTATTTTCTTCCCTTTTTTTTATGAGGGTGACTTCTCTTGGAGATGTCTATGTCCACATAGATTGACATGGTCAACCATGGATTTTGGTGGGATATAGCTACTCCTTTTTTATGATATTTCTTTCACTTTTCAGGGAGTTAGTAAGCAAACAATAATTTTTAATTATAGGAGAGAAGAGATGCCCTCTATAAAGAGAAGCTTTCTCCATTGTAATGGTGGTTGAGATTTTGGGGATTGAGGAGCTGTCCCCTTGGGCTATATTTGTACATCATACGCTTGGATTTTATGAAAGATTGGAGGTATAGCATCTTTTTATGTCATGTCCCCAATTAAAAAGTTTGTCAAGGAAATTCTCAATTGAGGTAATTTTGGCGATTAATATTTTATTAGGTAAATCAAACTTAGGAGAAATAAGTTGTGGAGGTGTTAAATAATTTTTTGGAGAAAAGGCAAAGGTTGGGACTTAGGAAAAAAAGAAAATTAAAGTGAAGATAAGTTGTGGAGGTTACCAAAGGGAAATTGAACCAAGGGAAGAATCAAACCATGCTATCAGAGCATGGTAAGAAAGAAATCGAACCATGGTATGAAGAAGGGAAAGCAACCATAAAAGGAAGGCTAGAGCCTCATTTTGATCATTCTATTTTGGCATTTCATTTCTGATTTGGAGGGTCTACTTGAGCTACCGAACCAAGTCAACCAGTGTTGTTTAGCACAGGGATTTCCAAGCGGAAGATCCCCTCTTTCAGTGAACCTAGAGTGTCACCCTAGGAGAGAAATTTGGAGCTGCCTTCCTAAATTTTGTGAGCCATTTCATCTCTACAACAGAGGAGGCAAAGTTTTACCTAAGTCATACGCATACATAATATACAAGTGAAAATAAAAAGGTCGAAATGTTTGCTTTGTGCATGTTGTGTGTATGCAGGTCGACGAAGATGAGGGCAGCGACGGCGGAGGAGAGGAGATGCAGTGAGAGGAGGCTAAGGAAGCTGTGGGATGGATGCGGGAGGAGAAGAGTTGCAAGTTAAGGGTGCAGGTTCGACAGAGTATGCGGACAACAGAAGAAAAGGACGCAGATATGGCTACGGACAGGTCTAGCAACGGTGACTTGAAGGAGGAAAACGCAGGTTTGCGTGGAAGGGAGAAGGCAATACGCGGACGGAGAGGAGGGCAAGATGGAGCAGTAGAACGGAGGATTTTCGAAGGGTTTTGCAGTGGCGGATGGAGGAGACAGTTGCGGCTGGTGGAGAAAAAGAGGCAGAAAGCAGCGGAAATGGCAGCAGAGAGGAGGGTTTGGGCAGAGGATAAAGAAATCTGAAATTTCCAAAAAACCCCAACATGTAGACAGTGAAAACAAATTCAAAATTTTCTAGAGGGGAAAATGGTGGCCCAATAAAACCCTTAAAAATTTCCTAGAAATTTCTGATTAAGTTGATATATTTTGCTTCAAATTTATCAATGAAACCCTTGTAAAATTATTTCCAGATTTAAAAATTTTAAAACCCTTGGACCACAAAAAGCGGGATATTATTCCTACAAAAATGATTTTGAGGCCAGATCTTACCCTCCAAGGCCTAGATCTGGTTTCAAATCAAACTTCACCTTCGGATATGCAACCTGTACCTGAAAACAAAAACACCCAAAACCCAGATATACAAAAAATGAATAAAACCCTAGAAACCCAAGTCAGAAAACCCAAAAATTTTACAGATCTATGCACAGGAATGGCAAATCTATCAAATTTGAGGAGTGTGAGTCCAACTCCGCTCCCGAATCTGATAATCTAAGGCTCTCAACAGCCAGATTTATCAATTTCGCGCATAAAAAATAAATTTTTAAATTTTAAGGGAGGTGCTTAACTTGAAACCCTTCATGCATCACCAATAAAAATCTTATGATAAGCCCAAAGCTATTTTAGCTGGGCTCTTCAGAAACACAGATTGAGAGTTGGTTGGTCCAACTGCAAAACTTCCCCTAATGCCCGAGGATATAAAAATCAAAGCTTTCCTGCAAAACTCAATTCAGCCATCAAAATAGAACGAGAAAATAATAATAAAATTCAGATAAATAGAGATACCTGCTATTACATTCAAAATTTAAAATTATCATTTAAACCTCAACGACTGAGCAAGATACCTATACTCAAATCACTCTTTCAGAAGCTATCATCAATGGCTAAAAAAAAATTACGCATGAAAAAGACACATCTTACAGTGTTTCCATGAAGACTAACATCGGCAAAAATTAACCCCAAAGTCTTTCTTTATTATTCAAAAAAAAATTACACAAGAGCTTTTCGCTTAGCACATGACTCAAATATCGGATGGATCAACTGACAAATGACTTCCTATTTAAAGATAAATCCTCCATCGGCTAGTTCGAATAATCCTCGTCAAAGCAATCTCGACCGTTGATGAGGATTAAAATTTCTTTTGATCTCATCCGTCGAAATATTAAGTTCTTGAGGAAATTCGAATTTTTCAATTAAATGCATTTTAATTATCTCAAAAATAAAAAATTTGAGTTAATTTCCTCAAAAATTGATTTTGACTTAACTCCCAAAGACCAAAGGCTTAAAATTTAGCAAAATAATTAATTTACCTTAGTACGGGGACCTTTTAAAATTTGATTTTTAAGGACCAATGAATTTTGCCTTTGGAGAATTAAATTTACCTAGGACCTAGAATTAATTAAATTTCTGGCTTAGGATTTTAATTAATTTTTGGCCAAAAAATTTAATTAATTAACCTATGAGGGGATAAATTATTTTTTCAACCCTCAAGACACTTTACATCATGATTTTCATATTTTTTACATCATAAGGGGGAAAGCCCATTTGTAATAGACCCTCACAGACTACCCATTTCTGTGACACAAATATAATACAGCAGACCCAAAAATTTGTAATAAAATAACCTCACCAAATAGTTAGGATTATTCCGTAATCACTTTTACGTAGACTCGATCTAGAACACTAGGACTCGCCTAAGATCTCAGTGACAAAATACATTCCGGCTTTGGGGTGAGACTGAAGGAAAGCTCTGTCGACCATCTGAGAATGGATCGGTGAGACAAAAAACCTCCTAGAATGTAGATTGCCACCAAAAAAGTAGGTTTATCTAGGCAATTACATACATGACACGGCTCTGCTGAGATTATTTACATCATATACATGCAGAATGGGTTTACATTATAACATGGTGATTAGGCTGATGATGATAGTTGGACAGCACGGACACATCGATCAGGCACTATCCTTTTTGCGAAAAAAGGGGGTGTACTGCTATGAGTCGTTGACACGTAGTGGTCAACAACTGCTATGTTGCCCCTCTGCCACCTACTACTCGATCTACTGGCTCGATTTCTTCTGCTGAATCACCTGCACTAAAAAATTGAACTACCCAGATCACTAAGTATCTGCACTGGTGTATACTCCATCTACCCATCAACCTCTTCTTATTATCTCTAGTTGGGACTCCGCCAAGATTAAAACTTAATCAATGGCTGAGATCATCTCCAAGTCGATCCGTGTGAGTTTCTAGAGAATTATCACCTTTCTCAATTAATTACTATTAGTTAACCATTTTTCCTAAGTTAGACTTGGGAAATTTTTAATTATGGTCAATTAATTTAATTGAGCCATCTGTAGGTGTTGGACACCTAATCCACTAAGGGTTATGGTGTGGAAGTTGAACAGTCAAAGGGAGTCCCAGAGACGTTGGAATATGAAACCAACGATCATAAGGATTGTATAAATGCATATCTTTGTGAATAGAAATGAATCTCACACTTATCTTAATCTGTTGTCCATTATTTGTTTGTGTCTTTAACATGGTATCAGAGCGGGAGAATTTTGGCCCTACTCAAATTTGAGCCACTTGTGTTGTGGCCTTTCTTTGCCTACTAGTTCTATTGAGTTTGCCTATTTCATTGTTGCGCCTCTGATGCAGAAACGCTCCTTCCCTCAGGGCTATCTGCGCCACTTCCTACATTACCTGACCTCCAGAACTATATACGCTGCACCTGATTCTTTGCCGATTTTTATGCCCCTGTTGCATATAGTTCTGAAAAGAAATCCAGAAACGACTCATATCATTTACGAGCTTTGTTACTCTATATTATTTTCTATGAGTGTTTTATGTTTCAGTGATTTGTCCTATGCATAACAACGCCCTTTGTTTCTCCAAGAATTGGTAACATCTGTTTTGGCAAAGCAGCACTTGGGATTCCCCAATGTATGTATGTTTTAAGCCTACCATAGGAGCAGTCGTATGACCACTAGGAGATTGATACTTAATTTGGAATCTTCTTTCAAAAATTGATTGCTTGTGTAACTGCGGCCCATTGGTCTTGGAGAGCAACTAGAAGGCCATGAGAAAGACTAGGTAGCACACTAGAAGAGTTGGGATTTCATCCAGCAATACTCATTTGATATAGTGCGAGTGTTCCTCCTTCTCCCTAGTTTATCTACATGTCTTCGAAATGGAATTATTGTGTGATGGTGCTAAGGCTGTCTCCATATTAATCATCAATTTTGTCTCATTTCCTTTGACATTGCTTTGATACACTTTATCGATTGCAATTTGAGACTTCTCTTACCAGAATTTTCAAGATCGTGCCAATCGGGTTACTTGCTCGGCATCAATAACCTACTTTGGCATGGGGATCCTGTCAATTCTGTGAGCTTTTTTGGCAACACACCAGTCCTAAATGATATCTCCTAGTCCTTATTATTTGTGGTATTTACCACAATTCTAACTGCGGGAACTATTCCCACTTGCCTATGAACAGAGCTCTTGTTCTATTGTTTTTTTTACTGATTTTAGATCACTAGTAGGCGGATCCTTACTTCAACTTTTCTAAATGGAAGCTAGTCCAATGGTGACATCGTATAATAGCAGATCTGTGATTTCCACTCGATAGTCAATCAATCAATAAATAAATAAAATAGCCTATAGCAATTACCATCACATATCGAGTTATTCAACTAGACTTCTCTTATTCTTGCAAAGAATCAAAGCGAGTTGGCCGCATGCAGTGGAGCCCTCAAAAGACCAGAGAAAACATAATGAAATATAAAAGTTCCACGTTGGTCATTCCAATTTCTACACGTTATAATATTGGCCTGGCCTTATCAAAGGAGCAATATTTGTGCATGTTGATCATCGTAATGTTAAGATCAAAGGAACAACAGCCTTTGAATTATCTTGAACTCTAGTTGATTGTGACTCTGCCTGTGGTTAATCAAACTTGTGCCATTCGTATTAATATTTCTGAAATTCCAACGTCCTCACTCTATTGAAGAATCTAGGACAATTAGGTGTAGTGTGATTCTTCTTGAATTGATAACAATTTGTGGAGTGTTTGTACTTTTTCTTGTTAGCTTAATCTTCTTCTTATTATTATTAATGCATGTGTGTGTACTCCATCAAATTGCTACCAAAAACATAAGAACAAGAACACAAGATGTTGGCTCTCTGCCAGGGCCAAAACCTCTCTTATCTTGAGAGGAAAACCCTTCAGTAAATTTCTCTTATTGAAGCTTCTTATTGATCAATGCCAAACCCTAGACCCTTGACAAGAATATCCTCCGAGCAAAAGTCAAGTCCTTCCTCCTTTTCTACACTTTAGTTTCCCGACACTTTGTCCACCTCCTTCCGACACTTCATTCCCTGGCACTTTGTCTTCCTTCTTCCGGCACTTCGTTCTTCTTTCAACTGTTGGTAGACCTTGTTGCACTAGCTCTAGAAGAGACACTTATTCTTGGTCTATAATGAGACTCCTTCCTTGTGATGATCCCTTCCTTCCTCTTGACCAAATGAGCTTCTTCCTTGAGGTGTAGGTACAGACTTGGTGTGACTGTCCTGCAGCCCTAATTTCTCGCACGTGTGGGAGGTTTACTTGATGTTGTAGGTCCTTTTCTCCTTCGTTTGAGTACCCTTCTTCTTCACTTGAATAGGAGTCCTTGTAGGCCTAGTTTTAACCCCAAACAATGAAAGATGGTTGACTGTGAGTTGTTGCTGTCATAACCGCAGAGACAACCCTCCTTTTCTCGCACGTGTGGCTGTAACTAGCCCTAGAACAGACTTCCAAGGCTCGATATTTCTTCCCCCTTCGCTGCTCTTGGAGACCCTTTCTTCATCCTTTATTTACCCTTTTCTCGGCTTCCTACCTTCGCTGATTTATGAGAGGAATGCTTGATGTTATGATGGAGTGGACAGCCTCTATATATAGAGGATTGTCCCTCCTTTAGGCCGACTAGAAGACTGCAGGCCGACTTGACATATGTAATTCAGATTGCTTTTGATGGTGCCTTTGCTTGGAGGAGACCTGACTTTGCTTGGAGGTGTCTCCTTTGACTCTAATACATAAGTATACCTCTAAGAACATGCCCTTTATATATAGAGAATTGTCCCTCCTTTAGGCCGACTAGAAGACTGCAAGCCGACTTGACATATGTAATTCGGATTGCTTCTTTTGATGGTACATTTGCTTGGAGGAGACCTGACTTTGCTTGGAAGTGTCTTCTTTGACTCTAATACATAAGTATACCTCTAGGAACATGCCCTTAAGTTATTCAACATAATTGTTTTGACTCTTTGACTCACATATAGCACTTTAACAAGTGCTGGACCTATTTCAATGAGCAAGAAACTCATTGACATATGTTATAAAAATAATATTTCTTTTCTTGAATAAATACAAATATCAAAAGTACATTTATGAAGACCGAACCTAGTTACATTTCCTTCAACACACTCTACATATCCAACAATCTTTTATTCCCGGAGTTCTCACCTCACTCTACATGTTAGCGATCTTTTATTCCTGGAGTTGTCAAGTGGACTGAATTTTTGTTGGATGCCAAAGAATATACCTCTATCACAGAAAATACAACAAGTCGATAAATTGTTGGAGGTGCCAGACAGTGCATTATCACGCCTTGACTAAAGGCCTGCCTACAAGCGGATTTATTTCAATACAAGGGCATGTTTGGTTCTAATTGTAAGAAGCTAATTCATGCATTATCATTTATTTTGTGAGGTTATTGTTTACTTTACATTTATGTTATTGTTGTAACTAACCTTTTGAAGAAGCTTATTGAGAAAGAAGAAAAGTGCTTTCTCTCTGTTAAAACTGGCAACCAGGGCAAAACTTCATGTGGGTCATCTTATTCATGGCTAATAATATTTTTATTAGATTCCTCTCGTCGAGAGGTGTAGGATTGATATAAAGATCATCCAATTCCGATAAGTATTCATGGAGATATGAATTTATTTTGATTATGGAATTATTATCAAGCCGACCTACAACTCATGTAGGCTCAGAAGCCCAACAGTCGCATCTATTCACCCACCAACGTTGTGTATAAATATAAGAGGAATTTTCCTCATTTAGTCACACTCATCTCATCACATCTCTCTCTCTCTCTCTACTGCGCAGAAATGAGTCTCTTCTCTACTGCGCTGAAATGGGTCTCTCTCTCTCACACATGTGAAGCCGGAAGCTGTTTAATTTGAAGCTGCAACTGCAGAAGTAAAGATTGACTTGCGTGGCCTAGAAAATATCCTCTTTGGAACTGCGTTGTAGGTTCATCTGAATCTCCTTTGAAAGCCGCAACTTTTGGTGGTGGAATGAAGTCAATCCGACGAACGGTTTGCAAGATATCGACTGCCCTAGTTTGAAGCCGGAAACTGCAAAAACTGAAGCTGCAACTGCAGAAGTAAAGATTGACTTGCGTGGCCTAGAAGATCTCCTCATCTGAACTGCGCTATAGGTTCATCTGAACCTCCTCTGGAAGCCGAAACTTTTGGTGATGGAATGAAGTCAATCCGACGGTCGGTTTGTGAGATATGATCTGCCCTAGTTTGATAATGAAGCCGCTAATACTGATGCTACTGATCTAGGGTTTGCTACTGCTGATATGAATCAGATTTATTGTACTATTTCTCTCTGCTGAATTATTGAAGATAAAAGAAGATTTGATCAAAGGGTTTCCCCACACATTGTGGGGTTTGTCCCTGGCTAGCCGCCACATCTTGTGTCTCTTGTCTTGGCTTGTTTTCTGTCAATCGTTTAATGTTCTATCTGCATTTTACTTTATGTACATGTGATTGCTAATCGGTGGAATATAATAAGAAAAAGAAGTAAAATGTTCCGCTTTAGCTGAACATGCTGAGAAAACCAATCATCATGTTTGTATTGAGGAGGCTAGTGTTATTGCTAGGGTTTCGCATTTCCATCATCGAAAATTTAGGGAAGCGCTTGAGATTGAAAAGAGGCCTTGCAATCTCAATAGGGAGGATGGCTGGAAAATCAGTAGGTGTTGGATCCCAGCACTCTCTTCCTAGTCATTTTTCCGCCCCCTCTGTAGGTTATTATTATTATTATTATTATTATTATTTTTTATTTATTTATTTATTTATTTATTTTTATTATTATTATTATTATTATTTTTATTTTTATTATTTTTATTTTTATTTATTTATTTTTATTTTATTTATTTATTTATTTTTTATTTTTTTTTTTATTATTATTATTATTTTTTTTTTTTATTTTTTTTTTTAATTTCCCTAGCGTCTTATTAAGGTCCGTTATGACTATTTTCCTTTTGAATACTAATTAACTTATAACTTTTATAATACTTCAATTATTTTTATATATATTTTATTACTTCATTTATGCATATTATCTATTCTTATCAGCTTATATTCTAACTAACCTAAAATCCTTTTGATATTACTTTATTTTATACAGGTCCCTTATGTAACTAATTCTCCATTTAATTATTAATTTACTTATAATTTTTAAAATTATTTTATATATTACTTTATTTATTTGTAGTTATTTAATTTATTTTAAGGTCTTTTATTTAACTAAAATTCCTTTTAAATACTAATTGACTTATAATTTTTATAATATTTTTTTACCCATTAAAAAAAAAAAATATATATATATATATATATATATATTTTTATATTTTTTTAAGATATTGATCCTAGGTATTCTAACTATATTATTAAATAATTTTGACCCCGGTCCTTGAGTCAAACTAGCCGTTGGTCAAGTTAGCCGTTGGAGGCTCTGCTCGGACTATTTAACATGCTAAGCTGGATCTGTTTCTTCAACTTGTCCTGACGATGAACCACACTAGTTGGTTCGAAACGCGTCGACAAATGTTATTCCATGTGATTTTCGCCGAAGAATCTCTCACTAACTTGATATGGATCACAGAAGCCTGAACTCTTTAAGTAAACTGTTATAAGCATAGAACATACCATAACTTAACATGGTATCAGAGCTGAGGTGAAGACAAAGCCCGAGCAAGAACAAGAGCAATCATTGAAGAGAAGATTGGCAAGGCTATCCTAAAAGAACTATGGGGTCCTCAACACTATTTCCTGCCGAAGACAAGCTCCGTGAGAAAGCTGACTATCACGGATGGAAGATGTCTATCGATCTAACCCTTGAAGATCAAGGAGTGATGGACCATGTAAGAGGCAATATTGTTGAGCCTTCATCAAATGCATCTGCTGCTGCCTGGAACAAATGGAAAAATGGAGAAGTCAAAACAAAGAAGATCATCCGGGGCTCTATCAACAAGCACTTGGTGGCCTACATCTCTGATCTAGACACCTCCAAGGAAATCTACGACAGACTGGTGAGTTTATTTAAAGTTAATGATGCAAATCAAGTTTTGTTTCTTAGAAATAAGTTGAGGGAAATCAAGAAGGGTAAAGATGAAAGTATGCAAGCATACTTCTTAAGAATCACCGAGATCAAGAACGATCTCCTATCTATTGGGGAAACCATTACTGACAGAGAAATGGCACTCACAACTCTCAGAGGATTACCATCTGAATGGTATGTGTTCAGGACTACTCTTCTGAACAATAATGTAATTCCTAGTTTCGAGGAATTAATGGCTAGATGCATTCAAGAACAAACAAGGGTAGAAGAGCAGGAAATGCCCTTGCCTAAAGGTCCTTCTGCTGCTTTTTCTTCTCATGCTAAGAAAAGAAATAATTCTGGGTCTAAATCAAAAGGAAAGGCTAGACCTAAGGGTGGAAGAAAAGGATGATGTTACATCTGCGATAAAGCATGTCACTATGCAAGGGAGTGCCCTGATAGAAAGGACTCACACCGGGACAATAATCAAAATCCCTCTGATGGAAAATCAAAGGAATGACAAATTCAACAGCAAAGGTAAGAGGAGAGCTGGGGATCGAGGAAAAGGACAACCATTCAAGAAGGATAGAAAGTCCAGGATGTATTAAATGCACCTGACCTCAAAAGGAACCTAGTGTCCATCTCGGCAATGGAAGACAAAGGCTACAAGGTAACCTTCAGCAATGGCAAGGTATGTATATGGAAAAATAATGTTAAAGATGCCTTTACTCCTGGGTTTAGTGTTGATTCATTATATCAGGTCGATGGAAGTCCGCTAGGTGTCATGTCTTGTGACACAACTCTTTAGTCCGAACTTTGGCATTGGAGGTTTGCCCACCTTCATTACAAAGCTCTACCCGATGTAAGACAGATGGTAACAGGGATGCCTGAATTCCAAGTAGAGAAAGAAGGTGTATGTCCAGGATGTGCCGAAGGAAAGCTCAAAAGGGGACCATTCCCTTCAAGTCAAAGCAAGACCTCCGATATATTACAACTAGTTCACTCAGACATATCAGGTATGATGCCTGTGAACTCCTTGGGAGGATACTCATATTATCTCACTTTTACAGATGACCATTCTCGAAAGACCTGGATATACTTCTTGAAAAAGAAGGATGAAGTGTTCCCTTGGTTCCGACACTTCAAAGCCCTAATCGAGAATCAAACCGAAAAGAAGATCAAGATCTTAAGAACTGACAATGGGACTGAATATGAATCTAATGAGTTCCATGACTTTTGTAAAGAGGCTGGCATCAAGAGGGAGACTACTACACCATATACTCCTGAACAAAATGGTGTGGCAGAAAGGAAGAACCGCACAATTATGGAAGCTGTCCAGGCCATGCTACATGATCAAAGTCTTCCTAAGTTTCTATGGGCTGAAGCTGCAAACACTGCCGTATATGTACAAAATCGATGCCCTCATCAAGCATTGGGTTCCAAGACTCCTGAAGAAAAATTCACCAGCAAGAAACCTGATGTTTCTCATTTTAAAATTTTTGGAAGCCCTGTATACTTTCATGTGCCGAAAGAGAAAAGAAATAAATTGGGAGCATCTGGAAAGAAGGGAATTTTCGTGGGCTATGGTGAAAATACTAAAGGCTATAGAATCTATGTAGCCGGTCAAAGGGAAGTCATAATTAGTCATGATGTCACCTTTGACGAAGATATGGCTCTCAGCAAGGTGATCAATCTTCCGACTTTGAGTAGCTCTCAAGAAGCCGACACCAGGGAACCGAAAGAAAAGGATGATGAATCAATGCTTGATGTAGAAGAACCCATGGATCTGATTAATCCGCATCCACATGAGCCTTCCTCTTCTAAGAAGAGGCCTTCATGGCTTAGGGGGAAACTTGATGATGCTGAAGGACATGCTGCACCCTGAGGAACCTTCCATCAAAGTAAGAAACTTAACAGGTATCAAGGATACCTGACCATCATGAACACGATCATACAAAATGAACCTTCATCATTCTCAGGTGTCATCAAGCATTAACTATGGAAGGATGCTATGACCATAGAATATGAGTCTATTATGGAGAATGATGTCTGGGAAGTAGTTCCCAGACCCTGGACAAGACAATTGTTACTTCAAAATGGCTTTACAAGATAAAGCATGCAGCAAATGGAAGTATGGAAAAGTATAAGGTTCATTTTGTTGCTTGTGGTTTATCCCAGAAGGGAGGTATAGACTATGATATTTGCACCTGTTGCCAGATATACGACCATCGGCTTGATCATAGCCCTTGTGGCTTCACAAGGATGGAACCTACATCAGATGGATGTTAAGACCGTGTTCTTGCATGGTTCTATCAAAGAAGAGGTCTATGTGGAGCAACCTGAAGGATTTGAGATTTATGATTGAAAATCTCATGTATGCAGGTTGAAGAAGGCTCTCTATGGGCTGAAGCAAGCACCCTGAGCATGGTATGAGAGGATCGATAGCTACTTGATGAAGCTGGGATTCACTAAGAGTGAAGCTGATCCTAACCTTTACTTTAAGGTTGAAGATGACAAGCCTCTCATACTGGTGTTGTATGTGGATGACCTCTTTCTAACAAGTGCAAACCCTCTCATTCACAAATGTAAGAGGGAGATGGCTTCTGAATTTGAAATGAAAGACCAAGGACTTGAAGTGTGGCAGAAGCCAAGGGAAATTTTCCTATCTCAAGGAAAATATGTGGTAAATATATTGGAAAGATTCGGTATGATGGACTGCAAGCCTGTGACTACCTCGAGGATCTTAACTTTTAGAAGTTATATGGTAGTGATGTCGGACCAAACTTGGGAAATGCCTCTGAGTTTCAAAAACTCATTCGCATTGATGTTCTTGGTGAACCTCCGTCTGAACATATGTTTTGCAATTAGCATTGTGAGCTCATATTTGGTTGAGCCTCACTGGATTGATGCCAGGAATCTTCTGAGATGTCTTTAGGACACAATCTCCCATGGATTAAGGTACACTGCCGGAGATGTGAGACTACTTGGATATACTGATGTTGATTAGGAAGGCAGTGTGGTGGACCGTAAGAGCACTTCCGGGTACTGTTTCACCTTGGGATCTGCTTCGATATCCTGGATGAGCAGGAAGCAGAAGTCGGTGGCTTTGAGCACCGCCGAAGCAGGATATATTGTTGCTAGCATAACCTTGTGTGAGGCAGTCTGGTTGCGAAAGCTCTTCAGTGAGCTGTTTGGATTTACATTGGATACCACTGTGATTCTCTGTAACAACCAGAGGTGGGATTCGATTATTGAGGAATCCCGTATTCGTTAATTGCTCCAGCAGATAGACATCATCTGGGATATGGTAAGTCGATGAGCAAGGAAGCTCCATCACATTAAGATGATGTATAGGTTGATACACCTTGTCAAAGCCCCGAGGAAAGATCTAATCTGTGATTTTCCCAAACGACTTGGAGTCGGCAAG
Organism: Pinus tabuliformis; assembly: GCA_031772625.1. Taxonomy (NCBI): domain Eukaryota; kingdom Viridiplantae; phylum Streptophyta; class Pinopsida; order Pinales; family Pinaceae; genus Pinus; species Pinus tabuliformis. The sequence goes on from CM062816.1 coordinate 204,971,181, forward strand.
AAACCTTTGTACAAGGGTCCTGCATGTTGCATACATTGAGCTCTGGGAGCTCTAAGGGCTTGCGGTTCCTACTGGAGCAACATATGACCACAGGGTGGTGGTGCACACTGGAACAAGATGATTCGCTCTCTTGTGGGACAAGATGATTCGCTCTCTTGAGGAACAGGATGATTCGCTCTCCTGTGTAGCAGGATGATTAGTTCTCCTGTGAGGCCTGGATTGATGTGTTCTCCATGGCAGCCTGGATTGATGTGTTCTCCACGGCAATTGTAGCAGGATTGATGTGTTCTCCTGTGAGGCCTGGATTGATGTGTTCTCCATGGCAATTGTAGCAGGATTGATGTGTTCTCCTGTGAGGCCTCGATTGATGTGTTCTCCATGGCAATTGTAGCAGGATTGATGTGTTCTCCAGTGGGCCTGGATTGATGTGTTCTCCATGGCAATTGTAGCAGGATTGATGTGTTCTCCTGTGAGGCCTGGATTGATGTGTTCTCCATGGCAATTGTAGCAGGATTAATGTGTTCTCCTGTGAGGACAGGATTGATTAGTTCTCCTGTCGAGGCATCCTACCCATGCAGTCTGGGACTCATGGGAAGTACCTCTCATCTGATCAATGAGCAGGGAAATGAAGTTAGGGACCATAGTAGTACCGATGGACGCATCGTTGTAACTACCGTACTCCCTACGCTAGGATGACCTCCATTGATCTTGGATCAATGATACTGGTCTGGGACCAGTGGTAGGAGTTGTACCATACTATGACGCTGACTTCGGGTCGGTTGAGACTGGTCTGGGATCAGTGGTACATACTCTGAGACTGACTTTGAGTCAGTGGAGGATGATATTGGTCTGGGACCATTGGAGTTGTACTCACTATGACGCTGACTTTGGGTTGGTTGAGACTGGTCTGGGACCAGTGGTACATACTCTGAGACTGACTTTGAGTCAGTATGATACATCCTCGATCATTTCTTCTTCTTCATAATTCGGACAAAAGCAGAGCAGAACAGAACAATGCAAGAGCAGAGCAGAACAGAGCAAAACAGTACAGATCAGTGCAAGGCAAAACAAGACAAAGCAGAACAGGCAGAATAGAGCAGAGCAGGGCAAGGGTCAGGCTGTACAGGGCAGTGCATTTGATGGATGAATAGTAATGACCGATAGACAGATTGCAGATGAAGTTCTCCATGGTTGAGAGGGAGTGTTAAAATTGGCAACCAGGGCAAAACTTCATGTGGGTCATCTTATTCATGGCTGATAATATTTTTATTAGATTCCTCTCGTCGAGAGATGTAGGATTGATATAAAGATCATCCAATTCCGATAAGTATTCATGGAGATATGAATTTATTTTGATTATGGAATTATTATCAAACCGACCTACAACTCATGTAGGCTCAGAAGCCCAACAGTCGCATCTATTCACCCACCAACGTTGTGTATAAATATAAGAGGACTTTTCCTCATTTAGTCACACTCATCTCATCACATCTCTCTCTCTCTATTGCGCATATATGAGTCTCTTCTCTACTGCGCTGAAATGGGTCTCTCTCTCACACATGTGAAGCCGGAAGCTGTTGAATTTGAAGCTGCAACTGCAGAAGTAAAGATTGACTTGCGTGGCCTAGAAGATATCCTCTTTGGAACTGCGCTATAGGTTCATCTGAATCTCCTTTGAAAGCCGCAACTTTTGGTGGTGGAATGAAGTCAATCCGACAACCGTTTTGCAAGATATCGACTGCCCTAGTTTGAAGCCGAAAATTGCTGAAACTGAAGCTGCAACTGCAGAAGTAAAGATTGACTTGCGTGGCCTAGAAGATCTCCTCATCTGAACTGCGCTGTAGGTTCATCTGAACCTCCTCTGGAAGCCGAAACTTTTGGTGGTGGAATGAAGTCAATCCGACGGTCGGTTTGTGAGATATGATCTGCCCTAGTTTGATAATGAAGCCGCTAATGCTGATGCTACTGATCTAGGGTTTGCTACTGCTGATATGAATTAGATTTATTGTACTATTTCTCTCTGCTGAATTATTGAAGATAAAAGAAGATTTGATCAAAGGGTTTCCCCACACATTGTGGGGTTTGTCCCTGGCTAGCCGCCACATCTTGTGTCTCTTGTCTTGGCTTGTTTTCTGTCGATCGTTTAATGTTCTATCTGCACTTTACTTTATGTACATGTGATTGCTAATCGGTGGAATATAATAAGAAAAAGAAGTAAACTGTTATAAGCATAGAACATACCATAACTTAACACTCTCCCCATCGACCATTCTATATTGGGAAAAGAAAAACTTCAACAAAAGGCAACATCGTATTTACATCTCATTTTTTAGTTTGTATTATTGCAAACATGGCTGGACTTCATGAAACATTAGAGTTACTAAGTAGTCTAATACTCTCCACTATTGATGGTATGGTAAAAGTTAGCAAAGTCACTCTTACAGACATTCGAACCTATTTGCAAGATGCACATAAAAAGATAGTTTTTGCAGCTTGAATCACAACTACAGCGAGATGAGTTATAATAGCATAAGAATCATTCTGAATTTGTTCAGAACAATCCTCTATTTGAGTTTGAGACACACTCCCATCAACTGCCAAAAACTAATCAGATCAGTGAGGTTGAGGTTGAGTCAGTGCCCAGTGTAAGAGAAGATTTGCATGCAAATATAGAAGTTCAAGTTCCACTTCCCAAGTCCATCATTAGACCTTGGGAAGAGCTTGTCAACAACAGGCACAGAACAGGTCTTGGATATGATAAGGAGGCGTCCTTTCATATTCCAGACTACTCAAAGCCCATCAGATTTCAGAGTGTTGGATTTCTTCAGGACAGTTCTTCACCTGTTTCTGCTCCTCCACATTCACAACAGATTGTGAAATGTCAACATTGTGACTGAGTTGGCCATGTGAAAGATCACTGTTTTGATCTTCACCCATGCAAGCATTGTGGTCAACACACTCATTCTACAAACAAAGGCTTCAAAAACAAGCCTCCTACAAGAACAAAGATTCACCTTGGACGGATTGCTTTTTGGCAATGGGCTTCAACAGCAAAGAAGATATTTAAATCATACCACAGAATCTGTTCTCGAATAATGAAAAGTCTTGTAGTTGAGATCTCTACATCTTCTCACCTTGTATCAGATGGAGGGGAATTGATGGTCATCTACAAGTTTCAAAGATGCATCAAGCAAGCCTGAGCCACAACCTGAACCTGCTACCTAAGCCTACAGTCAAAGATAACAATACCTAGATTCAGAGTTGTAGCCAGACACAGAAAACCCCCTGTGCATGCCTTTGGTTGGTGGCCTTCCTTAAACCACCACAGGTTAAGACCTCCCTTTCAGGTTGAGGCTCTCCCTTTTCCACAGGTTGAGACCTACCTTTTCCAAGTTGATGGTCTCCCTCTTCAAAGTGTTAGGGACACTTCCTCTAGGAAAAGACTTCAACTTCTTGCCAGATTTGCAAGAGTTCCGGGAACCGCACTAAGCATTCCAGGTTGAGACCCAAAGGTCTCCCTTTTCACAAAAATTGGGAGCACTTCCTCTAGCAAAAGACTTCAGCTTCTAGCCATATTTGGAAAAGTTCCAGGAACTGCACTAACATTCTAGTGTTGGTGGTCATCCTTAAACCATTGTCGGTTCAGACCTCGAGTTCTCCCACCTTATATCTTCATTTGAGAGAGCACATTCAGCCATTGGCTGCCACTTTTTGTATTATAGCTCTCTTCTTGGACTCATATATACCCCTTCGGATTTAGGGCGGGAATGTTGGACGCCTAATCCGCTACGGGTTATGGTGTGGAAGTTGAACAGTCAAAGGGAGTCCAAGAAACCTTGGAATATGAAACCAATGGTCATAAGGATTATATAAATGTATATCTTTGTGAATAGAAATGGATCTCACACTTATCTTAATCTGTTGTCCATTGTTTGTGTATGTCTTTAAAAAGGTGGAATTTCCATAAATGATTTCTGGGTTTTGGAGAACTCTTGTTTTTTAGCCTCTCCACAAAGTTTCGAGACTATAATACCATCTGATGCTACAAAAATAACAATAACAAGCATATTTACATTTAAGATTAGTGAAATCACAACTCAACTAGACCCTAATGGAATTATTATTGGACAAAATGTCAACACTATTCAAAATTTAGTAATCATAACAAAATACATATTAGCTATGGTAATTTGACCTAATTTCCAGTAGCCAAGATAGGTTTACACCTACAGAGAAGATCTTTATGAGGACTCTTCGGGCCTGGCTAGGGTCATCTTCCTGGGGTTACTAACCAAAGTTGCTATCTCCTTTCATAGAAAAAATGGATCCCACATCAAGAAGTCATGTGAATTATTAGATTTTGAAATTGTGCCTCTTGAGCAAGTCCTTGCCAAGAGCGACAAGAATAAAAAATTATAAGGGTTACATCTTTATCCCATCACAATATATATTGAAATCAACATATTGGTCCATAATTTTTCTTCATTTACACACATTTCAGTAAGTGAGAATATCTTATCTTATTACTAGAAAGTTCCAAATTACCTGTTCCTGTACACTCGAAACCGCTGCACTTCTTGGCAATGTGTGGACTTTGAACCTTGATCATTCATAATGAATCAACATATAGAGATTCAATTAAAAACATAAATAATGTGACCTGTTGCGTGAATATGAAAACTGTGTGTAATTACCAAAGTAAAATTTGATCGGGTGTCGAAATAAGACATCTCGAACATGTCCGAAATGCCGGTCCTTATTCCATGCTGTACATCGAAAATCTAAAAATGGCAAACATTGCAAGGTAATATAAAAAAGTTTGCAAATATATGAAAAAGTTCACAATCATGATAACAAACAGAATTCGAATAGCACATTTATGTTAATACTGGTTAAAGTGGCCCTGATGTCACTTAAATATTACCATACTTGATCATTCCAGAGGTTTACGAACACATGCAAGTTTAAAAGGAATGTGTCACCTTCATCTCCACACTTCCTATGAAAATCAGCGAGAAATCCAGCAGCATCATCTGAAAAGAACACCCGGAAAAACTCCTCCACATCAATCTGACATCACAGAGTTTTGAGAAAAATGTCAACCACCAGCATATTTATAGTATATACAGCCAAAATTGATATAGTGCACTATTTTCGATTCCCATATAAATAAAAGATCTTAATGTAAGAAGATGCAATTGGGAAAAGGAATACCATGAATTTAGCTTCGACAACCATCTTATACTCTTCAGGTACTGTATCACAAACAACGATAAAGTAAAATCATAAACACTGACCAGATTATAGAATCAATATGAGAGGAATATCATAAGAGATAAGAGTCAAACACTACAATAAAGTTGGAGTATTGAGAAGAGTTAGATTCAAACTTAATCCTTTGTAAATTATCACAATACAAGGCAAACTCACATTGTGGAGCATCCTCATCTTCAACTAGCCATGTAGTGTATGGATGCGTTGAATGTTCCTCCTCAACTGTGGACTCTGAACTTTCTGATGCTGGTTCTTCAGCTAGATTGCAGACTCCGTCTTGGTTGGTAGCCTCAATATCAGGCTCTTCAGCTTTTTGGCATGCTTCCTCAGCATCTCTACAATTCAGCTCCACAAAGACAGTCCAAAGATCAGCTTACAAAACATAGGGAAAGGAAAGAACACAAGAACCTTCAGTACAGGCAAATAACTTTAATAGTTACTCCAATCAAGATCAACCTGTACCCGCCAACAATATCTGGAAAAGATTTTCTTTGATGGACTTCAGTTTCTTCACATGAAATAGTTTTGGGCTCTGAACTGTTGGTATTTATATTATTATCCTGGAACACATTAACACTTTGTTGGTTTCTTTTTCTAAGCAAATAGCAAATGAAGGGATTATACTAAGTGATCTCAAAATCTCAATAATGTGCTACCACAATGTATGAGCCCTCCCATTAAGACGATCATTAAAAGTAAAAGATAATAAACCCCATCTATTGCCCATCCCTGTGATGGACATTGGAAATTTATATCATATACTAGATCAATGCAAACATCAACATACTTGAGAGCCCGAGAGCAATTTCGCATGTTCACTATGTTGCAACCACCCATCTGCAAGTAGTCGATAAGCCTCATCTCGAGATAGAAATGAGCCGAAAAAATGCTGCATATGTAAATAAATGAGTAAGCAAAATCAAATTCAAATTGCAGCATTCTTTACATAAACGTACACACTGTGTGCTGTTGCTAGAGTTACCATGAAAATTTACCTTTTTCCCCCATGCTACAATCTCTATAGCATTAGGAAAGATTCCTGCAGTTTTGGCCTTCTGTAAACAGGTAATATCTCGAAGTGGAATAATTTTCTGCAGTAGAAGATCGTGTTAGTAACTTAGTACAAAACAACAGAAAGTTTTATAGACATCCTGTACATCTACCAGATACATATTCCAGAAATATTTGAGAGGTTGACATCAAATCAATACAGAAGTGAAAATGCACCAATGATCACAAAAAATATTATTTAATATTTTCTGGAAACAGTTAATGAGCACAGATCTCATTTCTATTCAAGAAACTTAATTAAATATTTACCTAGAGACATTAACTGTTAGATTTTGTGCACTAGACTCAGTGCGCACGCACACACATATCAGATCTGGTAACAGTCTCAAATGAACTATAACCTAGCTAGTTAACTGAAACACACTGATGTGCCTAACCATAAACAAATTATGCACAGCAGAACTTATAAAACCAGCAATTAGATCATGCACAGTAAATGTATTACACAAGTTCTGCCCAATCAATAGTTCTTCATTAAATTCTTCTCGGAACATACTCAGGCTCCCTTACTGGGATAATTGCCCTTGAGGAAATTACATATACAACAATTACCCTAGATCTGATCCAGCGAATCATGCCCTAAATCCATCTTCAATCTGGCTTATCTAGATGTCCTTTGCTGCTTTGTGCTCTTTCCTCGGACCTGGCACAACTTGTTAATTTTTGTAGCATCAGATGTGTTCTAGCCACGAAATTTGGTGGAGAGGCTAGAATACATGAGATCTCCAAAACCCGGAAATTGTTTCTGGAAATTCTACCTAGAAATGACTTAATTAGAGTATTACCCAGTTTTTAAATATTTCCTCAGTCCAAACTTAGGGAATATGGTTAATTAATCAGTATTAATTAAATCAAGGCGTGAATCATTTAGAAACTCACACGGATTGATCCATAGATGATCTTAGCCATTGATTAAGTTTTAATCTTGGTTGTTGGTGCTCCAATAGAGGATTATAATAGGAGGTCGATGTGGTGATGGAGGAACACCAGTGCAGATACTCAGTTGCCCAGGCAGTTAGATTTTCTCAGTAGCAGCAGCTCAGCAGAGAAGATAGAGCCAGAGGGTGAGTAGTAGGTGGGAAAGGAGGGCAGCAGTATTCCGAGAGGAAGGTTTCCAGTCCTCGGAAGAGATAAAGGAAGGAAGGCCGAAATTCTCATAGGGCCAGCGTAAGCTCTGCACAAAGGGTGACACAGGGAGTTCAGCGCAAAGCTAAGTCACCAAGTTTGTGTTTGTGTTCGTGTTCGTGTTCGAGTTCAGCGACCTTGAAATTCGAATAAAATTCGGCACCTAAAATTTTGCCGACAAAGTTCGACATATAGAAATTTGAAAAAAAAAATGTATATATATAAAAAAAAAAAATCAATTTAAAGTCAAATTCAAAGTCCATAATGCACATTGCAAACACATAAGATTATTGCTCAAACATTTAAATCATTTCCACATAATTTTATAAACCATGAAAGAGAGTGTCAATAAAGAACCAACTTCCATACATAGTAAACAAGGTGAGAAATTCATCATAGACATTGGCACCCATATCAAATTCAACAAAACCATGGGCCATATCAGATTTCATATACTGAAAAACAATCTGATTAAAAAGTATTCAAAATATATAAACTCGAAAGTTTAAAGTAGCTTGGCAGTTTTAGAAAATTGTTGATGCAAAAAGTAAACTAGAAATCTAAAACAGGAACACAAGTTTAATTCTTGATGTTCCTGTGGCCCACTTGTTATATCAAAAAGTTCTATATCATCAAAAGCAGTAGGAGTTGTGAATCCGCTAGATGCTTCAGCATCAGATTCATCACTCAATTCCCTGTCAATGTCACTATCAATGTAAAAATCAGTTTCATCCATTGATGCATTTGGAACAGGATCGATCCACGGAGTAGAGGAATTGGATGACTCTTTAGCCACATTTTTCAAAGCCAACTGCAAGTTACTATGAACATAAACAAGATCTTCTAATCTTCCAGATAACAATCTATTTATTTTCTTGGAATGAATGTGGTCAAAGGAACTCCAATTCCTTTCACATGTTGATGCATTTGATCCCTGGCTTAAGATATGAATTGCAAAATTTTGCAATTTTGGTGCCCCTGAACCATAAAATTCCCACCATACTGCGGGATCACTTATGCTCCTATCATACTTTGTTGATTGTGTTCCAAATAACCCTTCTTCTAACCTGTATGCCCTCAACTGACATCTGACCAAACCTACAATTACTGGATCTGGATTTAGCTTCTCAATAGCCTGGATAAGTCCATTCATGAATTCTTCATCCCTATGTCATGATAACCCACACAATCTAGGGTCCAAATAGCATGTTGCTGCATGTAATGGACTATGCATCATCTTCCATTTTTGATCAATTAAATCCCATATCTCCTAGTAATCAGCTTCCACATTATTAAAAGCACTTGCAATGGTCTTTTTGCAACGATCAATGCTTTCATAAACAAAACTCATACAAGGTTTGTCACCATCAACCATGCGGAGCACATTAACAATTGGGCCACATATTTTTAAAACCTTGTTTGCATTTTCCCAAAAGCCATTATTGAGCACTATTTGTTCAACATTTTTCCCCTTAGTTTCTTTTGAAAGAGTAGATCTCTCCCACTCAGTATTGCAAAAAACAGCTCTTAGGCTTGCTTTTTCCTCAACAACTCTTTTCAGAGTAATATAAAAAGTGGAAAACCTTGTATCACAAGGCCTCAACAACTCTTTTGATGCATTCTTCCTATATATGCTCAAAGTGAGATGATGGTTGATGATGAAGTTTGCAATTGTTTTGGGTCTTCGGATTGTCTCATTGTTAAAATTGGGAACTAGAGCCAAACTCCATGTGGATCCCTCTCATCGGGAGGTGTAGGATTGATTTAAAGATCATTCGATTCCGATAAGTATTCATGGAGATATGAATTTATTTGTGTTATGGGACAATTCGTCAAGGTCGGCCAACAACCAAATAAACCCCTCATGTGCTCAACGTTTTTGTATAAATAGAAGAGGTCCTCAAGTCATTTGGCCTCACTCACACTCTTGTGATCTCTCTCTTCATTCTATTTTGGGTTTTATGAAAGAGAGATCTAAAGGGAGTGCCCTAGTCTAATACGTTGTCCTAATGAAGATCAAATCACATCCATGGAAGTAAAGGCTATACGCTGCCCTAGACCCTAACGCTATCATGGAGGAGTCCTATACACAGCGTCTTATACGCGGCCATGGAGAGCCCTAATTACAGTCAGAGAGCAGCCCTAGACATGGAGGAGAAAGGGTTTTCTAGGAGTGTCTACGCTGCCCTAACTTACAGTCAAATGCAGTCACGGAAACACGGTTACGAGAGGCTAAACGCAGGTCTATAAGAGATCCTAAGATGTTGTCCTTAAATGCCCTAAGCGCTGTCCTAGGAGAAGTCATCTTGTTAAGTTATGGTATGTTCTATGCTTATAACAGTTTACTTCTTTTTCTTATTATATTCCACAGATTAGCAATCACATGTACCTAAAGTAAAGTGCAGATAGAACATTAAACGATCGACAGAAAACAAGTCAAGACAAGAGACACAAGATGTGGCGGCTAGCCAGGGACAAACCCCACAATGTGTGGGGAAACCCTTTGATCAAATCTTCTTTTATCTTCAATAATTTAGCAGAGAGAAATAGTACAATAAATCTGATTCATATCAGCAGTAGCAAACCCTAGATCAGCAACATGAGCATTAGCGGCTTCATCATCAAACTAGGGCAGACGATATCTCACAAACTGACCGTCGGATTGGCTTGATTCCACCACCAAAAGTTGCGGCTTCTAGAGGAGGTTCAGATGAACCTACAGTGCAGTTCAGATGAGGAGATCTTCTAGTCCACGCAGATCAATCTTTACTTCTGCAGTTGCAGCGTCAGTTTCGGCAGTTTCTGGCTTCAAAATAGGGCAGTCGATATCTTGCAAACCGTCCGTCGGATTGACTTGATTCCACCACCAAAAGTTGCGGCTTTCAGAGGAGATCCAGATGGACCTACAGTGCAGTTCTAAGGAGGAGATCTGATGGTCAACGCTGGTCAAACTTTGGATCTGCAGTTGCAGCTTCAAATTCAACAGCTTCCGGCTTCACATGTGTGAGAGAGAGACCCTTTTCTGTGCAATAGAGAAGAGACTCATTTCTGCGCAGTAGAGAGAGAGAAATGTGATGAGATGAGTGAGTCCAAATGAGGAAAAGTCCTCTTATATTTATACACAACATTGGTGTTTTAATAGATGCGACTGTTGGGCTTCTGAACCTACATGAGTTGTAGGTCGGCTTGACAATAATTCCATAATAAAAATAAATTCATATCTCCATGAATACTTATTGGAATCGGATGATCTTTATATCAATCCTACACCTCTCGACGAAAGGAATCTAATAAAAATATTATCAGCCATGAATAAAATGACCCACATGAAGTTTTTCCCTAGTTGCCAATTTTAACACTTCCTCTCAACTAGGGAGAACTTCATCTGCAATCTGATTATCGGTTGTTACTATTCATCCATCAAATGCACTACCCTGTACAGCCTGTCCCTTGTCCTGCTCTGCTCTATTCTGCCTGTTCTGCTTTGTCTTGTTGTATTGATCTATATTGTTTTGCTCTGTTCTGCTCTGCTCTTGCATTATTCTGTTCTGCTCTGCTTTTATCCGAATTATGAAGAAGAAGAAATGATGGAGGATGTATCATACTGACTCAAAGTCAGTCTCAGAGTATGTACCACTGGTCCCAGACCAGTCTCAACCAACCTGAAGTCAGCGTCATAGTGAGTACAACTCCACTGGTCCTAGACCAGTATCATCCTCCACTGACTCAAAGTCAGTCTCAGAGTACGTACCACTGGTCCCAGACCAATCTCAACCGACCCGAAGTCAGCTTCATAGTAAGTATCACTCCTACCACTGGTCCCAGACCAGTATCGCAGTCTCAGAAAGTGTACCACTAGTCCCAGACCAGTCTCAACTGACCCGAAGTCAGCGTCATAGTATGTACCACTCTCACTGGTCCCAGACCAGTACTGCACTGACACGAAGTCAGTCTCAGAGTATGTACCACTGGTCCCAGACCAGTCTCAACCGACCCGAAGTCAGTGTCATAGTATGGTACAACTCCTACCACTGGTCCCAGACCAGTATCATTGATCCCAGATCAATGGAGGTCGTCCTAGCGTAGGGAGTATGGTAGATACAACGATGCGTCCATCGGTACTATTATGGTCCCTAACTTCATTTCCCTGCTCATTGATCAGATGAGAGGTACTTCCCATGAGTCCCAGACTGCATGGGTAGGATGCCTCGACCAGAGAACTAATCAATCCTGTCCTCATAGGAGAATACATCAATCCTGCTATAATCGCCATGGAGAACACATCAATCCAGGCCGCCATGGAGAACACATCAATCCAAGCCTCACAGGAGAACACATCAATCCTGCTACAATTGCCATGGAGAACACATCAATCCAGGCCTCACAGGAGAACACATCAATCCTGCTACAATGTCACCACGGGGTGTACATGTATACCACCAGGGGATAGTGAATCATCCTATGGTCATATGCTACTCCAAGAAGCACCCCGCACCCCCCTGGAGCTCCCAGAGGTCAATGCATCATACATGACCCTCATCGGAGGGTCTTTGAACAACTCCAAGTTGTTCTCGGAAAGTCATAAATTTTACTTTCCCAAGGGGTTTTGTCAGAATGTCGGCGACCTGTTAATCTGTACTGATATGATGGAGCCTTATAGCTCCCCGCTGCACCATATCTCGAATATAGTGGTATCTAATATCGATATGCTTGGAGCGATCATGAAATACGGGATTCTCTGACAAACGAATCCCACTCTAGTTGTCACAAAGGATCACGGTGGTATCCAATGTAAATCCAAACAGCTCACTGAAGAGCTTTCGCAACCAAACTGCCTCACAGGAAGCCATGCTGGCAGCAATATACTCTGCTTTGGCGGTGCTCAAGGCCACCGACTTCTGCTTCCTGCTCATCCAGGATATCGAAGCAGATCCCAAGGAGAAACAACACCTGGAAGTGCTCTTATGGTCCTCCACATTGCCTGCCCAGTCAGCATCTGTGTATCCAAATAGTCTCACATCTCCAGCAGTGTATCTTAACCCATAAGTGATAGTGCCACGAAGATATCTCAGCAGATTCTTGGCACCAATCCAATGTATGTGGTGGGGTTCAACCATATGTTGACTCAACGTGTTGACTGCGAAGCATATATCTGGACGAGAGTTCACTAAGAACATTAATGCTCCAACAAGTTGCCAATACTCGGTAGCATTTCATAAAACAGGTCCAGCAGCACTACCGCTTAACTTCTTGAAGTCAAGCTCCATCGGGGTAGTTAAAGGCTTGCAGTCCACCATACCGAATCTTTCCAATATCTTCACCACATATTTTCCTTGAGATAGGAAAGTTTCTCCTGACTTTTACCACACTTCAAGTCCTAGGAAATAATGCATCAGTCCGAGGTCCTTCATTTCAAATTCAGAAGCCAACTCCCTCTTACATTTGAGAATGAGAGGGTATGCACCTGTTAAAAAGAGGTCATCCACATACAAGACCAGTATGAGAGGTTTATCATCTTCAACCTTAAAGTAAAGGTTAGGATCGGCTTCACTCCTAGTGAATCCCAGCTTCATCAAGTAGTTGTCGATCCTCTCATACCATGCTCGGGATGCTTGCTTCAGCCCATAGAGAGCCTTCTTCAACTTGCATACATGAGATTTCTGATCATAAATTTCAAATCCTTCGGGTTGCTCCACGTAGACCTCTTCTTTGATCGAGCCGTGCAAGAACGCAGTCTTGACATCCATCTGATATAGGTTCCATCCTTGTGAAGCGGCAAGGGCTATGATCGAGCGGATGGTCGTATATCTGGCAACAGGTGCAAATATCTCATCATAGTCTATACCTTCCTTCTGGGAGAAACCACGAGCAACAAAACGAGCTTTATACTTTTCCGTACTTCCGTCTGCTGCATGCTTTATCTTGTAAAGCCATTTGGAAGTAACAACTGTCTTGTCCTGAGGTCTAGGAACTACTTCTCAGACATCATTCTTCATGATAGACTCATATTCTTCGGTCATAGCATCCTTCCATACTTGATGCTTGACGACATCTGAGAATGATGAAGGCTCATTTGATATGATCGTGCTCATGATGGTCAGGTATCCCTGATACCTATTAGGTTTCTTACTTTCACGAAAGGTTCCTCAGGGTGCAGCATGTCCTTCAGCATCATCAAGTAGCCCCCTAAGCCATGAAGGCCTCTTCCTAGAAGAGGAAGGCTCATGTGGAGGAGGATCAATCGGATCCATGGGTTCTTCTACATCAGGCATTGATTCATCATCCTTTTTCTTTCAGTTCCCTGGTGTCGGCTTCTTGAGAGCTCCTCAAAGACAGAAGATTGTTCACCTTGCTAAGAGCCATATCTTCGTCAAAGGTGACATCATGACTAATTACGACTTCCCTTTGACCGGCTACATAGATTCTATAGCCTTTAGTATTTTCACCATAGCCCACGAAAATTCCTTTCTTTCCAGATGCACCCAATTTATTTCTTTTCTCTTTCGGCACATGAAAATATACAGGGCTTCCAAAAATTCTAAAATGAGAAACACCAGGTTTCTTATCGATGAACTTTTCTTTAGGAGTCTTGGAACCCAATGCTTGATGAGGGCATCGATTTTGTACATATACGGCAGTGTTTGCAACTTTAGCCCATAGAAACTTCGGAAGTCTTTGATCATGTAGCATGGCTCGGACAACGTCCATAATTGTGCAGTTCTTCCTTTCTTCCTTTTTCAAGAAGTATATCCAGGTCTTTCGAGAATAGTCATCAATAAAAGTGAGATAATATGAATATCCTCCCAAGGAGTTCACAAGCATCATACCAGATATGTTTGAGTGAACTAGTTGTAATATATCGGAGGTCTTGCTTTGACTTGAAGGGAATGGTCCCCTTTTGAGCTTTCCTTTGGCACATCCCGGACATACACTTTCTTTCTCTACTTGGAATTCGGGCATCCCTGTTACCATCTGTCTTAAATCGGGTAGAGCTTTGTAATGAAGGTGGGCAAACCTCCGATGCCAAAGTTCGGACTGAAGAGTTGTGTCACAAGACATGACACCTAGCGAACTTCCACCGACCTGATATAAAGAATCAACTCGAAACCCAAGAGTGAAAGCATCTTTAACACTATTTTTCCATATACATACCTTGCCATCGCTGAAGGTTACCTTGTAGCCTTTGTCTTCCATTGCCGAGATGGATACCAGGTTCTTTTTGAGATCAGGTACATATAATACATCTTGTAAGTGAATCGTATTACCTTGATTCAATTTGAGAGAAACATTGCCTACACCTTTCACGGGGTATTTCATGTCATCTCCAAGGACAATTTCCAGGTTAGTTTCTTTCTCTACCAGATTATGGAGTACTTATTTGTAACCAGTGAAGTGTCTTGAGGCACCACTATCAATGAGCCAAATTCCCATTGAGTCTGAAGGAGCGGAGGTAGATAGAGCAGCTGGTAGATAATATTCAGCCTGCTTATTGTCAACAGTGTTAGATTCATACCTGGAATTTCTAGCCTTCTTGAATGGTTGCCCTCTTCCTTGATTTCCAGCATTCCTTTTACCTTTGCTGTTGAATTTTCCATTTCTTTGATTACCATGAGAGGGATTTTGATCATCGTCATGGTGAGAGTCCTTTCTATCAAGGCATTCCCTTGCATAGTGACCTGCTTTATTGCAAATGAAACATCGTCATTTTCTTCCACCCTTACATCCAGTCTTCTTTTCGATTTAGACCCAGAATTATTTCTTTTCTTAGCATGAGAAGAAAAAGCAGCAGGAGGACCTTTAGGCAAGGAAATTTCTTGCTCTTCTACCCTTGTTTCTTCTTGAATGCATCTAGCCATTAATTCCTCGAAACCAGGAATTACATTATTGTTCAGAAGAGTAATCCTGAACACATACCATTCGAATGGTAATCCTCCAAGAGTTGTGAGTGCCATTTCTCTGTCAGTAATAGTCTCCCCAATAGATAGGAGATTGTTCTTGATCTCGGTGATTCTTAAGAAGCATGCTTGCATACTCTCATCTTTACCCTTCTTGATTTACCTCAGCTTATTTCTAAGAAACAAAACTTGATTTGCATCATTAACTTTAAATAAACTCACCAGTCTATCGTAGATTTCCTTGGAGGTGTCTAGATCAAAGATGTAGGCCACCAAGCGCTTGTCGATAGAGTCCCGGATGATCTTCTTCGCTTTAATTTCTCCATTCTTCCATTTGTTTTTGGCAATAGGAGGAGCATTTGATGGAGGCTCAACAATATTGCCTCTCACATGATCCAACACTCCTTGATCCTCAAGGGTTAGATCGATAGACATCTTCCATCCGTGATAGTCAGCTTTCTCACGGAGCTTGTCTTCGGCAAGAAAGAGTGTTGAGGACCCCATCATTCTTTTAGGATAGCTTTGCCAATCTTCTCTTCAGTGATTGCTCTTGCTCTTGCTTGGGCTTTGTCTTCACCTCAGCTTCGATCCCATGTTAAGTTATGGTATGTTCTATGCTTATAACAGTTTACTTCTTTTTCTTATTATATTCCACATATTAGCAATCACATGTACATAAATTAAAGTGCAGATAGAACATTAAATAATCGACAGAAAACAAGCCAAGACAAGAGACACAAGATGTGGCGGCTAGCCAGGGACAAACCCCACAATTGGTGGGGAAACCCTTTGATCAAATCTTCTTTTATCTTCAATAATTCAACAGAGAGAAATAGTACAATAAATCTGACTCATATCAGCAGTAGCAAACCCTAGATCAACAGCATCAGCATTAGCAGCGTCATCATCAAACTAGGGCAGACGATATCTCACAAACTGACCATCGGATCGGCTTGATTCCACCACCAAAAGTTGCGGCTTCCAGAGGAGGTTCAGATGAACCTACAACGCAGTTCAGATGAGGAGATCTTCTAGTCCACGCAGGTCAATCTTTACTTCTACAGTTGCAGCTTCAGTTTCGGCAGTTTCCGGCTTCAAACTAGGGCAGTCGATATCTTGCAAACCGTCCATTAGATTGACTTCATTCCACCACCAAAAGTTGCAGCTTTCAGAGGAGATCCAGATGGACCTACAACGCAGTTCTAAGGAGGAGATCTGATGGTCAACGCTGGTCAAACTTTGGATCTGCAGTTGCAGCTTCAGGTTCAACAACTTCCGGCTTCACATGTGTGAGAGAGAGACCCTTTTCTGCGCAGTAGAGAAGAGACTCATTTCTGCGCAGTAGAGAGAGAGAGATGTGATGAGATGAGTGAGTCCAAATGAGGAAAAGTCCTCTTATATTTATACACAACGTTGGTGTTTGAATAGATGCGATTGTTAGGCTTCTGAGCCTATATGAGTTGTAGGTCGGCTTGATAATAATTCCATAATCAAAATAAATTCATATCTCCATGAATTCTTATCGGAATCGGATAATCTTTATATCAATCCTACACCTCTCGACGAGAGGAATCTAATAAAAATATTATCAGCCATGAATAAGATGACCCACATGAAGTTTTTCCCTGGTTGCCAATTTTAACACATCTAGACGCAAAGGAAGGAGGGTCTTGTTATGTGCTAGCCGCAGAAAATAGGAGGACTAATGCAGCCCTCTAAATGCAGTTGAATGACTTGTAGAGGAGACCTAACTCTATGGAAGGCAGGCCTTAAAAGCTGTCAAGAAAGGGCTCCTAAACACAGTCAATGTATGATCTAATATGCACTTATGGAGAGCACAGATCGGCTGATGTATGAGGCTCTAAACCGCAGTCTCAAGAGGTCTCTATGGTGCCCTAGGACGCAGTCATATATGCTGCAACAGGAGGCACATATATGTAATAAAGGAGAGGCCTTAATCCGCAGTAAAAGGGAGAATCTAGCCACCATCAAGGAGACCTAAGAAGAGGCTCCTATCCGTTGTCCTGAAAGTGTCCTTAACGTTGGCCAAGGTGAAGCCATCGTAGAAAAGAGAAACCTTAGCAGCAATGAGGAGGTCTGGCCGCAGACTTATGGAAGACCCATGAACTGTCTCTCATCCATAGCTAGAACAGCTAGAAGGGTTGCTAAGTCACAGCCGAAGGAAGCTTCAGCATAACTGTAGGTGATAGCTCAATGTTGTAGATGTTAGTACTATGATAAAGGCTATTCCAGGTATGAGAATGCTTGCAAGTGGAAGTCACAGTCATAAGGTAAACTTGTGTGATGAAGGAGTCTGCACTCAGACTTATCTCAGACCATGTAAGGCTAGCTTCAAATGACTGGATGCTAACATTCTGAAGCATTGATGATTTTAAAGACAATTACTTTTGTGTTGCTTTGTGCTAGGCCATAGGCCATAGCATCATAGCATGGGTCTCTTAGAGCTGCTATATTAGTCAAAGATTATGAAGGAAGATTAATACAGCCACAGGTGCCCTCATCAGATCAACAGCTCTTCACTGTCAAGGGACATGCTACAATTCTATCATTGATTGAAGACAGTGATGGCAATTCAGGATTGCATCTTAGATTAGTCATCATTAACAGAATGATGGACTTAATTTTAGGTATGTTCTATGCTTAGAGCAATTTATTTTAATTTTCACAGTTAGCTCAATATCTTTTCCAGATTAGCAATCACATCAGCATTAAAGTAAACTGCAGATAGAACATAAACATAAATCGCAGAAGACAAGCCAAGAAAAGAGGACACAAGATGTGGCGCTAGCCAGGGACAAACCCCAATGTGGGGAAACCCTTGATCAATTCTTCTTATATGTTCTTCAATAGTTCAGCAAAGAGAGAGATAGTGCGTTTACAACAGAAGTCAACACTTTGACTTATCTAGATAAGAACATAGATCATCTCTAAGAAGATGATACATGAAATCAGTTGAAGACATGTTGCATCAACTGATTCTCCAAGGTGACTCCTTCACCTATCGTTGTGTTGCGTCATCATGCTGCACCTCACCGTGTTACACCCATCATCACTATGATGCATCTCATCATGCTTCATTAATCATGACTGTACCCATCACTGTACTGCATTATGTGCCATTGCCGCACCATGTTGCCATACTGACCTATGCACTGACTGCATCTTGCTTGCTTGTTGTCCCTAGCATGCTTGTTGTCTTTTGCATGCTAGTTGTCCCTTGCATGCTAGCTGTAACATTGCATGCTTGGTGTATTTGCTGCTAAGTACCATACAACTGTCCCAATGTTAGTTGGTTGTCCCTTGCATGTTGCTCTCCTTCGGAGATAGATGCTCTCGCTATTCCAACAGTTTCGGCAATTTCGGCTATCCCGGTAGTTCTAGCAGTTCCGGCTTTTCCCAGCAGTTCTGGCTTATGCCCTCAGCGTTAGCTTTCCCGGCTGTTCCGGTTGTTCTCGGCAGTTCCGACTATTCCCGACAGTTCCAACAATTCCAGCAATTCCGGCTATCCCCAGCAGTTCCAGCAATTCCAACAATTCCAGCAGTTCCGGCAATTCCGGCAATTCTGGCTATTCCCGACAGTTCCGGCTATTCCCGACAGTTCCAGCAGTTCTGGCTTTTCCCAGTAGTTACGGCAGTTCCAGCGTTTCTTGGCAATTCTGACAATTTCAGCTTTTCCTGGCAGTTCCTGCAGTCCCCGACAATTCCAGCTTCTGCCCTCTACATCAACTTTCCCGGCTGTTCCAGCAGTTCCGGATGTTCCCGGCAGTTCCAACTATTCCCGGCAATTCCGACAGTTCCGGCAATTCTCGGCAGTTCCAGCAATTCCGACAATTCTGGCTATTCCCAGCAGTTCCGGCAATTCCCGGCTATTCCCGACAATTTCGACAGTTCCGGCTATTCCCGGCAATTCCGGCAATTCCAACTATTCCGGCTATTTCCGGCAGTTCTGGCAATTCCCATCAGTTCTGACAGTTCCAGCAATTCCGGCTATTCCCGGCAGTTCCAGCAATTCCGGCTTCTACCCTCTGGAATAGGGCAGTGTTATCCCTTAGGATCTCTCCTCCTACTAAAACCCAAAGACAAGTAGAGAGGAAGAGATCTCAAGTGTTTTGAAATGACTTGAAAGCCACCTCTATTTACACTAAAACGTTAAGCACAAGTGGGGTTTATTTGGTTGCTGGCTGACCTTGACGAATTGACCCATAACACAAATAAATTCATATCTCCATGAATACTTATCGGAATCGGATGATCTTTAGATCAATCCTACACCTCTCGATGAGAAGGATCCAAGAAAAATATCAGCTTCCATTAATAAGATGACCCACATGGAGTTTGGCCCTAGTTGTCAATTTTAACACTGTTGTTGTCATAAAATCTCAAATTTATGTATATGTACTCTCTCTCTCTCTCTGTTGAACTATTGAAGAACATATAAGAAGAATTGATCAAGGGTTTCCCCACATTGGGGTTTGTCCCTGGCTAGCGCCACATCTTGTGTGCTCTTGTCTTCTGTGATTTATGTTTATGTTCTATTTGCAGTTTACTTTAATGTTGATGTGATTGCTAATCTGGAAACGATATTGAGCTAACTGTGAAAATTGAAATAAATTGCTCTAAGCATAGAACATACCTAGACTTAACACTCATTGACCGAAGGAAATTTGGCTAAGTCATGCAACATTAAATCCAAGCAATGAGTTGCAAAAGAGATCGAATAAATGTGATTACACTTTTCCATAATCAGCGTCCCTGCACCAACGGAATTTGATGCATTATCTGTAATAACATGGACCACATTTTTCTCCCCAACCTCTTGAATTGCTTCATCCAAAATTCCAAAAATAAATTCTGATGTCTTCACTCGATCCATTGCATTTACTGCCTTCAAGAAAAGTGCCCCTTGAGGACTATAAACAAGCACATTGATCAATGGGCGATGACACAAATCTGACCAACCATCGTTCAAAATTGTGCATCCTCTAAGCTTCCAAGACTCTTTAATGTGAACCAACTTTCCTATCACTCTGTCTTTTGTTTTCTTTAGCAAAGTTGTCCTTAAAGCTTCACATCCAGGAGGAACATAGCCCTTCCCAAAATCAATCCTTTTTTAATTACATTTTTAAAATATGGACTCCTCGATCCATTGCATTTACTGCCTTCAAGAAAAGTACCCCTTGAGGACTATAAACAAGCACATTGATCAATGGGCGATGACACGAATCCGACCAACCATCATTCAAAATTGTGCATCCTATAAGCTTCCAAGACTCTTTAATGTGAACCAACTTTCCTATCACTCTGTCTTTTGTTTTCTTTAGCAAAGTTGTCCTTAAAGCTTCACATCCAGGAGGAACATAGCCCTTCCCAAAATCAATGGTTTTTTTAATTACATTTTTTAAATATGGACTCCTCACCACATTAAAGGGAATTACACATGCATAAAAGAATTCCGCAACAACATCATCAACTTCTTGTCTCTCAACAAGTTTCCAGAATTGATTTAATGTTTTGGCTCCACATGTTTTTACTTGAGTAGAACTTGATCCACCAATGGTTGAGATTGAATTAATTATGTTGGAGGAAGGCATGGCAATCTCCCTCTCAATTCGCTGCCTCTTATTTTCCCTTTTCTCCTTTTCCATCTTTGAAGTGAAATAGTCTTTCTCCACTGCGGCTTTTTGTTCATCAGAGATCTTATTGCAGCCTTCAACACCACCTCCACTTCCATTGCTAGTACTGAGAAGGTGATCCACTGCTCTAGTTAAAGAGCCAGTGAATTGATGTCCATACAGCTGACACAAAAGATTTTTCCCCTCTTTTTAACAAAATTCCATGCTACAGCAGTTGATTTTGGGGGTGCCATTGAAATTTGAAGGTTCTGAACTTCTAATTGTTGAAGACTGAGGTGAAGGCTTGAACCCTGAAATGTCTGCAATTTTTTTTTAATTTACATTTTAATTAGTTTTATATTTTTTTCGTAGAATGAAATTATGAAACTATAATTTATAAAATAAATTTAAAGAATCTGGATCTCTCAGGCTGAACCCTGAGAGTCTAAACACTATACTAAAAAAACTAGTAAATTGTAATTTGTGACTTACTGATAAATTGTATTTAACTGATAAAAAACTAGTAAATTGTATTTAACTGATAAAAGAAAATGTGTATTTTAATTTTGGACTTACCTGGAGGCTGGAGTCTGGACAGTGTGGCTCGCTGAAGGCTACCTGAAGGTTTCTTACAGGACGGGGAGACTGGAGTCTGGACGTTGTCAGCCCGTTGTGCAGTGTGCGCTCGCCGCTCAGTGTTGTCACTGGTCAGTGGCGGCTCACTGCTCTGTCAGTGGTCACGGACTCACGAGAGGGTCGAGTTTGTGTATGCGTGTAGCGTCTCTGTCAGTGGTCACAAGAGAGACGAGTTTGTGTATGCGTGCAACATTGTGCGAGTTGTGGAATGAAACAAATAAAAACTCGCGGAGAGCGACGCTATGCCTGTCACTGTGTTTTGGATTTGTGAAATAAAACAAAACAAAACCCACGGGAGAGCGACGTTGTCACTGTGTTTTGATTTGTGAAATAAAACAAAACCAAACCCACCCTCCACAGCATACATAGACAACAACATTTTTTTTAAACAATGAAAAAAATGAAACCCTAACTCAAACGGGCCCGCATAAAAATCATTTTTTTGAAACTGGATTAAATCGAACCTCAACGAACTTAATGGCGAATTTAATTCAAATTTAATGAAGTTTGGCGATTAAGTTTGGGGTTCGAATTCAGGTTTGATTTCGCCATTTTGTTCAATGAACTTGATCGAACAAATTCGAATTCGGTTGAAGTTCGGCGAATTTCGAATCCCTAGGATTAAATTTGCCGAACCCGGTGACTTAGGCACAGAGGCTAGGGAGGTAATTTCAGAAGCAAAAAATAGTTGTGGAGTGAGAGAAAATTCTCACGATAATTTTGCCAATATTTTCCTCAGATTAGATTGCCAATTGGGCATCTAAATTATTGTAGTCAAAATTGTTGTTGAAGAATAATAATAAAACCCTCATCTGTTGCATCAGTTTTCCCACATTGAGTTTTTCCAGGGACAATTGTCCAAAAATAACTATGTCAAAATTCTTGTGCGCTAGAATTTCTTAGTTTTCAGTATTTTATTTTCCGCAATACTTTTATGGTGAAAATTGCAGTGGTGATTTTATTTGTTGTTTGTCGTAGCAAATAAACTACATAATTAAGTTTTCAATTAGAAAAATAATTTCTAGTTGCTACAATGGATAAAAATTTCACAGGTATCAAAGAACAGTTGATTAGCCGGAGAGCTCAAGAAAATGAAGGAAAGAAATTTTGTTACTCAACAAGGGCAGCAGGCTGAAATTCCCAGGGGAAGCGCTGTGTTTTGCCAGGAGGACGAGTTGCTTGAGGAAAGACCGATTTTTCTGAGGGGCAGAAAAATTCGATCCTTCAAGATCAAGTGATTCCAAAGGCAGAGGGAGTAGCATAGTACTTTCGTTGGGCGGATCTCTAGATGGACGCAGAGGGTTTTGTAGCAGTTTGCTAGAGCAGAGCCAACTTCGGGGTGGAAAATAGGAATAGCACACTATAAATTCTTCAGCATAACCATGGACAGAAGTAACATTCAGGAGACTTCAAATTTGTCTTCCAGATTGGAGGACGAATTTGCTTGCTTAGTAGGATCAGCCTCACAGGGAGTCTGGTATATAGGCAGTGGAGCATCAGCTCACATGACAAGGGTTAGAGAATATTTCTCTAGCTACAAAGAGGAGCAAATGGCCTTCCAGATTACTATGGGAAACAGAACGAAATGTACTATAGTAGGGAGAGGTACCATAGATTTTCAGAGGGAGTCAAGAGCAAGCACCAACACTACAGATGTATTGCATGTGCCAGGATTGGGTATGCACCTCATTTCAATATCCCAGTCACAGGACAAGGGGTATGATATTCACTTCATAGGGAAGAAAGTGTATGTCAAACACCCAAGCTGGAAAAAGGTAAGACAGATTGGAGTTCGAAGTAACAGATTGTAACAGTTACAGATTGATTCTCCAATGGCACTAATAGGCAGTGACAGTAGCAGTGGGAAGGAGCTAAAACAGTTATGGCAAAGGAGATAGGGACATCTATGTTAGTTTTTGTAGCATCGGATGTGTTATAGCCACGAAATTTAGTGGAGAGGCTAAAATACATGTATTCTCCAAAACCCGGAAATCATTTCTGAAAACTCCACCTAGAGACAATTTAATTAAAATAATTAATCTTTTTTTTAATGTTTCCTAAGTCTAAACTTAGGAAATTTTATTAATTAAAGGGCATTAATTAAGTCATGGTGAGAATATTCTAGAAGAAGACATGGATCAAGTTCTAGTTAATCTTAGCCATCGATTATGTTTTAATCTTGGTCGTTGATGTCTCAATGAGAGATTATAAGAAGAAATTCGATGGGGGTTGAAGAACACGCCTTGAGCCACCAGCAGTTCGAATTTACTAGCAGATCGAACTCCAGAGTAGCAGCGCTGAGTTGACGGAGAGAGAGCTAGGGAGATCGAAGCAATGAGAGAAGGATCGAGACAGTAAGGCCGAAGGGAGATTTTCCAGTCCGATGAGTGCATTGCAGAGAGGCAGCGTAGTGCTTCAGAGGGGATCCGTATTTCGTTGGGGAGAAGAAGTGATTCAATGCCAGAAACCGGAGAGGGATCCTGGAGGCCAGGAGAGTATATCCTCCAAACAGTAGCTGATCAGATAACAAGAGAGACGCAGTACTGCATAGGTTGACGAATGGACTGCGTAGAGGCAGCAGACAGCAGCTCATGTTGAGCCAAGGTCAATGTTGGATCACCATTGGGAGTGAGATTTTTCTCACTCCCCTTATTGTCAGTCATTTCTTTGTATGGATTGCTAGATTTGAGCATCCATAGTTTTGTACTCAACTATACTACTACATAATAATAAAACCCTCAGATGTTGCACCAGTTTTCCCGAGAAGGGTTTTTCCAAGTACATTGGTCCAAAACTAACTGTGTATTTGTGTGTGTGGGCATCTATTCTTCCATCGTTTTTATTTCTTGCACAGTGTTTTATTTGTGAAGGTTGCAGTGTATTAGTTTCAATATTTACCATAGGATGCAGTAAATAATTTGTTTAGATCATTTAACAAATAGAAAAAACTTAATCAGTTGCTGCAGTAGCATTCGGGGTTTTTCGAATTTTCACATCGTATCAGAGCACAGATCATAAGCTGTAATATCCCTTATCAGCAATATTCCTCAACACAAGCAAACTCCAACTAGAGGTGGGCTGGGAGGGCATTTACCAGATATGTCGCCTCTGAAAAGAGGACGACATCTGGAGGCTACCTGGCCCTTTCCAGACTCTGTCTAAGAGTATAGGAGAAAACACACAAGTGGTATAATAGTCGGGAAGCTCAAAGAGATAAAATAACAATGGTGCAACATATAACAATATAACCATAAGCAAATACTCAAGAAATGCAGACAGGAACGCTAAGCCATTTTATTATACTGAGTAATAGAATGGGTACAGGAGGTGATTAGAAAGAAGAGACCTCGACTTGCACAAGGCAAGTGAAGAAATACACTCAGAATAGCAAAGGAATGGCCTCTCTCTGAACTGCATCCAAGCTGCTGGAGAACTATCGTGCTACTGCTGCTGCTAGAAATCAAATGAGGATTTGGGGCTGTTCCCCGCCTCAGAAAATGTTGAAACTCTGGAATCGGATTCTACTCAGAAAACCCAAAAAAACCCAAAGAGCCTTTCTGAAATGGCCAACCCCCGAAAATTGCCCCCTTGAGGACCCACGCAATCCCTCAAGGCTCTGCGCTGCTGCTGAAATGAACCCACCACAACTCTGTCTGAAACTTAGCCAAAATCCCCCAATATGCAAGGGTTGATCCCCTGCTCAACCTCCCAACACAAATCCCCCTGCAAAGCCTCAATCCAGAACTACTCGCAGGAAGAACTGCGCCATCCCTCTCAAGACTGCGCAGTCATCCAAGATGCTCAATCCTCTTGCCAAAATGCTGATCAAACTACTGCAAAAATACTGACTGAAATACCTTGCCCGAGCAGGCACTCGAATTCCCCCGGGGCTAAGGGTGAGATCTCTGAACGGAGACACTCAATGCACTAAACAGTGTTGCAGACTAGCTAAACAGCCAGCGTGCTCTAAGTCGAAGCAACTAGCTCAAATGCACATAATCGAATGCCAAAATGAGGAGGCTCCTCTCTCCTTTATAGCATTGGCCTCTCTCAATCCCAAGGCTCGCCTCCTCCAACGTAGCTTTCCTCTTGCCACGTGTTTCTCACCATCTGCGCAGTCACTCCATGTGTCTATGTGGGCCCCTCCTCTATGTGGTTCTTTGGCCCCCTTGGCTCACCTTTTAAGTTACAACGTTGTGCTACTAGGGAGTGTCTTTATGCAAGAAGTGAGTATGTCCCCCTCTCCTCACACTTTTATTTATAAACAACTATACAAGGCAAAATTGAGCAAAATCGAATATTCCAATTAGCCACGGCTAATTAAGAATATTATAGTCTCCCCCAGCAAAATGTCGCTTGTCCTCAAACAACTGAAGTGATGGATGCTGCAAGATCTTCTCACTCTCCCAAGTGGCATCCTCATCTGGTAAATTCTTCCACCTCACCAAGAATTCCCGAACTGTCTTGCTCCGCAGCCGCCTCTCCCTAGTATCAATAATAGCCTCTGGCTGTAACACCAAATGCCCCTCATCATCCGTAGGTGGTAGCTCATCTGTCGCTGTCACATGCTGCCCCAATGCCTTCTTCAGGCATGATACATGAAATAAGTTATGAATCTTGCTGCCTTGGGGCAGCTCCAACTCATATGCAACCTGTCCAATCCTGCGTATCACCCTGTATGGCCCATAAAAGCGGGGCTTGAGCTTCTCAGCCCCCTTCTGCTTCAGTGTCGTCTGTCGATATGGCTGTAATTGTAGGTAGACCAGGTCCCCTGCCTCAAACTGTCTCTCCACCCGACCCCTATTAGCATACAGCGTCTGCTGGTTCTGCACTGTAGCCATATTATCCTTGAGAGCTCGGAGAATATCCTGACTCTCTTGGATCCAAATCTTGGCTCTCGGAGCCTTGCTAGCACCAAACATCACGTCAGCAAAAGATAAAGGATGATATCCATACAAAGCATAGAATGGTGACATACCAATGGACATGTGATGTGTAGTGTTGTAGCAGTACTCCCCCAGATGCAGCCATTTCAGCCATGCCCTCTGCTGCCCACTGACATAGTTACGCAAGTAGCCCTCCAGCCACTTGTTAACTATCTTTGACTGCCCGTCTGTCTGTGGGTGATAACTGGTACTTGGTGTCAACTCCGTCCCCACCAACTGGAAAAGCTCCTGCCAAAACCCGCCCATGAAATGGCTATCCCTGTCACTGATGATGGTCTTAGGAAGACCATTTAGTCTGAAGACCTCTCTGAAGAACAGCTCGGCCACCTGTGCTGCTGGGTAGTGTGCGGGTATGGCAAAAAAATGTGCGTACTTTGTCAGTCGATCAACGACGACAAAGATACAATCCTTGCCCTGCACCATGGGCAACCCTGTGATGAAGTCCATCAAAATACTCTCCCATTTCTCCTCTGGAATGGGAAGAGGTTGCAATAATCCTGCGAGATGGCTCATCTCCCCCTTGTTCCTCTGGCAAACATCGCACTCCCAAACATGCTGGAGTATGTCCTCCTTGAGGCCCTTCCATGAGAACCTCTTCCTAATGGCCCTGTAGGTTTTGGTAAACCCCTGATGACCTGCCAATGGTGAATCATGTGACGCCTGAAGTATCTTCTTCTTGAGCTGAGACCCCTCAGTCAAGAAGATCCGGTCCCTATAGTAGATGATCTCATCGACCACCTTGTACCTGTCATCCGTCACCTGCCCATCCAGAACCTCACATGCAAATCTGTCCTTGGAGTACTCTACTAAGAGTCGAGCCCTCCAGTCTGCGTCCAAGCTCATAAGAGACAACATGGCTGGCCTGCGTGAAAGGGCATCTACTACCACGTTGTTCTTACCCTTGACATACTCAATGTCAAAGTCATATGCTTGGATCTTGCTGATCCACTTCTGCTGCCTCTCCTGTAGCTACTTCTGCTCCAAAAAGAACTTGAGGCTGTTGTGATCAGTCCTCACCCTGAACCTGTTACCCACCAAATACTGTCAGTACTTAGCCAATGCATGCATGATGGCCAGCATCTCCTTGTCGTATATAGAATACAACCTCTCGTGCAGAAGGAGCTTCTGGCTCTCAAAGGCTATAGGGTGACCTCCCTGCATCAACACTGCGCTGATTCCCTCTCCCGACACATCACACTCCAAAACAAATGGCTGCATGAAATCCGGCAACACAAGCACTGGGCAGCTGCTCATAACCTCCTTGAGCCTATCGAAGGCCCGCTGCGCTGTATCCGACCAACTGAATGCCCCCTTTCTCGTCAAATCTGTCAGGGGTGCAGCAAGTTGTGAGAAACCCTTGACGAACTTCCAATAGTAAGTACAAATGCCAATGAATCCTCGAAGTTCCGTCACGTTTCTCAGCTCCGGCCAATCTCTGATGGCCCTGATCTTCTCCTCATGGACCCTCACTCCGTCCACTCCTATGATATGTCCCAAGTATAACATCTCCGTCAACCCGAACTCACATTTGGAGAGCTTGGCATAGAACTGCTGCTCCTCCAAGATGTGCAATACTGTCTCAATGTGCTGGAGATGCTCCTCCCAAGTCCTGCTGTAAATGAGGATATCATCAAAGAACACCAACACAAACTTCCTTAAGTGACTGTGGAAGATGTGATTCATGCAAGACTGGAATGTAGCTGGGGCGTCGGTTAGCCTGAAGGGCATCACCAAAAACTCAAAGTGCCCATAGTGACACCTGAAGGCGGTCTTGGGAATGTCCTGCTCCCTCACGCGAATCTGATGGTACCCAGGTCTCAAATTAATCTTTGAGAAAAACCGTGCTCCTCTCAACTCATCCATCAACTCATCGATCCTAGGTATGGGGTATCTGTTCTTGAGGGTCTTCTTGTTCAGGGCCTTGTAGTCAATGCACATCCTCAAGGTGTCGTACTTCTTCTTCACCAACACCATGGAAGAAGCAAAAGGACTCGTGCTCGACCGAATGTGCCCAAGAGCCAGCAACTCCTGAATGGCCCGCTCAATCTCATCTCGATAGGCCTTGGGATGCCTATAGGGGGTAGTAATCACTGCTTGTATTCCCTGCTCAAGCTCAATAGTGTGCTCAAACCCCCAATCCGGTGGCTGTCCCGGCAGAATCTCTCCAAATACTATGGCATACCGGTCAAGGATGGATTGTATCTCCGGGTGCACTGTCTGCCCTGTAGTCCCTGTCTCTGATGCACGCAGCTCTACTGCCCACTCTGTGTCTCCCTTCCGGAAGACTGCCTCCATCCGATGAGCCGAAACAGTCTGAGGCGGATATGTATGCTGTCCCTGTATCTTCTCATGCCTCCCTCTCTTCTCATCATCCCACTCCATCTCTAGGGTCTTCCAATCTGTCGTAACCTTCCCTAGAGTGATGAGCCATTGAACACCCAGTATCATGTTGGTGTCCGGAATATCGACCACAAAAAAGTGGTCAGTCAATGTGTAAGTGCCCATCGTCACGAATAACTCTGGTACATAACGTGCGCACACCATGGTCTGATCTCCTGGGACCAAAACTGAAAACCCATCGAAGCTCTCTGTCTGTATACCTCTCCGCTCGACAATTTGTGCATCGATGAAGTTGTGGGTTGCCCCACTGTCAACCAAAACTAATACTCGCTGGCCACGTACTGTCCCCTGTACGCACAGCATCAAATACTTGGGAACTCCTCGCAATGCTGCAAGGACTCCTCCGGTAGGTGCAAAAGCTGCACCACCTGCTGCTGGTGGTGGAGGTGGCAAATGATCCTGCGCGGCATGACTACCTCCTGCCTCCACATCATCCTCCCCATCCTCTTCCCCGCTGCTCTCGGAGAAGACCTCAATAAAATGTGCTTTGCTAGCAGCGCATCTATGTCCCGGTGCCCACGGCTCCTGACAAGTGAAGCACAACCGCTTCTTCTTCAACTCCCTCCTGGCATCATCATCAATCTGTACTCGTCCTGGATTCCCCTTCGGAGCCGGAATCTTCACATCCTTCCCCTTAGGCTGGAAAGCCTGTCGTTAGGGGTAAGGTGTCCGGGTCCTGGGTAAGACATCCTGTAAGTCCCGGGTCCAAATAATAGCATCCTGAAGAGTGGTTGGTCTAGCGGATCTGACTAGACCCCGAAATGGCTCTGCTAACCCCTCAACATACATGTAAATCCTCCGTGCCGCGGACAGATCTGGCACCATCACTGAAACCCTCAAGAAATCTGAAATGTA
This sequence comes from Pinus tabuliformis, assembly GCA_031772625.1. NCBI lineage: Eukaryota > Viridiplantae > Streptophyta > Pinopsida > Pinales > Pinaceae > Pinus > Pinus tabuliformis. The sequence continues at coordinate 205,001,016 of CM062816.1, forward strand.
GGTCTCTAGGCTCCCAGTCTGTTTGAGCCTCGTCAACTCCACAAAGTGTTGTTCCGGATCCCTCCGGTCAAACCTCTCCATCAATCTCCTGGTGAACTCGGCATATGTCGTCACTATGGAGTGTCCGAGTGTAACCATCCCATGGAACCACCAATCCTAGGCCTCACCATCCAAATGTAATGTCACCACCTTGATGGCCTTCGTCTCCGACATCTAGTTAAGCTGGAAGTAAATGTCCAGCTTCTCCAACCAAGACTTTGTCGAACTGTTTGATGAACCATCAAACGTGGGCAAGTGGAATCTACTAGCTGCACGGTGGGTGTCACCATCATGATAATGCCGGTACCCTCTATGATGGTCGTGGGGTCTACTATCCCGCTGGAGCTGAACAAAGTCTCTGAATGAGAGAGCCTCCCTGAACTCTTGCCCATAGGCCTAGTATTTTGCAAAATAATCTCCCATATGACCGGGCTCTGCCTCCTGCTGGGCTCCGACCCCCGTGTCTGCTCCTAAGAAAGTGGGCATGGTAGAGCGTGTAGGGGCATGTGAGGCCACCTGCTGAGTAGTATCACGCTGCTCTAGCAAATGGTGGGATGCACTTGATCCCTCACCAACCTGGAAAACCCGTGGGCTCTCACGTTGTCTAGCCTCTACTGCCATGAATCTCTGCCCCACCACCTCAATCTGCCTCGACAAATCCTGTACTGATTTGAGGAGCATGTCCGCAAATCTCTTCCCGTCATCATCTGCCATTGGAACCTCCTGCTTTGCGTCCACCACAGGCTCCTTCTGTTCTACGTCCACCACAGGCTCCTCCTGTTCTACGTCCACCACCGGAACACAATCTCCCTCTCCGTAAGTGTTCTCCAACCTATGCCCAGTGTCTCTGTATCTCCTACCTCTGTAACAAATGTAGGGCTTTTCCCCCGGTATCATAGATTGCTAGCTCCACAAGCTGAGCCAGATCTATGCTTTGATACCACTGTAATCTCCCTTATCAGGAATATTCCTCAACACAAGCAAACTCCAACCAGAGGTGGGCTGGGAGGGCATTTACCAGATATGTCGCCTCTGAAAAGAGGACGACATCTGGAGGCTACCTGGCCCTTTCCAGACTCTGTCTAAGAGTATAGGAGAAAACACACAAGTGGTATAGTAGCCGGGAAGCTCAAAGAGATAAAATAACAATGGTGCAACATATAACAATATGACCATAAGCAGATACTCAAGAAATGCAGAGAGAAATGCTAAGCCATTTTATTATACTGAGTAATAGAATGAGTACAGGAGGTGATCAGAAAGATGGCACCTCGACTTGCACAAGGCAAGTGAAGAAATACACTCAGAATAGCAAAGGAACAGCCTCTCTGAACTACGTCCAAGCTGCTGGAGAACTGTCGTGCTACTGTTGCTGCTAGAAATCAAATGAGGATTTGGGGCTATTCCCCACCTCAGAAAATATTGAATCTCTGGAATCGGATTCTACTCAGAAAACCCAGAAAAACCCAGAAAGCCTTTTTGAAATGGCCGACCCCCGAAAATCGCCCCCTTGAGGACCCACGCAATCCCTCAAGGTTCTGCGCTGCTGCTGAAATGAACCCACCACAACTCTGTCTAAAACTCAGCGAAAATCCCCCAATATGCAAGGGTTGATCCACTGCTCAAGCTCCCAGCACAAATCCCCCTGCAAAGCCTCAATCCAGAACTGCTCCTAAGAAGAACTGCATCATCCCTCTCAAGACTACGTAGTCATCCAAGATGCTCAATCCTCCTGCCAAAACGCTGATGAAACTACTGCAAAAACACTGACGGAAATACCTTGCCCGAGCAGGCACTCGAAGTCCCCCGGGGCTAAGGGTGAGATCTCCAAACGGAGACACTCAATGCACTAAACAGTGTTGCAGACTAGCTAAACAGCGAGCGTGATCTAAGTCGAAGCGACTAGCTCAAATGCACATAATCGAATGCCAAAATGAGGCTCCTCTCCCCTTTATAGCATTGGCCTCTCTCAATCCCAAGGCTCGCGGCCTCTAACGTAGCTTTCCTCTTGCCGCGTGTTTCTCACCATCTGCGCAGTCACTCCATGTGTCTACGTGGGCCCCTCCTCTACGTGGTTTTTTGGCCCCCCTTGGCTCACCTTTTAAGTTACAACGTTGTGATACTAGGGAGTGTCTTTATTCATGAAGTGAGTATGTCCCCCTCTCCTCACCTTTTTATTTATAAACAACTATACAAGACAAAATTGAGCAAAATCGAATATTCCAATTAGCCATGGCTAATTAGGAATATTACATAAGCCGAAGAGCTCAGTAGCAAAAGGGAAGAGGAATTTTGAAACTCTGCGTAGGCAGCAATTTGAAACCCTCAAAGGCAACGCAATTCCTTGGCCAAGAGGGTCAGTTTTTGAGGAAAGTTTATTTCCCTGGGAGAATCGACATAGAATAAAATTTTCTAGATCAAAGATTACCAGAGGCAGAGGGAGCAGTAGTATTTTCCTTGCAGAGCAGAGCTTCAGCTGGGACGCAGTTATTCTACAATAGTTTGCTAGTGCAAAATAGCATCAAGAGGAAGGAAGAGCACACACTGAGAGAATTCTTTTCTCAGGGAACTTCTAGTCCAGATGTTCGATTTTTCCCAGCCGAGCAGCAGTAGTTGTGAGAAAATTTGTCCACTCCAACAGGGAGTGCGTAGAGCTAGTCAACAACTGCATAGAGGAGAAGAGGAGAAATTTGACTTTTTGCAAAAATGGCATCAGCAGGGTTGAGAGATCAAGATCGATTGGAGAAAGCCTCCAACTATGCGATCTGGAAGGAAAGAATTTCATGTCTTCTAGATGAATACGATCTCAAAACTTACATCGATACCATGGTAGTTGTACCCATAGATGCAGATCCGCTAAAGGCCTATAAGAAGGAGATGGAGAAGGCAAAGAGGTTGATTCTCGATTGGGTTCGAGATCACGTAGTGTCTCACAGAGCTCGCAGAGATACTGCCCGGCCAATGTGGAAGGCTCTTGCTATGCTATACAAGGGATCTTTTGAGCAGCAGAAGATGTTATCTTAAGGAGAAGTTGAGATGCACAAGGATACGGAAAGGGGAGCACATAGACCCCTTCCTCACTAGGCTTCAGGATATCCAAAACCCGTTGTCTACAGTAGGGTCAATGCCCCAGCCTATAGAATTGGTGTGGTTGGCTCTAAACAGTGTTTCCGAAGAATGGATAAACTTCGTCCAGAGTATTCTGGGCAAAGAAAAATTATCAGATTGGGATCGAATGTAGGTTGATCTACAGCAAGAGGAGATGAGGCAAGATTTGGTGCAGAGCACCATCCGTGGCAGCAGCAGCAGCAGTGGGACGAAGCAAGTGAAGGAAGAGAAGAATGTGGCCCTCGCATCAAAGGGGCAGCAGGAGCAGCGCAAGACGAAGGACCTTTCCAAGGTCAAATGCTTTAGATGTGGTGAGCTTGGCCACTACAACACTCAATGTCCTCTCAAAAAGGACAAAGAGGAGAAGTAAGATCAGCAAGCTACATCCGTAGAGATCGACAGGCTGTCCTCCAGATTGGAGGAAGAATTTGCCATGATCACCGATATACCTCCAAGAGTGAGGTGGAGTGATTTGGTTTTGTAGCCCCAGAGAACTAAAGGCTGGGCAGGATTCTTAAGGAGGTCCACCTCATGAATCAATACCTCGCTACGAGAGCCCATAGCATGCAGTGGCAGAATGGATCAGTGGCAGATGGTGCAGTAAGATGCCAGAGTGACAGATGTAGTGGCTAGTAGCAGTCAGATACTGGACAGCGCAGTGGAGAGTTGGCAGCATTGCAGTTGGCACAGAGCAGAGTCAACAGCGGCGCACAGGCTTCAGTGATAAGCTACAATGCAGAGTCTAGCAGCAGTCAGAACTCGAGTGACAGATGCATCATACTGATCACAGTTGATTTAGTATTTTGGATGCTTCTCAGTTGCAGATGTTGCAGTTGCAGCAGCAACAGATGGAGAGGGAGTTGCAGTGTAGATGCAGTGTTGATTGCAGTTCAACAGGGTCAGCGGTAACACAGATGAAGCTCATTTTAGAGTTGCACAATAGTGATGGGCAGAGCAACTAGACATCAGCAGCGTGACAAGAGGTGGTGCAGAGACAGGGTGTTGCTTCAGTGGGTTGCAACGCTAGAACACATTCCTCGCTGAGAGGGAGTGTTAGTTTTTGTAGCATCGGATGTGTTCTAGCCACGAAATTTGGTGGAGAGGCTAGAATACATGTATTCTCCAAAACCCAAAAATCATTTCTAGAAATTCCACCTAGAGACGACTTAACTAAAAAAATTAATCTTTTTTTTAATGCTTCCTAAATCTAAACTTAAGAAATCTAATTAATTAAAGGGTATTAATTAAGTCATGGTGAGAATCTTCTAGAAGAAGACATGGATCGAGTTCTAGTTAATCTTAGTCATCGATTATGTTTTAATCTTGGTCGTTGATGTCTCAACGAGAGATTATAAGAAGAAATTCAATGGGGGTTGGAGAACACACCTTGAGCCATCAGCAGTTCGAATTTGCTCGCAGATCGAGCTCCAGAGTAGCAACACTGAGTTGTCGGAGGAAGAGCTAGTGAGCTCGAAGCAGTGAGAGAGGGGTAGGGATAGTAAGCCCGGAGGGATATTTTCCAGTCAGGTGAGTGCTATGCAAAGACACAGTGAGTGCCACAGAGAGGCAGAGCATTGCTTCAGAGGGGATCCGTATTTTGCTACGAAGAAGCAGTGATTCAGTGCCAGAAGCCAGAGTGGGAGCTCGGAGGCCAGGAGAGTTCATCTTCTAGACAACAGCTGATCATATAGCAAGAGAGACGCGGTTATGAATAATGGGACGCAATACTGCATACGCTGACGTAGGGACTGCACAAACACAGCAGAGAGCAGCGCGTGTTGAGCCAAGGTCAGTGTTCGATCGCCAGTGGGAGTGAAATTTTTCTCACTAGACTTATTGTTAGTCATTTCTCTATATGGATTGCTAGATTTGAGCATCCATAGTTTTGTACTCAGATTTACTACTGCATAATAATAAAACCCTCAATTGTTGCACCGGTTTTCCCGAGTTGGGTTTTTCGAGGGACATTGGTCCAAAAGTAACTGTGTATTTCTGTGTGTGTGCATCTATTCTTCCAACGTTTTTATTTCTTCCACAGTATTTTATTTGTGAAGGTTGTAGTGTATTAGTTTCGATATTTACCTTAGGATGTAGTAAATAATTTGTTCAGATCATTTAACAAATAGAAGAAACTTAATCAGTCGCTGCAGTAGTTCTCCGAATTTCAAAATCTACACTATGAAGCACTCAAGATGCTCAGAGAAACGATAACAAGGGTTCCAGAACTTGGCACGGAACATGATGATGTGTGCAGACAATGTGTACTTGGGAAGTATGCTAAGGCAACATTCCCAAGAAATGACAGTAGAGTTGATGGCGTGTTAGGACTCATACATTCAGATATTTGCGGCCCGATGTCCAATAGAGCTCTTAGCGGTGCCGACTATTTCGTCACCTTTATTGATGACCATTCCAGCAAAACTTGGATCTACTTCTTGAAGACCAAAGATGAGGTCATCGATCGTTTCAAAGAGTTTAAAGCCCTCGTGGACAATGCGAGAAGGAAGAAGATCATGGTGCTTCGCTCAGATAATGGTGGAGAATATATTGATAAAGACTTCACAGATTTCTGTGTGAAGGAAGGCATCAATAAAGAATGGAAAACTCCATATAATCCACAGCAGAATGGTGTGGCAGAGCGAAAAGATAGAACCATTTTTGGAGCTGCAAACGCTATGTTATATGACCAGGATCTACCCAAATTTCTATGGGCAGAGGCATGTAACACGGCAGTATATATTCAGAACAGGACTCCTCATAGAGCATTGGGAAGAAAACACCAAGAGGAGCCTTCATGGGGAAGAAGCCAGAAGTTAGCCACTTTAGAATTTTTGGCAGCGTTGCTTATTGCCACGTGCCAGGTGATAAACATACCAAACTGGATCAAACTGCAAAGAAGGGGTTTTTCGTTGGGTACAACGGAAACTCAAAGGAATACAAAATCTACATTCCTAGCAATAGGAAGATTGTAGTAAGACAAGACGTGAAGTTCATGGAGGACCGAGCTTTCAAGAGATCTCATGAGATCCCTCCAGGTGATCAGAATCAGTCAACAGAAGCTCCTTTGGTCCAGCAGCAGAGGCAACCACAGGGGCAGCCAGTGGGACAAGCAAGAGGACAGTCACAAGGATCGAGTACTGTGACAACTACCAGTCTTTCCTCAGGTGCAAGAAATCTGGGAGTTCTTAGCAGATGGAGTAGCAGAGGCAAGATGAGGAGGAGCTGACTAAGCCTCCCACGACTAGTGGTCGAGACAGCAAAGAGGTTCATTAGACATTGAGAGATGTAGAGGAGTTTATTGGAATTCTTATGATGAACAAAAGACAGCGCAGACAACCTGACAGATACCAAGTGTTGGTGGCTCAGGTCGTAGAAGCTTCCAGCTTTTAGGAGGCCGCATAGCAACAAATGTGGGTAGATGCCATGTTAGAAGAGTATAGCTCTATCATGACAAGTGATGTTTGGGAGGTAGTGCCAAGACTGGAAGACAGATCAATTGTAGGTTCTAGATGGATCTAGAAGATCAAATATGTGGCAGACGACAGTGTGGAAAAGTACAAAGCTAGGTTCATGGCAAAGGGATCTGCACAAAAAGAAGGGATAGATTATGAAGAGACCTTCGCTCCAGTTGCCAATACACTTCTATCCAATCAGTTATATCCCTGGCAGCTCATATGGGATGGTAGATTCACCAGATGGACGTCAAGACAACCTTCTTAAACGGGGTGATACAGGAAGAAGTGTACATAGAACAACCAGAGGGCTTTGAGACTCATGAGAGGCACACTGTTAAAATTGGCAACTAGGGCCAAACTCCATATGGGTCATCTTATTTATGACAACTGATATTTTTCTTGGATTCCTCTTTCCGAGAGGTGTAGGATTGATCTAAAGATCATTTGATTATGACATGTACAAATGAAGTTATGAATTTATTTTGATTATGGTCAAATTGTCAAGGTCAGCCAGCAAACTTATGTAGGCTCAAAAGCACAACAGTCATCTCTATTCATCCTCAACATTGCATATAAATAGAAGGTGACTCAGCCTCATTTGGACACACTCATCTTCACACTTCTTTCTCTCTCTCCTCATTGATTGGGTACGGATTTCTGGGCTCTCTCTCTCCACTCGTCCGAAATTTCAGGAGAGCGAAATTTCAAGAGGCCGAAGTTTCAGGATAGTGAAATTTCAGGATGCCGAAATTCCAGGAGAGCGAAATTTCAGGAAACCGAATTTTTGGACAGTGTGACCAGCATTGACTGCAGTTAGGGTTGACCGCAAGGTTGGTTGTTTGACCAGATTTGACTGGGTTGTTTTGGGATGTTTTGAACGCTAATTGATCTTATTGTTTGGAGGCCGAAGTTGACTAAAGTTGACCAATTTGTTGAGGATCAAATTTGCCTGTTGACCAGCGTTGACTTTTCTGGTTATGGCTCTTTTGCTACTGTTATAAATTATAAGGTTGAGAATGATAAACCTCTCATTCTAGTACTTTATGTGGACGACCTCTTTCTGACAAGTGCGGACCCTCTCATTCACAAATGTAAGAGGGAGTTGGCTTCTAAATTTGAGATGAAGGACCTAGGACCGATGCACTATTTCCTAGGGTTGGAGGTTTGGCAAAAGCCAGATAAAATTTTCCTCTCAAGGAAAATATGTAGTGAAGAAATTGGAAAGATATGGGATGGTGGACTGCAAGCCTGTGACTACTCCAATGGAACTTAACTTTAAGAAGTTATGTGTTAGTGTTGTTGTACCTGAATTGGGAAATGCTTTTAAGCATCGTCAACTCATAGGAGCACTAATGTTCTTGGTGAATTCCCATCCAGACATATGTTTTGCAGTTAACACGTTGAGGCAATATATGGTTGAGCCTCATCATATACATTGGATTGGTGCCAAGAATATTTTGAGATATCTTCAAGGCACAATCACTCATGGACTGAGATACATTGTAGAGATGTGAGATTGCATGGTTAATCTGATGCTAATTGGGCTGGCAATGTGGTGGATCGCAAGAGCACTTCTGGATGTTGTTTTTCTTTGGGTTCTGCATCGATATCCTGGATGAGCAGGAAGCAAAAATCGGTTGCCTTGAGAACCGCCAAGGCCGAATACATCGCTGCTAGTATGGCTTCCTATGAAACTATCTGGTTGAGGAAGCTCTTCAGTGAGTTGTTTGGACATGTGTTGGATACCACCGTGATCCTCTGCGACAACCAGAGTGGGATCCAATTATCAGAGAATCTCGTGTTTCATGATCGCTCCAAGCATATAGATATCAAGTACCACTTTATTCGGGATATGGTACAATGAGGAGCAATAAGGCTCCATCACATTGGGACCAATGAGCAAGTCGCCGATATTCTGACAAAGCCCCTGGGGGAGGTCAAGTTCTTGATCTTCCGACAACAACTTGGAGTTGTGGAGAGACCCTCTTATGAGGTTCCTATATGAGATGGACACTGAGCTCTCGGAGCTCTGGGGGGCTTGGCGTACTTCTTGGAGCGATGAGCAACCATACGGTAACTGGTTCAACCTTCCCCTAGTGGTTTCCTGTGTACAGGGTGAGTGGTTCAGCCTTCCCCTGTGATACCCCTTGACGACATGTAGACCGAATGAGTGGTTCATCCTCCTCCTGCTAAGATATCCTACCCATGCAGTCTGGGACTCATGGCAAGTACCTCTCATCTGGCCAATGAGTAGGGAAATGAGGATAGGGACCATAGTACTACCGATGGACGCATCGTGTACTACTGTACTCCCAATGATAGGATGACCGATATTGATCTGAGATCAATAGGATTATTAGGAACTAACTTTAGGTCAGTAAGAGTGGTCTGAGACACTCTCTTTTGATTGGAACTGACTTCGGGTCAGTAAGAGTGGTATGAGACACTCTTTTATTTGGAACTGACTTCGGGTCAGTATAGAATGGTATGATACATTCTCAATCACTTCTTCTTCTTCATAGTTCAACATAGCAGAGCAGAGCAGTGCATTGATGGCAGAGATAGTACAAATTGGCAAATGGATTAGCAGATGGAGTTCTCCCTAGTTGAGAGGGAGTGTTAAAATTGGCAACTAGGGCCAAACTCTGTTGATTTGGGGTAGCATCGGATGTGCTCTAGCCACAAAAATTCGTGGAGAGGCTAAAGTAAATGAGATCTCCAATACCCAAAAATGGTTTGGGCAGATTCTAAACATTTTGGGAGATTATAAAATAATTAATATTTTTAATGGAGTCCCTAAATCTAAACTTAGGGAAAATAAAATATTAATGTGAATTAATATAAAATTGTGTTAGAAGGGTCCAAAAGTCATGGATCAAGCCAGATTTAATCTTAGCCGTTGATTAGGGAATTAATCTCGGTTGTTGAATTGTCAACGAGAAAATTAAAAGAGGAGGCTTGAGGGTCACTTAGAGAACACACCGAGTTGATTAAGAATTCGATTTTCTGGGGCAGGGCTTGCTGAGGAAATTGAAGGAGTGATCAGAGTTGCAGCTGAGGGGCAGTGAATACAGAAGTAGAGAGGCAGAGAGGGTACTGGGAGCATTAGCACAGAAGCCGGGAAAGAGGGACGCAGAGCCAGCTAGAGGCCACGCAGAGCCAGTTAGGGCCCACGCAGAGGCAGCCAGGAGCTGCACAGTGCCAAAGAGAGCCAACGTGGGTGACGCAGAGGCTCTAGAGGCTGACATAGTTCCTCCAGAGGCTGACACAAGGCAAGTTGGGGTGACGTTGGGCCAGAGACGCTGACGTGGTCCCTAGAGGCAGACGCTGGAGATTTCGTGGCACAAATTGGAGCTGAGAGTTGTGGGATTGTTCATCCGGGGTTTTAGCTAGAATATCTGTCTCCAACTGAGAGGTACTACTGCCGAGATCATTCTCTGTTTGGTTAGCCGATTTGGCACCCAAATTGTATTCTGAACTGCTTAATAATAAAACCCTCAGATAGATGCACCGGTTTTCCCACATTGGGTTTTTCCGGGGACATTAGTCCAAAAATAACAGTGTCACTTGTGTTCTTGTTTTTCCTTCAATTGATGATTTGTAATGTGTTGAGCGTGTACTTGTATTTATTTTCGGTATTTACATGGTAAATAACTTGTTAATTAAACATAACAAGTAGGCAGAAATAAATCAAAAAGTACATGAAGGATTTCTAACAGTTAGACCTAGAAATTCCAACAAACTCCACATGGGTCATCTTATTTATGACAACTGATATTTTTCTTGGATTCCTCTCTCCGAGAGGTGTAGGATTGATCTAAAGATCATCCGATTCTGACATGTACAAATGAAGTTATGAATTTATTTTGATTATGGTCAAATTGTCAAGGTCGGCCAGCAAACTTATGTAGGCTCAGAGGCCCAATAGTCATGTCTATTCATCCTCAACGTTGTATATAAATAGAAAGTGACTTAGCCTCATTTGGACACACTCATCTTCACACTTCTCTCTCTCTCTCCTCATTGATTGGGTACGGATTTCTGGGCCTCTCTCTCTCCACTCGTCCGAAATTTCAAGAGGTCAAAATTTCAAGAGAGCGTAATTTCAAGAGGCCAAAATTTCAGGAGACTGAATTTCTAGATAGTTTGACCAGCGTTGACCGCAGCTAGGGTTGACCGCAGGGTTGGTTGTTTGACCAGATTTGATTGCCCTGTTTTGCACTGTTTTGAAGGCTAATTCATCTTGTTGTTTAGATGCCGAAGTTGATTGAAGTTGACCAATTTGTTGAGGGTCAAATATGCCCTGTTGACCGGCATTGACTTTTCCAGTTAGGGCTCTTTTGTTGCTGTTATAAATTATCAGATTTGTAAATTGTACTCTCTCTCAGCTGAACTATTGAAGACTAAAAGAAGATTTGATCAAGGGTTTCCCCACATTAGGGTTTGTCCCTGGCTGGTGCCACATCTTGTGTCCTCTTGTCTTGGCTTGTCTTCTACTGCTTATGTTTATGTTCTATCTGCATTTTACTATCATGTTAATGTGATTGTTAATCTGAATATTGATACTGGGCTTATAAATAAATTGAAGTGAAATTGCTCTAAAGCATAGAACATACCATTGTTAGCTAAAATTAACACACACTCATGTGTGCAGATTGAAGAAAGTTCTATACAGGCTCAAGCAAGCTCCCAGGGCATGGTATGGTAGGATTGACAACTACTTGCAACAGTTGGCATTCGTCAAGAGTGACATAGATCCCAACCTTTACTATTTGATGGTAGTGGGTGAACAACTCATTCTAGTTTTGTATGTGAATGATCTCTTTTCGCCAGGCCCATCAGGGCTCATAGAGCACTGCAAGAGGAACCTGGCAGCAGAATTTCACATGAAGGGTTTGGGGTTGATGCACTATTTCCTAGGATTGGATGTGTGGGAGAAGGATGGGGAGATCTTCCTTGGGCAAGAAGATACGCTACAGATATTCTGAAGAGGTTCAGAATGCAAGATTGCAAACCCATGTCTACGCCCATAATCACCAACTGGAAGAAGATAGATGCATCAAATGACGAGCGTGTCAACCCCACCTTGTATAGACAACTTATTGGGTCTCTCATGTATTTGGTCAACACTAGGCCAAATATCTGCTTCGCAGTCAATACCCTAATTCAATTCATAGTGGATTCGAAGAGGGTACAATGGGCAGCAGCGAGGCATATTTTGAGGTATGTTCGCGGCACAGTCGAGTATGGGTTGAGATATACTTGACGAGATGACGTCAAACTTTGTGGGTACACAGATGCAAATTGGGCAGGTAGTTCAATGCACAAGAAAAGTACCTCTAGGTACTGCTTCAGTGTTGGATCGGGGATGGTTTCTTGGTGTAGCAGGAAGCAGAAGTCAGTAGCACTGAGCTCTGCAAAAGCGGAGTATATGGTAGTCAGCACAGCTACGTGCAAAGCTATATGGCTTCGCACGCTGCTAATGAGCTTGTTCAGGTAGAGGATGGAGGCGACCTAGTGTTTACCGTGATAATTAGAGTTTCATAAAGCTTTCTGGGAATTCAGTGTTTCATGACAGGGCGAAGCACATCGATATTCAGTGTCATTTCATCAGAGATTGTGTACAACGTGGAGCAGTCCAACTACAGTATGTTCCCACTGAAGAGCAGGTTGCAGATATACTCACGAAAGCTCTAGGGAGAGTTAAGTTAGTCTATTTTAGAGAACACATGGGTATGGTGGAGAACCCGTTTCAGTGGCAGAGGCAGATTACCTTGGATGATTCTCAGTTGCAGTAGCAACAGGTGAGAGCGAGTTGCAGTGCAAATGCAGTGTTGGCAGCAGTACAACAAGGTCAGCATCAGCACAAATCCAACGTATTTCAGAGTTGCGCAGTGATTAGTGCGTAGTATGGCCAGACATCAGCAGCGTGACAGAAGATGATAGAGAGACGGAGTGCTGATACAGGGTGTGCAGTAGCACTAGAACACATTCTCGCTAAGAGGGAGTGTTAGTTTTTGTAGCATCGGATGTGTTCTAGCCATGAAATTTGGTGGAGAGGCTAGAATACATGAGATCTCCAAAACTCAGAAATTGTTTCTAGAAATTCTGCCTAGAAATGACTTAATTAGATTATTAACCAATTTTTAAATATTTCCTAATTCTAAAGTTAGAGAATATGGTTAATTAATCAGTGTTAATTAAGTCAAGGCGTGAATCATCTAGAAACTCACACAGATCGATCCAAAGATGATCCTTGCCATTAATTAAGTTTTAATCTTGGTCATTGGTGATCCAACAGAGGATTATAAGAGGAGGTCGATGTGGTGATGGAGGATACACCAGTGCAGATATTTAGTTGCCCAGGGAGTTCGATTTTCTCAGTAGCAGCAACTCAACAGAGAAGATAGAGTCAGAGGGTGAGTAGCATGTGGATGAGAAGTGCAGCAAGTATTCCGGAAGGAAGGTTTCTAGTCCCCGGAAGAGGCAAAGGAAGGACAGCCAAAATTCTCAGAGTGCCAGTGTAAGCTCTACGCAGAGGGTGATGCAAGGAGCTTAGCGCAGAGGCTAGGGAGGCAATTTCGGAGGTAGAAAATAGCTATGGGGTGAGAGAAAATTCTCACGATAATTTTGACAGTATTTTCCTCAAATTAGATTGTCAGTTAGGCACCTAAATTATTGTACTCAGAATTGTTGCTGAAGAATAATAATAAAACCCTCATCTGTTGCATTGATTTTCCCACATTGGGTTTTTCTGGGGACAACTGTCCAAAAATAACTGTCAAAATTATTGTGCGCTAGAATTTCTCAGTTTTCAATATTTTATTTTCCGCAATATTTTTATGGTGAAAATTACAGTTGTGATTTTATTTGTTGTTTGTCGTAGCAAATAAATTGCATAATTAAGCTTTGAGTTAGAAGAATAATTTCCAGTTGCTACAATATATACAAATTTCACACAACTAAGTATCTCACAAACCTGAAATATTACTCATGTATATCTCTTGCTTACTTGAGAGAATCTCTCTCTCAATGTCTCGTGCTCCTACATGTCTTTGTGCCCTGTTCGGCCCTCTCAGCCCTGCTCGGCAATTCTGGCCCTCTTGGCCTTGCTCAGCCCTGCTCGGCAATTTTGGCCCTCTTGGCCTTACTCGGCCCTTCCGGGGCTCTCCCTTGCCAACCCACAAGAATGAATCACTCACCCTTGTACTTACACTTTTCCAAAGGGTGCAATACCATGGGCCTATACCATGGGTTATCATAACGTCGCTCCGTCAGAATACCATGGGTCTATGGATGGAAAGCCCCATCACTTGGCCCACTTGCCCCAGGGCCCACACATGAGAATACAATTGATGCTACAGAAAACATCAACATTAAATATAAGAATTGGAAATTTGAATAGAAGCGCATCCATTCAAGTTTTACAAGCTATAATAATGTCCTTCAGTAGCCTACAATATTTTGACATTTCATGTCCAATTGAAATGTAAATGTGTGTACATTTGATTAGTTTGAATATTAATTGTTTGTTAAATGCCAAAACAGTTATTGGGACTAAAAAAATATCCAATAATAAGAGAGTGCATCTAGAATTCAGTTGCAGATTCGGTGCAAACTAGTACAAACAAACTATAGAATAGTTACAATAAACTAAAGTTGCCAAAGACATTCAATTCAGCAAAAGATAACCTTAATGAGTGAAAAGAGTCAAGGAACCAAAGAAGGGCGGCAAGGCAAAAATTCTAGATCAATGACAGTATTGAACATCAAATCTTCTAACGCAAAAATCAGGAAAAAGTTCATGATGACACTGATGCTAACAATAGGTTGATGACTCTAACGTCTATGTACACTAATAGATCTTGTTACTGCTCAAATTAGCATCCTTTGTGAAAGTCCTAACAATAGTGCCATGAGAAAAAGAACACTTAGGGAATGTACCACTATCACTTCAGCACAATCTCCCCTTCACTTTAGGCCAGCTCCTTGAAGCCATATAGGTTATCTCAAATTGTGAAACAAGTGAAAGTATATCATTGTAAACACTAAACAATTCACTTCACCAACAAACACCAAAATATATGATTAGGTAAACTAGTGCCAATCAAGCTACAAAATGCCTCAAGATTATACAACAAAAGCTAGGGCATCAATCACTACCCAATAATGAAGATTGGGAGCTAATTTAAGAGTGTTGAAATCTGACATATGATATGCTATAGCAAAAATGTAAATCAGTGCTTTGAAATCACTCTTTAAGCTAGAGAATAACAACCTTTTACTAGATAAGAGTGAGAGATTATTCCATAAATCAAAGACAAATGATATTCTAAGGGGGCAGCTCAATTGTTGATCACCATGTTATGAAGTACTATGTAAATCATGAAATAAAGATTCCTATCCCCCGTGGGTCAAACCAACAAAAAAAAAATGAGTTGCAGGTGAGGAATTGAGCCACAGGCGAGGTATTGAGCCACTAAGAAGACTTGAGCCACCACCAAGAAGAATAGTCATCGATGTCGGGAAGAATCGAGTCTCCAGGAAAAATCAAGCCACTGCCAGGAAGAATCAAGCCACTGTCATCGTTGGTGAGGAATCAAGTGTCACAGACGGTGAGGAATTGAGCCACCGCCATAGTCGGATCGAAGGTGGATTGAACCGCAACCACAGTTGGAGTCGTCGCTTTTGATTACCGTATTACAGGAACAGCGAACGATTTGACTAGGAACCTTTCGAATTTGGTACTTTGTAAATAGACTCTAGTTGTGATGTGACAATTGAGTTGCTACGAAGTTGCTCAAGCATTGGAGCCGCAGGAGAGGAATTGATCTACTAGGAAGAATCGAATTGCCACCAGGAAGAATTGAGCTTCTACCAGGAAAGAATCAAGTTGCGGGTGAGGTATCAAGCCGCCAAGAAAACTTGAGCCAATGCCAGGAAGAATAGAGCTACCATTGTTGATTTGGGGTAGCATCGGATGTGCTCTAAGCCTCAAATTTTGCAGGGAGGCTTGGGCACAGGTATTCCAAAGAACCCAAAAAGCGTTTTGGGAAATTTCACCCATAATTGATTTTGTTAAAATAATTAATATTTTTAATGGGGTTCCTAAGTCTAAACTTAGGAAAATTAAATATTAATGGGTATTAATCTAATCAAAGGTGACACTTCTAGAAAAAGCCATGGATCAAGTCAAATCGATTTGAGCCTTTAATTATGTTTTAATCTAGGTTGTCAGTTGTCCAACAGGAAGATATCAGAAGGGCTTGAGGGTCATTTGGAAAACATACAGAGAGATTGAGAAAATCGATTTTCTGAGGTGAGAAATTCTCAGGAGGAAAAGTCGATTGAAGGAATCTCTTGCAGTTGAGGGGCAGGGAAAGCAGCTTCCGGAGAGAGAGATTCTCAGCCGAAGATACATCAACAGAGAGAGGCAATGAGTGATCCAGAGGCCTTGACGCAGGGCCAAAAGGGCCACGCAGAAGTGACGCGGAGGCAGAGAGAAAGTCGAAAATCAGAGCAAAGGGTCAGTTTCAGCAACCAGAAGCCGAGGTGTGAGACTGAGACACTGAGAGCAGAGACTCTCGGCTTATGATCGAGTTCCCAGCTGGTCAACGCAGTGCCTGAAAGGGTTGACGTTGGGACAGCATAAAGGCAGCGCAGAGCTAGCCTAGTGCCTGCCAGGGGCATCTCAACCAATAACTGGAACAACCGGGACTTTTCTCAGTGATTGTGTGAGGTAACTCACAAAGCTTCTGCCAGTATTTCCCTCTGTAACTTAATAACTCTGTGAGGTATTCAGTGATGTATTCAAATTTTGCTACTGCATAATAACAAAACCCTCAGAGTTGTTGCACAGGTTTTCCCACATTGGGTTATTCCGAGGACTATTTGTCCAAAAATAACTGTGTCCTATCTGTTGTATTTTTCTTTCTTACTCAGTATTTTGTTTCCGCATATATATAAATTAAGTGAAGGCTGCAGATGTATTTACTTCGAAATTTACCGTAGAAGACAATAAATAACTTGCATGATTTAATCAAGTAGGAGAAGTAACATCAATTTGCTGCAGTAGGGATTCCAGCTTAGGAATTTTCACATGGTATCGAAGCTAGTACAAGAGAAACAAGAGGAGCAGAACCAGAAACCCCAGCACTGAGCAAAAGGGGAAATTGAAAAGCTACAGGAGGCAAAAAGTCAATACCCCAGAGGGTTTGCGCAGTTCTAGCGGAGGATCGAAAATTCGAGGTAGTCTCTCTCTCCGAGTGAGTTGATGGAGAGAAAAGAGCTTCTAGTTCGAATTTTTGCAGTGGCAGAGGGAGCAGCGCTGAGCCTCAGCGTGAGGAGCAGTTGGTGGATGCAGATTTTTCAGCAGGCAGCTTTGCTAGGCTAAAAAGACGTCACAAGAAAGAAGCAGTGGAGCATAGTGATTTCTTACCGAGGAAATCAGAATTTCTCAATTGCTGAGCAGCAGAGGAACAGCAGCTTACCAGTTCCATCAAGGAATGCGTAAGTCAACCTAGGAGCTACGTAGCAGGGAGAAACAGGGAGTTGTTCGATAGTTTTCAGAGGATATGGTAACCAGTGGCTTGAGGGATCAGGACAGGTTGGACGAAGCATCCAACTAGGTCATCTGGAAGGCGAGAATGTCTTTCCTTCTAGATGAGCATGCCCTCAAGACGTACATTGATAATGTGGTGGCTGAACCTGCGGATGCAGATCCGCTGAAAAACTACAAGGCTGAGATGGCTAAGGCGAAGAGGATGATCTTGGATGGAGTCAAGGATCACGTGGTGTGCCACGTTGCCAGCAAAGGGACCACTAAGGAGAGGTGGGATGCCTTGGCCACACTATATCAGGGAACTTCGAGAAGCCTCGAGAACGGCGAGCTAGTAGTTGTTGGATGAAGATATGGTCGAGTACTCCCATTTAGAGCCCTTGATCCTACCTTTAGGGATCTTACCTTTGGGATAAGGACCTTATTCCCCCTTTGGTGGATCTCTAACTCCCTCTCCCTCACTATAAATCCGTTCTTCACTTTCCTCAATGAGTTGGCCATTGCTAGTTGCCATTCGTCTGCTCAATTGTGCTTAGATGTTGCCATTTTGGTGAGAGACGAAAGGAGAGCTTGCTAAGTTTGGCTTGGACTTGGAACCATCCTAAAGGAGGCCTTCAACATCAAGGCACTGGTTGTATGCTTCCCTCTTTGATTTAATCATTAATACAAAGCATGTTTTACTTCCCATAAGCTTGTCTATGATAGTTTGCTTAGTACAATACACGTTGATCTGTTGTATAACGTACATTCGAATGCATATGCTATGATCTCTCTTGTTATTGCCTTTTGATCTCTCTTTCAGTTATTCGGATGCAAGGAATAGTAAGGAGCGAGCCTAGGAGCTAAGGGATCAGAATCATCATCAAAGGTCGAGCGCATAGGAGAGATGTAGGCCATCTCCTTTTCTCATTTGTCATCTAGATTTAGGTTAGGGAGATTTGCTTGTTTTGTCACAGTTGTTACTAGACCCACACATTGGGCTAGAGGGATCGCTTTTATCCGTAGAAGGGATTGCCTGGTTAACAATCACATAGGAGAAAATGTCGTCGACGTGTTTCGAACCAATTAGTGTGGTTCATCTTCAGGACAAGATGAGGAACCAGATATTGGCATCAAAATAAATAGATGTACAGAAATGCTAACTAGCCATTAGAATATAACAACTAGTTTGACTCAACAAATATTATTAATAAAGAATATATTTATAATATAAAAACCATTTGATAATAAACAATAAATATATATTTTTTTATTGTTTTGATTAAGGTTAATACTTTAAAAATGAAATGGTCAAATTTAGTTGTTCCAAATTATATAATAATAAAAAAAATTATAAGATAAAAAGAAAAATGAACGAAATAATTTTATTATTATAAATAATATTATTAATCAAATTAATTTTATTAATAATATTATAAAACCAAAGGAAGGTCTTCCAACTAGAAACAAATAATAAATTCACAAATAATAAAATAAAATTGAATGAAAATAATTTTATTATTATTAACAAAGAAATAATAAATAAAATTAATTATAATATTATTAAATCAAAAGGAAGGTCTTCTAATCAGAATTAAAGAATAAAGTCAAACTTAATTGTTTATCAAAATAGAAAATAATAAATAAAATAAAATATGCGAACCTAGGAAGATAGCGCAGGGATCCAACCATCATCTCAAACTAGGAGGGGTCCTAGGAGGGATCCTATAGAGCAACTACTAGGTCAAGGTCAACGATGGAGCGATAGCCCACTGTCACCTTAGCTAAGGCTCCCTGCTCTTTACAGACTTTCACCGATGGGAGAAGACTCGATAATGATGGAATCACTAGATGAATGGATCAATGGAAGGATGAGAAGTGATTCCTAATGCCTATTCTCAAGAGAGACTCAGTTATATGCCTTCACTGCTTG
Source organism: Pinus tabuliformis (assembly GCA_031772625.1). Lineage (NCBI taxonomy): Eukaryota > Viridiplantae > Streptophyta > Pinopsida > Pinales > Pinaceae > Pinus > Pinus tabuliformis. The sequence continues at coordinate 205,020,088 of CM062816.1, forward strand.
GGAAGCAAGGTGATATGCTCTCTAAGAAGGGCTAAGAAGATTCTTGAGGCTAGGGTTGGCGAATATATCCTGTAGGGATGATTCATAGGCAAAGAGATCCTTGTGGGGAATTGGTCTTTATGTGATCTTTGTGGATTTGGACTTATGAAGTTGCGGGACCACACGGGACCAAGTGGACCCAGAATTGGTCAAGGAAATGGAATTGTTCACTCAAGGAGGGGCTTGACCTAATTGTAGAAGGGAAGAGGATCAATGGACAAACCTTCTTAGAATGGAATGCAATGATCCAAATGAGGTAACTAGCGAAGGGAAACCTAAGGCAAGAGACGATCCTTGGGCTAGGGCTTGCAATATCTCAAGATCCCGCCATTAGAATTTTGTGTAATTTCGAGAGTCTCTAGAGAAAACCCCAGCGCAATAGAGGACAAGAGATTGAACTCTTTTGATGGTCAGAACGTGAGATAATTGATGCCCTAGATGACCTATGATGGCTAGGCCTAGAAAGAGGAGAGGTGAGAGAGATAAGCTTTGAAAGTGATCACCTATGGCGGATTAGTGGCTTGCCCTTTGGGAGAGACAGAGTCAAGGAGAATTTATGGTTTGGGAAAGATTCACCCTATCAAGGAGACCTTCAAGTAAATTCGCATGGCATTAGGGCATGAGAGCAGCTACATCAAGAACTTTATACTTCGATTTGCAATAATTGATGACTTATCGAGATGTATTTAACACAAATTATCTCTAGGAACATTCACCCATTCATACATGGCCCATGACAAGATGCAACGCTATAAAAGATCACAATTTCCACCTATTTGTATAGAAAAATAGTAAATTTCATACTTGTATAGCGAAAATCCCAGCAACATTCATGTGACAAAAGTAAATAACAAGAATAAGCATGAAAAGAGCACTTGCATGTACAAAAGAGTATATACAACCATCATATTATGCCAATAATGAAGCTCCAAGACTAGAGAGAGGTATCCAAACATAAAAATTCATCCATAACATCCAAACTCCTCCTTCGAAAGGGATAGCAAAAATCTCACAAGAGCTAATAACCCAACCCAAGTGATCAACATGAAAAAGAATCATCTCACTTCTATTTATACAATCCTCTAAGGGATTCGAAAGGCCTAATTTGGACTAATAATGCCCCTAAAATAAAATAATGTGCATAATAATAATACTTTTGGTGACAAGCCCACCAAATAGCTCAATAACATAATAAGAATCCTATCAAGAGGGTCGAATGATCAATAAAGTGAGTCGTTGGGCCTTTGAGGAGGCCTAATGAAGTCCTGAGTGTGCCATGAAGTGAGAATGGACCTCAAACATAGTGGACAAGGGATTGGCCCCTTGTCTTCCAAGCAAATACCTGTGGTTCCCCCAAGTGGGTGTGAGGGGCACAAGGACATCCTCATGGATCTCCAAGTGGATCAAAAATGCCTATAGACCATCTGTAAGGGCTAGGATGACAACATAAGCCCTCCCTCTACAATGGGAGAATCCTTTGGACCCTGGAACATTTGCCAAGTGTATGGTGCATGTGTGGAGTCGATTGGGCATATTGAACCAAGTGCATCATCCTCATCCAAAAGGTGGAAACGAGCAATCAATGATCGATGCTGGCAATCCATGAAGTAATCTTTGTTATGGTGGAGGCACATGGCTCTCAACGCTCACCCTATAAGTGGCAATGTGGCCCTCTGGAGGGCTAGGACCCCGTATAAGGAGACCAAGCCCCGAATGGAGACCCACCTGCAATCCTGCATAAGATCCAATGTGTCTGCTTTCCCTCCAATACAAAAAATCCTTAGAATAATCAAGTAAAAGAGCTTACAAATCATGGAATCAACGGGGCACTTCATGGTGGCATGCCCTTCCATAGTGGGCTTTGGCATGTACAAGTGTCTCCAAGCTCAATAGGTGATTAATCAAGGACCCTATTAGGTGGTTTCAACCTTTAAAGGGGGTTGACATATCCATGGTACATACCTCAAGTGGCAGGGGGCAAATGATATAGTAATGGAACGTAGTAAGGATCAGGGGAATCATCCAGACCACATGTCAAGGTGCAAGGGTAGTTATAATAAGGGAAGCCCACACTTGGGTATATGGGTGTAGGAGGGAGCAAATCGTGCTACATGAGTTACGTCAACCTTTGTTTTTGCACCCTTCCTCGTATGCTTTTTGCCTTTAATTAACTACTAGAAGCTCCAGGGGATGAGAGCATGATGCGTAGTATGTGGCAGTGGATACTGCCCTCAAGGTGGGGCGGTTCATCGCCCACCAAGGGTTGGGACAATCATGGGTTCCTTAATGATGGAGGGGGCTTATTTAAGGCCCATAGGAACCAGGGTGATGGCCATGGATAAGGGGTAGAGCTCATGTTTAGCTTTTGCCCATGTGCTAAATTTGTTTGTCCAAACCATCTATTGCATTTTGTGGTACATTTACTATTGAGAGTGGCCAAATTATGCTTTTTCTTTTCTTTTTAGCTGCATCAATCTCCAAAGCATCATTCCAGGCCTGACCCAAGGTGTGGACAAGGAGAGGGAGAGGCTAACCCTATGTGGACCTAGTGGACACATGTCGACCCAAATGGAAAAAGAGATGAATGGGACTAAAATGAGTGGAAGGGGGGCGATATAGGTGGTGTCGGGAAGTGGGACCATGAAACCAAAATCGGGATTTTCCATGTAGTTCCAACCCTAAAGCTAATGGCCAATAAAGGAGATTCCACAGGACTAGGTTACAAGGGTAACCATGGAATCGGGAAATGGAGACAAGAATACAGACCTAACCCACTCTTTTCGTCGAATCCCCCCACCAATCCATGCCCAAAAGTGCCCATGACAAGTAAGGAAAATTACTCAACTACACTGATGAAAAGACATACCCTCAGGGTCGTGAGGCCCACCTTCAAACATACAATCATAACAAGTGGGCGAGGGACCACATGGCTTGCTCAGGTGGTGGAAACAAGGGGCTGCAAGGGGTTGCTGGCTGAGGACCATTTAGGAGAAAAATTTCTCCTATATACACTACCCATAGGTGGTGGGTAAAATCTAGCTCCAACTAGGATATGAGCTCTCGGAGAGGTGCATCAAGCGACTCGAATGGGAGGTCATCAGAACACCAGCAATCTCTTGGTACCACAGACCTGTTACCTACACATATCAAAGACCAAGCACATAGGGCAGCATGTTTTTGTGGTGTCTTATGATCAGCGATGCTTAGTATTAAGCCATAAAAAATTAACAAGAAAATAGAATGCAAATTAATCCAAATGCAACTATTCTATAATGAAAATATCATATGATGTTAGTTCTAATGAGAGAATGAACATGCAATGCATCTTTTCCTAACATGCACGTTACATTACCCAAATATTAAATGTAATCATTGACCCAATGTAACCAACATATCATCCAATCAATATGAAAACAACTTCCCTCCTGCTTACTCATGCAAAAAATCCAAAGCCAGTGGTAGGAACAACAACATGGAAGGTCACAAGAGCGGGAGGCGAAAAAATGAAGTGAGCATGCATGGAGTATCACAAGGAAAGAGGGAGCCAAGGGACGTGATTTGTTCCACAAGATCCTTTCTTCCAACCAAAATATAGAGATATCAACAATTGAGCTCATAAACCTCCGATGGATAGCAACCTCAGGCATATCATCCCCATTATGGTCCCCATCATTAATACCATGCTTTATGGCCACCATAGGATCATGTCTGAAAGGACAGGGAGACCGATGACAAGGGGAGACACAACAAGCAGGTTGCTTATCAGAATCCTGAGGATACGAGGGGGAAGGAGGGATAGAACTAATGGATGGTTCTTCCTCAACATCATACCTAGGAGGGGAAAAAGGATCATCCGTGATGGTGCTAATGCGATAAAGGGCAACGTGCGGGCTCAGGGATAATGTAGCTATGCTATCAGGATCCTAGGGAGGATATGGGAAAACAAGGCCTTCGTCAATGTCATCATCAGTGTCATAAATGGGGCCTGCCATTTCCAATAAACCTTCTTCATGTGAGGGAAAACCACAATCCTCCCTTTCGATGGTGTGAGTAGGGATATCATTATGAGTAATGTCTTGGAGAAAAGGAGAATCAATTTCAACCTCATTTTCCGTGTCAGTATCATAAATAGGGTCACTGTTAAAATGATGGTTGCCCATATCCCATTTTCCCTCACTAATGCACAAGAAATTAGAAATGTCATCTTCACAGGGAGCTACAATATTCATATCCTCAAGCACCCTTTCTTGAATGAAAGTCCCCAATTCATCGTATTCATCCTTGCGGACTTTAATAGGGCTTTCACTCATGCCATGCACATCTCAATCCTTAAATTTGCATCCTGAAGATCCTCATCACTATCTTCTCTAGATTGATTCCACTCTTCCATATACTCCTCACTTTCATGATGATCCTTCACACTTGAACTTTCTTCAATGTCACCTTGATCGTCCAATTGATTACATTTTTTCGAGCTTTGTGACTGGTTATAATATTTTTCATTGATTAGCTCAATCAAAATATTAAAAGCACAGGTTAGGCCAACAAAGTCAAAGAGACGACTACGATCCTTCTCATAGGCACACATCATTATCTAGAGTTGCTTTTGCATTGACCCAAGAAACCTGATCATGAATTCCTTATCCATATTCTCCAATAAATCTTGATAAAACTCAGCATATTCATCCACATTCTTTTGCAGTTCTTGAAGATCTTAATCATTGAGTTTTGCAAATGTAGAATCAAGATTAATCTCTCTTTGACAATAGTCCATTTTTCATGATTTTGAATATTAGGATTAAAATGGAGTCACCAAGGTGAATTAATGTGCCTTGATAGATGCTTGCTTCACCCTACAAGCATTAACTTTGAAGTTCAATGAAGAACTAGGATTTTGTTCTTCCAATGGAGTCGCTAATAATGATATGTCAATATGTCGTATGGGGAACAAAACACACGTCTCGTGTCCCCGGCAATGGTGCCAAAATATTACTGCTCAAACTAGTTGGGGTCCTAGGAGGGGATCCTATAGAGAAACTACTAGGTCAAGGGGAACGATGGAGCAATAGCCCACTATCACCTCAGCTGAGGCTCCCTGCTCTTTATGGACTTTCACCAATGGGAGGAGACCCAATATGATGGAATTACTAGATGAATGGATCAATGGAAGGATGAGGAGTGATTCCTAATGCCTATTCTCAAGAGAGGCTCAATTATATGGCTTTCTTGCTTGGGAAGCAAGGTGATATGTTCTCTAGGAAGGGCTAAGAGGATTTTTTAGGCTTAGGTTTGGGAATATATCTTTTAGGGATGATTCTTAGGCCAAGAGATACTTGCAGGGAATTGGTCTTTATGTGATCTTAGCAGATTTGGAGTTATAAAGTTCCTGGACCACACAGGACCAACTGGACCTAGAATTAGGTCAAGGAAGTGGAATTGTTCACTCAAGGAGGGCCTTAAATTAATTGTGGAAGGGAAGAGGATCAATGGACAAATCTTCTTAGAATGGAATGCAATGATCCAAATGAGGTCAATAGCCAAGGGAAACCTAAGGCAAGAGACGATCCTTAGGCTAGGGCTTGCAATATCTTGAGACCCCACCATCCAAATTTCGTGTAATTTGGAAAGTATCTAGAGAAAACCCAACCCAGGAGAGGACAAGAGATCAAAGTCTTTTGATGGCTAGAACATGAGATAACTGATGCCCTAGATGACCTATGATGGCTAGGCCTAGAAAGAGGAGAGGTGAGAGAGATAAGCTTTGAAAGTGATCACCTATGGAGGATTAGAGCCTTTCCCTCTGGGAGAGATGGAGTCAAGGAGAATTTATGGCTTGGGAAAGATTCACCCTATCAAAGAAGCCTTCAAGAAACTTCGCATGGCATTAGGGCATGAAAGTCGTTGCCTCAAGAACTTTATACTTCGATTTGCAATAATTGATGACTTATCGAGATGTATTTTTCACAAATTATCTCTAAGAACATTCACCCATTCATACATGACCTATGACATGATGCAACGCTATAAAAGATCACAATTTCCACCAATTCGTATAAAAAAGCAAAAAATTCGGACTTCTATAGCGAAAATCCAAGCAACGTTCATGTGACAAAAGTAAATAACAAGAATAAGCATGAAAAGAGCACTTACATCTACAAAAGTGCATATCTAATCATCATATTATGCCAATAATGAAGCTCCAAGGCAAGAGAGAGATATCAAAAGATCACAATTCATTCATAACATCCAAACTCGTCCTCCAAAAGGGATAGATAAAATCTCACAAGAGCTAATAACCCAATCTGTTAAGATATGGTATGTTCTATGCTTATAACAGTTTACTTCTTTTTCTTATTATATTCCACCGATTAGCAATCACATGTACATAAAGTAAAATGCAGATAGAACATTAAACGATCGACAAAAAACAAGCCAAGACAAGAGACACAAGATGTGGCGGCTAGCCAGGGACAAACCCCACAATGTGTGGGGAAACCCTTTGATCAAATCTTCTTTTATCTTCAATAATTCAGCAGAGAGAAATAGTACAATAAATCTGATTCATATCAGCAGTAGCAAACCCTAGATCAGTAGCATCAGCATTAGCAACTTCATTATCAAACTAGGGCAGACCATATCTCACAAACCGACAGTCGGATTGACTTCATTCCACCACCAAAGTTTCGGCTTCCAAAGGAGGTTCAGATGAACCTACAGCGCAGTTCAGATGAGGAGATTTTCTAGGCCACGCAAGTCAATCTTTACTTCTGCAGTTGCAGCTTCAGTTTCAGCAGTTTCCGGCTTCAAACTAGGGCAGTCGATATCTTGCAAACCGTTCGTCGGATTGACTTCATTCCACCACCAAAATTTGCGGCTTTCAAAGGAGATTCAGATGAACCTACAGCGTAGTTCCAAAGAGGAGATCTTCTAGGCCACGCAGGTCAATCTTTACTTCTGCAGTTGCAGCTTCAAATTCAACAGCTTCCGGCTTCACATGTGTGAGAGAGAGAGACCCATTTCAGCGCAGTAGAGAAGAGACTCATATCTGCGCAGTAGAGAGAGAGAGATGTGATGAGATGAGTGAGTGCAAATGAGGAAAAGTCCTCTTATATTTATACACAACGTTGGTGGGTGAATAGATGCGACTGTTGGGCTTCTGAACCTACATGAGTTGTAGGTCGGCTTGATAATAATTCCATAATCAAAATAAATTCATATCTCCATGAATACTTATCGGAATCGGATGATCTTTATATCAATCCTACACCTCTCGACGAGAGGAATCTAATAAAAATATTATCAGCCATGAATAAGATGACCCACATGAAGTTTTTCCCTGGTTGCCAATTTTAACACTCCCTCTCAACCATGGAGAACTTCATCTGCAATCTGTCTATCGGTCGTTACTATTCATCCATCAAATGCACTGCCCTGTACAACCTGACCCTTGCCCTGCTCTGCTCTATTTTGCCTATTCTGCTTTGTCTTGTTCTGCCCTGCACTGATCTGTACAGTTTTGTTCTGTTCTGCTCTGCCCTTGCATTGTTCTGTTCTACTCTGCTTTTGTCCGAATTATGAAGAAGAAGAAATGATCGAGGATGTATCATACTGACTCAAAGTCAGTCTCAGAGTATGTACCACTGGTCCCAGACCAGTCTCAACCAACCCAAAGTCAGCGTCATAGTGAGTACAACTCCAATGGTCCCAGACCAATATCATCCTCCACTGACTCAAAGTCAGTCTCAGAGTATGTACCACTGATCCCAGACCGGTCTCAACCGACCCGAAGTCAGCGTCATAGTATGGTACAACTCCTACCACTGGTCCCAGACCAGTACCATTGATCCCAGATCAATGGAGGTCATCCTAGCATAGGGAGTACGGTAGTTACAACGATGCGTCCATCGGTACTACTATGGTCTCTAACTTCATTTCCCTACTCATTGATCAGATGAGAGGTACTTCCCATGAGTCCCAGACTGCATGGGTAGGATGCCTCGACAGGAGAACTAATCAATCCTGTCCTCACAGGAGAACACATCAATCCTGCTACAATCGCCATGGAGAACACATCAATCCAAGCCTCACAGGAGAACTAATCATCCTGCTACACAGGAGAGCGAATCATCCTATTCCACAAGAGAGCGAATCATCTTGTCCCACAAGAGAGCGAATCATCTTGTTCCAGTGTGCACCACCAGGGGAGGGTGAGTCACCCTGTGGTCGTATGTTGCTCCAGTAATAACCGCAAGCCCTCAGAGCTCAATGTATGCAACATGCAGGACCCTTGTACAAGGGTTTCTTGCCGACTCCAAGTCGTTTGGGAAAATCACAGATTAGATCTTTCCTCAGGGCTTTGACAAGGTGTATCAACCTGTACATCATCTTAATGTGATGGAGCTTCCTTGCTCATCGACTTACCATATCCCAGATGATGTCTATCTGCTGGAGCAATTGACGAATACAGGATTCCTCAATAATCAAATCCCACCTCTGGTTGTTACAGAGAATCACAGTGGTATCCAATGTAAATCCAAACAGCTCACTGAAGAGCTTTCGCAACCAGACTGCCTCACACAAGGTTATGTTAGCAACAATATATCCTACTTCGGCGGTGCTCAAAGCCACCGACTACTGCTTCCTGCTCATCCAGGATATCGAAGCAGATCCCAAGGTGAAACAGTACCCGGAAGTGCTCTTACGGTCCACCACACTACTTGCCCAATCAACATCAGTATATCCAAGTAGTCTCACATCTCCGACAGTGTATCTTAATCCATGAGAGATTGTGTCCTAAAGACATCTCAGAAGATTCCTAGCATCAATCCAGTGAGGCTCAACCAAATATGAGCTCACAATGCTAACTGCAAAACATATGTTCGGACGGAGGTTCACTAAGAACATCAATGCAAATGAGTTTTTGAAACTCAGAGGCATTTCCCAAGTCTGGTCCGACATCACTACCATATAACTTCTAAAAGTTAAGATCCTCGAGGTAGTCATAGGCTTGCAATCCATCATACCAAATCTTTCCAATATCTCTACCACATATTTTCCTTGAGATAGGAAAATTTCCCTTGGCTTCTGCCACACTTCAAGTCCTTGGTCCTTCATTTCAAATTCAGAAGCCATCTCCCTCTTACATTTGCGAATGAGAGGGTTTGCACCTGTTAGAAAGAGGTCATCCACATACAACACCAGTATGAGAGGCTTGTCATCTTCAACCTTAAAGTAAAGGTTAGGATCAGCTTCACTCCTAGTGAATCCCAGCTTCATCAAGTAGCTATCGATCCTCTCATACCATGCTCGTGGTGCTTGCTTCAGCCCATAGAGAGCCTTCTTCAACTTGCATACATGAGATTTTCAATCATAAATCTCAAATCCTTCAGGTTGCTCCACATAGACCTCTTCGTTGATAGAACCATGCAAGAACGCGGTCTTAACATCCATCTGATGTAGGTACGATCCTTGTGAAGCCACAAGGGCTATGATCAAGCGGATGGTTGTATATCTGGCAACAGGTGCAAATATCATAGTCTATACCTCCCTTCTGGTATAAACCACGAGCAACAAAATGAACCTTATACTTTTCCATACTTCCATTTGCTGCATGCTTTATCTTGTAAAGCCATTTTGAAGTAACAATTGTCTTGTCCAGGGTCTGGGAACTACTTCCCAGACATCATTCTCCATAATAGACTCATATTCTATGGTCATAGCATCCTTCCATAGTTAATGCTTGATGACATCTGAGAATGATGAAGGTTCATTTTGTATGATCGTGCTCATGATGGTCAGGTATCCCTGATACCTGTTAAGTTTCTTACTTTGATGGAAGGTTCCTCAAGGTGCAGCATGTCCTTCAGCATCATCAAGTATCCCCCTAAGCCATGAAGGCCTCTTCCTAAAAGACGAAGGCTCATGTGGATGAGGATCAATCGGATCCATGGGTTCTTCTACATCAGGCATTGATTCATCATCCTTTTCTTTCGGTTCCCTGGTGTCGGCTTCTTGAGAGCTACTCAAAATCAGCAGATTGTCCACCTTGCTGAGAGCCATATCTTTGTCAAAGGTGACATCATGACTAATCACGACTTCCCTTTGACCAGTGGTGAACATTTCTTCAGGAGTTTAGGAACCCAATGCTTGATGAGGGCATCGATTTTGTACATATATGGCGGTGATTGTAGTTTCAGCCCATAGAAACTTTGGAAGTCTTTGATCATGTAGCATGGCCCGGACAGCTTCCATCATCGTGTGGTTCTTCCTTCCAACCACACCATTCTGCTCAGGAGTATGTGGTGTAGTAGTCTCCCTCTTAATGCCAACCTCAGGTATGCCTGAGTAAACCAATTGTAATATATCGGAGGTCTTGCTTTGGCTTCAGGGGAATGGTCCCCTTTTGAGCTTTCCTTCGGCACATCCCGGACATACACCTTCTTTCTCTACTTGGAATTCGGGCATCCCTGTTACCATCTGTCTTACATCGGGTTGAGCTTTGTAATGAAGGTGGACAAACCTCCGATGCCAAAGTTCGAACAAAAGAGTTGTGTCACAAGACATGACACCTAGCGGACTTCCACCGACTTGATATAAAGAATCAACTCGAAACCCAAGAGTGAAAGCATCTTTAACATTATTTTTCCATATGCGTACCTTACCATCGCTGAAGGTTACCTTATAGCCTTTGTCTTCCATGGATACCAGGTTCTTTTTGAAATCAGGTACATATAATACATCTTGTAAGTGAATCGTATTACCTTGATTCAGTTTAAGAGAAACATTGCCTACACCTTTCACTAGGTATTTCATGTCATCTCCAAGAACAATTTCCAGGTTAGTTTCTTTCTCTACCAGATTATAGAGTACTTCTTTGTAACCAGTGAAGTGTCTTGAGGCACCACTATCAATGAGCCAAATTCCCATTGAGTCCGAAGGAGCGGAGGTAGATAGAGCAGCTGATAGATAATATTCAGCCTGCTTATCGTCAACAGTGTTAGATTCATACCTGGAATTTCTAGCCTTCTTGAATGGTTGCCCTCTTCCTTGATTTCCCGCATTCCTTTTTCCTTTGTTGTTGAATTTTCCATTCCTTCGATTACCATGAGAGGGATTTTGATCATCGTCACGGTGAGAGTCCTTTCTATCAGGGCATTCCCTTGCATAGTGACCTGCTTTATTGCAAATGAAACATCGTCCTTTTCTTCCACCCTTAAATCCAACCTTTCTTTTCGATTTAGAGCCAGAATTATTTGTTTTCTTAGCGTGAGAAGAAAAAGCAGCAGGAGGACCTTTAGGCAAGGGCATTTCCTGCTCTTCTACCCTTGTTTGTTCTTGAATGCATCTAGCCATTAATTCCTCGAAACTAGGAATTACATTATTGTTCAGAAGAGTAATCCTGAACACATACCATTTAGATGGTAATCCTCCGAGAGTTGTGAGTGCCATTTCTCTGTCAGTAATGGTTTCCCCAATAGATAGGAGATCGTTCTTGATCTCGGTGATTCTTAAGAAGTATGCTTGCATACTTTCATCTTTACCCTTCTTGATTTCCCTCAACTTATTTCTAAGAAACAAAACTTGATTTGCATCATTAACTTTAAATAAACTCACCAGTCTGTCGTAGATTTCCTTGGAGGTGTCTAGATCAGAGATGTAGGCCACCAAGCGCTTGTCGATAGAGTCCCGGATGATCTTCTTTGTTTTGACTTCTCCATTTTTCCATTTGTTCCAGGCAGCAGCAGATGCATTTGATGAAGGCTCAACAATATTGCCTCTTACATGGTCCAGCACTCCTTGATCTTCAAGGGTTAGATCGATAGACATCTTTCATCCGTGATAGTCAACTTTCTCACGGAGCTTGTCTTCGGCAGGGAAGAGTGTTGAGGACCCCATAGTTCTTTTAGGATAGCCTTGCCAATCTTCTCTTCAATGATTGCTCTTGCTCTTGCTCGGGCTTTGTCTTCACCTCAGCTCTGATACCATGTTAAGATATGGTATGTTCTATGCTTATAACAGTTTACTTCTTTTTCTTATTATATTCCACCGATTAGCAATCACATGTACATAAAGTAAAGTGCAGATAGAACATTAAACGATCGACAAAAAAACAAGCCAAGACAAGAGACACAAGATGTGGCGGCTAGCCAGGGACAAACCCCACAATGTGTGGGGAAACCCTTTGATCAAATCTTCTTTTATCTTCAATAATTCAGCAGAGAGAAATAGTACAATAAATCTGATTCATATCAGCAGTAGCAAACCCTAGATCAGTAGCATCAGCATTAGCAACTTCATTATCAAACTAGGGCAGACCATATCTCACAAACCGACAGTCGGATTGACTTCATTCCACCACCAAAAGTTTCGGCTTCCAGAGGAGGTTCAGATGAACCTACAGCGCAGTTCAAATGAGGAGATCTTCTAGGCCACGCAAGTCAATCTTTACTTCTGCAGTTGCAGCTTCAGTTTCAGCAGTTTCCGGCTTCAAACTAGGGCAGTCGATATCTTGCAAACCGTTCGTCGGATTGACTTCATTCCACCACCAAAAGTTGTGGCTTTCAAAGGAGATTCAGATGAACCTACAGCGTAGTTCCAAAGAGGAGATCTTCTAGGCCATGCAAGTCAATCTTTAATTCTGCAGTTGCAGCTTCAAATTCAACAGCTTCCGGCTTCACATGTGTGAGAGAGAGAGACCCATTTCAGCACAGTAGAGAAGAGACTCATATCTGCGCAGTAGAGAGAGAGAGAGATGTGATGAGATGAGTGAGTGCAAATGAGGAAAAGTCCTCTTATATTTATACACAACGTTGGTGGGTGAATAGATGCGACTGTTGGGCTTCTGAGCCTACATGAGTTGTAGGTCGGCTTGATAATAATTCCATAATCAAAATAAATTCATATCTCCATGAATACTTATCGGAATTGGATGATCTTTATATCAATCCTACACCTCTCGACGAGAGGAATCTAATAAAAATATTATCAGCCATGAATAAGATGACCCACATGAAGTTTTTCCCTGGTTGCCAATTTTAACACAATCCAAGTGATCATCATGAAAACGAATCATCTCACTTCCATTTATACAATCCTTAAGGGATTCGAATGGCCTAATTTGGACTAATAATGCCCCTAAAATAAAATAATGTGCATAATAATATTTTTGGTGACAAGCCCACCAAATAGCTCAATAACATAATAAGGAGCCTGTCAAGAGGGTCGAATGGTCAATAAAGTGAGTCGTTGGGCCTTTGAGGAGGCCTAATGAAGTCCTGAGTGTGCCATGATATGAGAATGGACCTCAATCACAGTGGACAAGGGGTTGGCCCTGTGTCACCCCCAAGTGGGTGTGAAGGGCACAAGGACATCCTCAAGGGTCTCCAAGTGGATCAAAAATGCTTGGAGACCATCTGTACGGGCTAGGATGACGACATAAGCCCTCCCTCGGCAGCAAGAGACATCCTTTGGACCCTGAAACTGTGAAAATTTGATTACCCAAATCACCACTTCAGCAATTGATTAAGTTCCTTCTATTTGTTAATTACTAAACAAATTATTCATTGTTTCCTACAGTAAACACCAAAACTAATACACTGCACTATTCACGAATTAAATTATAAGCAGAAACAAGAAACTGAGCAAGAAAGAAATACACAACACATTACACTGTTGTTTTTGGACAAATATCCCCAAAAAAACCCAATGCGGGAAAACAAGTGCAACAGTTGAGGGTTTGTATTATTAAGCAGTAGTTTTTCTAAATACAATCTTTGGATGCCTTGTTGGCTATCTAGTACAAAAAATATCATTGACAAAAGATTAGTGAGAAATACCTCACACTATCACTGGCGATCCTGACTGATCCAGCCATAGAGTGGCTAGTCCCTTGTTGCCTCTGTGTAGGCCCAGTGTCACAGCTCCTAGGGACTGCGTCACTCCCTCCGCTGATCAATTTGCCTCTCTGAGACTTCGATTCTTTTCTCCTGGTCTCACATCCCGACTTCCTACTTCAAAAATCGACCTCACCAGCAAAAATACGAATCTCCTCAAGGCTCTACGTTGCCTCTGTGTCAGCCTACACTGCCCAGCATAGCCACTGCGCTGCCTCTCTTGGATCTCTCTCTGTCTCCTCTGCTGAGTATTCTCGGATCAAGAGAAATCTCCAACCAGAACTATCCCTGCCCCTCTCTGCAAGAAATCACTTCGAATCTCTCTGGCAATTGCTGCGCTGCTCACTTCAGAAATTTGATCTCTGATCTCCCACTCGATGCGTCTTCCAAATGCCCATCAAGCCTCCTCCTATAATTCTTCTGTTGAAAACCAATGGCCCAGATTACATCCTAATCAATGGCTCAGATCATTTTGGCTTGATCCGCGTCTTCTTCTAGAAGTTTCACCCACAGTTTGATTAACACCCTTTAATTATTTTAATTTCCTATGTTTAGACTTAGGCACCCATTAAAAATAATTAGTTATTTTAATAAAACTGTCTCCGAATGGAATTTCCCAAAACGTTTTCTGGGTATTGTGGAATACATGTGCCCAAGCCTCCTTGTAAACTTTGAGGCTTAGAGCACATCCGTTGCTACCAGAAATCAACACTCCCTCTTAGCGAAGAATGTGCTCTAGTAATGCAACTTGTTGAAGCATCACCCTTCTCTGTAACATCTCCCTCTGCGCTGCTAATGTCTGACATCACTGCCCACCAACTACTGCGCAAATGTTGCATCTGTACTATTGTTGACATTGCCACTGCCAACACTGCATCCGTACTGCAACTCCCTCTCAAATTTTGCATCTGTGTTTTTGTTGGCCCTACTACTGCCAACACTGCATCTGCACTGCACCCTTCTCCAACTGTTGTTGCTACTACATCAACAACGGAAAAGCATCCAAAATTACTAAACTAGTGTTCAACATGATGCATTTGTTGTTGGAGTTCTGACTATTGCTAGTCTCTGCACTGATCCTCTGAAGCCCTTTGTGCTACTGTTGACTCTGCTTTGTGCCAATTGCACTACTGCCAACTCAAGCTCTATGTTGCTCAGTCTCTTGAGCTCCTAGCCACTCCAACTGTCACTCTGACACTCCTTTAGATCAACTAACCCGGTCCATCCTGCTACTTCTAATCTGGGCTCCCATAGCAAGGTATTGATCTGAGAGGTGGACTCCTCAAGGATCCTGCCCATCTACAGCGGAAGCACTTGCTCTTCGAAATATCTTTCTTCTTCTTTCGCTGCTCCTACTGCCCCTTAAATGCAAGGGTTGCATTCTCATCCTCCTCCTTCGGCTTCTTCCCACTGCTGCTGCTACCATAAAGTTTACACTTGACCAAGTCCCTCCTCATCTCTTCTTGTTGAAGAGTGGCCCGTATTCCTTCCCATCTGGCAATTTCTACCTGCCCAAGATGCTCTGGATAAATACTTGCCACTCTTCTAAAACTGAGTTCAAGGCCAGCCTCACCATCTCGATAGGTTGAGGTGTTGACCCCACAATTGCCAACTCGTCTCAGGTTTCCTGAAGCTTTGCAAGGAACGGATCAATGCATTCCCCCTTCTACATCTGTGTGGATCTCATCTTCTACTCCAAGTACATCTTTCGCTGCTCGAAAGATCCCTAATATAGCGTGGACAAGGCATCCCACATCTCCTTGGCAGTCCCTTTGCCAAAGATGTGACATACTACATGATCCTTCATTCCATCGAGGATCATCCACTTGGCCTTCATCATTTCTCAGTTGTACTTTGATCGGATCGGCGGGCTCACCTACCACACTGTCGACATAGATCTTAAGAAAATGTTCATCTAGAAGGCATGACATCCTTGCCTTCCAGATCACATAGTTCGATGCACCATCCAACCGATCCTGATCTCGTAACCCACTAGTTGCCATCTCCGCCAACGAATGTGTCGAACTGCTTCCTCTCTCCTCTGCGCAGCACTGGGCTAGCCTACTCACTCCCTGCTGAAGTTAGTAGATCTACTCCTCTCTGCTGCTGCTCAACAATAGAGAAATCGAATTCCCTGGCTAGGAATTCTCTGAGGAAGAAATTCCCTCAACAATGTCTCCCTTCTTCCTTTTGACGATTTTCTGCCCCAGCAACTGTTGCAAAAAACTGCATCACACCAGAAACCTCTGCTTCGCTGAAGCTTCTACGTTGCTCCCTCTGACACTGGCAAACTTCAATCTAGAAGTCTTACCTCTCTGTCGACTCACTCAAAGAGAGTCCTTCCTCGAAAATTTTTCCCTCCTGGCCTGGACTGTGCAATCCCTCTAGGGATTCAATTTGCTACCTACATAGTGTTGAAATTCCTAAGTATTACCCGCTAGAAAAAAAAACTGTATTCTTTGGTTTATTTTGCCTACTTGTTTAATTACTAACAAGTTATTTAACCATATAAACACTGAAATAAACACAATACAGTCTCAAACATCTACAGATCAACAGCTTGAAGAAATAGACAAACACATAAGTGACACCGTTATTTTTGGACAAACGTCCCCGGAAAAACCAAACTTGGGAAAACCAGTGCAGTAGTTCTCAAGGTTTTATTATTATGCAGTGTTTCCTTGAGTACAACTGGTTGCCAAAATGGCTCACCCGATAGAGAAAATAATCTCGCAGTAATACCTCTCTATTTGGAAGCAGATATTCGGAAAGTTTGCCCCACGAAACCCTCTCCAGCACAATCTGAAGCTCAGCGTCAGCCCTCCTGGCCTCTACGTTGGCCTGAAACCCTCTGCGTCAACCTTCTGAGGCTCTACACAACCTCTCTGACCCTTTGCGTCACTCCTGTAGCCTCTACATGGATGACGCAGGCCCTTCTGGCCTCTGCACAGTCCATGCTAGCCTCTGTGTGGCTCCCTTTGGCTCTGGGTCTGCCTCTCTGCCTCTGCGCTGGTCTTCCGGCACTATCTCTGTCTCTCTGCCTCATACTCACTGCCCCTCGCTGCAACTCTGATCACTAATTCGATTTTTTTAGCAAATCCCACTCTAGAAAATCGAATGACTGATCACTCTGGTGTGTTCTCCAACTGACCCTCAAGCCTCCTCTTATACTTTTCCTGTTGGTCCTTCAACAGCCGAGATTACATCTCTAATCAACGGCTAAGATTAGATTTGGCTTGATCCATGTCATTTAGAACCTTCTAACCCAGTTTTATATTAATAGCCATTAATATTCTATTTTTCCTAAGTTTAGACTTAGCCATTAATATTCTATTTTTCCTAAGTTTAGACTTAGGAACTCCATTAAAAATATTAATTATTTTAATATCTCCTTAACTGGGTAGAATCTGCCCAAACCATTTCTGGGTCTTGGAAATCTCATATGCTTTAGCCTCTCCACCAATTTTCATGGCTAGAGCACATCCGATGCTACCCCAAATCAACACTCCCTCTTAGCGAGGATTGTGCTCTAATAATATTCCATATTGAGTATCACTCTCATTATACGACACTGGTACCTGTGTTGATGCTAAGCCTCCCCACCCAACATCCTCTGCACTACTGCAACCTGCACTGCTGCCCATGGCTCTGCCATTGCCACTGCTACATCCGTAGGGTAGCTCCCTTTGCATTTGTGTTGCTTCTGGTCCTTTCTCCCAACACTGCATCTGCACTGCAACCCCCTCTCATCATGTTGCATCATACCATTGCTACTGCTACTGCATTGCAACTCAGTTACTGAGAAGTAAGTAACTGATCCACCCAACTACTGACATCCCTGTCAGGCTAGAAACACTCCCGATGTTGAAGCTCTCTTTGCCACTATACTGTGCTGCCTCTACTACATTTGCGTTGTTGCAACAACTTTATGCCTCTCGCACCGCTGCAAACCTCTTTGTGCCATCCTACACTGTTACAACCTCCTATGTGCCTCTCGCACTACTGCAACCTCTTTGCGCTGCCAGGGACTTCTGCACTCTAGCACTCTCTTATGCCGCTTCTACCGACATCCGTCATCTTGCTATTCTCACTTCGGGGCTCCCGTAGCAAGGTATAATCCAAGAGTTTGGGTACCTCAAGGATCCTGCCCCTCATCGCTTGTAATCTTCCTGACTACAACTCGATGTCTCCCCACCTCTTCTCTAGAGGTACATTAGAACTATTGGCACAATCGTCATCCTCCTCTACCTCCTTTTCCGCCTTCACTGGCGCTGCCTTGGAGTCAGACGCCTCTCCCTTATTCCTCTTCCTCAGACACTGGTTTGCATAATGTCCCAGTTCCCCACAGTTGAAGCACTTAATCTTGGAGAGGTCCTTTTTCTTCCTCTTCTCCTGCTTCCCCACAAATGCCATAGTTGCATCCTCTTCCTCTTCTTTCTTGACCCGAGCTCCTTCGCTGCTACTTCCCGTCTTGGTCAGCCGTCTGATCTCTTCTTGGCGAAGCGCTGCCCACAATTCTTCCCAATCTGGAAGATTCGCTCTGCCCAGAATACTCTGGACGAATGTCTCCCACTCCTCGAAGAATGCGTTTAGGGCGGTCCTCACCATCAACTCTTGATCCGGCGTGGCCGCTATGGAAATCAATTGGTCCCAGATCTCCTTCAACGTGTCCAGGAAGTGATCTATATGCTCCCCCTTTTGCATCTAGTATGACCGCAGTTGATTCTCTAGTAGCATCTTCCTCTGCACGGTGCCCCACATTTCCTTTGCCGTCTCCTTCTCGGCAATATGCTGGAACACATGATCCTTGACCCCATTAAGGATTATGCATTTTGCCTTGGCCATCGCATCCTCATACTTTTCATTGTCAGCTGGGTCAACTGGGATAGCGACGGTTCTTAAGGCGAAGGCCTTGATGCAATGTTTATTTAGAATGGGCAGGATCCTGGCCTTCGAGATGAAAATGTTGGATGTCCCATCCAGCCTGTCCTGATCCCTCAGTCCATTCATGGCCATCTCTCTGCTCTTTTTTTCGACTCCTCTGAGTCTCTACTTCCCACCTGGAAGTTCTCTCTTCAACTCCCTCTGAGTCGCAATTTCTCTCCTGGAAGTTCTCTCTTCGACTCCCTCTGAGTTGCTAATCCCCTCCTGGAAGTTCTCTGCTAGACTCCCTCTGAGTCTCGATTTCCCTCCTAGAAATTCGCCTGCCAACCGTCGAATCGCACCTCTCCGATCTCCTATACACTTGCAACACTGATCTGGATTTCTTGGCTAGAAATTTGCCTAGGTAGTGACTCCCTCTACCTTGGTTTTGCCCCGTTAGGTATTGTTCTATCTCGACAACAACAGCACCCCACCAACGTCACTCCCCGCAAGCTGTCGACAACTTCCTATGCCCCAGCAGCTGAAGAACTGAGCCTCTAGGCTTTGCGCAATCCCGACACTGGTTGAATTGCTCCCTTGGCCAACTGCGTCAACGCTCCTGGTCTCTGCGTGGCTCTTCGTGAGCCTCTTCTACCCTCCTCAGCCTCTGCATTGGCCTCCCTCTGGCTCGAACTGATAACGCAAGTCCTCTGCATCAACCCTTCTCTGCTGCTTTCTGTTAGGAACAGCTTCTGTCACTCGGGACAGTTGTTTCTGCTGCAAATGCTCTGATTCAGTTGGTGCCTTCAATTCTCTTATGATCTGCAACCCTCTGATACCATGTTGAAATTTCTAAGTATTACCCGTTAGAAATTTTATCTGTATTCTCTGGTTTATTTCGCCTACTTGTTTAATTACTAACAAGTTATTTAACCATATAAACATTGAAATAAACACAATACAGTCTCAAACATCTACAGATCAACAGTTGAAAGAAATAGACAAGCACACAAGTGACACCGTTATTTTTGGACAAACGTCCCCGGAAAAACCAAACTTGGGAAAACCAGTGCAACAGTTCTCAAGGTTTATTATTATGCAGTTTTTCCTTGAGTACAACTGGGTGCCAAACTGGCTCACCAGACAGAGAAAATAATCTGGCAATGATACCTCTCTATTCGGAAGCAGATATTCGGAAAGTCTACCCCACGAAACCCTCTCCAGCACAATCTGAAGCTCAGCGTCAGCCCTCCTGGCCTCTGCGTCATCCTAAAACCCTCTGCATCAACCTTCTGAGGCTTTGCGCAGCCTCTCTGACCCTTTGCGTCACTCCTGCAGCCTCTACGTGGATGATCCAGGCCCTTCTGGCCTCTGTGCAGTCCCTGCTAGCCTCTATGTGGCTCCCTCTGGCTCTGTGTCTGCTTCTCTGGCTCTACGCTAGTCTTCTGGAACTATCTCTGCCTCTATGCCTCGTACTCACTGCCCCCCGCTGCAACTCTGATCACTGATTCGATTTCTCTTAGCAAACCCTGCTCTAGAAAATCGAAGCATTGATCACTCTGGTGTGTTCTCCAACTGACCCTCAAACCTCCTCTTATACTTTTCCTATTGGTCCTTCAACGGCCAAGATTACATCTCTAATCAACGGCTAAGAATAGATTTGGCTTGATCCATGTCATTTAGAACCTTCTAACCCAGTTTTATATTAATACTATTAATATTTTATTTTTCCTATAAAAATATTAATTATTTCATTATCTCCTTAATCGGGTAGAATCTGCCCAAACCATTTCTAGGTCTTGGAGATCTCATGTGCTTTAGCCTCTCCACCAATTTTCATGGCTAGAGCACATTCGATGCTACCCTAAATCAACACGCAGTGCTTCAACGCTCCTCTTTAGCGCTGGGTTCTTCCGGCGCTGCTCTCTTGCTTCACCTGCAGCGCTGATACCATGTGAAAATTCGATTACCCGAATCACCACTACAAAAACTGATTAAGTTCCTTCTATTTGTTAATTACTAAACAAATTATTTATTGTTTCCTACAGTGAACACTGAAACTAATACACTGTAGTCTTCACCAATTAAATTATAAGCGAAAACAAGAAACTGAGCAAGAAAGAAATGCACAACACATTACGCCGTTGTTTTTGGACAAATGACACCGGAAAGACCCAATGCGGGAAAACCCGTGCAGCAGCTAAGGGTTTGTATTATTAAGCAGTAGTTTTTCTGAATAAAATCTCTAGATGCCTTGCTAGCTATCCAGTATAGAGAATATCACTGACAGAAGATTAGTGAGAAATACCTCACACTATCACTGGCGATCCTAACTGATCCAACCACAGAATGGCTAGTCCCTTGCTGCCTCTGCGTAGGTCCAGCGTCACAGCTCCTAGGGACTGTGTCACTCCCTCTACTGATCGATTTGCCTCTCTGAGACTTCGAGTTTGTCCTCCCGGTCTCACACCTCGGCTTCCGGCTTCAAAAATCGATCTCTCGAGCAAAAATATGAATCTCCTCAAGGCTCTGTGTTGCCTCTGTGTCAGCATATGCTGCCCAACGTAGCCTCTGCACTGCATCTCCTGGGTCTCTCTCTACCTCCTCTGATGAGTATTCCCGGATCAAAAGAAATCTCCAACCAGAACTATCCCTGCCCCTCTCTGCAAGAAATCAATTCGAATCTCTATGGCCATTGCTGTGGTGCTCACTTCAGAAATTCGATTTCTGATCTCCCACTCAATGTGTCTTCCAAATGCCCATCAAGCCTCCTCTTATAATCCTTTTGTTGAGAATCAACAACCCAAATTAAATCCTAATCAATGGCTCAGATCATTTTGGCTTGATCCTCTTCTTCTACTAGAAGTTTCACCCACAGTTTGATTAATACCCTTTCATTATTTTAATTTCCTAAGTTTAGACTTAGGCACCCATTAAAAATAATTAGTTATTTTAATAAAATTGTCTCCGGGTGGAATTTCCCAAAACGATTTCTGGGTATTGTGGAATACGTGTGTCCAAGCCTCCCTGCAAAATTTGAGGCTTAGAGCACATCTGATGCTACCAGAAATCAACTGGAACATTTGCTAAGTGTATGGTGCATGTATGGAGCCGGTTGGGTTTACTGAACCAAGTGCATCATCCTCATCCAAAAGGTGGAACTTGAGCAATCAAAGACTGGTTCTAGGAATCCATGAAGTAATCTTTGTTATGGTGGAGACCCATGGCTTTCAACGCTCACCCTACAAGTGCCAATGTGGCCCTCTAGAGGGCTAGGACCTCGTATAGGGAGACCAAGCCCCAAATGAAGACCCACCTGCAATTATGCATAAGATCCAATATGTCTCGACTCCCCTTGCCCTCTAATACAACAAATCATTAGAATAATCAAGTAAAAGAGCTTACAAGTCATGGCATCAATGGGGCACTTCATGATGGCATGCCCTTCCATAGTGGGCTTTGGCATGTACAAGTGTCTCCAGGCTCAATAGGGGGTTAACTAAGGACCCTATTAGGTGGTTTCAACCTTTAAAGGGGGGTGACATGTCCATAGTACATACCTCAAGTGGCAGGTGGCAAATGATACAGTAATAGAACGGAGTGGGGATCAGGAGAACCATCTAGACCACATGTCAAGGTCTAAGGGTATCTATAATAAGGGAAGCCCACACTTGGGTATATGAGTGTAGGAGGGAGCAAATTGTGGTACATGAGTTACCCCGGCCTTCGTTTTTCCAGCCTTCTTCATATGCCTTTTGCCTTTGATTGATTTTTCTTCATAATTGCTCGAGGCTCCAGGGATGAGAGCATGAGGCATAGTATATACTATATAGTAGTGGATACCCCTCAAGGTGGGACGGTTCATCGCCCACTAAGGGTTAGGACAATCATGGATTCCTTAATGATGGAGAGGGATCATCTAGGGCCCATAGGGACTAGGGTGATGGCCATGAATAAGGGGTAGAGCTCATGTTTGGCTTTTGCCCATGTGCTAAATTTGTTTGTCCCAGCCATCTTTTGCATTTTCTGGTACATTTCCTGTTGAGAGTGGCCAAATTATGCTTTTTCTTTTCTTTTTAGATGCATCAACCTCTAGGGCATTGTTTCAGGCTTGACCCAATGTGTGGACAAGGGGAATGGGAGGCTAACCTTATGTGGACCCAGTGAACACATGTGGACCCATATGGGAAAAGGGATGAATGGGGCTAAAATGAGTGGAAGGGGGGTGATATGTGTGGTGTAGGGAAGCGGGACCACGGAACCAAAATCGAGATTTCCCATGTAGTGTCAACCCTAAAGCTAATGGCCAGTAAAGGAGATTCCACTGGACTAGGTTACAAGAGTAACCGCGAAATCGGGCAATGGAGACAAGAACACAGACCTAACCCACTCTTTCCGCCGAATCCCCCCACCAATCCATGCCCAAAAGTGCAAATGACAAGTAAGGAAAATTAGGCAACTACACCAATGTAAAGCCATACCTTCAGGGTTGGGAGGCCCACCTTCAAACATACAATCATAACAAGTGGGCGAGGGACCACATGGCTGGCTCAGGTGGCAAAGACAATGTAACATTGAGCTATCTGGCGGTTGCAAGGCGCTGTTGGCTGCCGATTGAGAACCATCTAGGAGAAAATTTTCTCCTATATACACTACCCACAGGTGGTGGGTAACAATCACTGGAAATTATTCTTCTATCTTATGCAAATTATTTGTCTTCAAAAATTAATTACAACAAATAACGAATAAAATCACCACTACAATTTTCACTAATAATAACAAAAACTGAGAAAGTAATGCACACACAAAAATTAGACACTGATATTTTTGGACAATCGTCCCTGGAAAGACCTCGAAAGGAAAACTAGTGCATTAGATGAGGATTTTATCATAATTCTCAGCAAAAATCTGTGATTGAAAATTACAACTACTTGTCGTAAACTGGCAAAGCTATCGTAATTATTTTTCCCCAGCTACCAACACAAAAATTCCTAGAAGGAACGCGACCTCCCTATGCAAGATAACTTTGCATCCCTAAGATATTTCGACCTCTCTTTACAACTTCGAACGGCCCACACGTGTGGCCCTGGCTGAAGGAAATTCAACCCACACAGCCTCTGGCAAATGCAGCCTCCTCCGACAATCAACTAGTCCTGACCTCATGGCCTCCCCTAGAAAAAATCAACCTCTAAAACTACCTCTTTCTCCCAAACGTGTGAATGCAAATTTGGCCTCCAGAAAACCTTACACACCAAAAATAATCTCAACCTCCTGCGGACAGATTGAACTGGTAAATCTCTCCCTCTAGATCTCAGAAACTAGAAGAAAAAAATGAAGAAATTTTCCCCATAAATCTTTTACTCAAGCATTGTTGATTCCTCGTTGCTTGGTGTCCTCCACGCTATCGCTGCACCCTTGCTCTTACTGCAATTCATTGTGTCTCCAAAAGCCCCGTCGACTTGCTCTTATAACCTTGTTGATGAATCAAGTGCCACGATCTAACTCTAATCGATGGCTAAGATCATCTTGACCCAATCTCATGACTTTTCTAGAAGTCGCTAGAGCAATATCGATTTTGTGTCAATTAATCTGATTTATTTAACCATTTTCCTAAGACTTTGGAAAATAATTAAAAATTAGCTAACTAATATAATTAAGACATTTTCCTTAGTAACCTTTTGTAGGTCTTTGAGATAATTATCTTCTTATGTTCCTTAGCCTCATAAACTCCAATAGAGACTAGAACACTTGTCCGAGCTACAAAAACTAATACTCTCTCCTAGCGAGGAAGGTGTTCTCCACTACTCCCAACTTATCCCTAAAGAAGACAAACTTTGCCTTACAAAGGCCTTCGTCAAAATATCTGCAACGTATTGATCTATGGAAACATGTTGTAGTTGAACCAATCCACGTTGTACACAATCTCTGATGAAGTAGTATATGATATCAATGTGTTTAGACCTATCATGGAATATTGAATTCTCATAGAGCTTAATGTAACTCTGATTGTCACAATAAATATTGGTCAAATCCATCCTCTGACCAAATAGTGCCACTAGCAACTTCCAACGCCAGATAGCTTCACATGTAACCATGCTTGCTGCCATGTATTCTGCATTTGCAAAACTCAGTGCCACGGATTACCACTTCCCACTACACCAAGAGACAACCCCTAATACAATACTGAATAAACACCCGAAGTGCTTTTCTAATCCACAACACTACCTACCCCATTTGTATTTGTATATTCCATCAATCTAACACCATCACCTCAAGTGAATCTCAAACCATACTCGACTGCAACTCATAGATATCGCAGAACTCGTAGATATCGCAGTACATGTCTCGCTTGTTAATTTTTCTTAGGGCTATATTGTTCTTTGCTTTGATAATTGCATTTCTTCATTAACACATTAAGTTCACCCCATAACATCACAACATTATTCAGATTTACATCATTATTCAGCAACATATGCAACTATATAGAAAGAACAATATCATCATCACCAATGCAGCGGAACATAAAGGAACAATAGAAGAAAAGCATTCACACATAGAGACACCAAGATTGGTCGGAGACCGGAGCAAAACCTACTATGGGGAAAACCTTTCAAATTTTTCTTCTTATTAGATTGTCATCAAATGATTCAGCAAAAGAAAGTACAATGATCCATATCTTCATCCAAACAACTATCCAGCAAAAACTACACAATATCCATCAAATGAACCCAACAATGCTTATAATCAAAATTTTGATTCTAAAGCCTGCAATGCACTGTCCCTTTCTGCAATCAACTATCGAACATTGCGATCACTGAGCAAAATCTTCAGACAACTGAAATTTCATCATTTAGGTCTCGGTCACACGGAGGAGGATTCATGCATGCGACTCGGAAGGTTCCAGTTGCTCCCTCGAGCTTATAAGCCAGCGACTGCAGTCTGCAACTAAAATCTAGAAACACTAGATGTCGGTCACATGGATGAGGCGCTGAGCTTGCGACTGAAAAGCTTCAGTCGTACGGATGAGTCAGTTAGCGTGCGACTGTGGTCAAGTTCTTCTTGTGTCATCACCACGACTAAGGCCTAAAACCCTAAAACAGAGATGCGAGCTTCAGACCCTACAATTTCGTCTTCGAGCGAACCCATTCCTCCGCAGACGTGCCTCAGACCTGTGCGAGCCAAAAACCAAGAAAGAGAATAGAAGAATGTCTCATGATGATGTCCAAATGAGGTTGAGGTCACTTGTATTTATAGCCTTCCAAGGGTGTCCAATTTGCTTTAGGGCCGACCTTATCAAATATGCACATGTGGGCTTTTCTTCATAAGTACACTTTCCCTTATCCGATTTGAGTGATCTTTAGGTCGATTTTGGTCCTCTCGAAAAGAGGAATTCAATGCAATCATTATCTCCATCAAATGAGTTGTCCAAAGTGGAATTTGACCGCAGTTGCATATTTTAACACTCCCTCTCAACTAGGGAGAATTCCACCTGCATCATGTCATGTGTATCTTGTCATCAAATCATATCCAATCTCAAGTATCTCATCATCTCGTATCATCATTGTTCATCTCAATTCATCTCTTGCTTATTCCTTCTCATTTCTTGATTGTCCCTACTCATATGTTCAATATTCTCGAATCTAAAAGAAGAAGAATTTGTCATCATAGGAAAGCCTAAGATACCACCCTCTATTCATCGGGGAGCCATTTCTACCACCTGAAATCTCTGCCAATGGGGAGCCCAATGCTACCACCCAGGAACATCAGTGGGGAGTCAGAGCTACGACGTGCATCAACATCAGAGAGCTTAGCTCAATCTAAAACATCATCGGAGAGCATATCACCATGGAGCACATCTCAACCTAGAACCATAACAGGGAGCATATCTCAAACCGGAATCTCATGGGGGAGCTAAACATCTACGATCCCATATCAAGCAATAGGTGATATAGGCGAGCTACTACTCAACCCATCCTATTGCCTACCAATCTTCCCAACAATGACCCTCAAGATTCATGTGGTAGAACACTTGCATCATAATCCGAGCTTGGGCGAGATACCCAACTTACCAAAGGTAAGGATCACATACCCCCAAGCCTCCTCAACCCATTGGCCAGACAGGGAGGGACAATCCCAACAAGCCCAGCTTGTGGGTATGATGCCAACTAGGGTATACTCTACAAAGACCAAGATAGGGGAGCTACTACTCCAACCATGTGGGTAACAGATAAGGGTGATACCCTATTGCCAAAGATCCCTCAACCCCAAAGCCCTCCATCTCAACTCCTCACCCTGGGAGCTCGAACAGGGGGGAAGAGTTGGCTCAATGTCCTCAATCAGCAATGCTCTCTATAGATCAGCAATATATCATCATGCTCATATATGGTAATCATCATGTCTCAATAGCAGTTGTCTCCTGTTCATACAAGACATCAAATCAAATATCATATTAGAACAAAAATATATATATCACAAAAAGGATACCATAGTCATCCTCCCTCTCAAGGAGGTGCCAACCACAAGCCTGAGCTTGTCTCGTACAGCAGCATTGTCTCAATATATGAAGGTATCTCAGTCCCAACTATATATGGGATTCTTTGCCAATCGGATCCACTCATTATTATCGCAATGTATCCCTGTCATATTCAGAACTTGCCCAAACAACTTTCTAAGGAGCCTTTTTATCTTGCCTCACAATTGGTCATGTTAGCCACATCGTACTCAACCTCGGTCGTACTTAAAGCTATGAACTTCTCATCCAAAACATCATGGAAGATCTCATACTAAGGTACATCCTTATCTCCATCAAACTTCCTTGCTCATAGAACTTTGATGGAGATAACAATCCCAATCATCATCAGTACATCCATGCAGTCACATATCACAGGAAGAATATCTCAAATCAAAATATTGTTAATCCCATGCAAATATCTCGAAGGGTGCTCGGTGGCAACTCAATGTGTATGAAGCAGCTCAATATGAAATAGGTGTTCAAACGAAACATCAATGCTTCAATCAATTGTCAGTTGCCAAGTCAGGTTAAATAATACCTTTTCATAACTTCTTGAAATTCAAATGGAGTGTCAAAGGATTTGCATTTCCACTTTCCAACAATTCTTTAATAGCTTCGCAATATAGATTTTCTTTTCTCAATTTTAGAAATTGATTCATCATGTCATGATTCATTATTTTGAGCATCAGAGGCCAACTCCCTCTTACTTTGATCATCAGAGACTCATTACCTGTCAAGAGTAGACCATCAGTATATAAAATCAAAATCAAAGTCGTACCTTGGACCACTTTTGAAGTAGAGGTTTGGATCGACACATCATCCTGGCTTCACCAGATAACTATCAATGTGGAAATATCAGGATCAGGGAGCTTGCTTCATACAATTCTTTCTGCAATCATAACACTTGACCAAAACAATATGTTTATCCTTACACAAATCAATACTATGCAATCAAATCAACTACATCAGCTTATCAAAGTTTAGATGCCAGATCAGAACTAATATCAAAATCATCAATATCACAATATCAATTCTTTAGACTAGGTGACAAGTAGAGCTTTCATTTTTTATCATGTCAACAAGATGTCATCAAGTCATCCTCATGATCATAATATAAGTCACTAGATGCAAATGCATACACAAAGAATAAGTCATGCAGGTTCCATCCATTTATTGTGAGATTGCTTCATACTGAATCACAATTGTTTATACTTCAACCAATGTGTCACAACTAATGATGTCAACACAGAATACCAATATAAATCATTGAAAGTCACTATGCCCATATAGCATTGTCATCAAGGCAAATCATCAGTCATCAAATTAGTCATCAGGTCAAATCCTACATTTGTTATCACAATGAGATCTATAGCCCAAAACATATCAAGTCAAAGTTCTAAATCATTATCAAGTATCATGTCAAAACTCCAAACACTGCTCATCTATATCAATCAACCAAATCATGTCAAACTCTTGCAACTATTATCAAATATTGTCATACACTAGCCTCAATGGATAAATCACAATATTCATATCCTAGTCACCTGCAAACACAAGTTTAGTCAACATATTCACATTATAGTAAAACATTCAAATTTCCTTGCTCATAGAACTTTCTGTTGTTTGCTCCATGTCTGTAGGACTAACATCCTTCAAGTGAACATCTGATTTCATGCACAAAACTTCATTTTTGTGTCCTACAAGCATAACCGCACCCATAGGCCTTCTTCTATGTGGTTGACAGGCTACAGTCACACCCTTGACCTTACTTACGTGCGACTGAGAGATGTAGTCGCACCCATAAGCTTGCTTTCGTGCGACTGAGGATTAGAGTAAGGGAAAACTCTCTCTTCTCATATCAGAACTTTGCTACAGACTAACAATATCAGATATTTGTCTATTCATGTCCATAAATCATACTTCAACAGTAAAGAATATACATATAATGCAAATGATAATGGGAGTAAGAATCTTATGGAGAGATTCTCCCTCTGAATGGGAATCCACTTCAGTGATCTTCTTTCATGCCATCAACCTATCTATAATGTTATCATGCATCAACAAATATGTTAGATCATAAAGTCAAACTATATCATATATTTATAGCATCAGCCAATTCACCATTACATCATGACATCAATCTTTCATCAAGGGTTAGTGTCAAATAGCTAATAGGAGTATACTTCAAGAGTCATGATCACAACATTACTTCTTCGTCACATAACAACTCAGTCCATCAAGTCAAGGCATTCAATTTTACCATATGCCACAATTACTAAAAACATCAAAACATAACCATGGTCAACAAAAGATCATGAATAACAATCTCATTGTTATACTTCTATCATCATGGCTACCACGCTTTCCCCAAACAATATCAATAGTGTCAAGTTACCATCTACTACAATTAAGGTGCTAGCCTTTTTTATGGGATCAAAATATTCAAAATGATACATGTTAGCCAAACATCAAGTATACCACTATATCAAAGATCAATATTAAGTAGCTTCATAGAATCAAGAAGTTCATCATGTCTAAAAGGTAAGATACTTGTTTACTACCAAGTGCACCATTTCATTATAAGAACCATGAATCCAAATCACTTTCATATGCATGAACCATTTGTGAAGGAGACATTCTCATCAGACCTTAGGGCTTACCTTGCGATCAATATTGCAGCTGCAACATAATGCCATACATACCTTGTAGTGTTTAGATACATGTGCACCTTCTTAGCTAGTAGCACTTTGTCACCTTTTCATTAGGTGCCTCTTTACTTTTTCCAATGCTAGTTCTTCTCTTCCTGCACTAGCCATGATCCTCAAGAGGGATCCACTTATCACAACTCATCAGGAGGTTAGAAGCATCCAAATACTCAAATATACATGCAGGAAGCATAAGTAATAATCAAAACAATAATTAGATCCATAAGTCAAAAGTAAAGATATAAAGGAGCATCATAAGTCGGAAAGTACTTATCTTCAATGAGAGGTGATCATCTCCCTCTTGAACCAGCCTTCAAGAGCCATCACTGTCTATTGTCCATATGACAATATTGCCTTCACTATTTCAACCAACTTTATCAGCAACCAAGACTAATAGAGACTATCCCATCTAGGGCTTCATCAATTCTGACACAAGTGCTTGAGCATCTTCACATTGACCCTGCTAGGGTTTCTAGATTTCATATCTCAAATATTTTCCATAAACCAGGGTTTCTCTCAAACCCTTCTAATATCTGTCAAACCCTAATACACAAATTGCCTAGGGTTTCCTTCAAACCTATGTTGCACGAAACGCCGAAACGTTTCAGAGTTTCTGAAACGGGTACATTTAGAAACGTCACCTCCAAAAAATGGAAACGTTGGTCGAAACGTGAGCCAAAACGTCATATATGTATATATAAAGAAATAAGTGAATAACACATTATCTTTACAAGAAAAAAGGGAATAAGACTCATAGATGACAATTTAGAAGGAAAAACAAGTCTATATTAACTCTCATAGATGATTACATGATGGTCGAGTTTCGACCAAGTTTCGTAGTTTCAGGTACGGGTACGGCCCAAAACGTCAGGTTCCTAGAAGTTTCGTGCAACATAGCTTCAAACCCTAGAATTCTTTTAGGTTTCCTCCATCCTCTCTTGCTTCCATCAATGGTGTCATCATAGGGGTGATCTCCATGAATTTTCTTCAGCCCAGCTCTGATACCATGTTAATTTTTCTTAGGGCTATATTGTTCTTTGCTTTAATAATTGCATTTCTTCATTAACACATTAAGTTCACCCCATAACATCATAACATTATTCAGATTTACATCATTATTCAGCAGCATATGCAACTATATAGAAAGAACAATATCATCATCATCAATGCAATGGAACATAAAGGAACAATAGAAGAAAATCATTCACACATAGAGACATCAGGATTCGTCGGAGACCAAGGCAAAACGCATTATGGGGAAAACTCTTTCAAATTCTTCTTCTTATTAGATGTCATTGACTAATTTAGCAAAAGAGAGTACAATGATCCATATCTTCATCCATACAACTATCCAGCAAAAACAACTACACAATATCCATGAAATGAACCCAATAATGCTTATACTCAAAATTCTGATTTTGAAACCTGTAATGAATTGTCTTTGTCTGCAGTCAACTATTGAACACTACAGTCATTGAGTGAAATCTTTAGAAAACTGAAATTTCATCATTTAGGTCCCTGGAGCCTATAAGCCAACGACTGCAGTCTGCAACTAAGATTCAGAAACCCTAGATGTCGGTGGCATGGAGGAGGCGTTGAGCGTGCGACTAAAAAGCTTCAGTCGCATGGATGAGCAGGTTAGTGTGCGACTATGGTCGAGTTCTTCATGTGTCATGCCTACGACTAAGGCCCAAAACCCTAAAACAAAGATGCGAGCTTTGGACCCTACAATTTCGTCTTCGAGCAAACCCATTCCTCCACGGACGTGCCTTAGACCTATGCGAGCCAAAAACAAAGAAAGAGGATAGAAGAATGTCTCATGATTATGTCCAAATGAGGTTGAGGTCACTTGTATTTATACCTTCCAAGGGTGTCCAATTTTCTTTAGGGTTGACCTTATCAAATATGCATGTGGGCTTTTCTTCATAAGTACACTTTCCCTTACCCGATTTAAGTGATGTTTAGGTCGATTTTTGTCCTCTCAAGAAGAGGAATTCAATGCAATCATTATCTCCATCAAATGAGTTGTCCAAAGTAGAATTTGACCGCAGTTTCATATTTTAACATCATTGTTGTCCAATGTCCTCTCTTTGGTTCCATCATGAACTGACTGACAGTGTTGACCGAAAAACAAATGTCTAGCCTTGTGTTGACCAGATAAATAAGAGATCAAATAAGTTGCCTATACAAGGTTGGGTTCATTACTACATCCGCTAATGCATCTATCTTCCTCCAATTGGTAATCATAGGCATAGAGATGGGTCTATAGTCCTGCATCTTGAATTTCTTCAGAATCTCCATAGTATATCTCCCTTGCCCAAGGAAGATCTCCCCATCTATCTGCCATACCTCCAGTCCTAGGAAACAATGCGTTAGTCTCAAATCCTTCATCTCGAACTTTGTTGCTAAGTCCCTCTTGCAGTCCTCTATGAGCCCTGATGACCCTGTCAAAAATAATTCATCCACATACAATAAGATAATGAGAGGCTCACCTCCTACCATCAAATAGTAGAGGTTAAAATCTACCTCGCTCTTCATGCCCATCTGTTGCAAGTAACTGTCGATGCGACCATACCATGCTTTGGGATCTTACTTGAGTCCGTATAGTGCCCCCTTCAACCTACAAACATGAGTGTTTCTCATATGCGTTTCAAATCCTTCTAGTTGTTCGATATACACCTCCTCTTCTATTACTCCAGTTAGAAAAGCTATCTTGACATCCATCTGGTGAATTTTCCATCCCATCTGTGCTACTAAAGAGATCACGACCCTGATAGAAGTGTATCTAGCCACTGGAGCAAATGTCTCCTCATAGTCTATGCCCTCTTTCTGAGCAAAACCCTTAGCCATGAACCTAGCCTAATACTTGTCCACATTGCCATCTGTAGCATATTTGATTTTATCGATCCAACGAGAGCCAACTACTGCCATGTCTATCGGTCTAGGCACAACCTCCCATATATCATTCAGCATGATGGAGTTGTACTCCACCATTGCATCTTGCGACACCTGATGCTGTGTGGCCTCATGATAGCTGGAAGGCTCTATGTCAATGACCTCTGTCACCAATGCCTTGTACTTGTCTGGTTGTCTACGCTCTCCGGTGCTTGCCCTAAGAGCTCCCACAAACTCCTACACATCTGTCAATGTTTGAACTTTGAAGCACCTCGCTATTTCTTCTTCCACTGGTGGTTGGTGGAGCTTCACACTCCTTATCTTTCCCTTGTTGCTCCTTCCACTGTGAACTCTCCTCTACACCTATACCCGCATCTGTACTCATCACTATTCTCGTACTAGTGCCCTAAGACTGAGATCCTTGTTCAACTCTTGGAGCTTTTGTTGGCTCAGTTTGATCAATTGTTGGAAACTCACAAGATCTTCTAAAGGCTTTCTCCTCGTGGAACTTCACATCTCGTCTCACGATAATTATCCTAGTACTAGGAATGTACATTCTGTATGCCTTGGATTATTCGTTTTACCTAATAAAATATCCCTTCTCCGCATTCTGATGCAACTCAATGCGTTTGTCATCTCACATGTGACAAAAAGCTATGCTGCTAAAGATCCTGAAGTGTCTGATATCTGACTTCTTTCTTGTAAAAGCCTCCTCGGGTGTCATCTTTCCTAACACCTTGTGAGGAACTCTGCTCTAGATATACATTTTTGTACTACATGCCTCTGCCCATAGAAATCTAGGCATATCCTATTCATATAGCATCGTCATTGTTGCTCCAACTATTGATCTATTCTTCCCTTCTGCAACCCCGTTCTATTGTGTACTCGCCTCCATTATCTATATGAAGAACCTTTATTTTTCTCCCTCTCATGTTCTCCACGAGAGCCTTAAACTCCTGGAAGTGACTAAAGACTTTGTCCTTTGTCTTCAAGAAATATATCCAGGTTTTCCTGGAGAAGTCATCAATGAAGGTTATGAAATATTCATAGTCCCTAAAAGATTTTGTAGACAACGAGCCACATATATCAAAATATATCAACTCAAGCACACCCTTGGCTCTACTATCACTCCTTGGGAATGTTGCCTTTGCGAATTTCCCGAGCATGTCCCAGCTGCACACATCATCAAGTTCTGTGCTGATTTCTAGAACTCCTATTACGGTCTCCCTAAGCAACCTAAGTGCTCCATGGTGTATGTGTCCCATCCTACGATGCCATAATTCTCCCACATCTCTACTACTGTTGCTGCTAATCAGTGCCTTTGGAGCATCTAACTACAAATTGTATAGCTTGTTGCTTATTACTCTAATTTGTTTCACTGCCTTCTAATTCTGGTGTTTAATGTACACCTTCTGACCTCGAAAATAGACATTATATCCCTTGTCTTGAAGTGCAAAAACTGAAATCAATTTCATTCCTAGACCTGGCACGTGCAGCACATCCGTAACACTAGTATTCTTGCATGAATCCCTCTAAACGATGACAGCTTCTCTTCCAACTGGAGTACACTTGGACTTGTTCCCCGTCTGAATTTGGAAGCCCATCTCCCCTTCCTAATAACTAGAAAAGTATTCTCTAACTTTCATCATGTGACATGACGCTCCACTATCAATATACCAGACACCTATAGAGGTAGAGCTAGAGAGGCAAGCTTTGAAAGTCAACTCATCCTCTAACCTTGAAGATAAGTCCTCAATGTTCGTTGAAGATGTTGTCTACTGCTTCCCCTTCTTTTCTCCCTTCTTCTTGTTTCAACATTGGCTGACATAGTGTCCTTGTTGACCACAGCCAAAGTACTTGATTTTACTCGAGTACTTTTTCTTCTTCTCTCCCTTGGACCCTTTATTTGAGCCCTTCTTGGCCTTTCCCTTTTTCTGCTAAGGCCACATTCTCGTTATCCTGACACTTCTAAGTTTTACCATTGGTGTTGCTATTGACGAGGCTCAACATAAGCTCCTCTTGAGTGAAATCGCTCCATAGGTGATCCCAACTCGATAATGTGTCCCATCCATTAATAACTTGAACGAACACATCCCATTACTTTAAGAATCCATTTAATGTGATCCTCATGAGCTCATCATCATTTGGTTTGTCACCAACAGTCACTAGCTCAAACTTTAGTGCTCTGACTATGGTGAGATAACTTACAACGCTTTCCCCTTTGTTCATATTTGTGTTTCTTAGCTTCTCTCTGAGGATCAGCTTCCTATTTGTGCTAGCATCCTGGAACATTTTCAGAACTGTGTCCTACATCTTCTTTGTTGAATCAAGCTCCGCAATATGCAAAACTATATGGTCCTTGACTCCATCAAAGATAATCCTCCTGGCTTTTGGGATCTTCCTTCTTGTATGTTGAGAGTTGTGTTAGATCCATTGGTATGGATATCACACTAGGCTTAGGAAAGAAATCATATTAGTTGTTCCTCTCAATCAACCACCTAAAGAGGACTTCTTCTCTTCCATGCAAGACACTAGCCTATGTGAAAGACCTTCTGAAGGTGCAAAATCAACACGTCTGTGTATCATGATTTGGATTCATATGGATACACATGAATATATGTGTGTGTGTGTGTGTGTGTGTGTGTGTGTGTGTGTTTTTCTCAAAATTTGAATATTTCATGCATTTTTTGGTCGACCAGTCTTTTAGTCTATTCTTTTCTTGTTCTAGTCCTATCCAG
This sequence comes from Pinus tabuliformis, assembly GCA_031772625.1. Classification (NCBI taxonomy): domain Eukaryota; kingdom Viridiplantae; phylum Streptophyta; class Pinopsida; order Pinales; family Pinaceae; genus Pinus; species Pinus tabuliformis. The sequence continues at coordinate 205,055,732 of CM062816.1, forward strand.
GGTTTTGGGGCCAATTAGTGTGGTTCTAATAACATTGGTCATGATTAAACCTTGAAGATATATTCACTAGGGCATATGGTGCAGTTTTTCATTTATTTGAGTGAAGTTAGCATCATTCTATTTGAGGCAGTGTTATATCTCTTGTATGGCATGCCAGTTCATACAGGATTATTTGTTGATGCTATGAAGTTAAGCCAGTACATTTCCTTAGCATTATTAGGGGAGCATTCATCAAGGAGGTTAATAACCCACATTAAGAAGGTCGTTACCTTCCTGACTATTTTTTGAAAGTGCTTCTAATTGACTCATTATTTTATTGTAAGAGGAGTTAAGCTGCAACCTGTATAAGGGTTTACTCTCTCCTTCATTTGCATGGTTAAATTTTGGAGAAATCTCTCCCTTGGAGCTTAATGATAAATCTATTGGATGAGCCTTGGAGGTTCTACAACTATCTTGTGGGTGAAGATGTTTGTTACTTTGTATATATGTTTATTGCATTTCCCTCATTGTTGGAATATCTAAACAGATACTTTAGAAGTTACAAGATTGGTGTACTTCCCTTTTCATTTCATATCATCATTGGTATTTTGCTTATGAACACATTTCCTTCTCTATACATGGTTTGAAGTTTCTCATACATGATTCCTGATAGCTATGAGATAGCCTTTAGTATTGAGATAGCCTTTTCTACACATGCACTACTCTTAGTACAATTTCTGCAATACAGGGCAGCAAGGAGAAGAGTACTTTTGGCTTGTACTTCCCATCCATTGTGTTTCTTTCTCATCTTTAGAAAACACCCTCCCCTTTGATCTTTGTGATGATCCCACCCAATGGGCTAGGCATTAATTTTCGGTCCTCCCATCCACTTTTATTTCTACAACTTTTTTATAAATTTGTTTTGCTGGAACGTACTCTTCAAAACACCTTTGCACTCCATTGCCTTAAAATTTCAGTAATCTTAATTAGGGAAGCCTCCGTTAAGCTAGAGGAAAGCCACACTAAAGAGAGGGGGAGAGTTGGTGATGTGTCAGTGACCAACCTTCTTGTTACACAAGTCTATCACCTAGGTGCTTGGGCTTTTACACTTTCATGATGACAGATGTTGTGGTAACAAGCCCTTTTGGAGAAACTAGCGGTGGAATTTTGGTCATTCGCTTATGTAATATGACTCCCATTGTTTGTACTCAACTTGTCATCCAAGATGTTCTTTTTATCCAATTTTTAAAACTCGATGTGTATCTAAGCAACCAAAGGAGCATTGGGTATGACGTCTTTTCAATGCATCAACTATGCAGCTTTCTTATAAGCTAAGAAGGTTTACTTGGCATGTCATTTATTAGGGGATATCGTCTAAGCCTAGGTTGGCCAACACTAGTCTCTTGGATGGCTTATGTCTTGTTTGCTAGCAGCTGCAGATCATTAAGCATATCTTCTGACAATGTCAGCTTGCCAAACATTGGTTTGAGAATTATCACTTGGTGTTGCTTCAGGGCAGAGTGCATTGGCAAGCTGCTTTGCTCTGAAATGGCCATGCTCTTGTTAATGATGCTTTCTCCAGATTTTATCATTGCCTACAAATAGCAGTGTTATTTGCATTATGGAAACTCAAGTGTAAAGCTGTTTTCAAGTGGGAAGTTAGCTCTTCATCTGCTTTCAGTTCATTGTGGAAAGATGAGATTTGTCATCAGCTTTTGACGAAAGAATCTTTGTCAATCAAAGATGCCCAATCCTTAGATCACTTGGAGTACTTTTCTTTTATTTCTACTATAGTTTCTCTTAGGAAGAGGTTATGAACTCCATTATGTATAACCTACCGCTTTTTGCATTTCTGATTGTACATAGAGGATGTATTCTTCAAAGAAAAAAAAATATTTACCTTTTTCTCATATCCAAATATATTGGAGTAGAAACACACATATCGCAGAAATAGATACATGTGACCCTGCACAAAGAACAACTAGAGTAAGACCATGTGCTCCTCTAAATGGCAGAGTATCTAAATCTCAACCACGATGGATCTTATTATTCTAGATTGCTACATTTATGATACCAGGCAAGAAGCATGTTTCCACACAGTCTAACCAAAGCAAAGAATGGAAGGCTCTAGTGTGCATATAGGAACTAAACTTTTATGAGTTAGCACATATTTAATAATCAGATGATAGGCAAAAGGTTAAGAAACAACGCACCTGAAGAAGGATATTCTTCTGCAATGCACAATTGAAGTCCCTCACCAAGACCTGTTAGCCACAAAAATTCCCTATTACTGAAATCAATTTATTTATTTAAGTGATATATTCATTATCAGACTCTGTTTAATATGCCACAGGCCCACAACAGTCTCATTAGAATAATTAAATACAAAGATATTTCAAGAGTATTGATCCAAACATTATCTGTTAGCTACAAAGCATTCACATGGTTTGCTTTAACACTTTCAACATCAGCCTACCACTTACTGTTTTTGTATAAAGAAGCCACTACTAGCAAATAAACATAGATATATGGCTATCCTTCGTTCTTTCCCTATTATTGAAATCAGAATATTTACTTCAGTAATATATTCATTATCAGACTACACACGAAAACCAATGTTGAACAGCTCAATATGCCACAGGCACACAACAGTCTCCAAAGAATAACTAAACAAAAATATTTCAAGAGAATTGATCCAAACATTATCTGTTAGCTACAAAGCGTTCACAAGGTTTGCTTTTACATTTTCAACATCAGCCTACCACTTATGTGTAAAGAAGCCACTACTAGCAGGTTGACAACTTGACATAGATTTATGGCTATCCTTAGTTCTTACTTTATTGAATATTCAGCTTTCAATTATTGTTTAACGAATTCTACAACAGTTCTTTGTATTTCCTTTTTAATAAGCAAGCAGCCTTGCTTAAATGAAAAGCGTAAGAAATAAATTGATAGCTTCTTGGACTTTTACAGGCAAGCAGCCTTCCTCTCATGAGGCATAAAGACTTAACTTTAAATGTAGCTATTGATATCCACTACTGACCAAAAGACAGCCAATGGGAACAAAAGCAGTACAATGACAATAAGGAATCGAAGGAAGTGCTAAAAGCATCTCCACAAAAACTGCAAAAAGTACGAAAATAAAAGTGTTCATACACCTGCTCTTCCTTGTTTAATACAAGTTTCTAGAAAATTTTAGTTCAATTCTGTTGATAATTGTAATTTTCTTACCCATCAATCCATAGAATGAGAGAACAGTAAAATCTATGTGATGCTAACTGTTAACCCTCATATTCTATGAGGCCTTGTCCCAACTCCCAAATTGAAGACCCTATGGAAGCAAGTTGTGTTTGGAATATATTGGCTATGTATCTTGGTGGATATTGGTTGCATTTTCTTATGCTTATTTTCCCATGCATTATCATCTTTTGTTGGTGTTACCACAAAATCTAGCACCTTAATGCAAAGCCTCACTAAGTACTCTAGGTTAAGGGCAACAATGAAATCAGTCATCATTGTCACCTTAGCAACCATTCACCTATTGTTTTGTGGTTGGAAGTTATCCCACAAGGGAGGCTTCCCCAGCAGATCTTAGAGATTAGATAACCCAAGTATTCCCAAGCTATACACCCTCTAAGGGTTCTGCTAGTTTTTGTAGCATCAGACAGGTGTTCTAGTCTCGTTTTGTGTCAAAGGGGCTAAGAACATGAGATCTCCAAAACCAAGAAAAGGTTTCATGAGATAAGCTTGCGAAATGCCTTAATTAAATTAATTGACCATCATTTAAATTTTTCCTAAGTTTAACTTACGAAAATTGGTTAATTAATAGGAATTAATTAAGGAAAGGTGTGAAAACTCTAGAGACTCACACAGATTGAGTTTGAGATGATCTTAGCCGTTCATAACGATTTAATCATGGTCGCTGGTGATCCAACGAGAAATTCTAAGAGCAGGTCAATGGGGTTGGAGATAGACACATCGAGCAAGAGGGAGAGTGAGTTCCTTGGGCAGATCAAGCTATCTAGTGCAGTGATTCAGCAGGAAGAATAGCTCGAGCCAGAGCAACAGTGATTGAGGGAGCAAAAGCAGTGATTTCCGATGGAGTTCCAATGCCAAAGAGTCAGCAGCACGAGAGTCATATTATTTCCTCAGTGAGGCTGCACAGAGGTAGCGTAGAAGCTTCAGAGGGCAAATTGATTCCACTGAAGAGGAGGTCGATTCAGTTGCTAGTGGTCGGGAAAATTTCTAGGAGGCAAGCGAGTCATCTCTAGAGGCAGAATCAAGCAGAACAACAATTTCCAGGCAGTGCGAGCAGGGCCTATATTAGGCTTGCGCAGAGGCTAACGCAGGGGCTTTCGAGCAGCCTAAACAAAGCTAGATTTGGAGCAGGATCAGTGGTCGAGTGAGACAAATTGTCTCACATATTTTGGCCAGATTGTTTTTCTGTAGGATAGCTAGATTGGCATCAAAATTATTGTACTCATATTTTGCTATTGCATAATAATAAAATAAACCCTCATCAGTTGCACGGGTTTTCCCTTCGTGGCTTTTCTAGGGATGTTAGTCCAAAAATATTGGTGCCATTTTTATTGTGTGTGTATCTATTTACTTGGTTCCAGTTTATTTTCTGCAACGTAATTTTATTGTCAAGAATTACAGTGTAATTAATTCGTTATTTGTCGTAACAAATAAACTGCATAATTAATCAGTTAGAAGAATAAATTTCTAGTTGCTGCAGTTCAAGGAATTTTCACAGGTTCTACCAATAAAATAACCCAAGAATAATGTTCAATAAGTAAGGTTTTGAGTGGGATGAAATGTAATTCCAGGTAATGAGTTCGAAGGACCCTATGGATAAATTTAGATGGCTCAAGTAGTCCTCGAGTGGCTCAAATAGATTCTCAAACACAAGTTACCTCTAAGTTACTAATTGATGTTATAAATTGGGGTTTTATAGTGGCACAATTTTCTGCATGCAAAATTTACGATAACAATGAGAAAATAGCCTAAAATTGATAATAAGAAGGAAACGAGGGCTATTTAATAGATGAGCAAAGAAAATAGATTATAAAGTTCAATGGCTAAAATTGCATTAAACAACAATAAAAACCTAGATATCAACCCAAATTATGGCTTGAAATGCATAAACAATGATATTTATGCCTTTCCAATTTAATGCTTGCAAATCCCAACCCTAGGACTAAGGTTCAAGATAATTGATGCTACTAAATGCAGATTTTGCCATAACCTTGCCCTAATTTACCCTAGAAAATACCATTAAAAAAAAGGTTTCTAAATTTTATTTTAAGATGATTGACACACTAGTGGACTTGTACCTTTCTTAATCACGGGGCTAATGTAGTCAAAGGCGAAGTCTATCGAATAGCACTAACTAAAATAGAGTTATGGGAGAGAAAAAGGCTACAATGAGGTTTTTCTTCATCAAAACTCTAACGATTTCAATCAATTGGAGATAAAAGGCAAGGAAAGTATACTAAGATTCCTTGAATGAAACTAGAGGAAATCTTGCACAAGGAGATATTAGAGCCATAAAAGATTCAACACACTTGGTGAAAATTTCAGTGAACCCTAATTTTACAACAATTACAAGATGGAAGACAATAAACTTACACAAAATCACCATAAAATTACATTATCGTCCAAGATAAAATTCTTTCCAATCACAATATCCTCCCTATTATGCACCATTTTCTCTAAGACAAAATGGTGTGTAACCTAAAGGTGCCTTTCATAAATTTGAAGACTTGTGATAATTTCTGAAGAGGACATGCCTGGGGCTACAGACCAGCATATATATTAAGACAAGAATGCCCAGTACACCATTGAACAATCCTCAGGCACTCTCAATTTCGGCATGTTAGAGACATGTGCCATGATCAAAAAATAGGACAAGGAAGAATCTCTACACTCATTAGTGAAGGGAACAAAGGATTGATAATAACCTTGGTCGTATCTTAACAAGAATCTACTAGTTGTACTAGCATGAAAATGCCTCAGATCTTCTTCAAAACCAACATCTTTATATCAGACCTAATTTGTATTTGTAAGCTTACTCCATGGTGTTGAAATATGTAACAAGGTTCGGTCTTCATAATGACATATGTAATCATGTTTTTATGTATTTAATGTACAAAGAAAAATATATTTATTATTGTTCTTGAAGCATGGGTTTCATGCTCAAGGGAAGTTTATTTTTAGGTCAAGCACCCATTGAGTGCTCCTAGGTCAAATGAGTCACTGTCATGTATTGAAGATCCATTTGGGCATGTTACATATTGTAAAGAAAATTTATTTGAGTCAAATTAGGGTCAAAAGACCCTCCAAGACCTCGTCATAATGCAAGGAGCAAGTCGGCCTATCTAGAAGGACATGTCAGTCTATTAGAAGACCCAAGGAAGCCTATATATAAGAGCACTCGGCCTCATTCAAGGACACACTGATCCAACAACAAAGAAGTTCGATCAAGATAAGAAAGAGATCTAGAAGGAGCGAGGAAGAAGAGGTGAAAGACAGCAGAATAAATCGAGTTTTTGCGACTGCTTTTGGGCTATCTTTCTCACACGTGCAAAGGGCATCCTTCTGCAGCAGCAAGTACCAAATTGTATTCACTCAAAAGAGAGTCGAGCTTTGGGTCAAAGGAAGTCTCCTTTGCAAGCCGAGTTGATAAGGAGAAGGATTCATCTCAAGCGAAGGAGAAAGAAGGACAAAATCACTATCATTCTCTCACACGTGTCACCTAGGGTTTCTACAGAAAAAAATCTGTTGGCAGGTCAAAGTTGCAAAAGAATCTGTTGGGAGATCGAAGTTGCAAAAGAATCTGTTGGGGGTAGATATTGCAAGAAGTTGTTGAGGTCGAAGTTACTGGAAGGAAAAACTCATCAAGGAGGAAAGGTTTGACTTGGTCTTGGAGGGGTCTTGTTCAAGGGTGGCCTTGGAATTCGTTAATTGAAGTTCTATAAGAAGAGAAGAATTATTTTGGGTTTTCCTCTCAAGTGGAGAGGTTTTGGCCTTGGTTGATCACCTATATCTTGTGTCCTCTTGTCTTATTGTTCTTGATGGTTTGGCAACTGTTTGATGAAAAGAACACTAAATATAATCAAGCGAAAGAAAAATCTAATTAAGTTAAGGAAAATACATCATAAGCAGTTATCAAAGTAAGAGAAATCACCTAACTTGTTGCCCTTAGATTTCTCAAAACATGGGCTGCAATGGAGCAGCAACTGTAGCAGCCTGCGGCGCTTGTTTCAGAGTGTTCTTTGTCCTAGCATGGCATTGTTACGAACAAAGTTTGTACTTTGCAATAATCTTCAAAACACTTGGTACACGAAGACATCCATTGAGGAGAAAATTATATATTGAATATTATATAAAAGAATTGATATGAGATGTCAATGTTACAAATGAGGCCCACTTATATACCTATACACGTGCCTGTTTATGAACGGTCATATCCCTTAGACATGCCTCTTTAGCACTAGTTATTATTTAATTAATTATTATTATGATCATTATGAATATTTATATTTATATTATTTTTATATAAATTATATTCATAACATTGCCTTCCTCTTCAGAAAGCTTTGTCCTCAAAGCTTATCGCTGACAAAGCGTGCCATATGTTCTTTGTCTTTCTAATCTATTCGCGTCTTTTGGAATTCTTCGATTTGTCATCTTCGTTGATACAAGATGATAAGATCCTTGGAGTAATAAATAAAATTGTCGAACTGAGAAGGGATATGATCATCCAAAATTAATCTTTTGTGGAACTCTGCAATTACTTGATAGTTGGGATAAATTGTTATTGTCATACTGGATTGCGCTGACACCATTATTCTTTCGAACATAAGTCATTTGTTTCTGGTCTGAATGATATGGATCTGCAAACTGGTTGAGATGTATGCTTTTATGGTTTGGGTGTCGATACGGAGTTTGTGTAACCTGACCTCCTCTTATCATGTATGTCGCAATTTCTTGATTTACTTCAGGTACTGATGATATTGAGTTGGTTACAGAATCTTCACTTGGAATTTTCATCGTCTAAATTTCAATATCTGAATATGTTTTTACTTCAATTGGTTTGTCATCTTCTTGAGTTGTGATATTGATTGGATCAATATTTGTTATTTTCTCTTTAACTTGGATTGTTACATCTAAAGACTTTGATGCTTCTTTCGTGATAAGAACTTCTAATTTGTTTTTCAATGATTTCTTATCAATTTTAAGTTTCTTAATTTGAATCTGTAATTTCTCGTTGTGGTCCTTGAGGCGAGTAACTTCTTCGTTTTTGTCTACGATATTCTTTTCAACTTCTTTCTGCATATTTTGCATTGCCTTCTCGTTTTCTTGAAGAATTACTTTTGAGATATCTTTTCCGTCTTTTGGTGCAACTGAATTTGGCTTCAATCTAACATCTTGTAGCATTATTTTCTTGTTTTTGTAGGAAAATGTCAAAAACTTTTTTTTCGTATTTAGGATGGACCTTAGCGTTTCCATCCAGGGTGAACCCAAAATAATGTCGCCTTGGTCTCTGCATAGGGTTTGAACAGAAAACTCTGATATAAATGTATAATCCCCAATATTTAATTGTAAATTGGTTATGTCATATTTTTTTGTCAAAACAGTCTAATTTTTCGATTATATTTTACTCCAGAATCACTAATTGGTTTGCGATTTCAGGGTTTATATAATGTTATTCTCAGCAAGTGAGATAGAAATAATAACATCTTTTCTTGCCAGAGACCCCTTAATTCTAAATAGCACTTCAGCATAACAAAATATAGTTTCTGAAAATCTTCCTTTTGTCATCTGTGGTAACTTTTGAATTGAGTTTGAGTTTAATTATTCAATTTCCTTGAACTTTGACGAAACCACTTATATAACTTTATATATATGGTAACTAAATAATATATCACCATTTCTCTTTGATAATTCGCCTTTCCTTTTTCTTTTTCTTTTTCTTTTCCTTTTTAATATCTAATACTTTAATTTAATTTAAATTAAATGTGGTCACTTAATATATCTCACCCTTTTTTTTAATTCCCTTATTTTTTTACTATATCAATATATAGGTTGGCCTTTTCTTCTTCTTCTTGTTCTTATTCTTCTTCTTTTTTATGACTTACTTTTATAAATTATAAGTTAATACTTTTTAATTTTCTTTTAATACCCTTGTAATCTCCCACTTATTTAGAAGATACTTTGACTTGGCCTATATAATTGTCGTTAATGCGAATTGAGCGAATTTGTTTTATTGTTTCAATCTAAATTGGCAAATAGTGTATTTTTCAAATTATTATTTATGTATGAAGGGTGTGATTCTTCCCAACAATTCCCACGAGATATGAATGGATGGGGACTCAACTTTTGCATAAAATAATGTCACGGATGTATTTGCAGGACTGAAGATCAAATGATACGAATTTGAATTGTATCTATGTTGTATGGAATTTTAAGTGTTCGCATCAAATCACAGTTGGACAATATGGGTGGATGGCAATTAGCAACAATGAGTCGATTGTTTGGTGCAGGGTAAATTGATGATGGACAGTAGAATGTGTAGATGACAGCCGATAGCAATTATTTCAATAGATGTATAAACAATTATTGCATGGGACGACAGTACCATACGATGAATAGTACAAACGGCAGCAAAGACTACAATCAACAGAAGAATGGATATCAATTGTGCAGTTCGCAAGGTAGTAGATAGACTGGACAATGGCGGTTGACAAGTGTTAGTTTTGGGTAGCATTGGATGTGCTCTAGCCATGAAAATTGGTGAAAAGGCTAAGAAACATGAGTTCTAAAGAACCCAGAAATCGTTTGGGGAAATTCCGCCCGAATTGTATTTTATTAAAATAATTAATATTTTTAATGGGGTTCCTAAGTCTAAACTTAGGAAAATTAAAATATTAATGAGTATTAATCAAAATATGGGTGAGAATGTTCTAGAAAACAGATCAACCAAGTTTTAATCTTAGACGTTGATTAGAGACTTAATCTCAGTCGTTGAAATCTCAACAAGAAAAGTATAAGGAGGAGGCTTGGGGTTCATTTGAAAACATACAGTGGGTTGATCAGTTAGTTCGATATTCCTAGGGCAGGGTTGGCTAAGGAATTTGAACAAGTGATAAAGCAGTGAAGATCAGAGGCAATACTGGAAGGAAGTGATTTCTAGTTCCAGTGAATATACTTCAGAGAAGACAACGAAGGGATCAGAGAGGCAGCGCAGTGCCAAGGAGGGGCAGCACAACAACTGGAGGAGGTTAACGCAAAACTGCTGGAGTGTAGCAGAGATCAATGTCAGGAATCACTGTCAATGATTGACAGATGAAATATCGATTTCTCAGCAACAGACGCAGCAGCAGCAAGGGTGACGCAGTCAGAGGGAGTCTCCACGAAAAAGCCACGCAGTGACTGTGTAGGCTCACATAGAGACTGCATAGTGGGTCATCCAGGAGCCAGGGCTAGTGCAAAATCTCCCGGTTCAATGTGTGAAAATTCTCACTATTTTTCTATCACTTATCTCTTCTGAGTGGATTGTCATTTCTCCGGGGCACCCAGATTGTATTCAGAAACTTACTGCCAAAAATAGAAACCCTCAGATCTGCTGCACCGATTTTCCCGCATTGGGTTTTTCTGGGGACTATTGTCCAAAAACAAGCATGTCAATGTGATTGTTCATGTGTTGGTGTTTCTCTTGCTTTCTCAATTCATAATTTGTGAAGTGTGCAACTGAATTTATTTTGGTATTTACTGAAGCATTGGTAAATAACTTATTATTGTAAATAAGTAGGAGAAATAAATCAATCATTGTAGCATAAAAAAAAATTCACATAGTATCGAAGCGAAGATCAGGCAAGATGGCAGTAATTTCTGCAATATAGGGTGGTGGTGCCACATTGGCAGCAAATCGATCTCCAAAAGATTCACGCAATACCTTGCAAAAATTACCAGTAGAGAAAAATAGCATGGAGAACAGTAGGGATCATAATATTTCCGAATTAGCTTCCAGGCTAGAAGAGGAATTTGCTTGCTTATCAAGTTCTGCATTAGGCGAGGATTGGTACATTGATAGCGGGGCTTCAGCTCATATGATTGGAGAACGAGAATATTTCTCGAGCTATCAGAAGGAACAGATGAACTTCCAAATCACAATGGGTAACAGGATGAAATGCACCCCAGTATGAAAGGGAACCATTACATTGCAGAGAGTAGCAGGAGATAGTCTTTGGGCCACTAACGTACTGCATGTGCCAGGTAGGGGAATGAATTTGATTTCAGTACCTCAATTACAAGATAAAGGATATGATGTATACTTCATCGGTAACAGAGTATATGTCAAGCATCCTAAGTGGAAAAAGAGGGCCCAGATTGGAACTCGAAGCAACAGGTTATATAAGTTGCAGCACGAGTCTCTTACGGCACTGATAAGCAATAATGTCAGTGGAGAGAAAGACTTGAATGAACTATGGCATAGAAGGATGGGACACTTACATCATGGAGCGTTAAGGATTCTCAGGGAAGCTATTATGGGGGTTCCAGTGCTTACTACCAAGCATGATGATACATGCAGAGGCTGCATACTAGGCAAGTACTCCAAAGTGGCTTATTCCAGAAGCAACAATAGAGCTCAGAGTGTATTAGGTTTAATACACTCAGACATTTGTTGTCCAAGGTCTACAAGAGCTATCAGTGGTGTTGAGTATTTTGTCACCTTCATAGATGACCATTCCAGGGAAACTTGGATTTATTTCTTAAAAACCAAGGATGAGGTCTTTGATTGGTTTAAGGAGTTTAAGGCTCTAGTGGAAAACTTGACAGGAAGGAAGATTAAAATATTGTGCTCAGATAATGGTGGATAATACACAGACAAAAACTTCACAGATTTCTGTGCAAGAGAATGGACATCACCTTATGATCCAGAATAGAATGGAGTCACAGAAAGGAAGAACAGAACTATTGTTGGAGCGGCAAAGGTGATGTTATATGATCAGAATCTACCCAAGTTTTTATGGGCAGAAGCGTGCAGCATGATTCTATACATTCAGAACAAGACCCCTCACAGGGCTTTAGGAAAGAAGATGTCGAAGGGTGTTTTCACGGAAAAGAAGCCAGAAATGAGTCACCTCGAGATATTTGGAAGTGTGGCTTATTGTCATATTCCAGATGAGAAGCGGAGCAAGTTAGAGCAGACTATCGAAGTTGGATATCTTGTGGGTTACAGCGAGACTTCAAAGGCATACCGAATCTACATTCCGAGCAGTAGGAAGATTGTAGTAAGGCGGGATGTAAAGTTCATGGAAGATAGAGCTTTCAGGAAATCTCGAGAGATGCCTTTTGAAGAACAGGTTGAGGATGTTCCTCTGGTCCAGCAACAGGGAGCAGATCTAGCAGGAAGACAGGTATCTAGTTCGAGCACTGTAACTAGTACTAGCATCTCCTCAAGAGAAGAGGAGCCAGGAGTGTCACAGCAGGTACAACAACAGGAAGAAGAACAGATGGAACCTCCCACCACCAATGGAAGGACTAGCCGAGAGGTACGACAGACTCTGAGGGACGCAGAGGAATTTGTTGGAGATCCTAGAGCCGAGAAAAGGCAGCGTAGACAACCTGACAAGTACCAAGCATTGGTAGCTCAGGTCGAAGAACCCTCTAGTTTTCGTGAAGCCATACAACACCAAGTGTGGGTGGATGCCATGGTAGAAGAGTATAGTTCCATTATGACAAATGATATCTGGGAAATTGTACCAAGACTAGAGAACAGATCAGTTGTGGGTTCGAGATGGATCTACAAGATCAAGTATGTTGCAGATGGCAGTGTAGACAAGTATAAGGCTAGGTTCGTCGTGAAAGGGTATGCTCAAAAGGAAGGAATAGACTATGAAGAGACCTTTGCCCCAGTAGCTCGGTATACCTCTATCAGATCCATTATATCCCTTGCAGCACAGATGGGATGGGAGATTCACCAAATGGATGTCAAGACAACGTTCTTGAATGGGGTGATAGAAGAAGAGGTATATATTGAACAACCAGAAGGTTTCGAAACACATGAAAAGAGAACTCATGTGTGTAGATTGAAGAAAGCCTTGTATGGGCTGAAACAAGCACCCAGAGCTTGGTATGGTCGAATTGACAGCTACTTATAGCAATTGGGATTCATCAAGAGCAATGTTGATCCCAATCTTTATTATCTGTTAGTAGAAGATGAGCCGTTAATTCTGGTATTATATGTGGATGATCTATTTTTGACGGGATCATCCAGACTCATAGAGGATTGCAAGAAGACCCTGGAAATAGAATTTTACATGAAGGATTTGGGGCTAATGCACTACTTTCTGGGATTGGAAGTTTGGCAACAAGATGGTGAAATCTTCCTTGGCCAAGGTAGATATGCACCAGAAATTCTAAAAAGATTCAGAATTCAAGATCGTCGACCTATGGCTACGCCTATGATTACCAATTGGAATAAAATAGATGCTTCGGGAGACAAGGAAGTGGACCCCACCTTATACAAACAACTCATTGAGTCACTTATGTATTTGGTCAACACCAGGCTAGACTTGTGTTATGCTGTCAACACCCTTAGTCAGTTCATGGTGGAACCAAAAAGGGCACACTGGACAGCAGCAAAGCACATTCTCAGGTATGTGCGTGGAACAGTAAACTTTGGATTAAGGTACACCAAGGGCAATGATACCGAATTGAGTGGATTCACTGATGCGGATTGGGCAGGAAGTTTAGTAGACAGGAAAAGTACCACTAGGTATTGCTTCGGTATTGGATCTATGATGACCTCCTGGTGCAGTAAGAAGCAGAAGTCTGTAGCTCTGAGCTCTGCTGAAGCTGAGTATATGGCAGCTAGCAAAGCAACATGTGAAGTTATATGGCTAAGGAAACTACTTGTAAACCTATTCAGGATAAGGATGGAAGCGACAAGGATCTTCTGTGATAATCAGAGTTGTATCAAGCTCTCTGAAAATCTAGCATTTCATGATCGCCCCAAACACATCGATATTCGGTGTCACTTTATCAGAGACCGTGTTCAACGTGGAGTAGTATAGTTGGAGTACACTCCCACAAGAAATCAGGTGGCAGACATACTCACCAAGGCTCTAGGAAGAGCCAAGTTTGTTCAATTTCGGGAACAAATGGGTATGTTGGAAAATCCCTTTCAATAGAATGATGCAGCGTTTGAGAGGGAGTTGTAGTACAGATGCAGTAGTGGCAGTGGCAGTGTCATGGGCAGTAGTATAGTAGCAGCGGTAGCACAGTGTTGGTGGCAGTAGCAATGCAAAAAGGAGATGCTTCAAAAACAGAGCAGCATGAAGGTAGACATTGTTGCTAGAGCACTTTCCTCGCTAAGAGGGAGTGTTAGTTTTTGGTAGCATCGGAAGTGCTCTAGCCTTGAAAATTGGTGGAGAGGCTAAGGCACATGAGTTCTAAAGAACCCAAAAACAGTTTGGTGAAATTCCACCTGGATTGTATTTTATTAAAATAATTAATATTTTTAATGGTGTTCCTAAGTCTAAACTTAGGGAAATTAAAATATTAATGGGTATTAATCAAAATATGGGTGAGGATGATCTAGAAGGCGGATCAAGTCATGTTTTAATCTTAGTCGTTGATTAGAGACTTAATCTCGATCGTTGAAGGGTTTTCCTCTCTAGGAGAGAGAGGTTTTGCCCTGAGTAAGAGCCAATATCTTATGTTCTTGTCTCTTTTGTTTTGGTAACTAATAATAATAAGAGAAGATTGTGGTAATAAGAAAAAGTAAAAAGTACCTCACAAATAGTTATCATCGTCAAAAGAATCTCAATCTAACCTAAATGCCCTAGATTCTTCAACATGGTATCAGAGCTAAGGTGACACATCAAGGAAGGGCATCTCAAGAACACATAGAAGATTGAAGCATCAAGATCAAGAAGCAAGGGCACACAAAGGCTAACGCATCAGAACTACAAGCAAGGGTTCAAGATCCATCAAAGGCAAGAAGGATTATTATCTCCTCTCCTAGATCCATCAAGAAGGACTACCATCCTGGGAGCAAAGCTATTACTGAACGAAGAAAGCCTTCCACCTAAAAGGCATCTACAAGAAGGCACATCCAAGAAGAGTCTCCATCAAAGACTCATTAGCTTCTGAGGAAGGCACTCAGATCAAAGATCATCAGTGAAGAACTCAGAAATCCAAGGCTTTCCCTGAAGTCAAAGCATCAATCTTCAAGGAAGCAGCAAAACCTCTTCATCATAACTCTCTCAAGTAAGTATTTTTACGTCCTCTTCCAAACATATCAATGTCTTTTTGCAAGGAAAGCAACAAATTGGTGGGGACCACTAATTTCCTTGCATGGAAAAAGAAGAATGATCTCCTTCTCAAAGATAATGAAGTCATGGACTACATCAAAGGGAATGTCATTGTTCCTTCAAAGGATCAAATTGAAGCCCTAGCAAAGTATAATAAGGATGAAACAAGGGCTCAAAGGATTCTGATAGAATCTATCAAGGAACCTCTCATTCCTCATGTTTCCAAACTTCAAACATCTAAAGAAATCTATGATAAATTGGTGGAGCTATTCTCAGTCAATACAATTGGAGAAGTGATATCATTGCGTAATGAATTATATAAAATGAAGATATCTAAGGAAGCAGGAATAGCTCCCTACTTCATGAAGGTCTCTGAGATGAGAGACCAGCTACAGGAGCTAGGAGAAGTTATGTCTGACAAAGAAATGACTACAGTAGTGCTCAATGCATTACCCAAGGAATGGGGCAACTTCACATCCAGTATATATGCCAAGAAGGAAGCTACCCCGTTGAATGAACTTTGATCTCTATGCAAAATTGAAGAAACTCAACTCAAAGCCAAAGATGATGTGGGATCAAAGGAGCAAGAATTTACTACTATGGCCAAGAGAAAAGGAAAATTTGGCACGTTTGGTCCACAAAGAAAGGGTTAAAGAGATATGTCAAAAGTCAAATGCTTTGGATGCCAAGAATATGGACACTATAAAAGGGATTGTCCCCAAGTTCAAGAAGGACAATAATAAAAGGAAACGAAAAGAATCCCACATTACCCAAGAAGTGAAAGAAGAAGAGAAGAAGCAAAAGATGGAAGCTCCTCCGGATTTCTACAATGACTGAGATCAACTTCGTCACATAAAAGATCTCTTTAAAGTTTTGGGTATCATAGGAATATGCAGGAGTAGGATAGAATGCATGATTTATAAGAATGACACCTTCAGAAATATAGGAGCATTGTGTAGAGATAGCTCAGATAAAGACATTCAATATAGGAAGGATGTAGACATTGAATTACCTCACAATGCATAAAGGAATGATCATGATCGGGAAGAATCATCTTAGAAGGCCACTATCATCAGCAGAAAGAAGCATTTGCAAGATAAGGATTATAGGGATCCTCTGGTGGAATCTTCAATAGAAGGTTCATGATCTTCAGAAAAGGCAGATGACTTGATGGGAATTCCACTTATAGGGATTCGAGAAAGGATGATATGTAGGCAAGGAAGATACAGCAAAGCAAGGAGATTAAGGCAATCAAAATCTAGGAAGTTGTCTAAGGAAGCAAAGATGATCAAGGAAAGAACTAAGATGAGGTATGCATCTATGTTTTCAGTAAAGTCATGTCCTCATTTGTGTTAATAAGCATGGGAATTGCTCTGGTAGCATGGTCAAGAAAAAGGATAGATCTCTTTCATTAAAAATATGCGTGAAAGACATGGTTCACACTCTGATAAAGGTCAACACGAGAAATGTCCTCATATGAAGTATGAGGTGTCTAACAAGAGAACCTGTAAAGAAGCACATGAGATAAAGAGACCATGAACACTAGGAATCAACACCCGACAGATTTGTTAAGACATCTCCTGGAAGAAGGCACGAGAATTTTGACAAAGGAAGAAAAAGATCAAAGGAAAGGTACTGTTTGACTTAATGTTATATTTTGAATTTTTTTTAGAAATATCTGGATGGGGCCATGCAAGGCTACTAAAACAAGAGTTGTAAGTGCAAGTACAACTAGCATTCATGTGGAGGATGGAAATTCTAGAAAGAAGCATGATGAGAAAGAAGTAGCCATATGAAGAAGGTTCCAAATATGTATCAAGTAAGCCACTTTCCATGAAGAGAAGAATGACATGACGAACCAAGAAGGAAAGTGATGGATGGCTAATTCCCTACAAGGAAGAAGCTCGATTGAATCTCATGACATCAAGGAAAGAAATTGATCAAGCAACTAAAGGACCCACAAAAAGAAGTTGTTGATGAAAAGAAGAGTCCCTAGTTGAAAGGGAGCTTTGACAAGTCCGTAATTAAGAGGGAGCTTGGGCAAGTCCCTGGTCAAGGGGAGCTTGGGTACATTCCTTTATAGGAATGGGCATATCTTCCCTAGTTGAGAGGGAGAGATAAACACAACATTCTTGTCTTCACTTGGGAAGAAAGAATGAAGGATTGGGTAATCATCTGGCATCTGATGCTCTTTGAGGATGATGTGTATGGCATCCAAGAAAAGAGTAGACAAGAGGACCGATATTCTTTGAGCGCTGGGAACCCAAGACAAGAATAGTCTTAGAAAGCCATACTCAGTGAACACCCCGGTGGGTATGTACCTTGAGAGACAATGATGAAGGTGTCTATAGTGATTGGTCTCGCCAACATTGTGCTCTGATCTGATGAGAGATAGAGATGTTAGTCAAGGGCTTGTTGTGGAAACAATGTTGGTTACTATGATGCTATAATAGATGGATTACCAATCCGATTTCTCTTATGTGAATTCTTCAAATTCAAAATGTCCAAACACCTTGTAACGATTTATGAATACCTCCCTAGTTAAGAGGGGGGTGTTGAAGAAAGTGTACCTAGGTTCAGTCTTCATAAATGTAATTTTGATCTTTGTACTTGTAAAAGAAAAAGAATTATTATTTTTGTCATTATCAAGAATGGGTTTCTTGCCCATTTGATAGGTCAAGCACATGTTTAAGTGCTTCAGGAAAGTCAAAGAGTCAATGTAATTGTTAAAGATAAATGTGGGCAAGTTACACTATGTAAATATGTCAAATAAATATGTCAAAGATAATCCTCCAAAGCAAAGACAAGTCTCCTCTTCATGTCGGCTCAAAAATTAATTTTTTATGCACTTAATGACAAGTCAGCCTCACTAACTCAAGTCGGCTCAAATAGGAGGGACAGACTCCTATATCTAGGGCAACTCAACATCACCAAATGACCATCAAGTAATCTCTGAAATCAACGAAGAAGAGAGTCAAAAAGGATGTACGAAAAGGAGCAGAAAGGTGCCTCTAGGCCAGCGAAGAAGAAATAAAAGGAAACCGAGTTTTGGAGGACTATTTTAAGGCTAACTTCAGTCACATGTGCGAAGAAAAAGAGGGTAACTTTGTTGTCATAATTGCAGTGACATAAGAGAATTCAATTGGGTGATAAAAGAGGCTTCAAATAGGCCTCCATCTCAAGCGAAGTGGGTCCCACATCAAGCGAAGGAAGGAATCAAGCAAGAAGGTCAATTTCAAGATTGGATCAGCCACACATGTGAGAAGATTCAGACCTGTAGTAGGGTTAATAGGATCAACCTCTAACTCATAAATATACCTCAAGAAAAGTCTCATCTTCTAGCCTAAGCATCAAGCAAAAGGAAGTTTTCCAAGCGAGGAAGAGAAAAGAAGAAATACTCTATAGTAATGGTCTCTAAGGAGACCTATGGTTTCTGCAGTCGTGCGATCAATTGTCGGAAGAAGAGCTAAGGAAGAAATCAAGGAGCAGTGCAGAAGGAGGCATCAGTTGAAGGACAAAAGGAAGAGAGACTGCATCTTGTGCTCGGTGGATCTACTTGTCAAGGGTCTAGGTTGTGGCATTTGTCAATTGAAGCTTCAATAAGAGAAATTTCCAAAAGGGTTCTCCTCTCTAGGAGAGAGGTTTTGCCCTGGCTGAGAGCCAATATCTTGTGTTCTTATCTCTTTTGTTTTGGTAACTGTTAGATGAAGTAAGAGAACAAACACTAATAATAAAAAGAGAATATTGTGGTAATAAGAAAAAGTAAAAAGTACCTCACAAATACTTATCATCGTCAGAAGATTCTTCAACATTCTCCACATAGGCTTTCAAGCTATATTCATCCAAAAGGAAAGACATTCTAGCCTTCTAGATGACATAGTTGGAGGCTCCCTCCAACCTATCCTAATCTCTAAACCCAACAGTGGCCATCTCAGGTCTAGACTGAAAAACTCCCTCTCTACTCGACTGTTGTTTTGCTACTCGCACTCCATTCTAGAATGCGCAGTTCTGCTAACGGCTAATGCCTCCTACAACTGGGAAAATATGGATTTCTGAACTAGAAACCCTTTGAGAAAAATTTCCCTTTGTGTGTGTTATTTCTCTTCCACCCAACATTGATTCTGCTACTTCAAACTGTTGCAAAACCCTCTGCGCCCAAACAAGGAATCTACTCAGCGAAAATCTGAGTTGTTGCTCCTCCCTCTGCCAGCTGGAATCATTGAATCTAGCACGCTAAATTTTTCTGCCAACCTGCACTGAAAAATTGATTTGCCCAGCGATTTCAAACTGCCTAGCTTAGGCTATGCGCAACCTCCAGAAACCTGTCCTGCTGCTCCCTTTGAACAGCGAATTTTTGTCTCCGCTTCTGAGCCTCCCCGTCTGATCAATCACACTCTGATACCATGTGAAAATTTCAAGTCTGAAATCCTATTACAGTAACTAGAAATTGTTTTTCTAATTGTTAATTAATTTAACAATTTATCTACTATGGAAAATACCAAATAATTCACACTACAACCTTCACAAATAAAATAGCGGAAGAAAATAGCGCTGGAAACTGAGAAAATTCTAGCAAACACACATAAAAAATTAGCACAATTATTTTGGACAAATGTCCTCGAAAAAACCCAATGCGGGAAAACTAGTGCAGCAGTTGAGGGTTTTATATTATTAAGCAGCAGTGAAAGTCTGAGTACAATCTGGATGCACAAACTGGCAATCCATAGCAAGAAAATCTGGCCGAAATTATCTAGGGAATTTCCCTTCTTCCACAGGCAACCCTGGCACAACTCTGCCTCAGAAAACTCATCCTCCTGGACCCTCTAAGCAGGCTTTTGCGCAGTGCTTACGCAGACTCTTTGATGTCTAGCCCAGAACTGCCTCTGATCAAGTCGTTCTACCTGTTTCTGCTGCGGGAAATGATTCTCGAATCTCTGGCCTTCTAGAAGACTTTCCAGGCCTGTGGAAGCTGAATTGATTTTTCCCACAACCAAATCGAATTGCCCTCTAAAGCTGATTGTGTAGTCCTCTACGCTACTTCATTGGGAATAACTCGGCCACTTATTGTTGCCTCTCCAGATCTGGAAAACTTCCTCTGGATCATTGTCCCTGCCCCTCTCTGTCTTTGTTTCCCTTTTGGCTCGAACTCTTCCAACTTCTACCTCTGGAAAATCGAACTCTCAAAGGAAATCAAACTCCACAAGTGTCTTCTCCATCTATCCATCAACTTCTTATAATCCTTTGTTGGACCTCCAACAACCAAGATTAAAACTTAATTAAGGGCCCAGATTAATTCCTTGTCGATCCGTGGTAATTGGATGATGTTGATGCTAATTTCTTAGAAATTTGACAACAAGAGAAAATCTAGATAGTCATTATGAATACCTCCCTAGCTAAGAGGGAGCATTCAATTTTGTAGCTATGGTCGATCTTCATAATTTATATTTTTTCCCTTGCAATATATATAATGAAATATATAAGAAATGTTCATGTCATTTTCAAAAGAAAAATATGCGACGTGTTCTCATGTCAGTTTCAAAAGAAAAACTTTGAATTTTGAATTTTTGTTTACAAATTTGTCAAGTCGGCCCTCCTTCAAGTCAAATCGACCCCAGACATAAAGACACCCATTCAGCGAGCCAGAAGTCTATATATAAGGCACTCGACCTCCTCCTTTAAGCACAATTCGATCTCACACAAAAAATAAGATATTTTCTGGGCATCCAAGCGAAGGAAAAGAAGGATAAGAAGGACGAAGAAGGATGAAATCATCTCAAGCATCTCTCTCTATATATTTGAGTTCGCACATGTGATTTCTCTCTCTTTCTACAGCTTTGTACATGTAAACTTCTAGACAATTTATAGGTAGCAGGGCCAAAATTCTAGGCAGTGTTATCACTCCATAATTTCCCTAGGCTGAGGAGAGAAACCCAGAGGTAACCACAAAACCACTTTGAAAGTTGGGAGTTAGCCCTTCCAGCTTTAGAGAGGGATCTCTCAATATGATTTGAATTTCTGTTCAAGATATTAGGCTAGTTATGAAAGTGTAAGGTGGGAATTTTCAAAAGTTTGGTTGAAAGATGCAGGGAAAGTCCATTGGACATGGAGTCATGAAACTATAGGTAATCAATCACAAAATTACAGAGCATTTGTAACAGGGCAGGATAGGCAAGCTTTTGGATCTTATAGAGTGTTTGTGTAGTGGAAAAGATGAATGTGACTAAGGTTCAATTAAATATAGAGCATGCTGAGATGAATTCTATATTTAACATCAGACAAAAAACATTGATATTGTTTACAAGCCAGAGCAGAGTACAATTAAGCAAATTCGTGTTGGAATTTCTAAGTCTGACACGTTAGAAACCCTTCATGTACTTTATTGATGTATTCCTACCTACTTGTTATGTTAGTTAACAAGTTATTTACCATGTAAATACTGGAAATAAATACAAGTACATGCTCAACACATTACAAATCAAGCAGGCAAGTGACACTGTTGTTTTTGGACTAATGTCCCCGGAAAAACCCAATGCAGGAAAACCGGTGCAGCTATCTGAGGGTTTGATTTATTAAACAGTTTCATAATACAATCTAGGTGCCAAATCCAGCATACCCAACAGAGAAAAATCTCGGCAGTAGTACCTCTTTACTCGGAAGCAGATATTCCGACTGAAACCCCGATAAACACTCTGGCAGCTCCACAGCTCCAATCTGCCCCACGAAACCCCAGCATCAGTCTCTATGGACTACGTCAGCCTCTCTCTGGCCCAACGTTAGCCCAGTGTCACTCTAGCTTGGCCTGCGTCAGCCTCTGGCCCTCTGCGTCTCCAATGCTGGCCCTTTGAGGCACTGCGCAGCTCCTGGCCGCCTCTGCGTGAACCCTTGGTTGCTTCTACGTCCCTCTCTCTAGTTACTGCGCTGATCCTCCCGGTGCTATCTCTGCCTCTTTACTTCTGTATTCACTGCCCCTCAACTACAACTCTGATCACTCTCTCAACTTTCTCAGCGAACCCAGCCCCAGAAAGTCGAAATCTTCATCTCTTGGCATGTTCTCCAAGTGACCCTCAAGCCTCCTCTTATACTTTTCTCGTTGACAAATCAACGGCCAAGACTAAGTCCCTAATCAATGGCTAAAATTAGATCTGGCTTGATCCATGACTTTTGGACCATTCTAACATAGTTTTATATTAATTCACATTAATATTTTATTTTCTCCATTAAAAATATTAATTATTTTAATATCTCCCAAACTGTTTAGAATCTGCCCAAACCCTTTCTTGGTATTGGAGATCTCATGTGCCTTAGCCTCTTCACCAATTTTCGTGGCTAGAGCACATCCGATGCTACCCCAAATCAACAATTCAGCCCTTAATCTTCTTGAAACAATAAAAATAGAAAACATATGGAAAACTGAAGGAATAAACAATTTCACAAGAGATAGTACATCACCAATTGCTTGACACGGGAATCCTGCAACAAAAGCTCTCTGTGTTATTTGCAAATTGATCACTTCAATACCATGTACAGCTTACATCAAGATATATCTCCTTTCTTCATACCAGTTCCAACCCAAGAAATTCCAACCCTTATTACATCTTCATAAACTGTTTAAATAATGCTTGACATAACAGTTTTGCAAAACACTAGCTATGACTTAATTACAGAAACATAAATAAATTAAACATCTCTCAAATTCATGAATGTAAAGATGATCTAAGAGATTTTGTATGTCCTAGAATAGCTACAAAAAATCTGCTTTTTTTCAGGCAACAGAAGGCTGGTGAACTGCTTCCTTGAAAGTAGAACAGGTCCCTCTGCGATTTAAGCATTTATGTTTATCAAAACAGGTCCCTCTGCAACTGCTTCTTCTTTCTCATTCATTTCCGCTGAAAACTTTGAGCCTTAACAATAGGAAATTAGTTTTTCAATATTGATCCTCTTTCTCGAAAAATCTCGAACTGGTTGCCATGGTGTTAAAATCCTTTTGATGCCTTAACAGGTCATTTATCGGAACAGTCAAAACCATAGAATAGCTATAAGCCCAGCCTTCCAGGGTTAATCCCTTTAAGCTGTGAACAGGGGCTGATTCTTTGTAACATTGCCGCATTATAACGGCTCCCATGTGTAATACATGGGACCACAACATATATGTCCCTGGGCCCTTTTTAATATCAGAACTTTCAATCGGAGGTTTTCTTTATGTGCCACTTTATTATGCGGGGTGTGAAACTCTGTGATGCGCCTAGCCCCCGGGGCTTAGGTGGAAATTCAAGGTGAAATCCTTTTGATATATTAAACCCCTTGGCTTGAAAGGGGGCCGATTCTTTATAATACTGTGCTGCATGGGACCATAGCATACGGGCCTGGGTCCTTGTGCCGATAGCTCCCGGCTCTTTGAATTCTTTATAACCGTGCTGTCATAAAGTGTTGGGTCTGCATATTATCTCCTGGTATCGTATTTCTCAAGTCAAGTACGAGACTGTCACTTCAGATGGACTGAAATTGTTGCATGTATCTTTGCTAATGGCTGTCACTAGATATCAGGTTCTATAGTTCTGATTTCTTCATTGTGTATTCATATTTCAATGAAATAGACTATTCTGTGGGTTATATTAAATTTCTGAGTTGATATGAGGAATGTATGTTTGTTTTTTGGGAAAGTTGGTTGGTGCATGTAAGTATTGAATGCATTGCTCAGGAAACATAATAATAAAGAGCAACTACAGCAGAGTGTAGACAACATTTTTGAAGAAATTCATCACTGAAAACTCAAACCAAAACTCAGAAATTTTTAAGAAAAACTAGCAGTGTTACAGTTTGGTATCTTACAAAAGTGGCTAGCATCTCTAGTTAGGGAAGCAAAAGAAAATGGATAGAGAGTTCTGAGACTCCCTGAAAGACAAACTCTGATCTCATAGTAGATAGGATGCCTAAACATGAAGTGCTCCTCCATCTTGGTCTCATGATGATGTCAGAGCTGGCGGATCTTATCTCCCTAGGTGATATGGTGATTGGGTTCAATGCAAAGACGATCAGAACAAACCAGAAATTGCCCAAGGTGGATCTAAAGAGCGTGCATTTCATGTTGAAGTGTGTAGGGGGGAGCGAACAATAAGGCCATCTCTCATTTCCAAAAACTGTTTTACAAGGAAGGCAGTTTAGCTCACCTAGTGGGCCGACCCAAGTAGCCCAAATATACTATCTGATAATAACCTCTCTGATGACCCTATTCAACTCCTGCCTATTCCATATGAGTTGACCGATGGTGTTGAGACAGCATCTGAATGGAGTGAAGGAGAGAGGTATCAGCACTCAACTTTGTTTCAGGGACAGTTTCATTGGTGAGCAGTTCTGCTTATTCTGGAATCTGGCACTGTCTTAAAATCATTGCTTTGTTCACTATTTGGAGATTACGCTACAAACATCTGTTGCTAATTAGGTCAGCTCATTTATTCATTCTGTCATGATTGGCAGGAAGAGGTATGTATGCAATTGTTAGCTAAAGGTTATCTGCTAATCAAAAGATACGAAAGAGTTACGAGACCATAGCATATTCTGATTGCAACTTTGTCCTATTACTGCTGCAGAAGAGGATTTCATTCACCTTTGTATATACCCTTCTGCTTTTGTTTTAGCATTGTAAATATTTTTCTATTGATATAAGATGTATTTTACCAAAAAAATAACAAAATAAATAATACCATATAAAACATTACTAATTGCTTTGAAAATTAAGAAAGCCGTGAGGGTATACATATGCTACTCTTTAGATTTCCATTCAGCTTTGATTTACATTTATTGTTGTATTCCATCTCGGGTATCAATTCATTTTGTGAGACTGAACTTTGATTTTGACACATCATAGAAAACAAATCTGAATCTAGCTTATTCATAGGTTAGTCAGAATCCTATAATTTGATACTGGCAATATGATAGAACTTAAAAGCAGCTATTAGTTGACCTCATTTTATCCCAACAGAACTGCCAAAAGGGCACCTACAAAAGTATGCTTAATACCACTCAGCAGATGGTCTTAAAATTCTATTAAACAATATCTCTTAAAGTGCATACCTCTTCCCGTGGAAGATGGAATAATTGTCTGTACTCCTCACTTCTCGATTCTGTAACACGCTGTTAGACACCAAAATTTTAATTCAATTCCATCACAGAAATAAATGATGATAAAAGAGGAGTAACAGAGAAAATATGAAACATGCAAAGCAATAATTAATAGCTCAAAAAGAATCGACATGTATACCATCCAGTGTGCTTCAATAATACTGAATAAAAGAGCATGATACAAATTAATAGCTTTAATATGAAAGCAAATCCAATGGCAAGAGAGATTTCGATCTTCAAAACAGCTCTACAGAATGCATGGCTCAATTATAAGAAAGTCGACGGTATCCAACTTGACATTCCGAAAACAATCTGCAGTGATACATCCTGCTAATTTAGGAATATGTGCAACCGAATCAATCAATTAAAGCAAGATATCAAAATCAAAAAGCGAAAAACATTGCAGAGACTGAAGAGAATGGAACTGCAAACTTTAAGATACTCTCATTTTAACAGTGATTTCCGGTAGTGACTCTAACCAAAAATTATGTTTGAAGAGTTAAGATACCGGAAATGCCACTAGAGGTACCCTACAATGCTGTTCCTGATTTCAGATACTGAAACAGAGGGAAACACAGCTGAAACACCGCTGAAACGTTTCAGCCCTCCTAACACATTGCAGCCTTTGATGGAAACAACCTCACCTGACATGTTTCAGCCTCAGCATTGCTGGAAATGTTTTAGCACTCACCTATAAGGTTTAAGCCTTTCAGGAAATGTTTCATGCATAGGCAGTGGCATTTTGGGCTCAAAAAAAAAATTAAAAACATGAATATAGGGAAAAAGAGTTTAGAAATTAAAAACAAAAAGCATCTACACTAACCCTAACTCTAAAAGTGAGCCTCAAAAGTTATAAATAATGCCTATTCGGCCTCCCTTTAGCACACTAATGCTTTATACTTTCCAAGTGCTTTTCTTGGAGAGAATACGGCGCTGGACAGTTGTTTGCTTGAGGTTTGACTTTGCCTTTTATTTCTATGTACATTTGACACGCTTCCTGTTTAATCATGTACAAGTTATCCTTGAGAAGATGCAGTACCTCTAGCATAAACCCTAGTTAACAGAAACACAAAATGTGCAATGGAATGAGAAATGAGAACAGTCTGAGAAAAGAAGTCCAAAATTTTCACATATAAGAAATATATCTATTGTACATTAGTCTTGAAAATATCAGCGAGGGCCCTGAAAACATCTTTTTGGCAATAGCAGTGAAAATATCAACAAAATAACGGAAAATATCAGCAAAAAAAAATGCATAATATATTCATTTTTTTCAGACTTTTAAACATATAAAGCAATAACATGAAATAAACACATTGGCACATAAATATGAAGAAAGCACTGATATATATGATGTAGTGTGTTGTCACCTTCAGAAAACATAGTTCCAGTTGTACAATGGGACCAAAGAACATAGAAGTTTGAAGCCATTTCTTGAGCCACAAAAGCTCTCAAGGCTAAATCGGACCCTCTCCATTAGATAGTGCTCGGAATACACTTTCCAACGGTATGTGGAAGCCCAAAAATGGACTTCTGGATCAGAAGTTAGAGCAGTATGAAGATACCCCTTGAAAGCCAGAAAACAAAAGAAAAAGGACCAAGGGGAGGCTCATCACAATCGCATTTCGTAGTTTTTTCTCAAGCAGCAGCAGAGGGGAGGATACAGTGGACTTGCGATCAGCAATCGTTAATATCGCATATCGCAAATCAGCGATCGAAGGTCCCGATGGTCTGGAAAAGTTTCGATGTAGTGTTAAAGCGTCGGGACTAGCCGATTTCATTTAACAAAGAAATTCAAAGAAAAACCAAGGGCGGATGGTTCCTTTTCTCTCTCCTCCAGGGGGCCACGTGGAGGAGTACCATTGGACCCGATAATGACACGGGGCAGCTGACGTCAACATGACGTGGCAGTACGGAGGACACGTGGAACGCAGATTTGCCATTTTTAGGGGTCACAAGGGGCCAAAACCAGGTGACACATGTCACCACTCACAAGGCGACATGTCGCAGTACGGAGATGACATCACATCGCAATCGCAAATCGACATTGACAGGATGAGGCATTTCGCTTATATAAAGAAAGCCTCTGATTGTGATTTGCGATAAAAGGGCTCCAATAAGGGGGCTAGCCCGCGGTCATAAGGATTCGACGAGAACCGAGGGCTAAGAAACAGGAGGGCGATCGCATATCACAATCGCAAAAGTTAGGAAAGCGCGACCAAAGGTAAATATTAGAAAAGTCCCAATCACCGACCTCCAATACCAGGTCACTGACCCCGGTCATATGAAGAGAATTACATAAAGGGGCTGAAGCAAAGGGGCCTAAAGGGGATCTAAACTCGCCTGTTTTGTAATGTTTTTAGTGATAAGTGCCAGTACCGAAAAATCCTCCATATTACACTATGGTTGCATCACCAAGCATATCATGGTTCCGATAGCATAATATTGGAAGTTATAAGGGATGGATGAGTCGGCAACCGTGTTCAGAATCCGTTCAGGCTACTATGTGTGATCGCTCCCGCTTCTTGAATGAGAAGTAGCGAGATTGTTAAAGACTGAAAGTGACAAGGAACCGTCCGAGAGAGCATGGGGCATGATGTAGCAAAAATTCATTAGACCAAAGGCCAGCGAACAGAGTGGCGAGAAGATTTTTCTGCAGGACCATCATTTCAGTTGGCTTGTTAATATTGTTTTGTTGTTTTTTTATCATTGTTGTTATTCTGTTTTATTTTCAAGAAAGGCATCTTACTATTGTCATAATTAGAGGCTTCATGCTGAGACAACTAGTCATGCAGACAATTGTAAACTCCAGCCAAAAGATATTTTTGTAACTGATTTCCTTGCCCACCCTTTCCTTATAAAAGGGAGGAAGAGACACTTAAAAAAGGTTCTGAATTCTGAAGAAAAAACCACATGTTATTTTTGTGATTGTATTACTTTAAGATTTGCATCTTCCAGAATATTAATGAAATGATGGTGATTCATACATTCGAGTCCTACATTCAGGTACTACAATATGTTTTCCCTCCATTAAATTCCATTACGTTTATGTTTCCTCTCTGATTTCATGTAATTGTAGCTGCTAGAAATGTTTCATATGATTTTACAGATTCATTTGTGTTGACTTGTTAATGCACATGCCTGTATGTGGCTTTGAGATTATATCTTTAAATTGCGCTCCATGAATCATAGAATCCATTTCTCCTTTATCCATTATGTCTACCCGTAATTCAGACATGTATAGAACTCTTGAAGCTCCAAGCTCTATGTGATAAATATAGAATTGTTGAGGTTTCAAGCTCTATATGATGAGTCATTCTATCTCCCTTTCTTCTTCCATTTCTTTGCTAAAGTTGATTAAGCTGTAGGTCCTCAAACTATTCGGCCTCCACTAGTACATACATATATCCCTGTGAGTTGTATATGTGAAAGAGCAGCAGAAATACATGGCTTATGTCCTTGGCTGAAGGAACCAACCTATGTTGTTTATTGTATGTATTTTACACGTGTATAAAATGTATATGATGTCTCCGGTTTCTTGAAGATTATATGAGACACATACAATCTAGATGTTACCAGGCACTGGTCTTGTAAGCAATCCAAGGTTGTCTCTGGAAGCGAAAACATATTTTGGCGTCATTGTTGGGGAACGTATTAAAGGATTTTTCCCCTGATATACTACAAGTTGAGCACTCTTTGTGTAGGTGAGCAAAGACGTTCTAATTGCATCCTCATCACCTTGGCGACTCCACAAATCTAATTATCATTTATCATCCTGGCTTTGAGAAAGCCTCACACTCACTCAGATACCTCTCAGTGGAAAACCCCTTCTATATCTAACCCAGAGAAATTAATTTTCAAGAGAGTCTGGAAGGAGAAAAATCCTACTACCTATGCTACTGTCTCATCATTCTTTGAAGCCTCCTCTTCCAGCTCCTAAAACGCTGTCATCCACTGCTCAGATTTTACTCCTAAGGTCCTTACATACCCTGCAGAAGATGATCTAGAGCATCGTGCTCCCAAATCAGAGATCAAAGAAGAAGAAATTTTAGTTACAACTCCTTTTGTCTCATTTCCTCCTCTTGAGATTGGAAAAGGTAAAGCTATCCTCAATAACAGCAATATTCACTATACACTCAATCACACTGCTCTCTGTCTAGTTACTCCAACCATTATGGTTTTGGCCCAAGTTCCTCCTATAAATCTTAATCCTCCTCCATTAATCCAGATAGTTGTTTAGGGTTTCTTATTGAATAAATATGCCCCTCTTGATTTACCTCAACCCTTAAGTGTTATGCGCCAGGACTACCTAAAGCTTTTGCCTAGGTTCAATGGAGAAGACGAAAACACTGCACAAGGACATATTGAAACCTTCTGTGCTTTTGCTGAGAACCTAAATGTAGAACAATTGGATGTGGTCCTGAGACTCTTTGTACAATCCCTTGATGGAGAAACCAGAAATCGTTTAAAGCCCTACCTAATGCATCCATCACTACCTGGGAAGAACTCAAAAACTCTTTCACACAAAAGTGGGGTGAAAAGAAAGATCACGAGTATGTCCTCACAGAGTTCAATGCTATAAAGAAGAAACCAGAAGAAGATATTTCAGGATTCATAAAAAGGTTCAATAAGCAGTATAATAACCTGCCTGTTGAGATAAAGCCTCCTCAAGTTGTTGCTCGTGTAATATTTGTGGGAGCCTTTGAGTCTGAATTTGGCTTTACCTTCAGGGAGAGGAAGTCTTGTACTTTGTATCAACTCCAAGTTGATGCTCTTGAGGCAGAAGCAAATTTCACCTCGGCAGGGAAGTCAAGAGGTAAGAATGAACATATTAAGAAGAAAAGGGGGAAAGAAGCAACATCCTCCTCTAGTCAAGCTAAAGAATCACCAGATTTGAAGTGGGAAGAGATGGATAAACTCATCAAGAGTTTATCGCATAAGGTAGTAAAGCTTGAGCTTGAGAACAAGAGTCTCCCGAAACAGAATGCTCAAGGGAACAACCAAGGTTATAACCCATAGTATAGAAGGCCACCATTGCAAATACTTCAAAGGGAAAGAAAATATCAACTTGATCAAATCCCTCCTCCTCTATATATAGAAGATTATCCAGATGAACAACCACTAGATACACCTGAGATGCAGGGAAACTTGTATTCCTCCTTCTCTGAAGAGGAACAGGAAAACATGGCTCACCCTGAGATGTGCCATGATAGAGAAGCAGCAGTAAATGAGGAGGACATAGGGGATTATTGTAAACAATTTGTGGATTTCATTCAAGCACAGCTAAATCGAAGGTATGATCTCAGATCTTCAAAAAAGAGGTCGAGGGAACCTGAACAACAAGAGGAAACTGCTCCACAAGATATTCCTCCAGTGTTAAATAAAGGGAAAGGGAAGTTGAACCCTGACTCATCCAAAGTAAAAGTCTCCTTAAATAAGGAAGGCAATAGCTCTGAGAAATACACAGAAGAGAAGGCACCCGTTCTAATAAAATCTATCGGTGATAAAGAAAGAGAGGTAGAGCTGGGAGGCGTAGAAAAGGGCCAATCTGCATTCAATCTCTAGAAGGAACTCGAGAAGGTAAAGATCCATGTTCCCCTAACTGAACTTCTAAAACAACCCACTTATAAAGCTCAAGTCTCCCAGTTCATGCTTCCATCCATCTCAATACCGACCCATGATTGTTTAAACCTTCAAGAAGAGAGACCAATGGTTGTCTTTGGGCCTCATGTTGAAGAACTTGATCCTTCCACTACACCCTTCTATGTGACCCTGGTAATTCATGACCTCTTACTGCATAACTGTATGTTAGACTCTGGAGCCTCCCATAACCTCATGCCATTAGCTGTGATAGAACAACTTGGCTTGGAGATTACCAGACCCTACAAGGACCTATACTCCTTTGACTCTAAGAGGGTCAAATGCTTGGGAATGATAAAAGGTCTGGTGGTAAACCTAGCTCAAATCCCTGTGAAGAGCCTGGTGATGGACGTAGTAGTGGCAGATTTTCCTCCTCGATTTGGCATGCTCCTATCGAGGTCTTGGGGTTCCAAGGTGGGGAGTTCTATCAAATTAGATCTAACTTATGCCATTATTCCCACTTTTGAAGGCACAAAAAGAAGGTTGTACAGAGAGTGCAGATTTGTGAAAACTGTGACCCCAGCTAAAGGCTCTAAAAACTCTCATGTGTATGGAAAGGAAAGTGACCTCTCTACATGTTGCCGAAAGAAGATGTGGCCATCCTAGAAGAAACACAAGTACATCTAACGATGCAGTTAGACGACCAACACACAGATAAAAACAAAGTATGGAAATTATACTTTGATGGAGCGAATTCCAAAGAAGGAAATGGTGTGAGAGTATTGCTGGTATCTCCTAAGGGTAGCTTGATACCCCTCTCATTCAAGCTGGAGTTCGAGGCAACCAACAATGTGGCAAAGTATGAAGCATTTCTCCTTGGGCTACAAACAGCAAGGAACATGAATATTGAATGCCTAATGGTATATGGAGACTCTGAGCTAATTGTAAGGCAGATCAAAAATCAATGCCAGGCCAAACACCCCAGATTGAGGACTTACCAGAATGAAGTGTGGGACTTAATTGATAATTTCTTCCTGGCTTTTAATATCCAATTTCTGCCCCGAGAAGGAAACAAAGTGGTTGATTCCCTTGCTGCAGCAAGTAATTTCAAACCTCCTCAAAATTCGCTTCTCAGGTATGAGGTGGAAGTCAAGCACAGACCCTCCATACCTGATAATATAAAGCACTAGCAGGTATTCGAGGACGATGAAGAGATCAAGCGATTTATAGAGGTAGTTGGGGAATTCGCTTGGTCAACTATTGATCAAGAAGAGGAAAAAGAGGCAGATTAAGAACCAACTCCTTGGGAAGACATAGTGCTTGGACAGAGAATTCTACAACTGAAAGGGAATACTATTCCTCGTGGGTTGGTTCCACTTGAGAGATTATTTAACAAGAATGATGTAGCCTCCAAACCAATGGCTCCAGAGATGGACGAACAAGTAGAGGATTGCAATATCGGCTCAGAAGATGAACCCTAGATGGTCAGACTGTCAAAGGGAATCCCGTCACCATATAAACAAAGGTACTTAAATCTCTTCAAAATCTATCAGGATGTTTTTGCTTGGTCTTATGAGGATTTAAAAACATTTGATAGTAACATTATACAGCATAAGATTCCTCTGAAAAGTGGAATAAAACCATGCAAGCAGAAGCTCAAACAAATTAACCCACTCTTGCTCCCCTCTATTGAAAAAGAAGTGAGGAAACTTCTACAGGCTAAAATCATAGTGCCTTTAAGGTACTCAGAGTGGGTGACCAACTTAGTCCTAGTCCAGAAAAAGAATGGAGAAATAAGGTTATGTGTAGATTTCCATAACCTTAACAAAGCATCGTTGAAAGACAACTACCCACTGACCAAGATGGATTACATATTACAGAAGGTGGTTGGATCAATCAGAATGTCCATGATGGATGGGTTCTCTGGTTACAACCAAGTGGCAGTCCACCCTGATGATCAGAAGAAGACTGCTTTCACTACCCATTGGGGAACTTTCATGTATGATCGCATGCCTTTCGGTCTTCTTAATGCAAGAGCCACGTTTCAAAGGGTTGTGGATATAACTTTTGTAGGGGAGCAAGGCAAGTTCGTAATGGTATATTTAGACGATATCACAGTCTTCTCTAAGACCAATGAAGAACACATCCTCCACCTGAAGCTCACCTTTGAGAAATGCAGGAGGTATGGGCTGTCTTTAAATCCCAAGAAGTCTCAGTTTGCCTTGAGTGAGGGGAAGCTACTAGGGCACATAGTAGCACAAGGAGTGATGCTTGACCCTAAGCGAGTCGAAGCTATTAGTCAAATTCCGCTGCCCAGAAATAAGAAAGAGGTCCAAGTCTTCTTGGGCAGCATCAATTTCTTGAGAAGGTTCATACCCAAATATGCAGAAATAATGAAGGGTATCACTGATATGCTAAAAAAGGAGAATGAAGTCAAATGGAGCCCTACCTCTCAAGAGTCTTTTACCAGAATCAAAGAAGCTTTTGTTGGAGCACTGGTAGTAGTCAGCCCTGACTACTCTGTACCTTTTTATATCTTTTCTTTTGCGTCTTCACACATTATTGTTGCAGTTCTACTACAGAAGAATAAAGATGGTTATGAGCAGCCCATCGCCTTCTTCAGCCAAGTCCTAAGGGATGCTGAGCTGAAATATAACATCTTGGAGAAACAAGCATATGCACTAGTCAAAGCTCTGAAGGCATTTCGAGTGTATGTGCTACAATCAGAAATCACAGCATTTGTCCCAACAACAGCGGTCAAGGACATCCTTGTGCAAGGAGACAGTGAAGGAAAAAGGGGTAGGTGGATAGCAAAGATACAAGAATATGAGTTGGACATAAAGCCTACTAAGCTCATAAAAGGTCAAGGGTTGGCCAAGATTTTATCAGAATCTAACTGCCAAGCTTTGGGAATAAACCTGATAACAGAGGAAGGCAGAACAGAAGTTCAGCAGAACGGGGTTAAAACATCAGAGCAAAAGATTTGTGCTAAATATGAGGGGTCACACTAGTACAAGAATATCATCCATTATCTCTTGTTCCTAAGGTGCCCACTAGGGATAGATAAATCTAAGTATAGGTCTTTGAGACTACAAGCTCAAAAGTATATCATATCCAATGGTCAACTCTACTGGAAGGACCAGCGGGAGTTTTGTTGTTATGCTTGGTAGGAGGCGAAACTCACGAAGTTATTGAAGAATTTCATGGGGGAGTTTGTGGAAGTCACTACAGCTGGAAGACCACAGCTCACAAAATCCTCAAGACAGGATTTTACTGGCCTACACTGTTTGGAAATGTCCATTTACAAGTTAGATCATGTCAGAAGTGCCAAGTCTTTGCTAAGAGACAAAAACTTTATCCTTTTCCCCTGATCCCAGTGCATGTGGAAGAACCCTTCAGACAGTGGGGACTAGACTTCATAGGAGAGATAAACCCACCTTCCAGTGGCCAACGCAAGTGGATATTAACAGCCACGGATTATTTCACCAAGTGGGTAGAGGCCATCCCAGCCAGAAACACTACAGATTCAGTGGTAATCAAGTTTATGGAGGAGAACATGTTATCTCGTTTTGGTTGTCTTGTCAAAATTATCACTGACAATGCTCAAGTCTTCAAATCTGCAAAATTCACCACCTTCTATCAGAAATTCAATATCATCATCGGGCACTTCACTGCCTACTATCCTCAAGGTAACGATTTAGCCAAGTCCTCAAACAGAGCCGTGGTGAGAGTGCTGAAGAAGACCATCACCGAGAATCAGAGAAACTGGGACACCCAACTGAAGTTTTCCCTTTGGGCCAACCGAGTGACTCCTAAACGATCCACTGGAAAATCGCCTTTCGAGCTAGTATACGGTAAGGTTGCAGTCATCCGAATTCAATTAGCAACGTCAGTGGCGAAGTTACTACAAGAAGCTAAGGAGGAGCCAAGTGCTTTGACACAAAGAATAAACCAACTGGTTGAGCTCCATGAAAACAAGGAACATGTGGGGACTAAATTGGTAAAATACCAGCAGAAGATGAAATCTCAGTTTGACAAAAAGGCCAAGGATCGACCTCTTCAACCAAGAGATTTAGTTCGCCAACGAGAAAAAAAGGGTAAGCACGGAAAATTTGGTGTATTGTGGTTCGGCCCTTTCAAGATTTCAGAAGAGAAAGGAAATAATATGTACCTGCTTGAAAATCTGGAAGGTGAATCGTTGGAGCTACCAATAAATGATCAATTCCTCAAACTCTATTTCCATAATTAAAAGGTACTACCTTGCACTCATTGTAAATACCGGTGTCTGTATTGTAATTACTGATTATGATATAAAATCTCCAGTTTTCTATTTAAATTTTTACTTTCACAAAATTTTGGCTTGTTTAAAAAGACTCCATGCCCAAAAGAGAAGTTCACAAACTACAAGTTCTCAGCACCTTGCTAGCAAGGCACTGTCCCCAGGTGGAGCCAATGTTATTACCTTCTGAAAACATAGTTCCAGTTGTACAATGAGGACCAAAGAACAGAGAAGTTTGAAGCCATTTTCTGAGCCACAGAAGCTCTCAAGGCTAAATCGGACCCTCTCCATTAGATAGTGCTCGGAATAAGCTTTCCAACGGTATGTGGAAGTCCAAATATGGACTTCTGGATCAGAAGTTAGAGCAGAATGAAGATACCCCTTGAAAGCCAGAAAACAAAAAAAAAGGACCAAGGGGAGGTTCATCACAATTGCATTTCGGAGTTTTTTCTCAAGCAGCAGCTGCGGGGAGGATACAATGAACTTGCGATCCGCGATAGCCAATATCGCATATCGCAAATTGGCGATCGGAGGTCCTGGTGGTTTGGAAAAGTTCCGATGTAGTATTAAAGCGTCGGGACTACCCGATTTCATTTAACAAAGAAATTCAAAGAAAAACCAAGGGCGAATGGTTCCTTTTCTCTCTCCTCTAGGGGGCACATGGAGGAGTACCATTGGATCCAATAATGACACGGGGCAACTGACATCAACATGACGTGGCAGTACGGAGGACAAGTGGCACGCAGATTTGGTGTTTTTAGGGATCATAAGGGGCCAAAACTAGGTGACACGTGTCACCACTCGCAAGGCAACATGTGGTAGTACAGAGATGACGTCACATCGCAATCGCAAATCAGCGTTGGCAGGATGAAGCATTTCGCTTACATGAAGAAAGCCCCTAATTGCGATTTGCAATAAAAGGGCTCCAATAAGGGGGCTGGCCAACGGTCATAAGGATTCAGCGAGAACCAAGGGCTAAGAAACAGGAGGGCAATTGCTTATCGCAATCACAAAAGTTAGGAAAGCGCGACTAGAGGTAAAGATTAGAGAAGTCTCGATCATCGACCTCCGATATGAAGCTAAGTACCAGGTCAATGACCCCGGTCATATTAAGAGAATTACAGAAAGAGGCTGAAGCAAAGGGGCCTAAAGGGGATCTGAACTCGCTTGTTTTGTAATGTTTTTAGTGATAAGTGCCAGTACCGGAAAATCCTCCATATTATACTAAGGTTGCATCACCGGGCATATCATGGCTCTGATAGCATAATATTGGAAGTTAGAAGGGATGGATGAGTCAGCAACCGTGTTCAGAATCCGTTCAGGCCACTATGTGTGATCACTCCCGCTCCCTGAATGAGAAGGAGCGAGATTGTTAAAGACTGAAAGTGACAAGGAATCAGCCGTGAGAGCGTGGGGCATGATGTAGCAGAAATTCGTTAGACCAGAGGCCAGCAAACAGAGTGGCACGAATATATTTCTGCAGGACCATCATTTCAGTTTGCTTGTTAATATTGTTTTGTTGTTTTTTTTATCATTGTTACTGATATTCTGTTTTATTTTCAAGATTACTGTTGTAATAATTAGAGGCTTCACGCTGAGACCGCTGTAAACTCCAGCCAGAAGATATTTTTGTAACTGATTTCCTTGCCCTCCCTTTCCTTATAAAAGGGAGGAAGAGACACTTAAAAAAGGTTCTGAATTCTGAAGAAAAAACACATATTATTTTTGTGACTGTATTACTTCAAGATTTGCATCTTCCAGAATATTAATGAAATGGTGGTGATTCCTACATTCGGGTACTACAATATGTTTTCCCTTCATTAAATTCCATTATGTTTATGTTTCCTCTCTGATTTCATGTAATTGTAGTTGCCAGAAATGTTTCATATGCTTTTATAGATTCATTTGTGTTGACTTCTTAATGCACATGCCTGTATGTGGCTTTGAGATTATATCTTTAAATTGCACTCCATGAATCATAGCATCCATTTCTCCTTTATCCATTATGTCTACATGTAATTCAGATAAGTGTAGAACTCTTGAAGCTCCAAGCTCTATGTGATAAATATAGAATTCTTAAGGTTTCAAGCTCTATTTAATGAGTTATTATATCTCCCTTTCTTCTTCCATTTCTCTGCTAAAGTTGATTAGTTGTAGGTCCTCAAACTACTCAACCTCCACTAGTACATACATGTATCCCTGAGTTGTATATGTGAAAGAGCACCAGAAATACATGGCTTATGTCCTTGGATGAAGGAACCAACCTATGTTGTTTATTGTATGTATTTTACATGTGTATAAAATGTATATGATGTCTTTGGTTTCTTGAAGATTATATGAGACACATACAATCTAAATGTTACCAGGCACTGGTCTTGTAAGCAATCCAAGGCTGTCTTTGGAAGCGACAGCATAGTGGATGTAAAATAAAAATGATACATCAAAGGCAATACCAAACGTTGTTAATCCCTGATAATTGTCCAGTCAAGGACTCAAATGTGGAGAACAAATACAAATAACATCACATATATAAAAGCATCTCATCATCGTGAAGTATATGTAGCAAAACAAATAAAACTAGCAGCTAGCTATCTGAGATCAGTGCCCTCTCCCCTTTTTACGGGAAAACATGATGGGTTGTTTGCCAGGACTGCCCCTAGCAGTAGAAGGCCTTGACGTTGCACCTAATGTCAAATAATGATTGTTGGGTATGGAGTCGTGCTCTCCTATATCTATAGCAAATGGTGTTGATACTTACGCTCCCACAATCTCCTCCTCCTCCTCCTCCTCATGTTGCTCCTCCTCTGAGTCCTCCTCCTTGTGTTGCTCCTCCCTCGAGTCCTCCTCCTCTTGCTGCCCCTATTCTAATGGTTCCTCTAACCATGTATAGGTAACTCCTCCAAGATGGGCACCTCAAACTCCACCCTCCACTGAAACAATAAATCAATATTGTAATGACCCATCTACCAGCACAAACAAAATGTGAATTATTAGCATGCACACAATGCATGCATATGATAGCTACATATGCATATGTTGTCTGCACTGCACTAGTAGTATTAAATTATGAAGAAATTTCAAATATAGGATAAATGAAGTAATTGTTGAAGATATTAAATAAATATCTAACTTGCAAAACATATTGGAATATGTATTTTAGTATGAGTCGTCGTTCATAATAGGTAACCATAGAACATTATCCAAAAGTTCTAAATTAAATTATAAAAGCTTAAAGGAAGTTATATTATTATAAAAATAGTAACTCTTAATTAAAGGTTAAACATTAAATGAGGTATAATATAATAAAATATTAAATAAAACTTATTAACGAAAGGACTACGTAATATAGTTGGTATCACCTACAACCTTATAAAGTGATGAGTGTCAATAGTAAGTGTGACTACTTCTTTAATTCACTATGAGGAGCCACGTATTAGACAGGGGGCATACAACTAAGGCAATGAAGGATGAATGAGTGGTGGTCATAAGAAATAAAAGGAGAAGGAAGGAGGACTAAAAGGGGGGAAAATCTTTTGCTGTGGGAGGAAGCACAGTTGGGAGCAGGAAAATTTGTAACACAAGATTACCAACAGTAAGGACTAGGCCTTGTTTGTTCTGAAGTTTTTGGGCACGGGGAACAGATTGCAGCAATTGAGAAGCATTTTGGACTGAGTACCTAGGTTGTACCCAGTTTGGCTGAGAGGTTATGGTCTTTTGGTAACGGGAGCGAGAGCGGAAGCAATTCTGAAGCATCTTCATCCGCAGGAACCCAGGTAGGTACTCCACATCAAATTAATTAATTTTGATATATGAATTTTGGTTAAACTTTAAAGCAAGTTTCATGTAGATTTCATATTCTGTTTAGACTAAATATCTGGTTAAATTATTTAGAGCATTACAAATATTGTCCAAGGAAATGGCATCTGAATACACTAGTTTTTCTATTTGCTTCACTCGAAGTCAGAGATTGTAAAGCACATACACTAAATCAATGAGGCGTGAGAACTCCAACCTATAAGAGTGTCAAAAAAACTAATGAGTTTTGACTCTTGACACTTCAAGGTCATAAATTAAAATTACAATGAATTGATTGCTCAACTTAATGTTGAAGCTCAAAGTTAAACCTACTGCACTTTTTTGAGTGTATTTTCTCAAATACACTCCAATTGCGCTCACACCCTGAAGAGCTACATGTTTGACTCAAGATTCTTATGATCAATTTTTGTAAATTTGGTGCCCTTGCACCATAGCTTTGCCACTAAATATCTACAACAAAATAAAGAAATAAAAAACTTAAAACATAATTAAACTTTCAAAAAAAACATAATTGAAATTTAAAAATCTAGAATTATAAATAAGTAAATTCTAAATTGAAAATTCTAGATTGAAAATTCTAAATTATCATGACTTTTCACTTACGTGGCATGAAGAGGGGTCCTTTCCCTAATAGCATCATCAAAGCCAAATAAGCCAACACAATACCAATAAAATTGAATCTCGTGATTGATTTTGCTACGAAGCTTAGGATCAGGTACCATCCTATGAATACAAGAATGGAGCCCTTCCATCACCACACCATCAAAATCAAAGCCGCATTTGTATGAAAATGTGAGGTTGAGGAAGAGTGTTGTTGCATGAATGGGTCGACGAAACATCCCAGTCCACCGATTATCAATCGCATCCCATAACATCCTTTGTTTATTAAGCCCAGCAAAACCTTTGTCTGCATAATAAGCACGAATGGCCTCCTTGACCTTATCCATGGCCTCATACAAATAAGCCATTGCAAGCTTCTCCACATCTACCAATCTCAGAACCTTTACTATAGGTTCACTAACTGAGCACACTTCTTCCACTCCTTGCCAAAATGTGTCAGTGTACACCATTTTGCAATGGCTCTCCCATCTTGTCTCTTGTTGTATCTACAATAATGCCACTCATCAAAAACAAAAATTTTCTTCAACTCAAACTGGGATCGAAGCAAAGACTGAAGAGTAATAAAGTTGGTGGCAAAACGTGTGATTGCAGAACGCCGCAACTCCTTGTTTCTAGTGTATCTCTTCATGAGGCTAAGAAAAAAAACATGGTTATATATCAACTTGGGGACCCTCCTAGCCATATCAATCACCTCATTGATGAAGGAGAGTTTCCTCATATCCTCAAACAGCAAATCGATACAATGTGCTGCACATGGAATCCAAAACAATGTGCGTTGTGTGAAAATTCTGAAATTCGGAATCCTACTACAACAACTAATTAAGTTTCTTCTATTTGTTAAATGAACTAAACAAATTATTTACTACATCCTACAATAAATATCGAAACTAATACACTGCAGCCTTCACAAATACAATATTGCGGAAGAAAAATAATGTTGGAAGAATAGATGCACATACACACAAATACATAGTTATTTTTGGACCAATGTCCCCGAAAAACCCAACTTGGGAAAACCGGTGCAGCAGTTGAGGGTTTAATTATTATGCAGTAGTAAGTCTGAGTATAAATCTATGGAAGCTCAAATCTAGCTTTCCATACAGAGAAATAACTGACAAGAGATCTAGTGAGAAAAATCTCACTCCCACTGGTGATCCGACACTGACCTTGGCTCAAGATGAGTTACCCCTTGTTGCCTCTGCGTCAGCCTAAGCAGATCTGCGTCAACCTACGCAAATCTGAGTCCCACAACTCGGATCAGCGTCTTTATCGCTAACTGATCAACCATTATCTAGAAAACCGATCCTCCTAGCCTCCGGGCTCCCACTCCAACTTCTGCCACTGAATTTCGACTTCTCCTCAGCAAAATACGAATCTCCCTCTAAAGCTCTGTGTTGCCTCCCTGTGGCACTCACTGCCTCTCTGCTATGCACTCACCGAACTGGAGAAACTTCCTTCCGATTTTACTATCCATGTCCCTCTCTCACTACATCAACTTCACTGAATCACCTCCGGCAACTCACAGTTGCTACTTTGGAAATCGATTTCCTAGCAAAATCGAATTTCTGGTGGCTCCAAGTGTGTTCTCTAACCCCCATCAAATTTCTTCTTATAATCTCTCGTTGAGACATTAACAACCAAGATTAAAACATAATCAATGGCTTAGATTAACTAGAACTCGATCCATGTCTTCTTCTAGAAGATTCTCACCACGACTTAATTAATCAGTTTTCCTAAGTTTAGAATTTGGAACCATTAACACAAAAGATTAATTATTTTAATTAAGTAGTCTTTAGGTGGAATTTCCAGAAACGATTTCTGGGTTTTGGAGAATACATGTATTCTAGCCTTTCCACAAAATTTTGTGGCTCGAACACATCAGATGCTACAAAAACTAACACAGTGCCTCCCCATAAGCATCATGTCGACAGACACATAATTAGTTGCATCATCTGTTATGACTTGCACTACATTCTGCACACCAATCTCCCGGTTGAACCCATCTAACAACTCACATATCAATGTTGCATCTTTTATATGTGCTGATGCATCCACTGATTTAATAAAAATGGAACCTTTAGGACAATGTACCAAGAAATTTAGATGGGTCCTACCCTTCCTATCTGTCCAACCATTGGACATCACTGTGCATCCAGACACCTTTCATGTCTGTTTCAACTCCGCCAATCTAGAGTTGATGTTCTGCTTTTCTGCTTGAAGGATTGGGCCCC
Source organism: Pinus tabuliformis (assembly GCA_031772625.1). Classification (NCBI taxonomy): domain Eukaryota; kingdom Viridiplantae; phylum Streptophyta; class Pinopsida; order Pinales; family Pinaceae; genus Pinus; species Pinus tabuliformis. Next base: position 205,097,683 of record CM062816.1, read on the forward strand.
GCAACTCCTCATATGTAGCACTTTTGTACCCTGGGCCCACAATAGTGATAGCATTACACATTGGCTGCCAAAATGGATTGGTTTTGGTGATGTTGAGAGGTAAGTCGCTCCAAAAAAGACACCTCCCCATAACTCTATATGCTTCTTGCTTCTTCTTTTTTAACAACTGGTTTTATGGAAGGTTGTGCTCCATGTCCGGTTCGTGGAACAAAAAAGGATGACCTCCCACTCCTAGTAACATTAACACTAGAAGGTGACGTTATGGAGCCCCTTCCACTACCCTCAGCCTCAAAATTGGAAGAAGGTATCCCAAAAGATTTACCTACACGTTCAACCTTGTTTCTTTTTGCCTCTTCTTTCTTTCTATCTTTTCCCTCAATTGCTTGAAAAGCTTTTTGTATAAGCCCTGCACTAGATTCTGTACAAAGCCCAACTTAATGTCCAGGGAGTCTAGCCAGATGGTATTTCAATCGCGTAACCCCTCCTATCATTTTATCCCCACACAATTTGCATGTTAGATATGCCCGATTTGTACCACCATTAGGTTCTCCATACTCCCAAAAAGGGTCCAAGGGCTTTGGCATATTTGTAGTGAATTAATTCAAACCTAGGGCACCAAAAAAACTAAAAATTGGCATTAAACCCCCATCCACAAAAAATAACAGCCACCTCATTTAAAAAAAAAAAAAATCACTACATTACTTGCAATGAAAATGGCAATAAGAGGGTGCATAAGAAAGTTATAAAAGAAAAATGAAGTCATATATGCATGGAATCTTCTATTTACTCCAAAGAAGGAAGTGACCAAGACAAAGGATGAAGGACTCTTCTCGGCACTCACTGGCACATTTCAAGATGAGAACATTTGGGTGATCAATAGTGGTGCATCAAGACACGTGACTGGTCATCACAAACAACTAAAGACATTATCAAAAGGAAAATCTTCTTACTCCGTAGAACTTGAAGATAATAAGTGCTATCCTGTAAGAGGAATTGGATCGGCCTCAATAGAACTGAAGAATGGGGGCAATATTCATCTCAATAACATCCTATTTGTTCCAGGTTTGCATAAGAACTTACTCTCCATTTCAGGTCAAGAAGATAAAGGTGATAGAGTGGCCTTCCTTGATGGAAAAGTTGTAGTATGGAGTAAGAACTCAGAAAATTCTAGAGTAATTGGCATTCGTGAAGGAAGACTTTAGAGGTTGATAACTTCTCTTGCACAAGCTTTGGTTCACATTGAAATCAGCCTGTTGTCGCACAGATTGTCTAGGCACCGTGACAACGCTCAGATCGGGGGCTGTCACTCTGATCCCCGATCTCTCCATTTAAGTTGTCTCCCTATAGCAAGCTAAGGGGGGTAGACCCTACGGAGAAATGGTATGAAGGAGAACCAACTGGGAATCAACCGGTTCGGGAGACACAACGAGGCAATCAAATACTTGATTAAGGCTTAGCAAGATTTAGAATTTGATTAGGCTTTAAATGATTAATACCAGTGCCTTATGGAGTCAATGATCCAAGTAATTGATTATCAACTGCTGCTTAGGAAACAGAGATATGAAATTTGTTTATAATTCCACGATAAAATTATTTAACAATCGCTTGAAAATATTTGCAAAATGTCTAGCATGTAATGAGCATTAAATGATTCAAGCAATGACAATCAATTTCACTAGATGCATAATGTTTTAGCAATTTAATTTCAAGAGATACAAATACCTTAATCAACCACGAAATTTAAAAGCTAACCAGTTTCAAAAATTATTCACCACTTTCAAATAGTTAATCTTCAGATATAAAAAATTTCAAGCACATTTAACTATAGAGAAATGACAAATACCACAAAAATTTACCTTTAGATCTTACCTTAGCACAAAAGACACCAAGAAGAAATTTTAGATTGACAACTTAATTATTCTTTGGGTGAATTTCTTGATATTTTAAGCAAGACTAAATGTGACCAAAAAAAAATAAAATTAATAATTTTCTAAATTTTTTAATGGGCCAAAGGCCACATAAAAAAATTTAAAACCCTTAAATTGAAATTTATTTCGATTTAATACTTTAGTATTTCTCAAAGTCACAAGTAATGTGAAGTCCCTTTTAGCCCCTTTCTTTTAAGGAATTTTTTAATTTTTTTTTTTTTAGAAAATTTTAATATTTATGATTTTTTAATTTTTTAATTTTTAATCATAATCAAATCAAAAATTTAAAAAAAAAAAAAAGAGGTAATAAGAAAATCGAAATCAAATCAAAAAAGGTTAAGAGTCAAAACATCAAATCGAAAATTCAAATGAAAGATAAAAATAAAATAAAATAAAAAAAAGGAAATCAAATCAAATTTAAAATTATGTTAAACTAAACTAAACCCATACATAAAAAAAAAATGTGAAATGAGAACAAACAAAACAAAATCAAATTTAAGAAATTTATACAAATCACTAAACCTAAAGAGACTCACGCATACATAAAGAGAACGTGCGTTGTTTGTTGTTGTAAGTGTGCAGGTTTGCGGTGTAGGGAGATGAAGGGAACTGAACGACAAGGGATCAGAAATGAGCAGCGGATTAGTAGATGATGGCTGGAGCAGCAAAGGAGGAGCGGGCTGAGAGCGTGGAAGGGTTAGCTGCTATGAAGAGGAGGGCAGCGGATTAGAGAAGAACTCGACGGCGAACAGGGATGGGCAGCGAGCAGCGGATGAAGAGCTACACAGGCTAGGAGGGATGGTAGTGAGGGAGCGCGTATAACGCAAAGGGGGAAGGATTATGAGTGCTTGACGGAAGGTTTAATGGACGCGAGTTGGAAGAGGGTGCAAGCAAGCGTGGAGGGAAAATGGATTGCAGGGGAGGACTGCGTGAAGGGTTGAAGGTTTTTGGCAGCAGCGACGATGAAGGAAAGAAGCTATGTGTAGCTAGAATGGCGCTGCGTGGGTAGCGTGGAAGGTTTACGATGGAGGGCGATGCAAGACGAGAAGGGTAGTTGGAGAAGGGACTATGGTGAGGGAATATGGAGCTGCGATGAACACATAAATCCCTGAGAGAAAAAAGCCACAAATGCAGTTTAAAGAGCAGCGTTTGCAATGGCGTCACAGCAAGGACGCAGGTAGCAAAAAACTTGAAATCCGAAATTTACAAAAACCCTTAAAATGCAAATAGGAAAAAAAAATAGCAGCCCAATAAACCCTTAAAATTTTCTCTGAGATTTCTGAATAAAATTTATGTGTTCTACTTCAGATTTATTACTTGAAACCCCTGTAAAACCGTCTCCAGATATTATAAAAAAAAAAAAAAAACCTGGACTGCAGAAATAATGCCCCTGCAAGAGATGGTTATGAGGCCAGATCTTACCCTCCAAGGCCTAGATCTGGTTTCAAAATCAAACTTCACCTTCAAATCTGCAACTTGTTCCTGAAAACACAAACACCCAGAATCCCGATATACCAAAACAAATGAAACCCCAGAAACCCTAAGTCAGAAAAATTAAAAAAAATTACATATCTACTCACAAAAGTAGCAAATCTACCAGATCTGGAGAGTGTGAGTCCAACTCCACTCCCAGATCTGACAATCTGAGGCTCTTAAAAGCCCAATTTATCAACTTAGCACAAAAAAATTTTGAAATTTTAAATTTAAATGGAGGTGCTTCGCCCAAAACCCTTCATGCATCAACAATGAAACTTCTTATGATAAGCCCGGGATTCAATCAAGCTAGGCTCTTCAGAAAATACTAATCAGGAATTGGCTAGTCCAACTAAAAACTTCCCCAAACGCCCAATGATCTAAAAATAAAGAATTCCCTACACAACTCAATTCAACCATTAATGTAGAGCGAGAAAACGATAATAAAATTCAAATTTAATAGAGATACCTGCCATTATATTCAAAACTTAAATTACCATTCAAACCCCAGTGATCAAGCAAGATACATGTGCTTAAATCACTCTTCATAAAGCTATCATCAATGGTTAAAAGGAAATCTATGCATGAAAATAACACATCTTACAGCGTTTCCACGAAGAGTAACACCAGTAGAAATTAACCCCAAAGTCTTTCTTTATTGCTCATGAAAAAAGATTACAAAAGAGCTTTCACTTAGCACACGATTCAAAGATCGAATGATCTCAACTGACAACTGACCTCTTATTTAAAGATAAATCTCCCAACGGCTAGTTCGAGTGATCCTTGTCAAAGTGATCTCGATCGTTGATGAGGATCAAAATTTCTTTTAATCTCATCCGTCGAAATTTTAAATATTGAGGAAATTTCGAATTTTTCAATTAAATGCATTTTAATAAATTTAAAAATTAAAATTTTGCATTAATTTCCTCAAAATTTTGACTTTGACTTAACCCCAAGGACCAAAGGCCTAAAATTTAGCAAAATAATCAATTTACCTTAGTCCCTGGGGCTTTTAAAATTTGAATTTTAAGGACCCACGAATTTTGCCTTTGGAAAATTTAAATTTACCTAGGACCTATAATTAATTAAATTTCTGGATTAGGATTTTAATTAATTTTGTCCAAAAAATTTAATTAATTAACCTATGAGGGGATAAATTATTTTTCCAACCCTCAAGACACTTAACATCATTATTTTCATATTTTTTACATCACAATGGGGAAAACCCATCTGAAACAGACCCTCACAGACCACCCATTTATGCGACACAAATATAATCCAGTAGACTAAGCAATTTGTAACAAAATAACCTAACCAAATAGTTAGGACTATTCCCAAATCACTTTTACACAGACTCGATCTATAACACTAGAACTTGCCTAAGATTCTGGTGACAATTTATTCCGGCTTTGGGGTAAGGCTGAAGGAAAACTTTGCCAACCGTCCGAGAAAGGATCGGTGAGACAAAAAACCTCCCGGAATGTAAATCGTTACTAGAAAAATAGGTTTACCTAGGCAATTACATACATGACACAGATCTGTTGAGATTATTTACATCATATATATGCATAATGGGTTTACATTATAACATGACAACCAAGCTGATGATGATAGTCGAACAGCACGGACATGTTGATCAGGTGCTATCCCTTTTGCAAAAAAAGGGGTGTACTGCTATGAGTCGTTGACACGTAGTGGTCAACACAGCCCATCTAAACTTTGGCATAAAAGACTTGGACATCTCCATTTCAAAATCCTTCCAACTCTAAGTTCAAAAGTAGATGGAATCCCTGAACTAAAAGAAGATCACAAAGGAGTGTGCAAAGGATGTGCATTGGGTAAGAACACCAAGAGACCATTTGGAAGCAGTGCTTAGCGGTCAAAAGAAACCTTGAATCTTATTCATTCCGATGTTTGTGGTCCTATGACTCCTAAATCACTTGGAGGTCATCTATATTATGTCACATTTATAGATGATCATTCAAGGAAGACTTGGGTTTACTTAATGAAATCCAAGGATGAATTAGTTACAAAATTTCAAGATTTCAAAGCTGAAGTAGAAAACCTTACAAAAAGAAAAATCAAGATATTAAAATCAGATAATGGAGGAGAATATACATCCAAGGAAACCATAGCTTTCTGTAAGGAGTTTGGGATTAAGAGGGAGTTGATAGTCCCATATAATCCCGAATAAAATGGAGTTGCAGAACGAAAGAATCATTCCATTGAAGAAAGTGTAAAGGTAATGTTACATGATCAAGACTTACCAAAATTTTTGTGGGGTGAAGCTACAAAGGTAGTTGTATACATACAAAATCGAAGTCCCCACAAGTCTCTAGATAACAAGACTCCCGAAGAGGTGTTCACTGGGAAGAAACCAACCGTAGATCATCTCTGAATTTTTGGTTGTCTTGTCTATATACATATACCTAAGGACAAAAGAAAGAAGTTGGATCCATCTGGCATGAAGGGGACCTTTGTGGGCTATAGTAACTCTTCTAAGGCTTATAGGATCTACATAAAGGAAGGACACCAAATAGAAGTCAGTCGAGATGTGATATTTGATGAAAGCATTGCGTTCAAGAAATCCAAGGATCTCCCTATGGACTCTAATGATGAAGAACTTTCGGTATTCGAAGAAGAAGTTACTAGGGAAGAAGAAGAATCAAACCATGAAGATGAAGGTCCCTGTGAACCAATACAACCTGTGGTAATTCCCAAAACCAGAAAAAGACCTAACTGGTTGAAGTCTACACTTCTAGATGCAGAAGGTCATGGAGCAGCTCAAGGTACATTCAAGGAAAGCAAGAAGCTCAAACGATATTCTAGGTATGCAGCCTACATGACAAAACTAATTGAAGCAGAGCCATCCACTTTTGAAGAAGTTGTCAATCACCAAGAATGGAAGGATGCCATGAATGAAGAATATCAATCTATAATGAAGAATGGAATCTAGGAGATCGTACCTAGGCCTGAAGACAAATATGTGGTAACTTCCAAATGGATATACAAGATCAAACATGCAGAAGATGGAAGTATTGACAAGTATAAGGCAAGATTTGTGGCTACGGGCTTCTCTCAACAGGAAGGCATCGACTATGAAGAGACATTTCCTGCGACAACAAGGTATACAACTATACGTTCGTTCGTCTCTTTGGCGGCATCAATGGGATGGAACATCCACCAAATGGATGTCAAGATTGCATTCTTGAATGGCACAATTGATGAGGAAGTCTATATAGAACAACCCTTGGGATTTGAAGTTAAAGATAGAAAGGCATATGTTTCCAAATTGAAGAAGGCATTATATGGTCTCAAGCAAGCACCAAGGGCATGGTATGCTAGGATGGATGCATACCTACAGAGATTAGGCTTCGCCAAGAGTTTTGTTGATGTAAACCTTTATATTAAGGTTGTGAAGGGAGAGTCAGTAATCATTCTTCTGTATGTGGATGATCTTCTCTTGGCAGGTGTGGAAGGTTGGATTGAAGAATGTAAGAAGCATCTAGCAACAGAATTTGACATGAAGGATCTAGGGCTAATGCACTACTATTTGGGACTGGAAGTCTGGCAAAGACCTGATGAAATCTATCTAGGTCAAGGAAAGTATATGATCAAGATGTTAAAGAGGTTTGACATGATGGATTGCAAACCAATGACAACCCCAATGATCACAAACTTGAAAAGACTAAGGAATTCTAAATCAAGCCCTGTGGATCCTTCCAGGTATAGGCAATTGATTAGCTCACTGATGTACTTGGTGATTACTCAACCAGCCATATGTTTTGCAGTAAATATTCTCAGCCAGTTCCAAGTGGAGCCAAAGCATGATCATTGGATAGCAACGAAACACATACTGAGATATCTGCAAGGAACAATCCACTACTGTCTAAAATATGATAGGAGGATATACAGATTCTGACTAGGGAGGTAGTGAGCCGGATGGAAGAAGCACCACAGGAGGGTGTTTTAGTTTGGGATTCTCCATGATCTCATGGATGAGCAGAAAGCAAGATACAGTTGCTTTGAGTAGTGCTAAGGCTGAATACATTGCAGCCTGTGAAGTCATCATAGAAGTTGTCTGGTTAAGGAAGTTGCTATCAGACCTATTTGAAGGACCAATGGACCCTACAGTGATACATTGTGATAACACCAGTTGTATACGATTGTCTGAAGACCCAGTATTTCATGGAAAGACAAAGCATATCAACAACAAGTATCACTACATTCGGAAGCTAGTACAAGATGGTGTGTTGCAACTACAGTATATCTCCACCGATGAGCAAGAAGATATTGATGAAATATCTTCCTAATAAGAAGCTTGTGTATTTGAGAAACAAGCTTGGTTTGGTTGATGTATCCTCCCTAGTTGAGAGGGAGAGATAGGCACATCATTCTTGTCTTCACTTAGGAAGACAGAATGGAGGATTGGGTAAGCATCTGACATCCGATACTCTTTGAGGATGAGGTAGGGCATCCAAGATAAGAGTAGTCGTGGACCGATATTCCATGAGGAATAGCTATCCAAGATAAGAATAGTCCAAAGAAGGTCATACTTTGTGAACACCCAAGTGGGGTATGTACCTTGAGAGACAATGATGATGGTGTCCATAAATCATTGGCCTCGCCGGCATTGTGCTCTGATCTTGTGGAGAGATAGAGTTGTTAGTCAAGGCCTTGCTATGTGACAATGTTGTTTGATATGATGTTAAATAGATGGGTACCCAATCCAACTCTTCTTATGAAATCTCTTCAAATTGAGAATGTCCATATACCATTTATGAATACCTCCCTAGTTAAGAGGGAGTGCTGAAAAATGTGTAACTAGGTTCGGTCTTCATAAATATGAAATGTACTTTCTGATTCTTGTAAATTGTAAAATGAAAGAAAATTATTATGGGTTTCATGCTCAAGGTCTTTTATATTATAGATCAAGCACCCATTGAGTGCTTATAGGGTTTGTCCTAGGTCAAGAAGTCAAAAAAGTCGTTGCCATAAATTGAAGACCCCTTTGGGAACATTGTAACTTGTAAAGAAAATTATTTGTGTCTTTAAAAGTGTCAAAATACCCTTCATGACCAAGTCGGCCTTGCAGCTGGCAAGTCGGCCTAAAATGAGGAGCCACATCCACCTTGAGGAGCCTATATAAAGGAGGAAACTCGACCTCCATGAAACACACACATCTCTCACTCATTCAAGCGAAGGAAGATGAAGAAGAATGTTGGAATTTCTAAATCTAACTATTAGAAATCCTTCATGTACTTTCTGATTTATTTCTGCCTACTTGTTTTGTTTAATTAACAAGTTATTTACCATGTAAATACTGAAAATAAATACAAGTACATGCTCAACACATTACAGATCATCAACTAAAGGAAAAAACAAGCACACAAGTGACACCATTGTTTTTTGGACTAATGTCCCCAGAAAAACCCAATGCGGGAAAACCGGTGCAACTATCTGAGGGTTTTATTATTAAGCAGTTTCGGAATACAATCTGGGTGCCAAACCAGCTCACCCAACATAGAATGATCTCGGCAGTAGTACCTCTCAGTCGGAGACAGATATTCCAGCTAAAACCCCAGATGAACAATCCCACAGCTCTCAACTCCAATCTGCCCAACGAAATATCTAGTGTCTGCCTCTAGGGACTGTATCAGCCTCTCTGGCCCAGCGTCACCCCAACTTGCCCTGCGTCAGCCTCTGGAGGCACTGTGTCACCCACGCTGGCTCTCTCTGGCACTGCGCAGCTCCTGGTTGCCTCTGCGTGGGTCCTGACTGCTGGCTCTGTGTCCCTCTCTCCTGGCTTTTGCGCTGATGCTCCCGGTACCCTCTCTTCCTCTCTGCTTCTGTATTCACTGCCCCTCAGCTGCAACTCTGATCACTCCTTCGATTTCCTCAGCAATCCCTGCCCCAGAAAATCGAATTCTTGATCAACTCGGTGTGTTCTCCAAGTGCCCCTCAAGCCTCCTCTTATACTTTTCTCATTGACAATTCAACGGCCGAGATTAAGTCCTTAATCAACGGCTAATATTAGATCTGGCTTGATCCATGACTTTTGGACCATTCTAACTCAGATTTATATTAATTCACATTAATATTTTATTTTCCCTAAGTTTAGACTTAGGGACTCCATTAAAAATATTAATTATTTTAATATCTCCCAAGCTGGTAAGATTATGCCCAAACCATTTCTGGGTCTTGGAGATCTCATGTGCTTTAGCCTCTCCACCAATTTTCAAGGCTAGAGCACATCCGATGCTACCCCAAATCAACACTCCCTCTTAGCAAGGACTGTACTCTAGTAATACTCCTCAGTGAGTATCACCCTGATCATCCGGCATCAGTCCCTGTGTTGATGCTAGGCCTAATGCCCAACATCCTCTGCACTGTTGCATCATGTACTGCTACCCATGGCCCTACGACTGTCACTACTGCATTCGTACGGCAACTCCCTCTACGTCTGTGCTGCTACTCATGGCCCTGCCACTACCATTGTTACATCTGCACTGCATCCCCTCTCATCACGCTGCATCATGTTGCTCATAGCACTGCGACTGCTAACTGTTGCACTGCAACTCAGTTACTGAGAAGTAAGTAACTGATCTCCCAACTCTGACATCTCTGTCAGGCTAGAAACACTCCTGATGCTAAAGCTCCCTCTGTCGCTGACAAGTGCTCCCTCTCTGACCTCTGCGCTGCTGCAACAATTTTATGCCTCTCGCACTGCTGCCTCACGCTGTCCTGGGATTCCTGCACTATAGCCCTCTTTGTCGCTCCATCCGCATCCGTCTCTACCAACATTTTCTAGTCTTGCTACTCCTCTTCGAGGCTCCCGTAGCAAGGTATAATCCAAGAGGCTGGGTACCTCGAGGATCCTGCCCCTCATCGCCTGTAGTCCATCTGACTACAGCTCGATGTCTCCCCACTTCCTCTCAAGTGGCGTGTGAGCACTCATGGCACAGTCATCATCTGTCTCCACTTCCTTCTCCGCCCTTGCTGGCACAGCCTTGGTCTCGGAAGCCTCTCCCTTGCTCTTCTTCCTCGGACACTGGCTCGCATAGTGACCTAGTTCCCCACAATGGAAGCATTTGACCTTGGAGAGGTCCTTCTTCTTCCATTTCTCCTGCTTTCCCTCAGATGCTAGGGCAGCATCCTCCTCTTCCTCCTTCTTGATTCTGACCCCCTTGCCGCTGCTTCCCGCCTTGGTCAGCCTTCTGATCTCTTCTTGGCGAAGAGCCGCCCACAGTTCCTCCCAATCTGGAAGGGTGTACTTGCCCAATATGATCTAGACAAACACCTCCCAGTCTTCTGAGAATGCATTCAAGGTTGTCCTCACCATCAATTCTTGATCTGGCGTGGCCCCTATAGAAGTCAGTTGATCCCGGATCTCCTTCAATCGACCGAGGAAGGTGTCGATCTGTTCTCCCTTCTACATCTGGTATGACCACAGCTGATATTCTAGTAGCATCTTCCTCTGCATGGAAGCATGCTGATACAATTTCGTCATGGCCTCCCACATCGCATTTGTCGTTTCCTTTTCGGCAATATGTGGTACTACATGGTCCTTGACCCCGTCAAGGATGATACTCTTGGCCCTCGCAATTGCCTCCTCGTACTTGCTGTTCTCAACCAGCTCAACTGGGATCGCTATCGTCTTCAAGGCGAAGTGCTTGAGACGATCCCTGTCTAGAACAGACAAGATTCTGGCCTTCCAGACTACGAAGTTTGAGGCTCTGTCCAGTCTGTCCTGGTCTCTTACCCCGTTCACTACCATTTCGCTGCTCCTCTACTTCCCTTCTAGAAGTTCTCGGTGTGACTCCCTCTGAGCCTCGATTTCCCTCCTAGAAACCCCTCTGCCAATGTCGAGATGCCCCCACTCCGATCGTTAGTGTAGCTACACCACTGATCCGGATTTCTTGGCTAGAAATCCTCGGTCGCAACTCCCTCCTCCTTGGTATTGCCCTGTTAGGTACTGTTCTGACCACAGTACCCCACCAACTTCACTCCGCAACTTACCCACAGCCTCCTATGCCTCAGCAAACTGAAGGTTAGAGTTTCTAGGCTTTGCGCAATCCCGACACCAGCAATATTTGCACCTCCTGGCCACGGGCGTCAATCCTTCCTGACTGAGAAAATGACCGAGCATTGCGTAGGTCAGGTCTGCTCCTTTTTGCCACTACGCTAATCCTCCTCCCGGCTCAAACTTGATGACGCAGGCACTGCGTCACCCCTTCCTTGTTGCTTCTCTGCTAGGAACAACTTTTGTCAATCGGGACAGTTGTTTCTGCTGCTGCTGCTCTGCTCGGTCGATGCCCTCAGTTCTCTTGTGATCTGCAACCTCACTCTGATACCAGGTTGGAATTTCTAAATCTAACTATTAGAAATCCTTCATATACTTTTTGATTTATTTCTGCCTACTTGTTTTGTTTACTTAACAAGTTATTTACCATGTAAATACTGAAAATAAATACAAGTACATGCTCAACACATTACAGATCATCAACTGAAGGAAAAAAAACACACAAGTGACACCGTTGTTTTTGGACTAATGTCCCCAGAAAAACCTCATGCGAGAAAACCGGTGCAGCTATCTGAGGGTTTTATTATTAAGCAGTTTCGGAATACAATCTGGGTGCCAAACCAGCTCACCCAACAGAGAATGATCTCGGCAGTAGTACCTCTCAGTCGGAGATAGATATTCTAGCTAAAACCCCGGATGAACAATCCCACAGCTCTCAGCTCCAATCTGTCCCAAGAAATCTCCAACGTTTGCCTCTAGGGACTGCGTCAGCCTCTCTGGCCCAGCATCACCCCAACTCGCCCTGTGTAGCCTCTGTGTCACCCACACTGGCTCTCTCTAGCACTGCACAGCTCCTGGCTGCCTCTGCGTGGGTCCTGACTGGCTCTACGTGTCCTTTAGCTGGCTCTGCGTCCCTCTCTCCCGGCTTTTGCGCTGCTGCTCCCGGTACCCTCTTTGCCTCTTTGCTTCTGTATTCACTACCCCTCAACTGCAACTCTAATCACTCCTTCGATTTCCTTAGCAAGCCCTGCCCCAGAAAATCGAATTCTTTATTAACTCGGTGTGTTCTCCAACTGACCCTCAAGCCTCCTCTTATACTTTTCTCGTTGACAATTCAACAACCGAGATTAAGTCCCTAATCAATGGCTAAGATTAGATCTGGTTTGATCCATGACTTTTGGACCATTCTAACTTAGTTTTATATTAATTCACATTAATATTTTATTTTCCCTAAGTTTAGACTTAAGGACTCCATTAAAAATATTAATTATTTTAATATCTCCCAAACTAGTTAGATTTTGCCCAAACCATTTCTGGGTCTTGAAGATCTCATGTGCTTTAGCCTCTCTACCAATTTTCAAGGCTAGAGCACATCCAATGCTACCCCAAATCAACAAAGAAGGCAGCAGAGAAGGAAGAGGTCGAAGAAGACTTGGTTTTGGGCTATCTCTCTCTCACACATGCGAAGGAAGGCTAGGGTTTTTGCAGCAAATCTAGGGTTTTCCTCTACAAGTTCGATCTTGAAAAAGGGAAGGCAAGAAGGTCAAGCGAAGGTCTCAAGGAGCCACTCAAACTCCAGAAGTTAAAGAAAGCCGAGCAAAGGTCTAAGGAAGCCTTGGAAGGCTAAAACAAAGCTCACACGTGTCGTAGCAGCAACTACAAGAGGGCCGAAAATTTCAGGTCAGCAGTGGAGGCCGAAATTCTACAGCTGGGGGTCGAAGTTGTGCTACTGGAAGATATTTCACTGGGTTTGACTTGTTCAAGGAAAGCACATCATTTAGAAAGGTTGGACTTGGTCTTGGAGGGTATTGGTCTTGGTCTAGAGGACTTGGAATTCGTCAATTGAAGAATCTATAAGGAAGAGAAGAGATTTGCGAGATTTCCTCTCAATTGGAGAGGTTTTGGCCCTGGCTTGCAGCCTATATTTTGTGTTCTTGTTCTTCTTGTTTTGGTAGTTGTTTGATGATATACAAACATAATAATAAGCAAAGAAGTTAATAAGTAAGAAAAATGTTAAAGCACATGACAAGCAGTTATCAAGAAAAGAGAAATCTCTCTAATTATTGTCCTATGGATTTCTCAACAGCAATAAGTAGTATCTCGCCTATTGTCACGATAGGGTGTGTGTGATCTTTGTCATTTATGGCAAGTTGGGTATCTCCCCCTATCATGATTGGACTAGACAGAGTATACCCCAGTATGCATCCTACCCACAAGTTGGGCTTGTTGGGATTGCCACTCATCTGGCCAATGGGTGAGGATACTTGAGATGGTTGTGATCCTTGCCTCTCATGGCAAGTGGTATCTCGCTCAAGTGATGGGATGCAGGTGTTCTACCACTTGACTCTTGAGGGTCAATGTGGGAAGATCAGCAGACATTGGGATGGATGTGATCCTTACCTCTCATGTTAAGTAGCATCTCGCCCATTGTCAGTGGACGATAGGATGGATGTGATCCTTACCTCTCATGGCAAGTAGTATCTCACCTGTTGTCATTAGACAACAGGATGGTTGTGATCCTTGCCCAGTAAGTTGTATCTCACCTATTGTCATTGGATATAGGGTGGTAACATGAACTCCCCTATGATGATTCTTCTTCTTTAGGTTTGAGTGTGTTTAGAAGATGAGCAGAGACAAGATATGACTTGGTCCAATAATGACGATGAAGAGATTTCTGAGATGAGATTCATGAAGCAGTCAGAAATTTTTCTTTAGCTAAGAGGGAGTGTTAATTTGGCAGCTGAGGGATAAATTCCCTCCATTGGACAGCCTTCCTCATCCAGAGAAACCCATCTTTGCCCTTGGAAGAATTTAATTTGGTCAAGGAAAAATTAAATTTTTAAAGTGAAACCCACAAGTACACGAAAGTACAAGTCGGCCAGGGCAAGCTAATTCGACCTTCTAAGAAGCATATAAATACACCATTTGTCACATCACTTTGGAGCATCACATCAACACATCTCTTCTTCTCTTGGAGGTTCAACTATTTCTGAAATTGCAAGGCTATTCTTCACACACACGAAGGAGCGAGAAGGTTTTCTGATTGGCAGAATTCTTCTTCTATTTTGGACTTTGACAAATATTGACTTTTGGGAGTTTGAGCTTGGTTGACTTGGTCTTGACTTGGGTATTTGGATCAGCTTTGGAGGCCAAATTCAAAGGCAAGGAGAGCAAAGATTTCTGGGCACTTTGACCTTGGTTGACCGTAGATTTGAAGCTGCCATTTGACCGCAAGGTGGACCTTAAGGTTGACCAATTTTTGAGGCACTTTTTGGCACTGTTTTGACCATCTTTGACTAAGCTAAAGAGGTTGAGTTTTCTGCTGCCAAGATCAAACTTTTCAGAGGTATTTTGACTTTTGAACGTTGACTAGTTAGGGAATCATTAGCTGTTGTTGACTGATATTGACTTTAACCAAAAATGTTTATTTGACTTGTTGACCAGATTTGACTTTTGGGCTCATCTCTTGAATATTGGTTAGTGGATTGTTGGACAAGTGAAAGATTTGACTTTGACTCTTTATTGATGATTGGAACGTTGTATCTCTCTGCTGAACATTTGACGACAATCTAATAAAAGAAGAATTTTGAAAGGGTTTTCCCCATTGTGGGGTTTTTCCCTAGTCTTTGACCAAATCTTGTATCTCTTGTTATTACTCTTGGTTGTCTTCTATTGTATATTGGATTTACTGTTCTATCTACATTTGCTCATTGTCATTTGAAGATTAAATTTATTTAAAAGTGATTGCTAATTGAAAAAAGAATTAGGCTAAGTGATTGTGCTAGGATAGAACAGTGGAAAATTAACAGCTACAACTTTTCCTCATCAACCCTTGAACATAAAAAATTGCCTTCAAACTTCACAAGGACCATTCCGAACATACCGGTGATGAGCCCCAGAAATGGGTAATTATATGGGCTTATTTTACCCTTTTAATTCGACTTAATCCACCATTCTCATTAGTTTATTGCATGTTTTTTATCATATTTATGCTAATAGAATGAATTGGGTTAGTCATTATGCCAAAAAGTCTAATGTGTGCTTTATACAGATTTTTGGTCAATTTTGAGACAAAATCAAAGGTTTAATAAGCATTTGGCAGCGAAATTCGTGGAAGAAAAAGGGAAAGGATTTGTAGGAGGGTGTCCCCTTCATTTATGAGCCATTACCTCGAATTCTCCATCAAAAACTCGGAGCACAAAGCCAAGGGGCAACCAAGCAAGTCAAGTAGGACTGTTGTTATCTTCAGTTCCAGGAAGCCGAGTTCCTTGATTTTAGGAGCACTGTTGGAAGTCCCCATTGGTATAAATAAGAAGGCTTAGGGCCTCAGTTTTGTTAGTCAGATTTTAGTTAGATTTTAGTCATTTGTTAGTCTATTTTCGCACTTTAGTGCAGCCCTGTATTAGCACATTTTCGAGCTTCTTCTTGCAGACAGTTTTTGTGATGTAACTATTATTTTTTGATCAATGAAGATGAATCCAGCTTTGCACCAGCTCTGATCTTTCTTAGGAGGCTGTAGCTCTTGGGGTTGGGCCCAACCCAAGTGCCAGTACCTCCTTTGTGTACTTTTATGTGTTTTTCTTGCATTCATAGAATAATTTCTGTTATTTAGGTTAAAATCTTGCTTTATTACTTAGGTTGTTTTTTATGATTAAGATAGTTGTTCATGCTTCAGGTTGATTCGACAGTTTGATAGCCGAAAAGATCCACAAAAAGGCTACCAAGCAATCCTTGATCTCATTTCTCCCTCCTTGGGATCATGAATTGAGACCAAGGTACACTTGCTACCACAAAAACATTGTTTTTGCCTTCCAATGCAATTGCTAGTGTTAGATTTTGAGTTGGAGAAGTTGATATCAGTTGTGTTTCCATGTTTAGATCTGTTCTTGCTCAGTTTCCATAGCTCTCTTGCATGATTTTCTGTCTATAAACTTTTGTTCATCATATTTCTGGTTTTTAAGGGCAGATTAGGTCAAAATAGATAGATCTCTGTTTTTTAGTCTTTGTTTGGATCAATTTTGGAAAGTAGTGTGCAGAACACCTATAATACATTCCTACCTACCCTTCCTCCATCATACAACCTGCTCCAATCCCTCACTCAAGATTTCTTCCCTTCATTCGCCACACTTTCCCAACTTGCCCTAATTTCTACATTTTTGTGCAACATTGCTTTCTTCATCCTTGAACGAATCCAACCATCTTCATCACTCCTGGGCTTCATTTACCAGGTCCTACACCTCTTAACATCCTTATCCATCCTTCATTTCCACTTCCCCACCGTTTTTCCACCATCAATCCTCTAAAAACCACTTTCGGCCTGTTCCTGTAGAACTTCCTGTAGAATTTCTTGTAGATCCCCTGCAGCCTCCTGTAGAAGATAACGCGAGCGATTTTTCAAGATCTAAGCGCGGTGGAAATCTCCAGAAGGGTGCTAGGGACCCCTTAGGTCCTCTCCACACCTTCCTAACCCCCTGCAAACACCCACTCCATTTCCTTTCGCCAATAAACCTCTGCACAGTCAAAAATAGTTAAAACACATGCATAATAATTCTACATAAAATTGCTCAAAAATACAAAAAGATGATTTTTCCATATTTTTCTTCAGAAGTAGCTTAAACACATGTATTTTACCTCTGCAATAGTCCATAGCATCCATTTCGGTAGTTTTACATCTCTTTTCTTGCACAAGTAGGGTTAGTCGGTAAAACTAGGGTTTGCTAGGGTTTGCATTTCTTTTCAGTTTTCATCTTCTTTCTGCAAGTAGACTAGCCTCTTTTGAGTTAGCTTTCATCCATCACAGTTAAAAGCTTATTCTAAGAACTCATAAAATTTGGCTTAAACCCCTAGCGAACTTGTGCCAACTGATCAAGTGACAGCCTGCAGTAAGAGCTAGTACTTGTGCATATAGCACCGTCGCGTCCAAGTTTGTTACGAACTACCGAGTTGATAAAAGTAAAGTAGAGAGTCCCAGGAGTTGCAGCATCATTGTTGCAATACTATAGCTCACCAACCGGCGCTGCAAGATGTCATTTCATTCATTAGAGGTTGCATTCTATTGTCTGCACCCAAATCTTGATTAGGTAAGTGGTGACCCTTATATGCTTCAAATTCTACACTCCCATCAAGCACAAACTTCACTGGTTCCAAATTGCGAAATTGATGCTGCCAATATACAATCCAATCAATCTTTTCGTCAAAGATTTTAGCAATGTGCAGGCTGCATCTTTCTCTCTGTTTTGTAGAAGTCAAATGATCCATGATGTCTTCAGTTAGACTTCCACCTTGCTCCACCATTTTCCAACAAAATCTTCCAACAAAATTTCCATGAGATTTCTATCGAGCCAGCTCCCAAAGTGGTCCATGATGCAGAAAAACAAGGAACAGTGATCCAGAATATAGATAGCAGCCATTATTTTCAACGTCCAAATTCTGCATTGTAACATCAATTTTGCTAGCATAGGGACTATGCTTCACACCAAGATAGACTTCGTAGATAATGGACTTCCTTGGTGTTCCACTTAGTATCAAAGCCTTGAGCATTGTGATACCAAATCTAAGAGTGAACATAATTCCTGTCCTTGACTCTTGTGGAAAAAGGATCACATCCTTATTCCAACAATTTACAATCAAACTCTTCACAAAATTATTTCTCAAAATTTATTGTGATTTCTTTTGTAAATTTATATTTAGCATTAGATATAAAAACCCTCAAAAAATAATAATAACCCAAAAAAATATTTCAATAGTAAATTTCTTCACTAAATTTTGGTTCAGTTTGCATGTATTGATTATTTCATTGGATAAAACTCCACAAATTACATTTTTGGGAAGCCCTAAGCTGCACAACCCCATTTATTTAGATCTATATTGCTATGCTAACATCATTTCCAAGTGTTTCAAGGCTTATTACAGGTTCTGGAACTTATTGGCAGCAATTGAAAGCAATTAGAGGCAAACCCTTACCTTGGGATACCTGAAACTCAAGCTTAACTCTCTTGTATCATTTAAAGTTGATCTAAAGGGGTTTTCTATTGGCTATTCAGTGCTTTTAGATCATATATTGGCTGTCCAAAACAATTTGCAAGTCTGATAATTCTTTTGGGCTAAGTCAATTTTCAGCCCTCATGGTTGATGGTCATTTTCTGAGTATTTAACTTGCGAATTGAATATCTTTTCAACTACTCATCCATAAGTACTAACACTTCCAACCAGGTTCCTTAAGTTTTATGTCCACCAAGAGCTAGTTTGGGCAGGGCCCCTAAAGTGGTCTTCTGCTTGTTCTCCTGGTGCAATTTTCAAAATTACAAAAGTTATAAGTTTAAATAGCAAGATTAATTCCTTCTTACAACCACATAGAACAGGTATAACACTTCCAATTTATTTCCTACTGTGGTAAGAAGTATTAATACTCAATTTGTGGCATTTTCCAAGGTTATTACATTAATTCATTGAGTATTTTCTTTGTTGATTTGCAATATAATTCTGCTGTTACATCTTCATCAGATCAGATTTCATTATTAAATTAACTCCTATCTTTTCCATATACTTGTACTTAGGCACTGGTCTACTTATACATTTCGTTGAGTGTTGTGTGTTTGTAGAGATACTGCCCTTGGTGTTTCGTATGAGTATGAGTCAGACTAAAGCAACAGGAATACGATGAGGTGACAGTGAATGTATTCCTAATAGTGCTTACTGTTTAGCAGGCTTGGTCGAACCTTGCCAACCCTACTAGTTTGAGTAGTAACACCACTCACGACATGTTAAAGCAGAGATGAGACTGTGTTTACATGGTTGTTGTCTGCAATTGTTCTTGTTGCACATGAATTTCATATTCCTCCATTTAAACAAAGTGAGTTTCATCGGCCAAATACAAATGGTGAGGGGCTGGGGAAAAGACAAATACAAAACCCTGAAGTCTACATGGTTCTTTGCTCTGAGTTCCTTTCTGTCACATTTATCTGCATTGCATTCTCTGCTCTTTTGCACAAACACTGTGCGTAAACATAGTGGCTCTATGGGACTTGAATCCTGCTCACTATTTGTGAGAACCTAGTCATCTGCATGGATAGAAAGGTTGTAGAACAATGACAGTCGCTTTCTAGCTCTGTCCATGATCCTATCGAGCCAAGTTAAAGTTGAAAAGAAGCACAAAGGATGACGACCGCAATTCCAGAATTTTCTCTTTTAGAAACCACAGACCAAACTATAGAGCCACTATTTAAAGTCACTTTTCAAACTAGGGTTAAAGACAGGTGATTTTTATTATCAGCATTATCAAATTTTGTGGTAAACATGTGTTTCACATCGAGACTCTTGTTGAAGACGTGCGTAATTTACTGTTTTCTTTCCTAATATTTATTGTATATATTTTATCTTAAGCCCTTTGGGCGAACACTTATGGCCACCGCCTAGCACTGCACATATAACTTTGTGCTAAATTCAACCGTGCCTTTTTTCGACCCATTAACATGTAGATATAATTTGTCAAACAGGCATTCCGGAATGGTCACCCATCCACCCACTCTTGCAGCATTAGCACGCTTATGTACAGAGTTCTTAACGGAACCAGGTAGTCAGAGACGCATTTCAAGGCTACTATTTATGGGGTTCACGTTTATTTTCCCTTTTCAATTTGACGTCCATTGTTGAGGCTATGAGAAAACAAACACATTCAATTCTATTTAATTTTCTTATTTAAACTGCAGGGTAATGGCTGAATCGGTTTGCCTGGTTTCGATGGAGATAGGAGCAACTCATCCATTGACTTTCAGATATATATATATGTTTGTTGCTGTGGGAACTAGGCATGAAGCATTTCCATTAATTATAAACAAATCCAGACAAGTTTTACCTGAGTTTCTGTCATCTTCGGAGACTGGAAGTTGGTGACGTCCTCGTCATATGATTCAGAGGGAGAGGGGCAAACGTTTTCATGAGCATAGTCATTATCAACAACCCCCGGTCCCGTCGATCTTGAACTGGAAGAACGCGATGACGACTTGATGCAGCGAGATGGAGTGAACTCCGCGGTGGAGGAATTTAACTCCTGCTTCTTGTTGTTGTTGTTGGGGAATAAATTGGGGCTAACGGGTCGATCCGCACTCTCCATAGCACCTCAATTCAACGCCTGAACTTTGCGAAAGTAGATTATTATTGTTGTTATTCAACTGCTGCTAGGCCCCTCGGCTCTCGTCCGAATGGAAGAAACTCCAAAATACGAGATCTTAGGCCTCTGCGGTCTGATTTCCTTTGTTCTGCAATTGTGTTAATTGCTTCCTTTGTTCTGCAATTGTGTTAATTGCTTCGTTTTGTTGGATGGTTGGGAGCTATGGCTGGATTTTCCCTGTTCTTCCTCGTTTTACAGTTTCTGCTTATACCAATTTTATATTAATATGTGAAATATGAGTTGGAATTGGAACATAGATACAACCATGCATGAATGGTAGGTATGGTTGAAAATTAACGAAAAGGTGTATTTGAAAGTGAAAGAAAATAACGTTTGTGTTTTACAGTCACGGTATCTTTAATTTAACGGCGGTGTTTGTGTAGATTAACAGGGTTTTTGAAATATGGATTAATAGTGTTTTAAGTAGTTTGATTTTTTATGAGATAATGTTGAGTGAAAGAGGAGTAATTTTTATTGAAGTAATTGCTATGGTGCTGCTCATAAAATATCTAAAAAGAATTGAGTAAATGAAAGTAGGTAGATGGCCTAATGTTATCTTCAATGAAGGCATGAGTGAAAGAAAGAAAACATGGATGAAACAAGACTACACATGGATGCAAAAATAGAATATCTACCTCAATGTTTGTCCCACAATTAGCAAGGAGCTAAAGGATTTTGTTACGGAGAAGTTTCGTAAAAAGGTACGAGGAAAAGAGTTGAGTAGAAACAAGAAATATTACATTGAGGAATTCAACCTTGCTTTTGATCTACAACAAAAAGAGTTCAATGGAGCTAGCATTTGGTGGAGGGCAAAGGTTCTTATTGCTAAATTAAGGACCAACTCATATCAACTACTGTGTGAAACAGGACTGTGGAAAAGGCCTAAAGAAGCTTGGGAAGAAAGGGTGTGTACATTTTGCACGTCTAAGGATGTGGAATCGGAAAAACATTTCATTTTGGAATGTGATGCATTCAAAGACATCAGAGAAAGTTATGAAAACATGTTAGCATCATTGGGGATTGTTGGAAGGTTGGGCCAACTCATCATCAATTTGAATTGGAAAAGGATTGAATTGCAAAAAGCAAAAAACATGGAACTAATGGTCTCATAGACTATTTTTAGTGTCATGGACCTGAAAATATCATTTCATTTCCCAAGTTTTTAATCGTAATTTTGACAAGTTATAATTGATTGACATTGTTACCATTAATATTAATATAATTTTTTTTGCTTATTGATAGCTAATATTAATATTTATCAATATTATTATAAATTATAGAAGAAAATAAAAATAATGTAAAGGTCTATTATTTTGTAAAGGGTTTGTTTTTTAATTGGAAATAGTATTTATATGACATAAATTTGTGTATGTTTCATGGAAAATATATCAAGAATTATATAGCAATTTCTTCAAAATTTCTACCATTTTTCTTTTAGCTAAGAGATATGTTAAACTTTCCTAAGGAGCATACTATTGAGTGACAAAAATGGGGTTTTTGTATGTGTATACCTTACAAAATTGCCCCAGTAGAACACAATATTTACAAAACATAAAACTATTGATGGATAGTAAAGTCTTTAATGATTATGAACATGATCTAATGAGTTGAACTACATTGGGTTGAATTAATTTTTGAGTTAGAATCCATTAAGGAATAATTGATGATCTAATTTGGCCATTGATACACAATTTCCTCCTTTCAAATTGGATCCATCATTAGCAAATTTGTCAACTTCTTTGTTATGGTCCCGTGATACATGAATGTATGTAATTGGTGGAATGTCTTTTACCATTTTCTATGCTTCTTTCATGATATTTTCCATATATTTTTCATTTAGCATTGATCCTTTAACTAAATGTTGTAAAATAAGGAGGGGGTCTCCGAGTATTGTGAGCTCTTTCACTTGCTTTTCATTGGAAATCAACAGACCCTGCTAGAGACCATGAGTATTTGGTTGATTATTTATCATATGACCAAGTCCCCATGAGTGCTTGAACACTTCATCATCCTCAGGGCCATAAAGAGCCCCTCATGTAGAAATTTCTCTATAGATCAGCTAGCTCTGATACCATGTAGAAATTCTGCAAATTCTCTACAAATCTACCTCTAAGATCATGTAGAAAATATGACTGTAGATTAACCTGATAATGCAATATTCCAAAGAAAAATACTATAATCTACTTCTACTATCAAACTTTGCGAAAGCTTAAAAGATCGAGTTGAATCAGAGCTGAACACGTATAATCAGAAGAAGAATCAATACACATGAAACACACAAAATACTCAGGGGAAAGCCTCAACTAAAAACCCCACTATCTGTATTATCATACAAGGTGGAAATACATCAAGATTACACAAAGCTTTAGCTCCCACGTCTAATCAGCTCTCAATACAATCCTCCAGGATGCTCACAGGCAAACAAGGCTTCTCACAAACCTTCTCCTCTGCCCTCCAAGCCTCCTATTTCCTTGCGTTGTTTCTCCTGGATGATCCTACTGTTACCAAGTGTAACACTGATCACTCAAAGTGATCTCACACCCTGTAAAACTGTGCAATCCTCAAGGAACCTTGTTCCTTCTACATGGATGAGTTTCCTTTATAAGAAAATTCCTCCAACTGATAGTACAATGTCCTTGTCTTTAATCTCAACTGGGTCTTTGTCTGAACTGACATGCATGAGTTATTTATGAGAGAATCCTCAACTATCTAGAGTACACTAATTGCATGCATGCATGCATTAACTCACTGAACTCACAATCAATTCCACAAATTGTTTGGAACTAATCTAACTGGACTTAACTTAGTTAACTGAGCTAACTAATTACAACTCAAATACAACTCATCCTTATCTCCTTAATTAAGGGATAACTTCCTCAATCAAAGGGATAACTGTTGCATGATAATCACAAAGACTTCATGTTTGAATTTCTCCAACTAATTAACTCGAGATGAATTAATTAATTATTTTTCACACAGCTAGTGAGACTAAATTCGAATTTTAATTGAAGGACAAATTAAAATTGGAGTATCCTGAAATGCTATCTCTAGCAATGCTATTTTTAGTATTTCTAATTTGCTATTTTCAACACTCCCTCTCAACAAGAAAGGAATTCAACTTGTCCCGATCATGAACCTTTAGAATGTTCTGCATGCAACACTTCTCTCAAGTGTTGTTGCTCCAACAACTCCAGAAACAAAAAAAGCATCCAACCTGAATCAGAATGATGCCTCTGTCATCAAAGTCTCTGACTGTTATTGCCTCTGTCAACTGAAAACTCTGCGCCTCTATGCTCTTTAGTATTTGACTGCTCTAGCCTCTGTCACTTTGATCTCTGACTGCATCAATCACACTGATTCCTCCTGTTGCATCCGTGCTACTGTTGGTCCTACCTCCCAGCACTACACCTCCTCTCACCATGTTGCATCGTGCTGCCCATTGTTGCACTGCAACTCAGTTACTGAGAAGTCAGTAACTGACCTCCCTATTGGGCTAGAAACACCCTCTGATGTTGAAGCTCCCTCTGTCGCTCCAACCGCATTTGTCTCTACCTACTCAGCCAGTCCTGCTACTCCTTGTCAGGACTCCCGTAGCAAGGTCTAATCAAAGAGGTTGGGTACCTCAAGGATCATACCCCTATTTCATCCTTAATGGGACTATCACTTCACATCACCCCACCTCACACCTGGAGGTATGGCTGCATGTGATCCCTTTGCTGACTTCTTCAATTGTGGCTCCTCCACAATTGTCTAAGACTTCTTCTGGCGCTACATGTTGAGAGGTAATTTACTCTCCCTCTCAATGACCAAATCTCTAACATTTGCCTTGCTCCTCAAGGCTGTGCATGCATCTTGAACCTCAAGAGCATACAGGTTTTGTACCCGTGAACCGATCTATTTCCCCTGTCTCGTGGTGATGTGTCTAAGGAAAACCTTTCCCTTACTGAAGACAACATCGTAGCCTTTGTCCTCCAACATCACGATCGATACCAAGTTCTTCTTAAGTCCAGACACATACTTCACATCTGTCAAGGTGATAGAAGCTCCATGCTCCCTCTGAAAAGCAACCGTGCCCACTCCTGAAACACTATACTTTTCATCGTCACCCATCTCTATGAGTATCTTGAGGTCTTTCTCCTCCAAGGTACTGAATAAACTTTTATCGTCGGTCATGTGGAATGAGGCTCCACTGTCAAGAAACCAACCACAACCCATCATCGAAGACACCATGCATGCGATGAGGGTGAAGTCCATCTCGAACTGAGAGGCCAATGCCTCACCTTCAAATCCTTCCGAGGATCCCTTCTTGGACTTCTTCGATGGGCAATTAGTCGCATAATGACCCATCTCGTGATAATTAAAGCATCTCACTTTAGATTTGTCACCCTTCTTCCCTCCATGAGAAGAACTCGATTTGGGATGAGAATCCTTCTCCTTCCCTTTCCTTGCCTTACTCACTAAGGCCAGATTTTCTTCATCCTCCTTGGATGAAGAACCATCTCGTGTGTTCCTCCTGATCTCCTCCTGCATGAGATCCGACCACAGTCGTTCCCAATTCGGCAGTTTCTCTCTTCCATTCACTGAGTCCTGGTAGCTATGCCAGCTCTTAGGAAGACCGAGGAGAGAAAGACTCACCATATCATCATCGGTTGTCATTATTCCTACACTTCCAAGCTCATCTCTGCAGGTGGTGAGCTTGTTTAGATATGTAGAAATAGTGTCGCCCTTTTCACACTTGATTTTCTGAAGCTTGTCCTTCAGCGCCAGCTTCCTCTAGTCGTTGTTGTTCTGATATAGGTCCTTCAATGTCTTCCACATTGAAAACAGAGTCTCCTTCCCATGGAGACTCGAGACAATATGGTCTCGAACTCCCTCAAGGATGATCTGTCTCGCCCTTGCCACACACTTCTTCCATTCAGCCAACTCTTATGCATTAGCTGCAGCTGGCTTGGGGATTTCTTGATCAATGAAATCCTTCAAACCATTGTCTTCTAATACTGCTTTCATGCGATCATTCCATGCTACGTAATTCAAGATTCCATCCAAGGCATACTAGAGTCTCAAGCCATAGATTGCCATTGGAGAACTTAGAGGTGTGATAAGAATTCGATTTTGTACCTTTAATCTCGAACTTCAAACTTCAAATTTCCCTTCTCAGTATACTGTTCACAGCTTTGATCACCTTTCCTCCGATACCATGTAGAAATTTCTCTATAGATCAGCTAGCTCTGGTACCATGTGGAATTCTGCAAATTCTCTACAAATCTACCTCTAAGATCATGTAGAAAATCTTACTATAGATTAACTTGATAATGAAATATACCAAAGCAAAATACTATAATCTACTTCTACTATCAAACTTTGCGGAAGCTTAAAAGATCGAGTTGATTCAGCGCTGAACACATATAATCAGAAGAAGAATCAATACACATGAAACATAGAAAATACTCAGGGGTAAGCCTCAGCTAAAAACCCCACTATCTGTATTATCATACAAGGTGGAAATACATCAAGATTACATAAAGCTTTAGCTCCCACATCTAGCCAGCTCTCAGTACAATCCTCCTGGATGCTCACAGGCAAACAAGGCTTCTCACAAACCTTCTCCTCTACCCTCCAAGCCTCCTATTTCCTTGCGTTGTTTCTCCTGGGTGATCCTACTGTTACCAAGTGTAACATTGATCTCACACCCTGTAAAACTATGCAATCCTCAAGGAACCTTGTTCCTTCTGCATGGATGAGTTTCCTTTATAGGAAAATTCTTCCAACTGATAATACAATGTCCCTGTCTTTAATCTCAACTGGGTCTTTGTCTGAACTAGCATGCATGAGTTATGTATGAGAGAATCCTCAGTTATCTGGAGTACACTAGTTGCATGCATGCATGCATTAACTCACTGAACTCACAATCAGTTCCACAAACTGTTTGGAACTAATCTAATTGGACTTAACTCAATTAACTGAGCTAACTAATTACAACTCATCCTTATCTCCTTAATTAAGAGACAACTTCCTCAATCAAAGGGATAACTGTTGCATGACTTCACAAAGACTTCATGTTTGAATTTCTCCAACTAATTAACTCAGGATGAATTAATTAATTATTTTTCAAATGGCTGGTGAGACTAAATTCGAATTTTAATTCTCAATTTTAATTCAAGGACAAATTAAAATTGGAATATCATGAAATTCTATCTCTAGCAATGCTATTTTTAGCATTTATTGTTGCTATTTTCAACACCTCCCCCTCTTGCCACTCCTGGATTCGTTTGGATGACCCATCAAAATAGAGAATCCATCCTTGTCTATTATTCTTCTAAGTTTTGAATTCTA
The DNA here is from genome assembly GCA_031772625.1 of Pinus tabuliformis. Classification (NCBI taxonomy): domain Eukaryota; kingdom Viridiplantae; phylum Streptophyta; class Pinopsida; order Pinales; family Pinaceae; genus Pinus; species Pinus tabuliformis. The sequence goes on from CM062816.1 coordinate 205,124,609, forward strand.
CATCTGTCATTCTAAGCTTCCAATATTCTCCCATATTTTGTTGATTCTCACAGTAAGTTGTGCCTTGTTATCCATCCCTACCAATTTATTTAGCCATAATTGCTCTAGTTGATCCAACTCTTTCATGGGGGGTTTATGATCCTACTTTTTAGCTTCAAATCTGACACACAATGATAATGCTTTAATTGTAGTTCTTTGGGAAGGAGTAAGCTTGTTATTAAAGGTTGTATTATTCCTAGGAAGCCAAACTTTCGAGCATATAAATTTGGGAAGGGCTTCCCAATACATTTTGAGAAGAGGTTTTTGTATAAGATTGCCTTTGCAATTTCTTGCCCAAGAGGAGAAGAATTCTTGTATAGCAGAGAGCCATTTGACCTGACCCTACTATAAAGAGGATATGTTTGACTCCATCCATACCTTTTTTATATACTCGTATTCCAAAAAAATCTAAGAGATATCTTCCCCTTACTTCTTGTAGAGAGAGCATCTTGAGGAACCATGGATGCCTCTTTTTCTAAGGTTCCCAACTGCCAATATTTTCTTATGTGCAAGGATCCAAATGAAGGAATTCGCTTTTGGACTAACATTAGTATTCCATATTTTTTTCCAAATGTTGAGATTTGGAGGAACACTGGACTAAAAGAGTAAAAATGCATAGCCTACCTTGACTAAATAATCTAAAGCATTCTGACTAATTTGATCTTCATCCTCCTTTCTCCAAGGCCAACAACCTATCAACCATTCACGGAGCTTGGCATCCAAGCATTGGAGATTTGGTGGAACACTCCTTAAGTTCCAATTCATCCAACTTCCATCTTCGTCCCAATTGGAGATGTCAACCAATGTAAATTTCCTTTGAGCACAAAAATATTATCGTAGGGGAAGGAATTCAAGGAATTTCTCAAGAGGCCATTGGTCCATAATCTTATCAATTCATAGATTAATATTGTTACCATTTCATGGCTTCCAATACAACCCTAAGCAGATGAGGGGGGATGTTGAAACAATTAATTTATAGATTGCCTTAAACATATTTTGCCTTCAAGACTGCTATCCACCAATCTTCTCCTTAGGTGACAAATCTCCAAAATAGTTCTGCTCCTATTGCCTTATTCACTAGCAATGGATCTTGTATTCCTAAACCCCCATGATTTTTAGGGGCCTTCACTAAAGCCCATTTAAGAAAAAAGAAATTTTTGGAGCTTTCCTTACCACCTTCCCATAGTAAATTGTGAGTTTCTTTTACTAAAGTCAAAAGGATGCTTTGTGGAGTGAGGAGAGCTAAGAATTGGTATAAAGGGAAAGCAGAGAGAACTACCTTGATAAGAACAACACACCCAACAAGGTTAAGCCATCGAGCTCCCCAAGAGGAAATTTCCCTTAAATTTTGCTAGGACTCCTTCCCATGCTTGAGATGAATGCAATTTCAGGCAGGTTGGAATTCCTACATATTTGAATTTCTTCCATGATTCAACTATTTGAAACCCTGAATTTCTTCTAATTTGTATTTACTTCATTATTGATACATTCCATGTATAAATATGAGATTTCCCTAAGTTTGTTGGGCTCCATAGGCTTCAAGAAAGGAATACGAAGAAAAAAAGAAAAAGAAAAAATCCTTCTAGCTATTATTGTGGAGGCACCCCCCAACAAGAGCGTCTCATCAACAAATTGAGAGTGATTGATGCTTTTGATACCTTTGGAAAATCTAAATTCCCAAAATGCTCGCACATATTCTTTCATGTTCCATCATGCGACTAAGATAATCTTCCATGATAATATATAAGAAAGGAGTTAGATGGAAACCTTGACGAAGCCCTTGAGAGGCTTGTAAGAACCAACCACTCTTCCATTAACCAAAAGGGAAATCTATGGCGCTTTGATACATAAAGAAACCCATTAAATAAATTTAGCATCAAAGCCAAATTTGTTCATTACTTTAAAGAGGAATTATTGACTTACTCTATCAAAGGCATTTGCCATGTCTAGTTTGATGATCATGCCTTTGTCTTCCTGATTTTGGCCGGAGTTGATTTCCTCTTGAACTAGGATGATATTTGTTGAACCTTCGAACTGTTCTCCTTTTCACAATCCATTTTGGCTTTCCCAACCTTTTTGTACACATTTTCACTTCATTCTATCTCGTTTATAAATTAAAAGTTCATACAGGTCATGCAAATGTCAATAAATATGTAATTATCCATCAATAGCTTAAAGTCTATGTTTTCTTTATGAATTGGTTTAAACTATGTTATATCTACCAAATTATGAACTTTGTGCAACTAACTTGAATATCCGCAGGCAAATCCTAAGTTCTATAGGTTCAAACGTGTTAGAGGATAACCAAGACACATGAACAATTGCCAAATGTCGCCTACATGGACATCCACCCACTGGTAATATCTGGAAGCTCATTAGATGAGTGAATCTCATAGGTCAAACTTGAAGTCAACATGTCTATGGAATACTAGTTTTGCGTAGAGTGTCAAGGAACCAACTCTGCCATCAAGAGAGTGTGGAAAATACCAAGCAAGTGAGATCTGGAAGACTATGATTTCAACTAATGACATGTCAATAAAGAGATCTCTCACGATTCGTTCCTTCAGTAGCGAATCCTAAGAGCGAAATTCCTATTTTAATTTAAAAACTTAGATGTCGAACTTAGTACTCATTTCTCGCCATTAGTTTCTAAAAGTTGTAAATCCTAAAGACATTATAAAAATGCTTCATTTTGGAAGCAAACGACATCTAATTAAGCTCAACACTCTTGTCATTATCATTTCTTGTTGTAGACTCTATTTTCACATTTTAAATAATATAAGTTTTGTTCGTGTCAAATTTGTGATTGTGATGGTGATTCAAATCTTGTCACCTAAGTTTTTAAACATCTCACACTCACCGGGAGGGCCCCCTGAGGATGTGTGAGAGATAGTATAGTTGTCTTTCATTGTTTTGATTTAATTTATTTTGTTTTGCAATTAGAATATAATTCATTCCATTTAGTTATTTAGTTCAATTAGATGCTCTGATTTGCTTTAATGCTTTATATTTTAAATTATAATTTCACATATCTGCCTTTGGTTATTTCTGGGTCAAGTGCTCGATAATAAATGAAAACACCAAAAATATTTCCTTTAATTGTCTTCTCTGTTTAGTCTCAAATTTGATTGTTTTCTTTGATTATTGTATGCTTGATAGATCATGACTAAGAATAGACTTTATTTTCTGTTCAATAAGAATGGTTTTCATTTCCTTGTGTCATAGAATAGATTTTGAAGTTTTCATATTAGCATAGTTTACTTTGAATTAATTTAATTTCCAAGTCTTGAATTTGATCTAGGCCTCTAAGACAGAACATGGCCATATCCCTACTGAGATATTGTCATAAAATAAGTTTAATTTTCATACTGCATTTAGAATAGTTTCCTTTCAATTAAAAGTTGACTGCCTAGCATATATAGTGCAAGTGTACTTCACAAGTTCACGAACCCTCGATTGATTATTTAATGTAAGTAATTTAATCAACAATTAAGTTACCCGACATTTTTGGCGTCCTTGTTGGGAAATCATACATAGGTGTCTACTTGTAACATAGAATTCCTTTTCATTTAAACAACTTTATTTAGAGGGAGCGATGAGATGAGAGGTAAGAACCTACACATCATGATTGTGGGATTCTCTCTGAATTAAAGCTATCACAATTGCATTTCATAATAGTTGCATTCATTCTTTAGATGCATAATTAATTCATATTAAAATCATTTAGGATGCATGTATAGAGAATGAGATTCTAGGGGTATATTTGTAAGTAGAGGATGTAGTTCAATACCAACATCACCAACATTTAGAACCAACTTCATCTACAAAAGTTGTAGTTGAAGAACCTACATCCCTAACTGAAGGAGTCATATTTCTTTCCTTAAAAGGTGAACAATTGATAGGATAGGAGTTAGAGGTACCAAGTGAGGAAGAAGTAGAAGAGGAAACTCTTTTTGAATTACCATTAGTAGAGAAACCAGAGGAAGAAGAGTTAAACAACCCTATCATTGAACCTTATATTAGCTCTAAAGAATCTACAATGGCAGGTGAAGAAGGAGAAGTACATACTGGAGAGGAAAGACCAAGAATTAGTGGAGGAAGAGGTAGAATAGGAGGAGGTGGTAGAGGAGGTCGAGGTGATAGAGTTAGAAGGGGAGATGAGGGAGATTTTCATGAAGAGGATCCTTTTGGGCTCCCTATTTTAGATATTGACACCACTACCACCATGAAAAGTATTTCCCCATTTATCCTCCCTAACTTCCATGGGCTGAGAACTAAGGATCCATAAACATTTATTTTTGAGTTATAATTATTATGCAGATCCTATGACTATCTACTTGATACTCAAAAATTGAAATTATTTCTTGCTACTCTAAAAGATGGGGCTCTTAAATGGTTCATGGGTCTAAGAACACATTTTATCAAGACATGGGATGTTATAAAAAGAATATTCTTAGAAAAATACAAAGATTATTGCATACACCGTGACCTTAAGGATGAAGCTTTTAAGAACCCAAAAACACGATGAAAGCCTCAAAGGTTTGGTGGAGATATTTGTCTACAATGTCAAAAGAGCTAAGCTACATAATTTAGAAGAAGACACATAAAAGCTCTCTTGATAAAATCCATAAGGGATGAACGGATTTATCTTCTCAACATGATGGCTAAAGGATATGTTTCTCAATTGTCATTTCAAGAAATCTGTGAGTTATGAAAACACATCTCAAGAGGAAAATCAAAATATGGCAAGAATCCAAGAGATCTAATCATGTCAAGGGTAAGCAAACTTGCATCAGGAACGGTAAGTAGAGCAGAATTAGGAAATTTGCTTGATAACTTTAAAATTGATATTGTTGGGAATCTTAGTGAACAACTAGATATGCCAAGGATACAAAACAAGCAAAAAGTTGAAAATGTTTCATTGTCTATTTTATGTCCTAGATGTAGGAAAAATCATGCATTACAATAATGTCCTCTTAATAATGTTGAAATATGATCCAGGTGGATATTAATGGGCACCTACCTATTCCATTTGGACCCCCAACATTGTTTCTTTCAATTTCCTTAATTGTAGCACATTTTACTATTTTTAGTAGTTTTTTGGAACCTGAACTTCCGGAGCTATTTTGAGGCCCTAAATGATGTTTTTTTCTTTTGGAAAATGGTCAAACACATAGGCTACACTAAGTGTTTTTAGTTGAAATTTGTAGTCCCCAGATAGTTCTCTCTAGCGATGTATTGTATGCGCTAAACAAAGATCATATGCCAAAGTTACGACCCTCTGAAATTGATGTACCAATTTACCCCAACGAGGCCCACAGACTTTTGGTGCTTCATCTCCTAGGGTTAGGTTTTTGGATGTTCAAGGTTTTTCATTATTTATCAATAATAAATAGGCCTCCAAGCCTCATTGTAACACAGTTCAAAAGGCATGTAGCTATCACATCTCTTCTTAGAGATAAGTTACCATCGACTGAACTAGTCTATTCCCATTTTGTATGTAAACAAATTTCAGTACTTTGCTTTAATGAAATAAAGTTTTGTTTTCATTGTAGCTTTGTGTTTCTATTCATATATATATTTCATTTCATTCCTTCATAAATTTGGATAATTGTATCAAAGTGATTTTCTCTTTCTCTATTTTTATGTGCATGTCCCAACGAGGTGGGGCTATAAGGGCTTAGGGATTGAACTAGTTGAACCTTTGCTAGACCGACTTTTTCGAGCCCAACGACCTCCCATGGCCGAAGAAAAGAAAGACGAGGGAGTAGGAGATCCTTTCAAAATATTGCTCGAAGAATCCATCAAGCAACATAGGAATGAGATGATGGACAACTTTGCCCAGATACTTTGGCAAATGCCCACGGACGATGCACCTTCATCCAATAGCGACCATGGACGGGTCACTCCCTTTAAGGTACAAGTCAACTTTGCCATTTTCATTTTTGAAGGCCAGATAGATGCAGATGTCGTAGAAACATGGTTAAATATGTTGGAAGGATATTTTTCGGTTCATGATTTTTCAATAGGGAAAAGATTACTTTCGCACTCCTCAAAGTTGCCCCCCACGTCAAGGACTGGTGGGAAACCTACTGTGAGAAGAGGGATGAGAGGGAACCCTCACCGTTTTCAGTCGCACCCACTTTGAATTCTTTCTGAGACACCATCAAGGAACAATATTACCCTGTTGAAGATAAGTACATAAAATGGACCACACTGCGATAGGGGAGGGACCAAGACGTGTCGAGTTCACAAATATTTTTTTGACCCTCACACCAAGTTGGGTATCAAGGATTTTGAGCGATGTCTAGTACTCAAGTACCGTGGTTGTCTACACAAATGCATCCAGTACGAGATGGAGTTCCTGGACATCTCCTCGCTTAGCACCGTCTACCGATACACTGCCAAGATCGAGCAAAAATTTAAACAGAAGAAGCAAGACTTTGGGTATGTGAATATGAAGCAAGGAAAAGGCACCCCCAAATTGTAGAACAAAGGACAAATCCAAGGCGGGGTGACCTATGATAACCCATCAAAGTCGCTAACAAAGAGTAGCACCATGAAGACAAAGAAGGACACAGGGAAGTGGTGTGAGTTTCACAAGAGAACCACTCATAACACAAGTGAGTGTCACGCTAAGTAGTCATTGATGGTCGAGATGAAGGCTTTAAAGTTAGATGCATGTTCTGACTTTGATTCAGACCTCGAAAAGGGGAATGAAAAAGGGAAGCATATTATTGATGCAGAGCCCAACGCCATTGTTGCCACCACCAAGGTCTAGAAAATCGACCTTGAAGATCCGGAGGAAGAGGAGCCTCTCTTCCACTCACAGATGTGGGTGAAGGGGTCTCAGCTGCAATTTATTGTCGATAGTAGGAGCCAAAAGAACCTCATCTCAACAGAGGTTGTTAAGCGGTTGGGTCTACCGACCACACCAGACCTGCAACCATACACGATCGGGTGGCTCCACCAAGGACAAGATCTTCGCGTTAGGCAGTTGTGTCGTCTTCCCTATAGCATCAAACCCTGCACGGATGAGGTATTGTGTGACGTTGGTTCTCTTGTTTGTGATGTATTATTAGGCCAACCATACTTGTGGAAGCATCATGTTGTGTATGAGTCTAGACCTTGCACTGTAATTATTACTTTGGGTAATAAGTTATATAGGATACCAGAGGTAGCCTCGCCTACCACCATCTCTTTGATCTTTGTTGATCAATGCAGTAAGATCATCTCCCATACCAAGATTTTTTCCTTTTCTTTCTCATTCACTCTCAAAGTAAGGGGAAGATCATGGCCACATCCATGGCCCCTAGGAAGGGTTCCCCCACGTAGCAAAATCACGTGGATAAGGTCGTGGAAGAATACAGGTACATCTTCTCCTCACCCACATGAGTACCCTTGAACTGTGAGGTCAAGAATTCGATTGATATGAATCCTGGAGCACCTCTATCTAATGGGCCAATATACCATCACTCCATTCTGGAAAATGAAGAGATCAAGTGGCAGATCCTGGAGATATTGCAAAAAAGGCACATTCGACCAAGTTCCTCACCTTGTGGGAGCTCGATTGTACTGGTATAGAAGAAGGATGGGACATGGAAGCTCTACATTGATTATCGTTAACTGAAAAAAAAAATCATTGTCAGGAACAAATATCCAATCCTGCAGGTTGATGACCTTCTTGACCAGCTCAAAGGGGCCAAGTATTTCACCAAGATCGATTTGAAGCTTCACTATCACTAGGTTCCAATAGAACCCACAAATGTATGGAATACCGCCTTCAAATCCAACGAGGACCTTTTTGAATGGTTAGCCATGCCTTTCGGGTTGACAAATGCCCATGCAACTTTATGAGGTTGATGGATGACATCTTGTAGCCCTACGCCAACTCGTTCATGGTTGTATATCTAGACGACATCCTCATCTTCAACAAGAGTTGGGAAGAGTACTTACAACATATTCGACAAATCCTTCAAACCCTACAGCAACACAAATTTTTTGCCAACTTGGAGAAATGTACGTTTGGAATAATCTACGTCTAATATTTGGGCTACATCATAGATGAGAAAGGCGTGCATGTAGATCTGGCTAAGATACAAGTCATTCAGGAATGGCCAGTATCGACCACTCTAACAGAGCTTTGTAGCTTTTTTGGCATTGCCAATTTTTATCGGAGGTTCGTGTTGGGATTCTCCCATATCACTTTGCCTTTGAGTCAAGTTACCAAGGGTAGAGAGAAAGCAAAGTTCTCATGGTCTAAGTCCCAACAGAAGGCGTTCATTGAGCTGAAGCACTGCCTATTCTTTGCACCTATACTCACATTTCCATACCTGCAACAACGATTTGAGATTGAGACAGACGCCTTCGACTATGTTATTGGCGGAATCCTCACCCAACAAGGGCATCCGGTGGCCTATCACAGTGAGACACTTTCCGATACAATTTGGAAGTACCCCACCTATCATAAAGAGATGTATTTTATAATGCATACTTACCGACAATGGAAAGATTACATTTTGGGGAAGGAGATGGTCATCCACACAGATCACCAGCCTCTTCAGTTTATACAAACACAAGGGAAGTTACAAAATGATCGCCATCAGAAGTGGTCTACATATCTACAACAATTCCAATTGAACATTAAATACAAGAAGGGAATCACCATTCATGTTTCACATTGTCTTAGTCGACCCCCATTTGCAACATTAATTATAGTTCTCAACTCTTATGGCCACGAGACCTTTGGATGGTTGCAATTATACAAAAATGATCCAGAGTTTGCCACTACATACCATATGCTAGTGGATGGCAAGAAAGTTCCAAATTTCCACCTCTAGGATGCATTATCATGCTACTTGGGCCACCTTTGTGTTCCTTCAAGTGAGCATGCCAAATTGATTTAGGAGAGGCACTATAGTCGAGTCGTAGGACACTCTCATGTGGAAAAAATTGTGGTCATACTACAAAAGTATTTTTATTGGCCAAGAATTCGACATGATGTTGGAAAATATATAAAATTATGCACTACTTGTGTCATCACCAAGCCAACCATCAAAAATCAAGGCTTGTACACTCCTCTTATTACTCCCAACACGCCCTGGGAATCCATTTCCATGGATTATCTGTTTGGCCTCCCTTCTACCAAGCATGACAATGACTGTGTATTTGTGGTCGTGGACAAATTTTCTAAGATGGCTATATTAACGGCTTGCAAGAAGAGTATCATAGCAAAGGACACTACCAAACTCTTCCTTGAACGAGTGTGGGTACATTTTGGGATCCCGCGGACCATTATATCAGACCAGGATAGCAAGTTCCTAAGCACATTTTGTTCGAGCCTTTAGACATTATTGGACACAAATCTCACCAAGTCGACTATATTCCATCCCCAAACTAATGGACATACAGAGATTGTCAACGGGATGATAGTGAAGATACTGTGCATGTACAACTCCAAGCATCCACGAACCTGGGATGTGAGCATTCCTTATGTGCAACAAAGTTATAACAAAGCTCTCCATCACTCAATTAGCCGCAACCCCTTTTAAGCGGGAATAGGATTTCAACCATTGTGTCCAATTGATGTTGCCATGCCTCATGCGACTACACAGACAAAATCCACACATGTACAGTCTTAGGCTGATAAAGCAACCAGGTTTATTGAATGCATCTAGCCCATCCACCAGCGGGTGCACAACATCTTGGACAAGTCCAATGCAAAGTATAAGCAACGTCATGATCAACATTGACTGCCACATAGGTTTCAGGTGGGCAACAAAGTTTGGTTGCATTTTGTAGAAAGAACGCCTTACCGGAGCCAATCAGAAACTCTGACCACTCCGATACGAGCCTTAAACCATCACCAAGGCTATGGGAGACAATGCTTTTGAGTTCAACATTCCCCCATTCCTCAGCCTGCACCTACTGTTCAATTTGGACCACCTTCGGCCATACTTTCCACCATTGTTGGACACATCAAACATTGCAGAATAACTAACATCAACATAGCTCAACCCAAACTACATGGAATAGAACATAACTGATCATATCATAGACACACATATCAAGAAAACTCGCCAATAGAAGATCCTGTTGTATCGAGTTGTAAAGCTAACCAGTTCCTGCACCAAGGAACTGACTCACCAGGGACCAAGTTCAGCAGAAGTTTCCCCATCTCATGGAGGCACTCAACGCAATGGGGATCATTGCTTCCTAAGGGGGGAGGACTGATCCAGGTGGATATGGGTGTCCACCCGCTAGTTCCATTTGGACCCCCAACATTGTTTCTTTCAATATCCTTAATTGCATCACAACTTACTATTTTTGGCAATGTTTTGGGTACTGAACTTCCGGAGCCGTTTTGAGGCCCTAAACGACTTATTTTTGGAAAATGGGCAAACCCATATCCTTCATTAGGGTTTTGCAGTCAAAATTTATAGTCCTTGGATTGATCCTTCTAACGAAGTATATTACACATCAAACGAAGATGATATGCCAAAATTACGACCCTGGGAAGTTGGTGTACCAATTTACCCCATGGCGCTTCATCTCCTAGGGTTAGGTTTTTGGATGTTTAGGGTTTCCTATTGTTTCTTAATAATAAACAAGGCTTTCGACCTCATTGTAACATAATTCAGAAGGCATGCAACCACCACATCTCTTCTCAGAGATAAGTTACCATCGCCTGAGCTAATTTATTTCCATTCTGTATGTAAACAATTTTCAGTACTTTGTTATTAATGAATTGAAGTTATGTTTTCAATGTAGCTCTATGTATTTCATTTCATTCCTTCATAAATTCATATACAAATATGTGTTATATGTGCATAAAATCATGCTACAAAGAAGTCCCCTTCAATACTTGGACTTAAAGTTGTTTTCTAACAAGAATTTGGGACAAGTCAAACATAACCACTTTGCTATGTTGTTCCTAGAAGACCTTGGCATCTTTGACAAACATGTATGGCACAAGATCCATATGTACAATATCAGTCTTATGCACAACCACAAAGTAATTAGAATACACCCTTACCATGGTAAACTTGGCCACCTCAACCACAAAACCCATCCTGGTCACAAGGATGGACAAGTTCTTATGGTAGGAATCCCCAGTATCCTCAAACTTTCCAACAACCATATCCTCAATACCATCTTCAACATTAATCTCTACGCCAACCACCACAACCCAGTCAACCACAATTCCAACCTCAATTGACTTCAAGCCAACCCCTTGAATTACCATCCACTCCATTTCCTCATAAATCTAACCAACTACCTGCACAACCACTCCCTAATCTAAATAATAAAACACCTCAACAACCCATCTTTAATGTTGAGGGTAAAAATTTGCAAGCTTGTATGATATCTCCTCTAGGTATGAATGATGTCCAACTTAGATCTAGTCGAGTTTTGCAAAATAAAAAACCACCAATTGTTATCCAAGAATATAATGAGGATAAAATTCATGAAAAGGAGACATATCCTGATAAAGAAAAGACTCCTACAAAGGAAGATATTCCTACACCATTAGATGGAAACCAAATAAAATAAACTCCAACAATTTTTATAGATGAACAACCTTATGTTTCCTTACAAAATCCTCCCTTTCCTGAGAGACTTCAAATTGACAAAGGAATAGAAAGGCAAATAATTTTACCTGATTATAACATGCTAGATGAATTGAAGAATATTTGCATCAAAATTCCCTTGCTTCAAGCTATAAAGGAAATACCCATTTTTGCAAAAACAATAAAGGAGTTGTGTATCAAGAAACCAAGAAGAAAAAGAAGAGACATAAAAAGATTCAATTGGTAGGAAAAATTGTAGATCTACTCTGATCTTGTGATCAAACAAGTTTAATTTTCATCTTGCAATTAGAATAGTTTCCTTTCAATTAAAAGCAAATTGCCTAGCATATATAGTGCAAGTGTACTTCATAAGTTCATGAACCTTGGATTGATGATTTAATGTAAATAATTTAATCGACAGTTAAGTTACCCAACAATATTATCAAATATTTGTCTCTGATGCACAAATCCCCCCTAATTTTATGAGATAATTCTAGGAAAAATAGGCTTAATCCTTTTGGCCAAAATGTTTGAAATCACTTTATAAGAGACATTACATAGTGATATCGGCTGGAATCTTGAAAAGGAAGTAGGATTTTGATCTTTTGGGATCAAGGCTAAAAAGGATGAATTAATTCCTCCCCCCATACAATTATTCTTTAAGGTATAATCCACCATTATGAAAAAAATCAATTTTTTAATACCTCCCAAAATTATTGGTAAAAATTAGTAGAGAATCCATCCAGTCTTGGTGCTTTGTCCATATTGAAGGAAAATATAGCTTGGTGCATTTCTTCTTTAGTGGGTTCTTTTATGAGCACATCATTGTCTTCATGTGAAATAAACTTAGGACTATGTGCTAGCATTGATTACTTCTCTTCAAGGCTACGAAGGCTTATGACAATGTAGAAATCGCTAAAGTGACAGACTACCTCCTCTTTGATGTTGAAATTTATAAGTCTAACCGTTTGAAATTTTATCTGTATTCTTTTGGTTTATTTCTCCTACTTGTTAATTACAAACAAGTTATTTAAACATATAAACATCGAAATAAACACAATACAGTCCCAACCATCTACAGATCAACATCTGAAAGAAATAGCAAACACACAAGTGACACCGTTATTTTTAGACAACTCGTCCCCGAAAAAACCCAACTTGGGAAAACCGGTGCAATAATTATGAGGGTTATTTATTATGCAGTATATCCTTGAGTACAACAGGATGCAAAACTGGCTCACCTGATAGAGAAAACTAACCGGCAATAATACCTCTCTATTCAGAAGCAGATATTTATAAAATCTGCCCCACGAAACCCTCTCCAAAACCCTCTGCGTTGTCCCTTTGAGGCACTGCGTAGCCTCTACGGCCTTCAACGTCACTCCTGCTACTTTCTGTGTGGATGACGTAGGCCCTCTGGCCTCTACGCTGTCTTAGCTAGCCTCTGCGTGGCATGCTCTGGCTTCTGCGTCTGCCTCTATGCTGGTTTATCGGTGCTATCTTTGCCTCTCTGTCCAGTACTCACTACCCCTCATTACAAACTAATCACTGATTCGATTTCTCTTAGCAAACCCTGCTCTAGAAAATCGAATGACTGATCACTCTCGTGTGTTCTCCAACTGACCCTCAAGCCTCGTCTTATACTTTTCCTATTGATCTTTCAACGGCCGAGATTACATCTCTAATCAATGACTAAGATTAGATTTGGCTTGATCCATGTCTTTTGGGACCTTCTAACCTAGTTTTATATTAATACTCATTAATATTTTATTTTTCCTAAGTTTAGACTTAGGAATTCCATTAAAAATATTAATTAGTTTAATATCTCCCAAACCGGTTAGAATCTACCCAAACCATTTCTAGGTCTTGGAGATCTCATGTGCTTTAGCCTCTCCACCAATTTTCATGGCTAGAGCACATCCGATGCTACCCAAAATCAACACTCCCTCTTAGTGAGGATTGTGCTCTAATAATACTCCATACTTAGCATCACTCTGATTATACAACATTGATACTTGTGCTGATGCTAGGCCTCCCCACCCAACATCCTCTACACTACTGCCCATGGCCCTACCACTACCACTGTTGCATCCATACGGTAACTCCCTCTACATCCATGCTGTTGTTGGTCCTTTCTCCCAACACTGAAACCCCCTCTCATCATATTGCATTGTGTTACTGCTAACCGCTACTGTACTGCAACTTAGTTACTGAGAAGTAAGAAACTAATCCACCCAACTACTGACATCCCTATCAGGTTAGAAACACTCCGGATGTTGAAGCTTTCTCTACCGCTATCAAGTTCTCCCTCTACTACCTTTGCGCTGTTGCAACAACTCCCTGCCTCTCGCACTGTTGCAAACCTCTCTGTGCCATCTTGCACTGTTGCAACCCTCTCTATGGCTCTCGCACTGCTGCAGCCTGCTAACTTTGCGTTGCCCGGGACTCCTGCACTGTTGCACTCTCCGTTGCTTCATCCGCATCCGTTTCTACCAACATCCGCCGGTCTTGCTACTCTCTCTTCGGTGCTCCCGTAGTCAGGTATAATCTAAGAGTTCGGGTACCTCAATGATCCTGCCCCTCATCGATTGTAGTCTTCCTGACTACAACTCAATGTCTCCCCACCTCTTCTCTAAAGGTACATGAGCACTCACGGTATAATCGTCATCCTCCTCTACCTCCTATTTCGCCTTCATTGGCGCTACCTTGGAGTCAGATGTCTCTCCCTTGTTCTTCTTCCTCGAACACTGGTTCGCATAATGACCCAATTCCCACAGTTGAAGCACTTAACCTTGGATAGGTCCTTTTTATTCCTCTTCTCCTAATTCCTTGCAGATGCCAGAGCTGCATCCTCTTCCTCTACCTTCTTGATCTAGACTCCTTTGCTGCTACTTCCCATCTTGCTCAGCTGTTGTTGAGTCTTGAAAATGTCATTCATTTCCATTACACTTTCACTATTATGTCCATTATATCACCTCCATTTCACCTCCATTTCACTACTATGTCACCACATTCATCCCACTTTCATTATCATTGGGCCACCTTTATGTTTTTCCAATCTTTATTATTTCTAAGCCTTTTAAGTGAATTTGTGGTTAAACATTAGAAAATAATGTGCATATGCTTATACCTAACAAATGGGTTGAGATTGTTGACATGTGTAGGTTGAAAGGAGGCTTCTAGAAGACCCTTATGTGGCACCCCAAGGCCAAATTCGAATTTGAGTGGAAAGAATCATGGGATCATGAGGATATGTGTCACACCTCCTAATTGTATTGTAACTCTAAAAAGACATGTGTCTTATCAGTTCCTATTTTGATTAGGACTCTAGAGGTAGAGGGAGAGATTCATGGACTATCATTAATGAGATGGCTCTCATCTTTTTGTATAAATAGGGGATCTCTCTCCTTCATTTGTTAGTCTTTAGTCCCTAGTTCTTAAGTTTGTAGTTCTTCCTTGATGCCTTTTGAAAGCTTTGGAGAACTTTGTTGTACTTTGTACTTTTGAAGAAATTGAATAAAGCTTTGATGTTCTCAACATGGAAGGAGATGTGAAGTAGATGTCTTGGAGCATATTAGAATGTAAGGTAGAGTAGATTTCATTTTGTAAATATTGCTTTGTAGAATGTAAGGTAGAGTAGATTTCATTTTGTAAATATTGCTTTGATTTCATTATGTTATTTAATTGCTTTCAAGTTTGATAGATTAGATTTTTCATTCATGCAATTTTAATTCATGCAAGTGGCAGAGGGCCCCTGCACATTAAAGCCTTGTATAGTTGTCATTTAATTCTGCATTTAATTTTGTTATGCTTCTGTATATTAGCTGTACATAAATTGCTTTCAAGTTGATTGTAGATTAGTGATGCACATAGCCTTTTAATGACTAATGACATGATAGAATCATCTTGTACTTTTGCTGAAGCAGCAAGGATACTGGGTCTCATAGTCACTAGCTCATTGTTTGGTTGTTGCATTCTATTTTGATTGTAGATTAGTGATGCACATAGCCTTTTAATGACTAATGACATGATAGAATCATCTTGTCCTTCTGCTGAAGCAGCAAGGATACTGGGTCCCATAGTCACTAGCTCATTGTTTGGTTATTGCATTTTATTTTGATTGAATTAGCTGTATATTTACACTTTTGTTTAAATACTAATTCCATCAATAACATGTTTTAAGTTCTTTTGAAGTGCTAAGTTTTGGAAGTTACCATTAGGGACATAGGCCTTGTCTTGAAATCTTTATCCATAGTTGTCCTTTAAAAGTATTCTTAAGACCTTAGAATAGGCTTTCCATTTGCATTAAACACTTTAGAAAACCAACAAGAACAAAACCCCAAAAATAACATAAACTATAAAACAACGAAGTAAGAGAAAGGTTAACTAAGCACATATGGTGCACCACACTTCATCAGTTTACGATACCCGGATTGATAATTTATGTAGAGCAATTTAAGACATTAAATTGACTAGACAGCTGTCTGATCTCTTCTTGGCGAAGAGCCACCCACAATTCTTCCCAATTTGGAAGATTCGCCCTGCCTAGAATGCTTTGGACGAATGTATCCCAATCCTTGGAGACTGCGTTTAGAGTGGTCCTCATCATCAACTCTTGATCTGGCGTGGCCCCTATAAAAGTCAGTCAGTCCCGAATGTCCTTCAATATATCGAGGAAGTGATCTCTCTGCTCCCCCTTTTGCATCTGGTATGACCGCAGTTGATTCTCAAGTATCATCTTCCTCTTCACAAAAGTATGTTGGTACAATGTCTTCAAGGTGTCCCACATTTCCTTTGTCATATCCTTCTCGGCAATATGATGGACCACATGATCCTTGACCCCATCAAGGATGATGCATTTCGCCTTGGCCATTGTCTCCTCGTACTTCCCATTATCACCCGGGTCAACTGGGATAGCCACTGTTCTCAAGGCAAAGGCCTTGATGTGATGTCTATCTATAATGGACAGGATCCTGGCCTTCCATACCACAAAGTTGGACGCCCCATCCAGTCTGTCCTGATTCCTCAGTCCATTCATGGCTATCTCTCTGCTCTTCCTTTCGACTCCTCTGAGTCTCTACTTCCGTTTGGAAGTTCTCTCTTTGACTCCTTTTGAGTCGCTACTTCCCGTCTGGAAGTTCTCTGCTAGACTCCCTCTGAGTCTCGATTTCCCTCCTGGAAATTTCCCTGCCAACTGTCGAGTCGCACCTCTCCGATCTCCCGTGCACTTGCAACACTGATCCGGATTCCTTGGCTAGAAATTTGCCTCGGTAGCGACTCCCTCTCCCTTGGTTTTGCCCTGTTAGGTACTGTTCTGCCCACAACAACCCACCAACTTCACTCCTCGCAAACTGCCCATAGCTTCCTAAACCCCAGCAACCGAAGGAATGAGCTGCTAGGCTTTGCGCAATCCCGACATTGGCTAAAATGCTCCCCCAACCAACTATGTCAACCCTCCTGGTCTCTGTGTGAGCCTTTTCTGCCCTCCTTAGCCTCTGAGTTGGCCTGAACTGATGACATAGTCCCTCTGCGTCAACCCTTATTCGTTGATTTCTACTAAGACCAACTTATATCACTCAGGACATTTGTTTCTGCTGCAAATGCTCTACTTCAGCTGGTGCCTTCAGCTCTCATGTGATCTGCAACCACGCTCTGATACCATGTTGAAATTTCTAAGTCTAACCATTAGAAATTTTATCTGTATTCTTCTGGTTTATTTCTCCTACTTGTTAATACAAACAATTTATTTAAACATATAAACATCGAAATAAACAAAATACAGTCTCAACCATATACAGATCAACCACTGAAAGAAATAGCAAACCCACAAGTGACACCGTTATTTTTGGACAACTCTTCCCCGGAAAAACCCAACTTGGGAAAACTGGTGCAACAATTTTGAGGGTTATTTATTATGTAGTATATCCTTGAGTACAATAGGGTTCCAAACTATCTCACCTGACAGAGAAAAATAACCGACAGTAATACCTCTCTATTCGAAAGCAGATATTCAGAAAATCTGCCCCACGAAACCCTCTCCAGCATAACTGAAGCATTGTGTCAGCCCTCTTGGCCTCTGTGTCAACCTCAAAACCCTCTGCATTAGCCCTCTGAGGCAATTTGTAGCCTCTACGACCTTCTGCATCACGCCTGCTGCCCTTTGCGTGGATGACGCAAGCCCTCTGGCCTCTACGCTATCTCAGCTAGCCTTTGTGTGGCCTACTCTGGCTTCTGTGTCTGTCTCTCTGCCTCTACGCTGGTCTCTCGGCACTATCTTTGCCTCTTTGTCCAGTGCTCACTGCCCCCCGCTGCAAACTGATCACTAATTTGATTTCTCTTAGCAAACCCCGCTCTAGAAAATCGAATGACTGATCACTATGGTGTGTTCTTCGATTGACCCTCGAGCCTCCAATTATACTTTTCCTGTTGGTCCTTCAACGGCTGAGATTACAACTTTAATCAACAGCTAAGATTAGATTTGGCTTGATCCATGTCTTTTGGAACCTTCTAACCTAGTTTTATATTAATACCCATTAACATTTTATTTTTCCTAAGTTTAGACTTAGGAACTCCATTAAAAATATTAATTATTTTAACATCTCCCAAACCAGTTAGAATATGCCCAAACCATTTCTGGGTCTTGGAGATCTCATGTGCTTTAGTCTCTCCACCAATTTTCATGGCTGGAGCACATCCGCTGCTACCCCAAATCAACATTTGATTGATGCAAAAATTTGAAAATTTTATAACTCTTGCAACAATCTCTTCAATATTATTTTTCCAAACTTGATTTTTACTTGATTGTGAAAAAAATTTGTGTCAATATCTTCGAACTTTAACCAAATGATTTGTTATTTTAAACACCAAATCTCTTCATCCTTTTTGAAAACTTTAAGATAGGCTGCAAATTATGTTGGAAATACTAAGAGGGGGGTGAATCAATATTTCTTAGTAATTAGCACTTTATTAATCCTTTTCAAAGCATTATTTAATCTTCAACAATATTAATGTTATTCAGTATTAGATATCAAAAGTAGTAAACAACACCATACAATAATGGAGAAAGATAAAGACAATAGACACAAAATTTTTAGGTGGAACACTCCCTCGAGTCAAAAATCACTGAACGCTTCTTAGTAATTGTCTTCTCCTTTTTGAAAGAAAATAATTACATCAAGTTTTTAGCTATAACTAAAGGAGGCTCCAACCTGTAGGACGCTTCTACACCCTATAAACCTGTTGTAACCGGAAGGACATCCAAATTCCCTGGATGTCAGGCCCCAACTTGACGAGTGATCCAACACTCAGTTTGTCGATTGTTATTAGAAGGATGCTCCAATGCCATGCGATTTATCAATTCCTACTGAAAGGGTGCTCCAATGCTTTATGCATCCTATGAACTGCCCTAGCACCACCATGTCGCCTTGAAGTGTTTCCAAAATCTAACTTGAAGCTGACTCCAACAACCTGCCTTGCACCACCCTCCCACCCTGAAGAGCTGGTGGACCACGTTTCACAATTTTTAGACTAGATCCCCCTCTACTCTAAATCAATACAAGAATGTTGAATAGGAAGTAACACTATACTGCTCAATATGAATATCCTGCACAACACTGCAACATTGTTCCAACTAGCCACTAACCATTGCAAAACATTGTTCAAACGCAACTCACACCGATCACTACATGTCACTACTTAATCATACCACTGCTCATCATTGACCACTCCTCAGACAGGTCATATCACTGCATATCAAACCCTGACTATCAACACTACCAAATTAACAGACAAATGCACAACCTAACAATTGCTCATCATTGTAGAAACTGCTACCACTAACCACTGCATACTCTGTCATTGCATCGCATTGCTCATGAATGAATAAGCATCATGATCTCATAAGAAGACAACCATATCATTGATCCAAAATTCTTGTATCGGGCACTAAAGTGTGATGATGGCTCAAACCAAGGTGCCTCGGGTCATTCATATGACTTGCTGTCAAAGCTCTAAAACTTGGCCCAAGAAGGGCTACCAACATGTCTTATTACTTCTACTGCAGATCACAAGTCAACATTGTTGTTTATGTCTCATTTCAATAAGTTGTTATAGATAAGTTATTTACCACTACCAAGAGTTATGTCAATATGTCTATGTGTCATGTCAAGTTACTAAACATGTGAAGTCTATAATAGGTATATAGGTCCATGTTAAGTATAAGATCATTGTAGTCAATTGGTCAGATCTAATATGTCAACATTAAATGTTATATGTCATATATTAGTCAATTTGAATTATTTCCAAAAGTCATGTCAAGTCAAATTCAAGGTGTCAACTCAATAGTAAAGTCACACTATTATTGAACTGCAATATCATTCCTATCACATGTATCAAATCATATTTCTATAATAAGTCACAAGACATACTTATCAAGTCAGAACTCATTGTTCATCATTGTTCAGTCAATTTAGTGTCCTAAATTGCTACATAAGTTATCAATCCGGGTATTGTAAACTGATGAAGTGTAGTACACTATATGTGCTAGATGACCCTTTCTTACCTCACTATTTTTAAGTTTATGTTTGTTTTGGGGTTTTGTTCTTTTGATTCCTAATGTTCTGCAATGTAATTAAAATCTTAATCTACTACTGCTAAGAACCTAGAGAAATGAAGTGAGAGCTAAAAGTGCTTTTAGGCCAAATTTGGAAGTAAAGTTTTTAAACAAGAAGGTGAAAACAAAGCCTCTCTTCTTGCTATTATAATTGTTTCCAAAACATGAAGTGAAATGAATTTAAAACTACTATCTACTTAACTACAAAACCAAAGCTTAAATGAAAAAATGAAATGGCAGCTATTTATGATAATAAAAAAAATGAAAGACTGGAATAAGATTACTTCTACTGTGTAATCTACTTGCAAAATTAAAGCTTATTAAACAATTGAAGATGGAACTGCAGCTAAACTAAGTGAAAAATGAAATTGCAATTACTCTATTATGAAAGCAAGGCTAAATGAAGTATTATTGTCACTCATCTACATAATTCAGGGAGAACTACCTCCTTATGATAGCAATTTTGAGAGATTTCATTCTTCACCATTCTAAGAAAAGTAAACAAGAAAGTGCAAAGAAAAGGCTCATTCATAAATGCAACATTTCACCACTTTGTCTCAGGAGTAACCATCAACTGAAAGGGTTCTTGGAAACATCCATTCATATCATGAGTTACTAAACTGATAAGAAAATGGCACTGAACTACTTAACTTAAAAACTAATGAACAACAATTGTAATGAAAGACTCATTCATAAATACAACATTTCACCATTTAGTTTGAGGATTGACCATCAACGAAAGGCTTTTGGAAACATTCATTTATATCATGAGTGACTATACTAATAAGAAAAAGGCATTGAACAACTTAACTCAAAAACTAAAGACTCATTCATAAATATAACATTTCACCATTTAGTTTGAGGATTGACCATCAACGAAAGGCTTTTGGAAACATTCATTTATATCATGAGTGACTACACTAATAAGAAAAAGGCATTGAACAACTTAATTTAAAATCTAGAAACTAAGGAACAATAGATGAAGTAAATCAAATTATGCTACTGACATCAACTTAAAACTACAGTTAAGAGACTAGAGAGCAATGAAAGCTAAAGGACTATTCTACGTTGAAAGAAAACTACTCTGAGTTAGTGAAGAAATGACACATGCTGCAATATACACAGAGTTAGAAAACGACTATGAACATGATGAAAAACACATAGTGAATTGACAATTAAACTAAGGAAGACAAACAGAAATAAAATGTACCCTTGACCACGCAGGGGCCCTCTGCAAGGTCTCGGATTATCAACACGGAATCAACACTTCACACGCTTCAGGTATCCATTGAAAACAAAGTTATTATATTAAAAACAGAGCATTGAGTCTCTCACACTGCAAGGCCGAAATTGCACTATTACATAACTAAAAACATTAACTTGTTCTACATTCTAAACGCTGGTATTTATAGGAAAAATATACAACTGTTTAAAGAGAGAAGTAATCTACAACAAAACACGTAGATAGGTAATGTATTCGCAATTCTTGTCTTCGGTTGCCTTGAAACATAAATCTTCTAATAGTAGTTGTTGGATTCTTTTATGCAGGTGGCAGATGAGGTCCTTGGCTTCAGGAGACTACCTCGGATCCATTACTAAGAATCGTGCAAAAACAGAGTTCTACTAGCCATAGGTTTCTTCCATTGACTTCCCTTTGATCGGGGTCCTCCTCATCGATCTTCGCTGAATGGATAGGATACCATCCATGCTTTGACGTTTTCCAAGGTACCCATGTGGTCCGTTTCCTCTCTTGATACCCGTAACCTACAAAAGTGTGGAGATGGCTGCAGAACAACCGGTTAGCTACAGAATGTGGCTGCGTTCTGTAGCTGAAAAAAAAAAACCTATTCAAATAACAAACATAACAATATAACTTGTAAATCACTGAAATGTACTCCTTGAGGCAATGTGCAATGGCTTTTGATGATTAAGGATGCTTTTTTCATGGAAAAGCAAAGGAAGAAGGATGATAAAGTTGCTTAAGAAAGAGGCAGTTTTGGAACTCAACATACCCCCACTGCGAGACTATTGCATGTCCCCATGCAATCAAAATTGTAAACATCCTCCTTCTACTGCATCTGCTCCGAGACTTCAGCTAAAACATCCAACCTCTTCTTGCTTCTCTTTACTGCAATTGCCATCCTAGGCTTCCTCATGAGGAATCTATATTTGAGGTTAATGAGAGCCCGGTTTAGCTTCCTGTTTTTCCTATTTAATTTTATATTCTTCTTATGCCATAGACCCAAATGAAGCATGGTGTTAGCATGAATGATCTTATCCATCTTGTTTTGTTCTTTTAAAGCTTCATTTTCCTTCTGAATATGCCTATTTAAGACCTCTAACTCATAGATTTCCTGCTTAAGTGAGCTAATCAAAGTCTCTTGTGATGTAGCTGGTTGCTCAGGGTTGGATGAAGTCCCTTGATCTACTGATGTATTCTTTTGTTCCAGTGACTCAATATAATCATAAATCTATTGTTGGACTGGGTCAATCTCTGGAGATACTCTCTTTGGAATGCTTTCAAAGTTTTGTTGAGGAGAGTGTTGTGGGCTCTGCTCAAATGAGATGTTATTTTGAGACTGGGTCAGAGTTTCTTCTCCCAAGTCTATGAACTGAGCCTCTATTGATTTTACTTTCTTCATTCTGCCCTTAAGTCTGGAACTTTTCCTCAAACTTTGTGAGCCTATGTTTTCTTCCTCTATAACCTGTCTTCTTTGCCCCTTCTCCTTCTCTTTCTTGGATTGTTCCTTGATGTTGACTAATTTCTTAGAAAGTAATTGCTCATCCTCTAATGAAGGTTCAGGAGTGTTTTTATAGATTTCCTCAACTTTTCCTTTCATCTTTCTCCTTCGTTTTGCTTGCTTTATGACCTCCGTTAATGTTTCAGAGAGAGGCTCTTCTTCACTGTTTTCTTTTGTTGAAGTTGTAGGAGTGTTTTGAATTGTAAGACTAGTTTTCTTTCTCCTACTCTTTTTCACCAAACTTCCTTCAGGTAATTCTGGTGGATCTTGGAAAATGTTTCTGATCAGAAAGTTCTCCCATGTGTCTCCTACATTCTTTAAGTGATATTCAACTAGAATTTTTATGAGACCAAGGTGATAAAGATGAGGTTCTATGTCTTCCATTTTCTTCTGAACAGTAATGGCCATTCTCCTTAGACTATTCAACAGAAATAATGGGAGATTGATGGTTCCATTTTCAAGAAAATTCATCAACAATCTTATGTGATATACATACATGGAACCATATCTTCCCTCGCATGTGATAAATTTTTGCAAAATCAATAGCATGCTGCTCCATTTACCCTTAAGTGCAGAGATGGGAATTCCTTTCTTAAAAATTGAAGTGTCCATACCTGGGTTTTGGAGAATGGCTTTCCAAGTTTCATCATGGAATTCTTTATTCTTGAACCACCTCTCTCCAACTTTTGGTAGCTCGATTGCTACTGCAATGAAAGACTCGGTCACTATAAACTTTATGTCACCAATCTCCACATCCATCCCATCAAACCATCTAGCAAATGACTTGGTGATTTCTTTATGATGGCCATCAAATTTCTCAATGAAGCTCAGCCACCCATCTTTCTTCAATATCCCTTTCAACTAAGGATATCCTTCCATATATTTCACTCCTATAGGTTCTGTTCTTACAATGAGATCCATCACTCCTTTTCTCTGCCTTTATTCGAATTTCCTTCACTGTCTCTGTGTAGAAGACTGTGTAAACATCAGTGGTATATGGAAGCAAAAACAGTTATAGATACGGGGATGAAATATCAGAGTATGTGGAAGTAAAACGATAGATATGGGGATGAAACATACAGGGTATATGAAACAGGGAAATTGTATGCGGGAAATAGTGCAGAAGATTTATGGAATGGAGTGGCTGCACAGGTAGACTATGTGGAAAACAGAGTATTGTTTATACACAGAGAGAATAAAAAACAGAACGAATGATTGTGAGCTCACTGTTTCCGAGTGCTTGTATACACATAAGAAGGTTGCGGAAGTAAAATCGAGGAACTCGGTGTAATAAAGGAACAGAAGGGTTGTGAAGAGCCATATCCAACTGGGTTAAGTCATGTCATTAGCCGTTAAATAGGTGTAATGGAGAAGTACAGTGAAGTATGAGTTAAAATCGAAGATCAAATCATGAGAATGTTAGGCGTTAAATTCAGAAGGCATGGTGGAATAATCACAGCAATCAAATCGCATGATGACAAGTCAGGGAGTAGTGTGATTATACAAATTATACAACTTATGTTTTATATTGCTATTTGAAATAGGTTTTTATTCTCACCTCTAGAACCATACCTTTCCACTTACTAACCTTTTTTTGATTGCTTTTTCAGGTGCTTAGATGCTGATGTGTCTTCAAGAGTTGTTTTCCTCCTCCAATACCTGTATATGAAATTTATTATGAACTGGCCTTTTTATTTTTTGAGCTAATGATCAAACTGTTATTACAGAGTCAGATTGGCTACAGAACAGGGTTAGCTGCGGAACATGAGAACAGCTGCGAAATGTAAAACAGAGAATAAAATGTGACTTTATGAATGAATGAAAATGGAGATGACTGTGTGGATGAAAATATGGCAGAATGGAAATGAAAAATGGATATGGAAGAAATGTTGAAGAAGAAAATATTATTAGTGAAATATGGTGGTGGAGTGGAATGAAACTTGCAGAAGTAAAACAGAATAAAATGAAGTAAAACAATGAATTTTCAAAATGTACAATGAGTCACTATTTTTGGAAAATATAGGGTGTCAGAGTCTTCTGATTTTCACCCTGTATTTTCTGTATAAGCATGCCAATTAGTGATTGGTTTTCAACCTTATACAATTTTTTTTTTCATTGATGAAAAGAACAAAGACTAAGTTGGTGGAGAAGAAGGATTCTTCTTCACCGGCTTCATTTTAGAATTATTTTGAAAGATCTTGATGAACTCCTCCTTTGAGATTGGCTTTTGATAAATTTTCAATCTATGACCATTCACAAGGAGAGGAGTTTGATGCTCATCTATTGTTCTGATTCTTACTGCTCCATTACTGAAAACTTTTTCAATCTCATATGGCCCAAGCCAAGGAGTTTGAAACTTTCCTTGAAAATCCTTAAACTTTGAATCAAATAACAGTGCCCAATCTCCCTCTGAAACTTCTTGTCCTTGATGTACTTGTCATGCCACTTAGCTCTTTGTTGTTGAACTAGACCAGTCCTTTGAATTGCTTCTTGTTTGATATCATCAAGTTCATTTAACTACTCCAGTCTATGCTTTTGAGCTTCTGATAAATCCATCCCCAACTTGACCACCATCTTGAAAGTTCTAACTTGGAACTCTATGGGGAATAAGACTTGCTTTCCATAAACAAGTTCATAAGGTGTATGTTCTGTTGTGTTCCTCCATGTAGTTCTATAGGCCCATAAGCCTTCAAGAAGCCTTTTTGCCCAATCTCTTCTATGGAGATGCACAGTCTTGGTGAGGATTCCTTCAATCACTTTATTTGCAGACTCCACTTGACCATTTGCTTATGGATTATAGGGAGTGGATTTCCTATGCTTGATCTTGTACTCTTTCATAGGCCTCTCCATCATTTTGGATGTGAATTGAGTTCCCTGATCTGTCACAATTTCTCTTGGAACACCAAAGCGAGTAAAAATATCCTCAAAAAGAAAATTAACTACAGATTTTTCGTTAGCAAAAAGTAATGCTCTCGCTTCTACCCATTTGGTGACATAATCAGTGCATACCAATATATGTTTTTTTCTGCTTGGATGGAGGATTAATAGGTCCAATAAAGTCTAAAGCCCATTTTTCAAAGGGTTCGATAAGTACCTAAGGTTGTAATGGCATCTCATTTGAGGGAGCAGGTTTCCCTACCCTTTGGCGACTGTCGCACCTTTTGACATATTCTTTAGCATCTCTGAAGATGGATGGCCAATAATATCCTAAAGAATGAATTTTATAGGCTGTCCTCTTGTCAGCAAAGTGTCCACCACATGGCTCATCATGACATGCTTTGAGAATATCAGGCATTTCATCTTCCTTGACACACCTTCTGATCATAAGATTTGTCCCTGTTTTATACAATTCGTTAGTGATCCATGAATATCTTGCACTATTTTGAATAATATTTCTTTTCTCTCTAGGAAATAAATGTGAAGGTAACTTTCCTGTAACTAAGTAGTTAGCAACATCTGCAAACCAAGGAGTTTGAGTAGTTACTGCAAATAGATATTCATCAGGAAACTTATCCTCAACCAGAGAGTCTTCTTTGATATTTTGAACCCTGGACAAGAACTCAGCAACTGTGTTTTTTTTTCCAGGTCTATTTAGCACAGCAATGTTGAATTCTTGCAAAAGTAAAAGCCATCTTGTAACTCTGCCATTAGTAATAGGTTTATTCATCAAATATCTAATTGCAGAGTGATCTGTATGAACAAAAGTTTCATAGCCTATTATATAGTGTCTAAACTTGTTAATTGCATGAACAACAGTTAAGAACTCTTTTTCAGTCACAGCACAATTCAACTCAGTAGGAGTCAAATTTTTACTTGTGTAGTAAATGGCATAAGGAATCAAATCTTTTTGTCCCAATACAACTCCTAGAGCTGTATCTGAAGCATCTGTAGAAATATGAAAAGGAAGTTTCCAATTTGGTCCTCTTAAGATAGGTGCTTTAGATATTTTTGCTTTCAAGGTTTCAAATGCTAGTTGGCAATCAGGATTCCATTTGAATTCACAATCTTTTGTAAGCAATTTGAAGAGTGGAGATGCTACTTTCGTAAAGTTTTCTATAAAACTTTTATAATATCCTGTAAATCCTAGAAAACTTCTAACATCTTTTTGGCAATTTGGAATTGGCAACTTAGAGATGACTTCAACTTTTGATTTGTCTACTTTAATCCCATCTCCTGAAATGTGATGTCCTAAAATAATACCTTCTGTAAACATCATAAAGCATTTTTCATGGCTTAGTGAAAGGTTTGTTTCTTTACATCTTTTAAGGACTTTTTCCAAATTTTCCAAAGCTTCTTCAAATGTGTTACCATAGACTGTAAAATCATCCATATATACCTCTACACAATCATGTATTAGATTAGAAAAAATTCCTAGTACTGCTCTTTGGAATGTTGCTGGTGCATTCCATAACCCAAAAGGATGCACTCGGTAGGCAAAAGTTTCCCATGGACAAGTAAATGTGGTTTTATCCTGATCCTCAGGTGCTACCTGAATTTGATTATAACCACTAAAACCATCCAAAAATGAGAAATAATTTTTACCTGCTAATGTATCTAATACCTGATCTATAAAGGGCAAAGGAAAATGATCTTTCAAGGTTGCTTTATTCAATTCTCTATAATCAATGCACACCCTCCATTTACCATTTTTTTAGGCACAATTACCAAAGGAGAAACCCATTGGCTATCTGAGATTGGGTAAATGAAGTTTACATTGAGTAGTTTTTGGAGCTCTTCTTTCACAATTTCCCCAAGATTTGGATTCATTCTTCTTTGAGGTTGTCTGATTGGTCTACTATTTTCCTCAATGTAGATATGATGGATATAAGTCTTAGGATCAATACCTTTCATGTCAGTATACTCCCATGCAAATACAGTAGAATGTTTTTGTAATATTTTGGTTAGCTCTTCTTGTTGTAGTTTCTCCAAGTTTTTGTTTATGTTCAATGTTCTACCTGGAAAAATTTCAATTGTAGAGCTACTAAACTCTTCCATAGAATAAAGAGACATCTACCTAGATGACAAGTATTCAACATTAGATTTTTCCTGAAATTGTGCATGATCATATTCTGAAGATGTTTCAAAAATTTCCAAAGTGTTCAAAATTTGACTATCCTCACTAATTTCTGATATAGTAAAGATAGGCTGAATAACATCTTCATCATCGATCCATTCCTTGTCATCTATTTCTGTGATTTCTTTTGCTGGAGGATACAAAGTAAATTTCTTTGTTGACTTACCATTAGAAATGTACATGTCACCAGATCTACAACTAATAAAAGCATCAGTTGTGGCCAGCCAAGGTCTTCCTAAAATGAGTGGGTGTCCTCCTAGATTATTCTTGGGAGTTAAAATCATAAAATCAATAGGATATTCCCAAGAATCTAAGGAGATTGAAATGTCTTCTAACACACCATCCAGTTTGATTACTGATCTATCTACAAGTTTCCGTAAGGTGTGTGTGTAAAGAAGGTTAGGAAGTTTGAGTTGCTCCATAGTCTGTCTACTCATAATGTTTATTGCTACCCCTAAGTCAATCAATGTGTTTGGAATTTCAATCCCATTTATATGTGTCTTGACAATTGGACTTCCTGGATCTACATATTTCTGTATGGCAATCTTTCCCATCATGATATCTGCTATTTTTCCTACCAGGTGAATTCTTTTTGTGTCTCTTGGTTTTCTTCCTGGTCTTTTGATGCTCAACTCCTTTATTGTTTTTGCTAGAATAGGAATTTCTCTAATGGCTTGTAACAAAGGAATCTTGGTACAAACATTCTTCAATTCATCTAGGAAGTCATAATTGGGCAACACGATCTGCTTTTCTACTCCTCTATCAATTTGTAATCTTTCAGGAAAAGGAGGTGTAGAAGTAGATGCTGGTTGCTCAATTATAGGAGTTGTGTTTATTGACTCTTTTTGTTTCTCCTTTTCAATATTTTGGTTTTGGAGGTATGTCCCCTCAAAAATTTTATTAACTTTCAGAGAGTCCTCCTCAGAAGTATTTTGTTCTTGAATATCTATAGAAGGTTTTTCCTTTTCTAATATCCTACCAGATCTAAGTTGACATCATTAAGATCTGGAGGAGCAATCATGTAAGTAGGAAATTGTTGTCCTTCTACTCTGTAAGTATTCCAAGGATTTTTATTATTGGGGTTTGGAAATGGTTGGGCTAGTAGTTGATTTGGTTTTTGTTAAAATGGAAGTAAGAGTTGAGGATTTTGACTTTGTTGTGGAGGTTGTTGTGGAAATGGCAATGAAAGGTGAGGGCTTTGATTTGGAAGTTGTGGTTGTTGATTTTGCTACTGATTTTGTGGGGGAGGATAGCTCTAATAAGATGGATGATATTGATAATATTGAGCAAATCTCCCATAAAGATTTTGTACCCCTTGTGCCCATGGTTGAGATTGATACTGATTTTGACGTTGAGGCCAAGGTTGCTGCCAAGAATTCCAGTTTGGTGGGGGCTGAAAATACATTGGATTGTTAAATCCTTGATTTTTTTGCCCCTGCCAAGGTCTTCTTGCAACAAAACAAAGAGGTTCTACAGAATTTGGGATTGTTTCGTCTTGAAAGACAGCCTTAAGACCTAGGATTGAAGGACAACCCTTGGTCTCATGACTTTCTGAACAAATCATACAAGTTTCTACAATTTTTGCATCTCAAGGGCATTCCCTTAGAGCATGTTTCTTTCTGCATTTCGGACAAAAGATGGCTAAAGCATCAACCTTTGTTTTCTGCTTGTTTTTTATTTTGAGGGTGTTTAGATGCTCACTAAGGCTCCCTAAAATGTCAGTTTTAAACTCATCAAGCATATTGCCAATTTCTGCCCTACTTATAAATCCGGTTGCAGATTTGTTTGCTCTAACAAGAGAAGGATCTCTTGGTCCTTTCCCAATTTTAGATTCCCCCCTTGAGAGATGGACACATAGTTCTGCTATGTCACTCAATGGAAGTTGAGAGATGTCTCCCTTCCCCACCATGCTAAGAATATCCATCCATTCATCTCTAATGGCCTTCAACAAAAGAGCCTTCAAAGTTTCTTCATCTAAATTGTTCATTTTTGCTCTTTTCAAATTGTAGTTGAATCTCTCAAGAAAATCCTCTAAGTTTTCATCTTCCTTTTGTATCATTTTGAACACTTCATCCTTATGATTGGTAGGCATACAATAATCCAAGTATCTATCCAAAAATGCCTGTTTCATGTCATTCCAAGTTCTAATGGATTGAGTGACTAGCCCCATAAAGCATTTCAAAGCAGCCCCTTTTAGTGTTGAAGGGAACAGTTTGAGTTTTTGAGAGTCTTCTAGATAGTCATAGGTTCTACACAAGACTTCAAACTCAAACAAAAATGTTTTAGGTTCCTCACTTCTCAACCCATAAAAGTTTTGGAGGACAGATGGTGAGATGTTTTTCATTGTGGTATGTGTTTCCTCATCTACTATAGGGAATCCAAATGAGTTATCTATTTCCCTATTCCTATGCCTCCTCCATTATTACCTCTTCCATTGTTACCTCTACCTCCTCCATTGTCTCCTCTACCTCTCCCTCTACCCCCTCCTCCAAATAGTGAGAATTCTCCATCTTGTTCTTCTTCCGCCATTATAGTTTCTTCAGAGTCCTCTGATTCTTCTATCAATAGATTATGGGAGAGAGTTTCTACTTCTTCCTCTTCACTAAGTATTCCTACTTCCTCAATCACAATAGGCTCCCTTGTAGAGGTGAAAAAGGTCTTCTCTCCCAGGTCTGTTTTAGTAGATGAAGTGGGAGACTCTTCTAACTGAGTTTCTACCCCTTGAGTTCCAGGAATCCTAAGGCTAGGAGTATGAGTCTAGGATGGAGATGCGTCCTTTCTAACTCTTGGTGGAGTAGGTGGAGTTGTGAAAATCGAACTTTTGCCCATAGCTATAAATCTACCCCTAGAATCACTTTCTCTATGCATGTCATTGTTTTGTTTTGTTGTTGTTGTTTTTTTTTTTTTTTTTTTTTTTTTTATGAATGTAAGAAAGAAGGCTACGTAGTTACACTTCCCTGGCAACGACACCAAAATGTTCAGTCAATTTAGTGTCCTAAATTGCTACATAAATTATCAATCCGGGTATCGTAAACTGATGAAGTGTAGTGCACTATATGTGCTAGATGACCCTTTCTTACCTCACTATTTTTAAGTTTATGTTTGTTTTGGGGTTTTGTTCTTTTGATTCCTAATGTTTTGCAATGTAATTAAAATCTTAATCTATTGCTGCTAAGAACCTAGAGAAATGAAGTTAGAGCTAAAAGTGCTTTTAGGCCAAATTTGGAAGTAAAGTTTTTAAACAAGAAGGTGAAAACAGAGCCTCTCTTCTTGCTATTATAATTGTTTCCAAAACATGAACTGAAAGGACTTTAAAACTACTATCTACTTAACTACAAAACCAAAGCTTAAATGAAAAAATGAAATGGCATCTATCTATGATAAATCAAAAATGAAATACTGGAAATAAGATTACTTCTACTGTCTAATCTACTTGTAAAATTAAAGCTTAGTAAACAATTGAAGATGGAACTGCAGCCAAACTAAGTGAAAAATGAAATTGCAATTATTCTATTATGAAAGCAAGGCTAAATGAAGTATTACTGTCACCCAACTACATAATTCAGGGAGAACTACCTCCTTATGAGAACAATTTTGAGAGATTTCATTCTTCACCATTTTAAGAAAAGTAAACAAGAAAGTGCAAAGAAAAGGCTCTTTCATAAATGCAACACTTCACCACTTTGTCTTAGGATTAACCATCAACTAAAAGGGTTCTTGGAAACATCCATTCATATCATGAGTTACTAAACTGATAAGAAAATGGCATTGAACTTTTTAACTAAAAAACTAATGAACAACAATTGTAATGAAAGACTCATTCATAAATACAACATTTCACCATTTAGTTTGAGGATTGACCATCAACGAAAGGCTTTTGGAAACATTCATTTATATCACGAGTGACTATACTAATAAGAAAAAGGCATCGAACAGCTTAACTCAAAAACTAAAGACTCATTCATAAATATAACATTTCACTATTTAGTTTGAAGACTGACCATCAATGAAAGGCTTTTGGAAACATTCATTTATATCATGAGTGACTACACTAATAAGAAAAAGGCATTGAAAAGCTTAATTTAAAATCTAGAAACTAAGGAACAACAGATGAAGTAAATCAAATTATGCTACTAACATCAACTTAAAACTACAGTTAAGAGACTAGAGAGCAATGAAAGCTAAAGGACTATTCTACACTGAAAGAAAACTACTCCGAGTTAGTGAAGAAATGACACATGCTGCAATATACACAAACTTAGAAAACGATTATGAACATGATGAAAAACACACAGTGAATTGACAATTAAACTAAGGAAGACAAACAGAAATAAAATGTACCCTTGACCTCGCAGGGGCCCTCTGCAAGGTCTCGGATTATCAACACGGAATCAACACTTCACACGCTTCAGGTATCCATTGAAAACAGAGTTATTATTAAAAACAGAGCACTGAGTCTCTCACACTACAAAGCAGAAATTGCACTATTACATAACCAAAAACATTAACTTGTTTTGCATTCTAAACGCTGGTATTTATAGGAAAAATATACAACTGTTTGAAGAGAGAAGTCATCTACAACAAAACACGTACACAGGTAATGTATTCGAAATTGTTGTCTTTGGTTGCCTTGAAACATAAATCTTCTAATAGTGGTTGTTGGATTCTGTTTATGCAAGTGGCAGATGAGGTCCTTGGCTTCAGGAGACTGCCTCGGATCCATTACTAAGAGTCGTGCAAAAACAAAGTTCTACTAGCCATAGGTTTCTTCCATTGACTTCCCTTTGACTGGGGTCCTCCTCATCGATCTTGGCCGAATGGATAGGATACCATCCATGCTCTGATGTTTTCCAAGGTACCCATGTGGTTCGTTTCCTCTCTTGACACTTGTAACCTACAAAAGCGTGGAGATGGTTGCGGAACAGCCGGTTAGCTGTGGAATGTGGCTACGTTCCGTAGCTGATAAACAAAAACCTATTCAAATAACAAACATAACAATATAACTTGTAAATCACTGAAATGTACTCGAGGCAATGTGCAATGGCTTTTGATGATTAAGGATGCATTTTTCATGGAAAACAAAGGAAGAAGGATAAGAAAGTTGCTTAAGAAAGAGGCAGTTTTGGAACTCAACAATCATATCACATACCTAGTTGTTACATATATGTCATAGATAGCTAATCCAAGTCACTGCTAAGAGTCCCTAAGGTCACTGTTAATTCACAAGGTACATAATCATTGTCATGTCATCAAGTTAATATCACTGTCAAGTTTATTAATGTCTAATACAATCATCAATACCACACCACTATTAATGAACTGTAGCTATAAGGTCAATGTATTATTCAAGTCAAGTCTATGCATCACTATCTCATCTAGCCAAGCTAAAGTCAAGGAATCATATCACAACAAAGGTCACTTAATAGACATTACCAGGTGCTAATATTAATTTAATGCATCACTGTCACATCAACCTAGGATGGTTGTCATATATATTGTCATTGACATGGTACAAGATTCATTGTCATGTTATAGACCACTGCCTCACAAGGCATAAATATCATGTACTATAATGCCTAAGTCATAGGTGAATAACCAAGGGCCTGCTACAGTTAAAGATTTGATGTGTAACAAGGTTGATGCTCACTGTTCAAGGTCATATCGTTGTCAAGATAATCCGGTCAAAGCCTTAATCATTACATCGTTATGAAACAAACACTACATGGAGTTACCCAATGAATTCCAAATTCAAACAAAAACACCCAAGAATACACCCTAAAACAGTCCTAAAGTAGACCTAAAGCGAGCCCTAACCAGTCCTTAGATGTGGCCCTAAATAAACCTAAACAAACCCAACAATTAACTTAAGGTCAACCTTCAAGACTAATCGAAAATAACCTGAAATGTAGCCAAGGTGTTTTTAGGCTTGTCCAAGACTTAGGCAATTTATTACACGACCAAATTCTATAAAGGAGAGATTCCCTAGACGCAGGGATAACCTATAGCTCAAAATTTTTAATTTTTTGAAATATCATTCAGAGATATGCAAGATTAATAGAAGAGAAGAGTACCTTGAATAGGCCAAGTTTTTCTTCCTTAGGTAGGCCACAAACTTTAGAGAGATCGAAATTTTCTCCACAAGTAGGCCAAAATTTTAGAGGTAATGTTGTTGAGTTGTTTTGTCTTTTGGAGGTTAGGGTAGGTCTCTTTTTATAGTGTTTAGAGGGGCTTGTAGTGTGAACATTGGAATAGACTTTAGGGCATTATACTTCTTTACAAATTGTTAACTGATCAAATAAACAATAATAATTAATTACCCTATTTCCTAAGAAAGGAGTATTTACTTTTGGTGGAGAAAATTGGTTTATCATTTAGTGAGGGATGCCATTTGTGGGTGCCTACTAGCTTGATGCCTTTTGTAAGGATAATATTATCATAATGAACTCATATGATTGATGTTTGATGCCCACAAATAACAAAATTATTCCAATTCACCACCCCATGGGGTTTTAGGCTAGAAACTAGGGTTGCAAACTTCAAACTCAATTATCTCTCAAACCAGGAGGAACCACGTGGTGTGCCACATACCACCAAAAACATATTTTGGAGGATAAACCAATGACATGAATATACAGGATAAAATCAGAGATTTGTGACTTCAAAAAACCTCAACAATGTCGAGGTGTGTCCTTGGTCTAAGGAACCCAAACCCTAGGACTTGGGGGTTTTCAACAATCCAATAGTGGAGCTTCCAACTTGATGTAATCTAGACAATTATAAGAAGTGTTCATTATCAATTTGACATCAATGATTGGACTTTTAGTGAAAGTCAGACCCAGTCAAACTCCAGGGGTTGACATGAATGACAACACCATCCAACAATATCCCCCTTTGTCATTGATGGAAACACACGTACTCTTTCATTCTTCCATCTCCTTCTCATGATTTATCTACACCTTTGATATCAATGGCAAAGGGTGACTCCCCCTAACAATCTTCGTGCTTCATGTGGACTTGTAACTTGCTTGTGCTCCCGCTGAGGAGAAGCCTTCTTTTATCTTCCTGGAAAGTACTTGTCTTATTCGAAGTGCTTTCCTCAATAATTACTGCAAAGACTTGTCTCTCGTTGTCATGGATTGTTGTTACTGAATATGGATCAACTTGCCATGAGCTTCTTTCAATTCTGTACTGCTGATAAGCTATAAGTGTTGATGTCTCTTTTAATGATTGATCGTTGTGGACCTATAATCTACTACCCTTGATCCTGCTATGGACTTGTCTTATCTCGTCGTGAAGCAATTCTGCACATGCTGCCTATCTGTCAACTATAAACTTGTCTTCAAAATGTGTCACATGCTGCTACATAGACTCCCCCTCTTCAAAATTCAAGGAGTCAATAAGTTGGGGTCTTCAAAATAATGTATCACCCAACTCTTCAGCTGGACCTTCTTGACTCGTGTCATCGTCCAATGTATTTGTTGCTTCATCATGACCTTTTGCATTTATGAAACCTGAAATCATGAGCGTTGAGACCTTTTTATCTGCTTGATCTTCTTGTACCTGTTTTCTTCTCCAAATTTTCTCGTACTTGCAATCTCGAGCTATGTGTCCATATATATGAAATTTATAGCATTCAATGTTGGGGTTATACCTGCACTCTCGAGCTATGTTCCCATAATTATGACATTTTAAGCATTCAATGATTTTCCCATATGGCATGTACTTCTTGTTGACAAAATCGTTGTTTAACCTATCTCATGATTCTACAAACTTCCTTCTGGGGTTTTGCAGATGATAATTCTACTCATCGAAGACTTCACAATCCCTAGCCATATGTCCATAGTTAGTACATGAAAAAAAATAACCATTAAATGAATGAGCGTACGTGGAGCGGGATGAGTTATCTTCTTTGGATGATCTTCTGAATTCATCCTTATTTGGAGGCGGTGGTCTTTGATAATTGTACTTGTCAACAACTTCACAATCCCTAGCCATATTTCCATAGTTAGTACATGAAAAACAATAGCCATTAAATGAACGAGCTTACCCATATGAGTTATCTTCATTCTTATTCGAAGGTTATGGTGTAGTCTTTTGTTTTTTTTCCTTGATGGCTTTAGCATCATCCCTAAGCTTCTTCGATTCTTCATATTGACGAGTCTTCTCATTAGTATTGAAACTTATGCCTTAATCACATGGAGTGTTACCTACCTTTCCTACCTTTATCTTCAACCGGGCTAATACTTGATCTGTCATGTCCATAACCTGTAAGTGTTCCTTTTTCCAATCCTTGAACTTGTTGATTTCATTAAGAGTTGCATCAAGTTCAACTTACTTTTGAGAAAGGTCTTCCTGAAATATCTTTCTTAATAATATTCTTCTCTCTTCTTCTTCTTCTACCTTTAGTTTTAGGAGAGTGGTCTTCTCCACTTCTCTGTTGAGGACATGTATTTGTTCCTTTTGCTTCTAATTTTCTTTCCCGAGTCTGTCTATTTATGCAACAACTATATCCGATTCTTTTTGCTTTTCATCAACCTTAATTACATACCTCTGAATAGATTCTTTTAATTGGCTTGCCAGGTCTTTCTCTTCAATTTATGCTTCCTACACTTGTTTCTTAAGTCTATTAATCTCTCCAATGGCTATATCAAGTTATTGTTGCTTTTAATAAACTTCTTCCTTGAGCCTGCGGTCTTTTTTCATGTTCTTGATTAATACTTCTTCTTTTTGGTCTTCTTCCTCATTGTCAGAATCTTCCATATGAGAGTCTGCTTGACTTGAAGCATGATCATTATTATATTTTTTTTGTCTTGCATGAGGATTTTGGATTCTCTCCCAAAGATGTTTAGGAGATGAACGTCGTCTTCTATTGAATTTCATATTATCTGGTAGCACATTTAAGATGACACTGATGGATTTGGAATTATAGTTTCTTGATTTATCATTAGAGACCTCCAGAAACAACAGAATCCCATACATCATATCCAATAGCTTGAAAATAGATTTCCATTCTACCTTTCCAAAATATAAGACCCAATTCATTGATCAGAGGAATTGGACCAACATGTTTCTCTTCGTCAGTTTTTTTTCCCTTGGAAAGAGTCGTAATTTTCATTAAGAAAGAAAATTGCATTTTGCAGATGTGAAGGCATATACTGTACTTTGGGCTAAGAGCCCATCCAGTTTGAGTAATCAAAATTTGAGGTGTACTCCACGCAGGGAGACACTACTCTATTACTGAGATTGCAATATAAAATATGTACTTACTCTACACAGAGAGTATCAAAAAATAACTATCATATATAAGTCTGTTTCATTGTGCATATATATAAAATTATATAAACAAAAACAAAAATATATTTCAAGCTCCTTCAGAGCTAGTTAATCTGATATGTCTATAAAAGGTCGATGATAGTACTGATGGAAAGTTCCATCCTTCTACTCCAGTATGCTCCATGTTCCTATAGGCATGTGCGCTGCTTCCTTGGATAGAAAATCGGCAACTGTGTTTCGCTCCCTATATATATGATGACAATTAAATGTGTCAAATAAATTTATAAGTCTATGGACTTCTTCCATGATATGTCTCAGAGAAAATGCATTACAATTTGCATTTTTATTTATCCAATTGCATATTGTTTTTGAATCTCCAAAAAGTTGTAGATTTCTGCATTGTTTTTCCAGTGCAAATTGTATGGTGCATTTTGCTGCGATAAGCTCAACAAAATTGTTAGTCCCTCTGCCCAATCCCATTTGTATTTTGTAAAAATGTGTTGTTGAAAGATGTAGGATAGTGCCCCCCCCACATCCTGTGTCTTGCGCTGAGCCATCAAAATATGCCCAGGGATGTGCTTGGTTTATTCTTTCTGGTATGATGTGCTCGGGAGTGGAGCTAGGTTCCTCCTCGGGGATGAGATGGTAGTCAACTAATATTCGGGCAATGATGGCCGGCCAGTGGGGGAGGGAGTTCTGAAAGATATATCTATTATGGTAAATCCAAATGGCCCAGCAAGTACGAATGGGAAGGTTCCTGGCTTTCGCTGAGGATACAGTAGACCACCAAGCTTCCCAGGCTTCCCGAATTGTCATGCCCTGCCATTGTGGGAGCGAGGGTATATGAGAGTGAATAGTAGTCCATAGCTCTTTTATGGATGGGCACATAAGGAAGAGATGGTCCACAGTTTCATTGTCGGTTTTGCATAGGCCGCACCAGAAGGGTCCATGAAAGGATCTTTTGCTAAGATTTTCTCCTGTGGGGATTTTGTGTCTCAGTATGGTCCACATGAGGAGTCTTGTTCTGGGAGGTGCTTTTAGTTTCCATATACTACTCCACCAAGGTTTGCACAGTGGAGGTTTCTTTGGGTCCATTAGGGCTATATAACCTGCTTTTGGTGAATATTTCCCATGCTTAGCTTGTGCCCAGATTAACTCATCCTCCCCTTCCTGTATCCTGATGTGAGATTCAGTGAGGGCCTCCATGTATTCTTTCCAATGCTGTTGCCATGGTTGAGGGATCTGCAATACCCTCCCAAATTTCTAGGTTTGTTGCAAAAATGTAGAGCGATCATTGTCCGCTATATCGCTAAGACGTGTGATCCCTCTGGCAGTGAGGTGTGTTCTAAGCTCCTGAGAGAGCCTGTGTGCGTTTCCGCATCCAATCCAGGGTTGAATCCCTATTCTAACGGCAGCTCCCAACTGTATTCTCCATGTGAGGCCTTCCTTGATAAGAGGCATTACATGTATAACTGCTTTCCATATGTTTGATTTTCCAGCTTGTATCCACTGAGGTTGTCGTATCCGATCCATGAGGTTTAAAGGAGCAATGTATTTAGAGATAGCCACCTTAGTCCACAAGCTATGTGTTGTGATTAGCCGTCAGGGATGTGGATAAAGTGCAAAGGCTTTTGATTCCCCATCCTCCCCATTTCTTTGGGAGAGCCAGGAATTCCCAATTGGTCCAAGCAAAAATCTTCCCCGGCTGCTTCCCTTTCCACAAGAATCTGCAACGTAGGTTTTTGATTCTGGCAAGGATTCCCCTCCATGCTAAGGACATCCAATATAACGGGGTTGCTTCCAGAACTGCTTTGATGAGGATCAACCTTCCTGCTCTCGATAAATATTTGTGGTACCAAATGTTTAGCCATTTTTCCATTTTGGTGATAAGCCAGATCCAATTGGCGATCTTATATCCAAGGGGCTTTAGTCTATGGCCCAAATATTTGAGTCCCTCCTCCAGGTGTTGGAGGCTATATGGGAATATTCATAGGGCATACTGAATCTCATATGGTGAGCACCCTATAGCCATTATAGTGGACTTTGCATCATTCACCATCATTCCAGTGGCTGTTAGGAAGGTAGAGAAAGAGTTAAGAAGAGAAGTCAAATCACCAATACTCCCATTAAGGAAGAGCATCACATCATCTACAAAGAGCAAGTGCGTCAAAGTGCATCCTTTTGTGATTTTTATCCCACTTAGCCTACCTTGTCGGTGTTCCTCTTTTAAGATACGGCTGAGACCTTCCGTGATGAGTAAGAAAAGTAGTGGGGACAGTGGGCATCCCTGCCTGAGACCTCTTTCGGAGTAAAAGAAAGGAGAGGCCGCTCCATTTATAAGAACATTGAATGTTACATTATTAGTGAAACACATAATCCATCTTATGAAATCATATGGAAATCCTAAGTGTGTTAATATCATTCTAATGTATATCTAATTTACTCTATCAAAGGCTTTCAAAAGATCTACTTTCAGGACCATACCTTTGAGCTTTTGGGTCTGTATAGAATGTAGGATTTCTTGAGTGGTGCCGACCGCTTCATGGATCTATCTATTCTGAAGGAAGGCAAATTGTTCAGCTGAGATGTGGTTAGACAGGATCGGCTGAAGGCGATTGGCTATGATCTTGGAAATGATCTTGTAGATACAGTTACACAAGGAAATGGGTCGGAAGTTATTGAAAGAGATCGGCTTGTCCGATTTGTGTATGAGGGCGATGAAGGTTGTGTTGAAGGCCTCGTACATTCTTCCATAGGATCTGCATTCTTCAATAAATTGTAGGAGGTCCCCTCCCAGAATATCAAAGAAGTCCATATAGAATTCCACATTCCAGCCATCCGGGCCTGGGCTTTTGTCTCACTTAAACCATTTTAGGGTGGCTTCCAGTTCTCCCAGGGTGACTTCCTTTGCCAATTCCAAGGCATCCTCCTGGTCAACAAACCTTGGAAATAACTGAGCTGTCCTCATGATTTCAGCAAGGGTAGCATTTGGGGGGGCCTTGTAGATGTTTCTGAAGTGCGTTGTGGCCATAGCTGCTAATCGGGGAAGGTGTTCACTGTTTCTCCTTGTTCATCTGCTAGCTGCCAAATAGTATTTATCGCTTTGCGCCCATTCACGTATTTATGGTAGAACTTGGTATTATCATCCCCTTCCTTAAGCCAAATGGCTCTGCTTCTCAGTCTCTAGCTTTCCTCCCTATCCTTGAGAATCTGACTCCTCTTAGCCAGAAGGGAGGTTATATGATCTTTGTGTTCGGGGGAAGAGAAAATCCCCCCAAGTTCATTCTCATAAACCTCTATGGCCTCTTCAATCATTTTAAGGATAAGGTCTTCCTGGGTTCTCTTTTTGTGTGCCCATTTTTTAGAGAGATTTTTTAGTTCTCTCAGGTTTTTTGCAAAACCTTCTGAGATTTTCCTTTTTGCCACAGGGGGGTGAGCCCTTCAAAATTCGGTTACTAGTCAGATATATTCTGTGTCTCTTAGCCAAGTAGAGTTGAATTTGAAAGGAGCTTTTGGTTTGTGCATACCCCATCTTATTTCCAAATAGATCGGCCTATGATCCAATAATCCCCGTGATCCAACCCACTGCCTAAATCCTTGGCCCATGTTTAGTAGGTGCTCCTTGATGAGGAATCGATCTAGTCTTCTAGAGAGACTGTCCTCCCCTGATCTGTTGTTTCTCCAAGTAGGTAGGATTTTTGAGGAGGGGATATCAATAAGGTTATGTTCCTCCAGTCTGTTCTCAAAGAAATCCGAGAGGTTATCTCTTTGTGCATTGTGCCCCCATGATTCCGCAAAACCAATGGAGAAATTTAAGTCCCCCCCCAAAATGAGCTTGTCTTTTTGAAGGATGTGAGATTTTAACAACCTGTTCCAGAATTCTTCCCTATTGTGACAGGGGCCATATATGTTGATGATCCTAATCTCAGAATTGAGTTCAGAGGAGTATATGTCTGCTCCTAAGTGACCTGAGCTTCCCCAAGTATTACAGATTCTAATGGAACGGTTGTTAACTCCCAGAGCCAGTCCCCCAGAACGCCCTGTTGCATCTAGAGCGTGAAAAGTCCATCCAGGTAGCCATGATTCAAGAAGGTGGGTAATGACACTACCCTGTCCTAGGGTTTCTTGTAGAAAAAGGATATCAAAGGGTTCAGATAAAAACAGTCTTCTCATGGCTAATTTTTTGTCAGGGCTAGCCAACCCTCTACAGTTGAAAGATAGTATTTTCATGGAGGGGGATGCTCAAGGGTATTCACTGCTCTAAGTACCCAGTCGATGGATTGTTGTCTGCTAGCAGCAATCTCTTCCCCAGCTTGCTACTTAGCTTTTGATAAGGAGGAGGGTCTGCCTTGAGGCTGCTTAAGAGGAGGGGGAGAGGTAATCAGGCTGATACCCAGGGTATCAAGAGCCTGTGATCGAAGCCGAGAGCGGATGGGGTATCTGTTGGATGGAGGGCTTGGAGGGGGGGTGGGAGCATGCATGTGGGGAATGGGTTGAGGGTCCTTGGGAAATGATGGCGGGGTGCAGGAGATGATGGGGGAGGAGGTTTTAATAGGGCACTCCAGAGATATGGGAGGGTTATAGGTGTGTACCTGGGGCCGAACAATATTTGTATCAATGCAATGTGATGAAGCAATAGAATAAGAAGAGGAGGAAGTTGAATTCAACATACCCATGGAGAATGTAGCCTCAGTAGCCACCCTTGCTTTGGTCAGTGGAGGAGAGGGTGGGCCGAAGGGTGCTTTTCCCCGCTTCTTCCTGATCTCCTTTGAAGGTGCTTGTTTTGCATCTGATTATGCCAAATTTGGTACTTCTTCAGCCACTGGGGGGCTACCCTGTGCATTGGAGCTTTCTGCGGAGTTACCTTCCCCTTTGCTCCCTCACTCGCCTTCTTATTCAGAGGGCAGTCCTTGAACAAGTGTCCCACCTTGTGGCATCGTCTGCAGCGGAACGAGACTCCTTTGTAATCTAGAATTTGTTGACGGGAGAAGGTTCTCCATTGCAGAGTGATATGCTCCTGAAGGCCCCCCCTAGTGTCTAGATGAACCAGAATCCTGGCATACGCCATCATGCAGGTAGCCAGATAAGATCTATCATGCTCTAGATAGGTTCCCAGTGTGTTGCCAATACGCCAGAATATATCCTCCGACCAAAATTGGAGGGGTAATCCAGGGAGCCGAACCCAAATAGGCCCTACTCCTATTTGCTCTTTTTTCGGATCAAATAGAGGGTTCCATCGACGGAGGAGGACTGGAGCATGTTCAAAATGCTAGAAGGAAGACAGGACCCAATTTGTGTGCTCGGCTTTGGCAAAGCGCAGAGCAAACCAACCCCTAACAAAAGTTTGAACAAAGGGAAGGTCGGCCAGGTGCTGCCCCCATACCTCAGAGGTCCACAACTTGAGCCTAGCCGCTGTGTAGCTTCGACCGCATATTCTTCCTACCAACACACGGTCTGCCGTATCCATGGTGTCGCCCCACTGTATATCCTCCCCAAGCCTGAGGATTACATCTTTGCCTTTGGCTTTGAAACACTTTCGCTTCTTGACAGGCCTAGCAACTTCTTCAGGGGCGTCCGATCGATCCTCTAGCTGGTTAGGGTTTGTAGGAGGGTTATCAGAACTGAATTGGTCGGCCACAGGAATAGGTTCCGAAAGCGGGGGTACAACTGAGTAGCTACCAGATGGAGGAGCCTCAGATACTGCAACTTGTGGGTTACCCAGAGCCAGATTAAGGTGTCCCGGGGGGTTGCTTGGAGAGCCGACAGGATGGGAGGGATGGGGGGTTTGTGTGATTGCAACCGCAGGGTTAGGGTGGAAGCAGGTAGACGCAAAGTTAGCAGCAGAAGGTGACTGCGACGATGAGGGTGGAACCGGCCAGATTGGAGGAGGCTTGGAGAAGGTCATGGTGGAGCAGGAGGGTCCTGAGATTGAGGGTAGATGAGCAATGGTAGCCGTTAGATCGTAGCATAAGGGAAGGAGGTCATCCGCGGCGGAGCGAGGAGTTTGCCATATATTAACATCCTCCAACAGGTCCTCCGAATAGTCTACTAGGTCTAGCTCCATGCCTGTTCCAAGAAGTTCTCCGCCAGCTGCCTCCAAGACTATCGTAACCGTCACCGCAATAGGATGTCGGAAATCGGCAAGTATGTAGTAAGCAGGGTGGAGGACGGGGTATCAACGCTCTTACGGATGGCTTGGACTGGTTATGGGAACCGCCATGGTGAAGGTAGCCGGTGGAAGCAGAAGACGACATCTAAGTTAGTTGTGGCATGGGTAGAGTGCAGTCATGTCACTGCTCGACTACAGAAACCCTAACCCTTTTCAGACAGACGATGCAGCTCCATCTCTCCCATCTCCCATGTTTCGTATTCTCCGTGTCAGTCCACCTTATTCCCCTTCTTCTCTTCGTCAGTTGTAATAGGTTCCGAAATAATTTCAATTCCGAGAATTTCCTTTGGCTTCTTCGAATGTTTGGCGGCTTGCTTCTTTGATTTTCCCATCTCTTCTATCTGATATATACCTTCTTGTTGTTAAGTTGCTACCAAAGGAACCTGCTTGATTCCAACACTTGGAAGTACGAAAAGGGGGGGTGAATCAATATTTATTAGCAATTAGCACTTTATTAATCCTTTTCAAAGCATTAGTTAATCTTCAACAATATTATTATTATTCAGTATCATATATCAAAATCAGTAGACAACACCATACAACAATGCATAAAGATGATGACAATAGACACAATATTTTTAGGTGGAAAACCCTCTTCGGGTCAAAAACCACTTAATGCTTCTTAGTAGTTGTCTTCTCCTCTTTAAAAGAAAATAATTACAACAAGTTTTCAGCTGTAACTGAAGAAGGCGCCAAC
The DNA here is from genome assembly GCA_031772625.1 of Pinus tabuliformis. Taxonomy (NCBI): domain Eukaryota; kingdom Viridiplantae; phylum Streptophyta; class Pinopsida; order Pinales; family Pinaceae; genus Pinus; species Pinus tabuliformis. Next base: position 205,168,783 of record CM062816.1, read on the forward strand.
CCCCTAAATTACAAGCTCCAACCTGTAGGATGCTTCTACACCCTATAAAACTGTTGTAACTGGAATAACGTCCTTACGCCCTGGATGTTAGGCCCCAACCTGACGAGTGCTCGAACACTTTGTTTACCAGCTGCTATCAGAAGGATGCTCCAATGCCCTGTGATTTATCAGCTCTAGCTGAAAGGACGCTCCAACGCCCTGTGAAGGCTACGACCTGCCCTAACACCACCCTACCGCCCTAAAGGGTTTTATGGCTCCAACCTGAATGTGGCTCCAACCACCTATCTTGCACCACCCTACCAGCCTGAAGAGCAGGTAGACCACGTTTCGCAATTTTCAGATTGGATCCCCCTGAGCTCTGAAGCAATATAAGAATGTTGTATAGAAGGTAACACTATACTACCCAATGTGAATATCTTGCACAACACTCCAACATTGTTCCAACACTAATCAAAATGATCATTGCATGTCAGTACTCACTCAGACAAGTGCTCATCACTGACCACTGCTCAAACACATCATATCACTACATATCAAACCTTCACTATCAACACTGCCAAATTAATTGACAACTGCACAAATTGACCACTTCTCATAACTGTAAATTTCTTACAACTCACCACTGCATACTCTATCATTTAATTGCACTACGCATGAATGAATAAGCATCAAGAACTCATAACCAGACAACCACATCACTAAACCAAACTTCTTGTATCGGGCATTGACGCGTGACAATGGATCAAACCAAGGTGCCTCAGGTCATCCTTATTATTTACTTGCATAACTCTCAAACTTGGCCAAATAAAGGCTACCAACATATGTCCTATCACTTCTACTACAGATCATAAGTTATACATAGTTGTCCATGTATCATGTCAATAAGCTGTTACAGACAAGTTATTCACCATTATTAAGAGTTATGTCAATGTCTATGTTGTTGATTTTTGGGTAGCACCAGATGTACTCTAGCTTCGAACTTTTGTGGAGGGGATAGAACACATGAGATCTCCAAGACCCATAAATAGTTTGGTGAAATTCCACCAGGATTGTATTTTATTAAAATAATTAATATTTTAAATGGGGTTCCTAAGTCTAAACTTAGGAAAATTAAAATATTAATGGGTATTAATGAAAATATGGGTGAGAAGCTTCTAAGAGACAAGGATAAAGTGTAATTTAATCTTAGCCGTTGATTAGAGATTATATCATGGCCATTGATATCTCAACAGGAAAAGTATAAAGGAAGACTTGAGAGTCATTTGGAGGCACACCGGGCAAAAATACTCAGTAACCTGAGGGAAATCGATTCTCAAGGAGTAAGAGTTCAATTTCAGAGGGAGAGTTGCAGGGTGAAGGAAGAAGAGGGTATCAACATCAGTCAGAGATTGAGGAGAATGGGGCACATTACATCAGAGGGACAATGCAGAGGGACAAATCAGAGAGCCGACGCAGCAAGGGATGAAGTCCTCACACAGTGATGATGCAAAGGTGACGTGGTGAAGGCTAGAGGGTCTCTTGGTGTTATAGACATTTTTGTGCCTTACAGCTCTGAGCATGAAATGTCCATAAACCAAGGGCTCCTAAGTCCTTAAAAGTGTTGTTATTACTCCTAAAGGAACAAGGTCAACAAATTACAGCTTCTCCTAGAAGTTCTCCACTAGAAACTGCTCAGAACTAGTCAAATCAGGATCATTTCAGCTGCTCCACTAGCTAGCTGCGTTGCAAAGCACCCAAATACACTAGCTAGGTGCATTGCAACGCACCTAAATGCACTACCAGGGTGCGTTGAGCGGGAAATGACAAGTGGCAGAGTCATTCCACGAGGTGGAGAGACAATAGAAGCTTCCAGAATCTTCTCCAATGACACTTGCCTCACTGAATTCGACCAGTGATGAGTAAGAGGCTCTCAGTCTCCAAGTGGAAGAAAGAACTGACAGAGAGAAGCCACTAATCAATTCATGAGCTGACTCATCCTCTTTGCATACATCTATATATGGATCCCTCATCCCAGAGATCTAGAGGCTGGAATTTTGTACATTGCAGAGAATTGCTGTTGGTTTTGAGATAGATATCAGAGTATTGGGTGATTTATGCTTTGTTAGAGGTGAAGAGGGGACTTCTATGCTGGGAGGTTGATGCTGGATTAGGAATCATCGGTTGTAACTCCTCCTGGACCTTCTTGTTATATCAATAAAACTATTTGAGTTTCTCCTACATGCTTGTGTATCATTGATGTTTGTTACATTTGTATGTTTAGCTTAAACCTGATCCTAAGCTATTTATGAATATAAATCCATGTCTTTGTGTAGTTTTCTTCTTCTGTGATCTTACAGGAACTTGGTGAAGCTGGGCAAGTAAGGGAGCAGGTAGCTGGAAGCTGTCAAAGAGGAGAGAGATTGGATCAAAATACTAGCGCAAGACACAGGTTGGTTCATCCTATTTCTCTTCGTTTATAGTTCATAAAGAAGAATACGAAAGTAGTTTTCCTTGTTTGTTTCTAAGGTACTGTCACACCTTAGAGGGATAGGGTCGTTCTGAATAGACACTTTTCCCGTTAACAAAATGGCGACTCCACTGGGGATCGTGTCTAGTTAGTTTGTTTGTGTTTCTCTTGTTGTTTGTTTCATAAACAGAGAAGTAGCAATCGAACTGCATTTGCCATTAACAAATGCAAAGTAGACATCTGCTACTTCAATCCATTCACTGGATCTGTTTATGATTTGAACAGCTGATTCACAAATGATCTGATTGCCCTTTGTGATAGCTCTTAGACCTCTTTTAAATCTACCCTCTGATTGTGCATTACTAATTGCTTTTACTCGGCCAAAAACCATAGATTAAACTGCAAACCGTGACCCAGAACCCAGATAGAATTCTCGTTTCTGCCCCAGCGTAGGCTCTGTGAAGAGATTCTGCATTTCAACGCAGTTCCCGAGAGGGCTACCTGCGCTGCAATCCAGTTTCTCTGTGTAACAGGTGCGCTGATCAGCCTAGCCCTGTGCTGCTGAGGTTCTTTGCTTCATTTTTTCAGTTTTGTCTCTGATTTTTGCAGCCTGTGATCAGTGTGTGTCTGTTTAAAAACCCCTTTTCTTTGCCTTAATTCCACCTCCTTTGTACAAAAAGACTATAGATGTTCTTTGTGTGTTTGTTACATCATTTACAGTTTTCCATTGAAAAGTAGAATAGTCATACTGTCGTCCTTTGATTTAGATCTGTCGCAAGTGTCGATTTTGATCATAGGAGAAAGTTTATTTGCTGTTGAGAGTCGATTATGCTTTTACTTTTGCCTTTGGTTTGAATTTGTCACTTTCTAGTGTCGAAACGAGTGTTTATTTCAAAATCATAAAGTGTCGTAATCATCTCTACCTTTTGATTTCGAAAAGAAGCTTGTTTGTGTTTTTCACTTGAAAGCGAATTCAGATTTGTACAACAACTTTCTTTTTAGGCATCAATATTAAGAAAGTGAAAACAAATACATGCATATGTGCATTTGCATATTGATAGTCTGCTTGGCTTGATTTAGGAAAAAGTGCATTTACAGTGTGCTCTTTGCTCTTTGAGAAAAGATTGTGTCTTTCTTTTCCCTTGTAGCTAGGATTTTCATTGCTGAAAAGAGATAAAAGCTTGTTTATCATCTTTAGATTGCATTTTAGGAATTACATCTACATCTCGTGGTGAACCCAAAAAGGCAAACTTCTAAGAAAGATCAACTTAAAATAAATTGAATGAATCTAACAACGCTTTGGAACTTAACGCACAACATTTAGAGGTCTAGGCTAGAGACGTATTCCGGCGTCGTAAAGCCTGGTAACTGTTGTCCTCACTGATGGTTGGGTGATTCCTCCACTTTGAGACAATAAGTGCTAGTACGGACTTGTGCTCCCACGTACCGTCGAGTATATATTGGGAGACCCCTATAGGCTTAAAACCTTTTATCCATAGGAAGCCGTGTCGGCCGCCCTATCGATTGCAATGCACTGAACACAGCATTCGGGAAGATTGGCTGCTGTACCGTAAAAAGTATTCTGCAGTTTTGCGATTGGTTTGGTACTCCCTCTACCTAGATCTCCAGAGCAGTCCCTTTCGTTCCTTTTCAGACTCCTTAACGGAAAAGGTCCATCTGAGCACTTGTCACTTCAGGCTCATTAAAAATCGAAGGAGACTAGAGTCATCTTTTGTTTTTTCTCGACTCTTAAAAACTGAAAAAACAAGTTGTGTCAAAGCGTCTAAAAATTTATTTTAAACGGAATAATCATCACCTTTCCCTCATTGATCTTCGAAGTTAATCTCCCTTCATCGCAAGTTCTTGTAGAATCGCTAGGAAATCTTTTGGATAGACTAGATATGTCTGATCAACCGTCGACATCTAGGACTGTGTCATCCGACACAGCAGCAGCAGAACCTCCTGCTGCTACTCCATCAATGTTTGCCGATATACCATCTGTCCCGTCAAGTTATCAACAACAAGCCGAAGTCCAATCGGGGACTGTTTCGACGACATGGTCAGTTCCTATTTCTTCATCCGGATTATCATCTGGTATTTCTTATGTTGAAACTCAACAAGTCGATCCAATGTGTCTTCAAAGGCCAATCTACCCTTTAAGTACTGGATTTCCACCATATGGAGGGCAGTATGCCTTTTCATTGTTCCCTCCCGGAGAACAGCCATATGGGACTTTACAACAAAGTTCAGGTCAAACTGGAATTACATCCAGCGGTTGGGTACCAATATTGCCTCAGCAACCAAGGATTGTATATTCAATGCAACCAGTCCACCCTGTGTCGAATATTCCCACTATACCTGCTATGGTGACTGCATCGCAAGTACAAGCGTTACCTGTTGTATGTCAACCCCAAGTTTCTCAGGTTGCAATACAACAGCCTCTTGTCTCAACGACTCAATCACAACCTCAGGTTAGTGCCTCCTTATCTGGAGCGACTCAGGCTCAAACAAGTACTATGACTCCTCATCTTGGTCAATCATCCAGTATTGGACAACAGCAAATGGTCCAACAACCAGGGCTGGTTCAATCTCAACAACCGCCATTCCAACAATCATATCAAGGACCTGAGCAACAAGTCTTTGTAAGTAATGGGCAACCGCATTTCCAAAGCGGTTATCAACAACCATATTATAATGGTTATGCCCATCAACCTTGTCAAAGTTGCCAGCATCAAATACATTATGCTGGTATGCAAAGACCCATTGCTCAGGCGATTCCATCTTATCCTGGGTATGCTTCACCTAACCTGAATCAACAGTTGCCCTTTGTAGCAACTCTAGAATTACCAGATCTAAACCGGCTGACGAATGATCCAATTGCTTATGCCCCTTGGTGGTCAGCGATTTCGCATAAACTTCCGTCAGATATTCCTAAATTTAATGGAAATCCGGGTGAAGATCCGTCGAATCATGTGATGACATTTCATCTGTGGTGTTCATCAAACACCCTAAACGATGAAAGCTTTAGGCTTCGCCTTTTTCAGAGGACGTTAACTGGCCCGGTAGCAAAATGGTATATCGAATTGCCTAGAGCTTCATTCGACAACTTCAGTACCCTAGCCACAACCTTTTTAACCCATTTTCAGTTACCGATAAGGTACGAAACGGGAACCGAACTTCTTACCAACTTCAAACAAACGACAGCCACTCACATATCTGATCATATACATGAATGGCGACGTCGTCGTAGAATGGTGAAAATGTATATTCCCGATCAGCTTTTAGCTGAATGGTTTATTAAGTCATTACTGCCTTCCATCACGGAAGATGTGGCAAAAGGGGGGGTCGTCACAGAAGAGCAAGTTATCGCTCGTGCGCAATATTTGGACTTGATTTACACTCAGTCCGGCACGCTCTACGATAAAATACCTGACGCCCCTAGACCGGAATTCTCAGTTCCTCTTCCTCCTAAATCAAACAATGACTCTGATGCCGGTGATGGCGTGATTGGCGCAACAGACATGAAATCGACAAAGGCTACATCTAAAAAAGCCCGTAAGATTTCCAGTCAAAATGCAAATGAGGAACTTCTTGCCTCGGAAGTAAATGCCATGTCAACCGACAAGGGCAAACAACTAAAGCAACCAGGGGGCAAGAAGAAAAAGAAAGGGAGAAAAAAGAAGCACGATAAAGCTTCTACAAACCCTTCTAGGCAAAGGAAACCCCCTGCGGGGTGTCATATATGCGATGAGGATCATCGGACGAGAGATTGTCCACATAAAGCTGAAGTTAAAAAACTCTTTAAGAGTTCAAAAACCTCAGCAGTATTGACTGATCCGTTTCCAAACCCGGGAACCAAACTGGTTGCTAATCAAAATGCTTCCCGATCCCAAGTGCTTATGTTGTCTATCTCAAAGCAGGAAAATGATGCTTTGACAAGGAATAAAGATTACAGGAATCCACAGCCGTCGAATAACAAGGCTAATGAACAACCTAGTAGTTCGACAACAACTTTGACCGAAGTTGTGTCGCCCATCATTCCTGAGCCAATGATAAATCCGCCAAAGGGAGTAGTACACAAATCGACATTTAATCCTCGTGCCAAAGTAGCACAGAATTATAATATAGTAGAGGACCTGGCCCAATCGCCGTTCGCTATGTCGACACTTGAGGTACCACAAAAGTTCCCCTCCCAAAAGCAGGATCTATTATCAGCAATAAGTGGGATTGACACAATGGATTCCAATCTTGTGGCCTTTGATCATAAAGGATATGACCCTCAGTTACCAACTCAACTAGCTTTCCTTATTCAAGTGAAAGCCCTCAACAAAACTGTTCATCGAACAATTATTGATGAGGGGGCATCTACATGTATTATGTCGATGAGTTGCTGGAAAAATTTAGGCTCACCACCCTTGTCGAGATCGTCAACGACGTTAAAAGCATTTGATGGACGATCATACACCCCATATGGGATTTTAAGTAACTTGCAAGTTGAACTAGGGGGCAAAATAGTAGAAATTGATGTTGAAGTAATTGACGGAAACCTCGATTACAACATCCTACTGGGAAGGCCCTGGATATATGCCATGGCCGCAGTTGTGTCGACCTACTTCAGGAAGATTGCGTTTCCCTTTCAAGGAGGAATTACAATCGTCGACCAACAAACATTTCTCCCCAACAGTTCACAAGTTACGGGAAGCATCCCAATGATCCATGGAAGCAATCATTCGCTTCAAAATATCGGAGTAGGTCTCCTAAAAGACCCTGCCTTAATGGGTACTTTTTCCCTACCGCCTTCGAGTAATCTGGTGGAAGTGGCCACAGTGGAAACCTGCAATATGAAATCTTCTATATCTAATGGATTCGGAAGATTCCTAGACATTTTGTCAGCATGGATCATCGCCCTAATAGAAATATTGTAGCAATCAATTTTCTTGGCCTGGGGGGCAAACCAAAATCAACGCTCATCGAGTGTTTGGATAGATATGTCTAAGGAATATGGTACCTCTTCAGATCCTTGGTCGCATGTACATTCTACAGACAAAGGAATCATTCAATCAATATAGGAGAGGCACAATGGGAAGATTACCATCATCGCTCCCATCTTCTGGATTACCACGAAGATTATTCCAGCAACCTTAATCATCCATCAGTTTTTGATTTTCTATCAAATACTGTAAATACGATGGACTTCGAGGATGGTTCTTATCTCGTGTCGACCTCGTTAAAAAATGAAACAAGGAGTCATGCGGATAGTTCTTTTACTGTGTCAACCTCATTAAAAAATGAAACAAATCCCCTTTCCAAATCTCAAAGGTAAACCTTCTTTCCAACCATCGAGTTGAATACAATGAAGCTTGGGGGGCATGCACCTCGATTTGCGTTATTATGCTAGGGGTATGCAAACTTATCACGAGCAGTGTTACTGTAGGGTTCAAGCTCGTTAAAAAATAAACCCGCCACGAGCAGTGTTACTGCAGGGTTCAAGCTCGTTAAAAAATAAACCCGCATCGAGCAGTTTTAGCGCATAGTTCAAGCTCGTTAAAAAATAAACATAAGACATGAGCAAATGTTTCCACCCGCGTTTAAGATCATTAAAAAATGAACTATTCCCCGGTAAATAACCACCGTGAATGAAGCATTTCAGCCATTAAAGCCTTGGTCGTGTTTGCACCGTCACCTCCACTTTTCCATTGGCCGATCATTCACCTCCATTTGATTGTTTACCCATTTTGAGGAACAGCTGCGAAGAGTGATTCCACTAGCCATCCTTGTGACACTGCCGTGATTGGAAAATTCCAACCCTTACTTGGAATCAGCTGCTACCCATTTTATCACTCGTTCCTCAAAAGACGAGTCTTCTTTAAGCTCTTTTCAACTGACTCGTAAAATATGAAAAGATTGCCGAGTTTTGGCCTTCCAGCTCGTTAAAGCGACCGGAAGCGCTATCCCTCCTCTAGATTTTAATCTTTTTGGACTTGAGGGATTATTGCACAAAAAGATCGAGCGCTTGTTTTGTTCGGCTCGTTATAACTATCGAAAATTCATCCCTTCTGTATTGTTTTATACTTTTTCGGACTTAAGGGATTAGATGACGAAAAAGGAATTTTGGAGTTACCTTTACGTACCTTTTCAGACTCTCTAAAAATGAAAAGGACCGAGTTATCTTTGTCGTTAAACTCATTAAAAAGATTAATAGCGACAAACTTGTCTTTAGACGAGAACGAGCTTCACTATCGCTAGGCTCGTTAAAACATAGCGATGGGTTTTCCCGAAGGGCAAATTATAGAACAAGCATATGTTATCCTCCTCAAGCTTGACAAAAATAAAGAGGTACTGGTCAGCAATGACTGGGGAAAAATTGGGAAGAAAACTCAAAGAAACTTTGTTGGTAGCAAGTCGCTCTTGAACATGACACTTCCACTCCGTGCCTGAATTGGGTTGGGTTGTTTCATTCACCGGTCACATCACCATGGTCACGCCATACCATCCACATTTGGGGTAAATGCTACCAATCCATCACATAAGTGTCACCGACATGTTCAAGAGAAGTCATCTTGAGAAGTCACCCGTGTCCCATCCACTACCATACATTATACTTCATTCTTTCATGACCGCCATCCTGAACCGTATATCATCAGATTGTTTTCACCTCCATCAAAATCATTTGCTCCGTTCCGTGTCATTGATGTGGGATTCATTAAGGCCCTCCTTTGACGGATTGCTTCTTGTCAACACCAGCTCATTATCCAAGAAGTTGATCTAGGAACACCCCCTTCAGTACTTTGAAGCTTGCATGCCTCAATGGCAAGTTTCTCACTTCCGACGACAGGTATACGTCAATGACCTTCAACCGAAAGATTTTGCGTGGTGTTCGACGCCAAGTCCTTTATTCACACCACGTGAATTGTACTGCAGTACCTTGAGGGTCATCATCATTATCGGTGATTCCTCTCGCGCTTGTTAACAGTTTACATCATTGACTGGTAATCAAGCGATGTCTTTCCATGTTCGACTTCAAAACATTTCTCACATGGATCGACTTTTACTTCGAGTGAAGATCGGACAAGATTGAAGACCCCGGATCTAGTTTCATCCATCCGGGCTGCGATATATATTCAGGAAAATAAAGACATGGAAATGTACAACATTGCAGCACAGATAATCATCCTACCAAAAGGATGATGGCTCTATCAGAATCACCAGTCTACCATCAGACGATTGTCTATCCTATGTACATGAAAATGAATTTATAAAGCTGAGCATGGGAATGCCCGCCTCAGCTAGATCATGAAAACAGTATGAAGATAATGTATTGTATTGTATCTTATTACAGGTCTCCTCCCAGCATTGAAAGAACTTCGGATCCTCCTAATAAAGCATTTCACCCGATAAACAGCCTCATACTTTAGGGGGCAACTGTTATAGACATTTTTGTGCCTTACAGCTCTGAGCATAAAATATCCATAAACCAAGGGCTCCTAAGTCCTTAAAAGTGTTGTTATTACTCCTAAAGGAACAAGGTCAACAAATTACAACTTCTCCCAGAAGTTCTCCACCAGAAACTGCTCAGAACTAGTCAAATCAGGATCATTTCAGCTGCTCCAATAGCTAGCTGCGTTGCAAAGCACCCAAATACACTAGCTAGGTGCGTTGCAATGCACCTAAATGCACTACTAGGGTGCGTTGAGCGGGAAATGACAAGTGGCAGAATCATTCCACGAGGTGGAGAGACAATAGAAGCTTCCAGAATCTTCTCCAATGACACTTGCCTCATTGAATTCGACCAGTGATGAGTAAGAGGCTCTCAGTCTCCAAGTGGAAGCAAGAACTGACAGAGAGAAGCCATTAATCAATTCATGAGCTGACTCATCCTCTTTGCATACATCTATATATGGATCCCTCATCCCAGAGATCCAGAGGCTGGAATTTTGTACATTGCAGAGAATTGCTGTTGGTTTTGAGATAGATATCAGAGTATTGGGTGATTTATGCTTTGTTAGAGGTGAAGAGGGGACTTCTATGCTGGGAGGTTGATGCTGGATCAGGAATCATCGGTTGTAACTCCTCCTGGACCTTCTTGTTATATCAATAAAACTATTTGAGTTTCTCCTACATGCTTGTGTATCATTGATGTTTGTTACATTTGTATGTTTAGCTTAAATCTGATCCTAAGCTATTTATGAATATAAATCCATGTCCTTGTGTAGTTTTCTTCTTCTGTGATCTTTCAGGAACTTGGTGAAGCTGGGCAAGTAAGGGAGCAGGTAGCTGGAAGCTGTCAAAGAGGAGAGAGATTGGATCAAAAGACTAGCGCAAGACACAGGTTGGTTCATCCTATTCCTCTTCATTTATAGTTCATAAAGAAGAATACGAAAGTAGTTTTCCTTGTTTGTTTCTAAGGTACTGTCACACCTTAGTGGGATAGGGTCGTTCTGAATAGACACTTTTCCCGTTAACACTTGGGTGTCAGAATTTCTCCAAAGGGTGGTGGAAGATTATCTCAGGTGTTTTCTCAGAGGTTTCTCTATGTTTTGCAGATCATTCCTTGTAAAGAGATTGTTGCTGAAGAATAATAAATAAACCCTCATCTGCTGCACCGGTTTTCCCACATTGGGTTTTTGCGGGGACTATTGTCCAAAAATAACTGTGTTGATGTGATTGATTCTTGTGCCTGTGTTTCACTTTTCTTTTCTCTATGCTATTATGTGAAAACTGCAGTAGAATTTACTTTGATGTTTACTGAAGGGTTTTGTGAATAGCTTATCGTGGAAAATAAGTAGGAGAAATAAATCGGTTACTACAGTAGAATTTCATATTTGAAAATTTCACATGGTATCAGAACAGAGATCGGGTAACAGGATTAGAGAATCTGCAATGAGTCGTGAACATGATGCTGGAGGAACAACTCAAAAGTACTCACACATTTCTCCTAGAAAAGAGGAAAGCACGAAGAATATAATGGATCATGATAATTTTGTGCTAGCTTCCAGACTGGAAGAGCAAGTCTCTTGCTTGGAAAGTTTTGCTTCCTCTGAGGTTTGGTATATTGATAGTGGAGTTTTTGTGCACATGAAGGGAATACGAGAATGTTTCTCGAGCTATCAAGAAGAAAAAATGAAATTCCAAATCACCATGGGAACTAAGTCAAAATGTGCCCCTGTAGGCAGAGGTACTATAGTTTTTCAAACAGAAGCAGGGGATCGGCTTCGAGCTACCAATGTGTTGCATGTGCCTAGATTGGGGATGAAGTTACTCTCTGTATCTCAGTTATAGAACAAGGGCTATGATATTTACTTCGTTGGGAAGAAAGTATATGTCGAACATCTGAGTTGGAAGAAGAAGGCCCAAATTGGATTCAGAAGTAAAAGACTGTATAAGTTACAGATAGAATCTCCAATGGCACTGATAGGCAGTAGTGGTGAAAAATATTTGAATGAACTATGGCATGAAAGGATGGGGCACTTACACCATGGGGCTCTAAGAATTCTCAGAAGAACCGTCATAGGAGTTCTAGAATTAAGTACCAAATGAGACGATGTATGCAGAGGTTGCATACTGGGCAAGTATGCCAAAGTGGCTTGTTCCAAAAGTAACAGTAGGGCAAAGAGTGTTCTGGGATTGATACACTCAGATATATGAAGACCCATGTCCACATAAGCTCTCAGTGGTGCCGAAAACTTCGTCACCTTCATTGATGACCATTCCAGGAAGACTTGGATCTACTTTCTAAAAACCAAGGATGAGGTTTTTTATAGATTCAAAGAGTTTAAAGCTTTGGTTGAGAATCTGATAGGGAAGATGATAAAAGTGTTGCGCTCAGACAATGGTGGAGAATACATTGATAAGGACTTCACTGATTTCTGCGCAAGGGAAGGCATCAGAAGAGAATAGACAACTCCATATAATTCAGAGCAGAATGGAGTAGCAGAGAAGAAGAACAAAACTATTGTTGAAGCAGCGAGGGCAATGTTGTATGATCAGGATATGCCCAAATTTTTATGGGCAGAAGCATGTCGCACAATAGTCTATGTTCATAAGAGGACTCCTCACAGGGCATTAGGTAAGATTACTCTGGAGAGTGTCTTCACTGACAAGAAGCCTGAAGTGAGTCATTTCAAAATATTTGGGAGTTTGGCATACTACCATTTACCGGAAGAAAAGAGGAAGAAGTTGGATCAAACTGCAAAAAAAGGATATCTTGTGGGATATAGTGAGAATGCTAAGACATATAGAATCTACCTTCTTGGAAATAGAAAGATCGTAGTACGACAGGATGTAAGTTAATGGAGGATAGAGCTTTTACGAAATCCCGAGAAATGCCTTCTGAAGAGCAGTCAAAGAATGATCCATTGGTCCAGCCACTTCGACCAGCAGAAACAAACACTAGTACTTCTCCAAAGGACAAGAATCCAAAGGCATCACAGTGGGTGGAATCTCAGGAGAAGGAGCAAATAGATCTACCCACTACCAGTGGAAGAACAAGTTGGGAACTTTGACAAATACTACGGGATGTAGAGGATTTCATTGGATCTCCAGGAACGATAAAAGGGAGCGTAGACAACCAGATAGATACCAAGATTTGGTGGTTCAGGTTAGAGAATCCTCTAGTTTTCAGGAGGCTGTTCAACATCAAGTATGGGTAGATGCCATGGTGGAGGAATACAATTCCATAATGATCAATGATGTTTGGGAAGTGGTACCTAGGCTTTAGGACAGATCAGTTGTAGGTTCGAGATGGATCTACAAGGTCAAATATGATGCAGATGGAAGTGTGGAAAAATAAAAAGCTAAGTTCGTGGCTAAGGGGTATGCTAAGAAGGAAGGGATAGACTACGAAGAAACCTTTACCTGAGTAGCTAGGTATACTTCTATGAGACCCATGATATCCCTTACAACATAGATGGGGTGGGAGATTCAGCAGATGGACATCATGACTGCGTTCTTGAATGAGGTGATAGAAGAAGAAGTATACATTGAACAACCAGAGGGTTTTGAGACACATGCGAATAAAAATCATGTATGTATGTTGAAGAAAGCCTTGTATCGTATTAAACAAGTGCCTAGAGCATGGTAGGATCAAATTGATGTTTACTTGCAGAAGATGGGATTCATCAAGAGTGACGTAGATCCCAAACTTTACTATCTAACTATAGAGAATGAGCCTATCATTCTGGTGTTATATTTGGATGACCTTTTCCTGATAGGTTCATTAAGGCTCATCAAAGATTGCAAGGAAAACCTAGTTACATAATTTGACATGAAGGATTTGGGACCGATGCATTATTTTCTGGGGTTGGAAGTTTCGCAAGAGAAGGGTGAAATTTTCCTTGGACAACGGAGACACGCTACATAAATTTTAAAAAGGTTCAGAATGCAGGACTGTAGACCCATGGCTACTCAAATGATTACCAATTGGAAGAATATTGATGTGTCTGAAGATAAAGAAGTAGATCCCACCTTGTACATGCAACTCATAGGGTCCCTGATGTATCTGGTCAATACCAAGCTAGACATTTGTTACGCTGTCAACATCCTCAGTCAGTTCATGGTAGAACCGAAGAGGGCACACTGGGTAGCAACCAAACATGTTCTCAGATATATATGAGGAACAATCGAGCTTGGATTAATGTACACCCGAGGCAATGATATCAGGTTAAGTGGGTTCACTGACGCAGATTGGGTTGGAAGTTCAGTAGATCGGAAAAGTACCAATGGGTACTGTTTCAACATTGGATCAGGTATGACCTCCTAGTGTAGTAGGAAACAAAAATCCTTAGCTCCGAGCTCAGTTGAACCTGAATATATGGCAGCTAGCATAACATCATGTGAAGCCATATGGCTTAGGAAGTTGCTTGTGAATCTATTCAGGAGAAGGATGGAAGCAACCAATATTTTGTGTGATAATCAGAGTTGCGTCAAGCTCTCTGAGAATCCAGTTTTTCATGATTGGTCGAAGCACATTGACATCAGGTGTCACATTATCAGAGACTGTGTCCAACGAGGGGAAGTACTGTTACAGTACACTCCGACAGTAGAACAGGTGGCAGATATTCTCACCAAGGCTCTAGGAAGAACAAAGTTTTTTTTTTTTTTTTTTTAAGGGAGAAGATGGGGATGATTGAGAATCCGTTTCAGTAGCATAAATAGATAGTACAGTTCTTAAGAGGGAACCGGAGTGCAACAATTAGCAGTGACAGTGCTATGGGCAACATGATGCAGCATATTAAAAGGGAGTTGCAGTACAGATGCATTAGTGTCAGTGGCAGTGTCACGGGCAATAGTATAGATTGCAGCAATGTAGTGGATGAGGGGCAGCAGGCCAAGCATCAACAACACATATGACCGATGCCATGGATCAACGTGATACTTCTGCTAGGAAGTATTGCTAGAGCACATTCCTCGCTAATAGGGAGTGTTGATTTTTGGGTAGCATCAAATGTGCTATAGCTTCGAATTTTTGTGGAGGGGCTATAAAACATGAGATCTCCAAGACCCATAATCGTTTGACGAAATTCTGCCCAGATTGTATTTTATTAAAATAATTAATATTTTTAATGGGGTTTGTCATGCGGAAAGAGTCAATTTTGCGGACAAAACCGACCTCCCTAGAAACTAAGGCGTTTCTACTGACAAACAAAACAATCAAGCACTATCTTTCCCTAAACATGCATTTAAAATAAGAGCAACCGGGTGTTTAAGGCTTACCTTTAGTCCAACGCTGTTTGTAGCGGCCAAGCCTCTTGGATCCAGATGAGCTCCTCTCCTTGAAGCCTGCATACACAAATAAGCAAACGATTACATAGCACCTGAATAACTCATATAATAAAACATATTCATCATAAAGACCAAGGAGTTTATGAAACAAATTATATATAACAACTTGTTGAGAAAAATGAACTTAATTGTATTAATTGGAAACAAAAGAAACCTTACAACCAATGCCTTGGTGTTATGCAGGTCCCTCCCAGGGTCCAGCAAGAGTTCTCCTCTACTTTGATCAGCTCACCCACTTCCAAATGAAGCTAAGAAAGGAATGTGATCTCTCCTCTCAAGCTCTATAAGGGAGTCCTAATTTCAGCAGCATCTACCCTTAGGAATGTTCAGCTTTCAACCTCCTTTGCCTCTGGCCCAATGCCTGTATTTATAATGCTTTGGAGGAAGTTAAACAGGTCCACCATCAATGGGATAAGCCCCTCTTTCAAAGGGATAGCTCCCCTCTTCATGGGATAAGTTCCTCTTTCATTGGGATGCATGAACCATCTGGAGGCGCTCAATCCATGTCAAACCATCTTCTAGAATGCTCTAGAATCGACCGCAAGTAAGTTTTTGAAGTAAAACTTGCGCCTTTTGACTTTTACAGGGGTACGCACCCACCCCTTTACAGACAGAGCGTACAAGTACGCAGGTATTATGTACTTGAGGTGCGTGCCCGCAGGTAAGAGTAAGAGAAAGTGCAGAACCATAGTTATATTGATTTTTTAAAGGCTTTCTCTCTTTTTTGGAGTTTGACATGAGGAGCAGAGGTATAAGACTTGCCAAGGAGGACAATATGGTTATTGATGGAGCTATATTGACTGCAAATAGTCATGGTGACAAATTTTAGTGTAACAGATTGCCCCCTAAAGTGCGAGGTCTGTAGTAGATCAGGGTTTTATATCATCTAGGAAGGGTGAAGCACTTTATCATTTCGAGGATTATCTTGTGGAGAGCCCAGTCGGAACCTGCAAATATTCAACACAAAATACATATATGAGATCATATCATCGCTGAGGTAGGCATTCCCATACTCGGATCAAAAACTTAACTAACAAACTAACTACTGCTCTGATATAGGAATGATTTCGCAATACATCATAATCATAGACACATGTAGACACAGTATGGACGTAGCCATATGTTTATAATTAGTCTACTGTATAATGAATACAAAACTCCTCGCAGCCTAGATAGCGGAAACTAGATCCAGGGTCTTCATTTCTGCTTCCCGAAATAGTACGATTCTATCCATGCGAATAAATGAGTTGATGTTGAACATGGTAGAAACCACTTGATTACCAGTCAATGATGTAAACTGTTAACAAGTGTGAGAGAGACCACCAGTGATGTTAATGGTTCTCAAAGTACCCAGTACAATCCATGAGATGTGAGTAGATGTGTTGATGTCGAACATGTCACGGAATCCTTCGATCGAAAGTCAATGATGTAAACTGTCATCAAAGGCGAGAAACCTGCCATTGAGGCATGCAGATTTCAAGGTACTGATGATTCCTAGATCATCTTTCTAGATAACGTGCTGATGTCGATAGAAAGCGATCCGTCGTAGGCAAGACCACAACACGAAATCATAGATCAAGTTGAAGAAATTTAGTTGCAAGGACTGACTCAGGGATGGTCAAGATGGATGACAAATATTTTGCAGATGAATGGCTTATTGGCAGTGACCTCTTGAACACATAACGACACAACAGATGGCTTGGTGACAATTGACCCAAAGTTAATACCCAGAAACCGACTGAAGACTTTCAATGTGGTTTGATCAACTGTTAGGCAAAGGATTTCCCAACCCAGGTGAATAAAAGTGTCGTGTTCAAGAGTGGTTACAAAGTATGACAAACAGACTCATTTTCCTCTCTTTTCCCCCACCATTTCTGGCAAGTACCTCTTTATTTTTTACAAGCTTGAGGAGGATAACATTTGCTTGATTATAAGCTCATCCTTCGGATGAGTCCAACTTAGTTTAGATTCGAACCCTAAGAAGGAGTGGTCCGTTCCTGTTTGTAATCAAACAGGTCCTTTACTGTGAAATTTTAACGAGTCCAGTATAGGAGAAACTCGGCGTTTTTCAATTTTAGAGAGTCTGAAAAACTTAAGAAGACTCCAGGGTTGACCTTTTTCGTAAATTTGTGTCTCCCAAGCCCGAAAAAGTATAAAATAATACTTGAGAGAACCGCTTGATCTTTTACGACCAAGGAGTACTTTTCGTTATTAGTGTCACTGATCCGAAAAAGTAAAAAAGCGATCAACGACACGTCGTTTTATAACCAATATCGAATTTGAAACGACAAAAATCCGACAATCTTTTCATGTTTTTTACGGTCGGAAAAGAGCTGTAAGTGGACCGTCTTCTAATTCCGTTTTAACGAGTGTAAAAGAAACGCTCGACAATCTTTTCATGTTTTAGGAGTTAGAAAAGGGCTTAAAAGAGAACTCCAATGTTTCATTTTTTCGTAAGTTTTAACGAGTTCGAAAAAATGATAAAAATGTACTCATGGTTTTCATTTTTTCGTAAGTTTTAATGAGTTCGAAAAAATGATAAAAAATGTACTCATATGGCCAACTTTCAATTTAATTTACGAGCAAGAAAAGACGGAAAGAACTCGGCATTTTCATTTGTTTTACGAGAATGAAAGATAGCAAAATAATCTCGGGATTTTCATGAGTTTAACGAGTCTTGAAAATAACTGAAATTGACTCGAGATAGGTTTCATTTTTACAAAAGCTTGAAACAGAGAAAAACTATGCTTTAGAGTAGTTTCTTTTTTACACAAGCTTGAAACAGAGAGAAAACTGTGCTTGATGCGAGTTCGAAAAAATGATAAAAAATGTACTCATATGGCCAACTTTCAATTTAATTTACGAGCAGGAAAAGATGGAAAGAACTCGGCATTTTCATTTGTTTTACGAGAATGAAAGATAGCAAAATAATCTCGGGATTTTCATGAGTTTAACGAGTCTTGAAAATAACTGAAATTGACTCGAGATAGGTTTCATTTTTACAAAATCTTGAAACAGAGAAAAACTATGCTTCAGAGTAGTTTCATTTTTACACAAGCTTGAAACAGAGAGAAAACTGTGCTTGATGCCCCCTAAGCGTAACTGCTAGAGCGCATGCCCCCCAACTTCATTTCATTCAACTAAGTACAAGCTGGATGGAATGAAGGTTCATGTACGAGATCGTTTGAAAGACTCGACCTAAAACTGTAAGAAAATTATGCAAAAACTAAAATAACTAACCTAAATATACAACTTAACATTTATGAGATCTAGTCAAACTCTCGACTCAATTAGAGGAGGATTTGTTTCATTTTTTAACGAGCTTGACACAGGAAAAGAACCATGCTCGGATTCAGTTTCATGTTTACGCAAGCTTGAAACGAAAAACTATGCTTGTTATAAGTTCGCATGCCCCCAGCATAATGATGCAAATCAAGGTACATGCCCCCCAAGCTTCATTGCATTCAACCAGGTGGATGAAATGAAGGTTTACTTTCAAAATCTTGGAAAGACTCATGGGAGTTGTTTCATTTTTTAGTGAGGTTGACACAGGAAAAGAACTATCCTCAAAACCCTTGTTTCATTTTTTAAACGAGCTTGACACAAGATAAGGAACTATGCTCATAACTACTCTCTACAATCTACCTATATAACCTATCCTTGTTTCATCTTTTAACGAGGTTGACACAAGACAAGGAACTATCCTCGAACCTGATTCATTTTTAACGAGGTTGACTCAGTAACAGGAACTTTCCTCGAAACATCCAATTTCATTTTTTAACGAGGTTGAGAGAGGAACAAACTATCCTTGCTTCTACTCTCTACAATCTACCTAACAAAAACTCTACTCTAGAAACCTTGATTCATTTTTTAACGAGCTTGACACAAGACAAGGAACTATGCTCATGACGCCTTGTTTCTTTTTTTAACGAGCTTGACACAAGACAAGGAACTATGCTCTAAAATCCTTGTTTCATTTTTTAATGAGCTTGACACAAGACAAGGAACTATGCTCTAAAAGATTCATTTTTTAACGAGGTTGACTCAGTAACAGGAACTATCCTCTAACCAACTGATTCATTTTTTAAGGAGGTTGACACAGTAAAAGGAACTTTCCTCGAACCAACTGATTCATTTTTTAACGAGGTTGACACAGGAAAAGAACTGTCCTCATACTCACTGATTCATTTTTTAACAAGGTCGACACAGTAAAAGGAACTTTCCTCGTACAACTACTTTCTACAATCTACCTATATAACCTAAAACCTACCTGATTCATTTTTTAATGAGGTTGACTCAGTAAAAGGAACTGTCCTCATACCAACTGATTCATTTTTTAATGAGGTTGACACAGGAAAAGAACTGTCCTCATACTAGCCTGTTTCATTTTTTAACGAGGTTGATACAGGAAAAAACTATCCTCGCACTCACTGATCATGGCTTCCAACTGGAAGAAAGACATGTCAATGGACACACCTTGATCATGGCTTCCAAGAGGTCTTCATCAGAAGGAAGAATAGTTCTCTGGAAGGAACACATGTCAAGGGACTCAAAAGGGATAAGAACATCATGTTCAAGTAATCCCATAGAGTTTTCCATGTCAATTACTGGATCTAAATCAAAGGAAGATGAGCAAATAGTGGGAGGCTCACTTACATCAGTAACTGAAAACGTGGGACCAGTTGCCACATAATTCACCCGTGGCGGGTTAGATACCACTTTAGAATCAAGAACATTTAGGGGTGTCATATTATTTGTAGTTGAAACAAGACTAGGGAACGAAAGCTGGTCTACAGTCACAATATTTCCATTGTGAGGGAAAGACATCACGCGAAAGAGTGTCGATACGACAGCTTTCATTGCATAAACATAGTCTCGCCCAAGGAGTAAATTGAAATCCAAGGGACCTCGAACTACCATAAGATCAATACAGATAGTTTTACCTTCCAAGGTAATAGAAAACTTAGGAAGGATCCCTAAAGGTTCACTAATGGTTCTGTTAAAAGCTTTCAGATTCTGCGTAATAGGCACAAGCTGAGGGGAACCCAAAGCTTTCCAAACAGTTGAGGATAAAATACTAACAGAAGCACCTTCATCTACCTGAGTACGATGTATGTCCCTACCACCAGCCTTGACAATGATTTGGAAAGGGATGGAGGAAGGAAGACGAGGTTCTGTCAGTCTATTCCAATCAAAGGAAAAGACCTCAATACTTGGAGGGGGTTCTGTAGAAACAGGTGAAATTCCCCTCGGCATAGAAGAATCTGATGTAACAAGAAGAACCTGAGCGGTATGAAGTTCACTCTCTAAAGAGAAAGTGGGATCGACCGAATGTGAAATTGAATCGACCACTTGATCAACTAATGGATCATCAACCTGAGTGATATGAGTTTCACTCTCCAATGGAAGAGTGCGATCGACTGTACTTGAAACTAGATCAATCACTCCATCAGTTGACGGTAGGTTGGGAGAAAGTTTACGGTAACTAGTTGGAAATTCTTGCTGTGGAACAGTAAGGTTTTCCAACAATTTTGAGGCTTCATCCATGTGAGGGAAAATGTGAGTTTGATGACTCCCTTTGCATAACTTACAAGGAAACCTAACTTTACCCTTTTTCCCAGGAACCTGACTATCACTGGTTGATGGATCAATGGAAAGTTGATGAGATTTTTCTGACCATACTTCCAAGACCTTTGGAATACTAGGACAATTGACAAGGAAGTGGTCGCCCTTACAAAGCCTGCAAGGGTATTTGGGTTTACGATGCATGTCGGAGTTTTCCTCCACACAACTAACACTTACAGTTGTGGTTGGTTGGTTGACTTCTTTCTTATCTTGCTTCTTCTTCTTCTTCTTCTTCTTCCCTTTCTTCTTCTTCTTAGCCACCTGGTTACTAGCGTCAAGGCTTTTACCAAGCGAAGAGGAAGAAATGGAGGAAGAAAAATTAGGCGAAGAAGGTAAAGGTTCAACAGAAGGTTGGTGATGTTGAGATGGTGAACTCTGTTGAGGTGAAGCATTTGGTTGAGGTGGAACAATTGGAGTATTTGGGGCCAACGAAGTTGAAAATAACCATATCGGTAAACCTATTGTAAATCCAGGTAATGACAAAGTAGCCATATAAGGAGGACCAACATTTCCAAAGAAAGGAAAAGTACTAGGATCCTCGTTAAGAGGGGTTCCTAGGTTGGTAAATTCTGGAACAGTTGCCATTATATTCAACTTCAGTGAATTTAAAACTAAAATTAACAATTCGCACCTATGGTCTCTAAAAGTAAAAACAAACAAGTTAACATGCACTATCAAATCTAGGGGTCAAACCACACACAAACAGTAACTTTCCGTACCGAAAACACTAGTTGGTGATGAAATCCAACGTCGCAGAATTCAACACAGAAATAGCGGTTGGAACAGTTACCCCGACAACCTGCTTAATGAATAGACTGGTACAAGTTTCTCCACTAAACCGTCTCGAGTGAAGAGAACCCCCCAGAAAATCCAAGTGAGTCTAGCCGACGTCTGCTCCAGGTACAGTGGGATCTTCCCACCACTGTCACCTTAGGAAGAACCCTAAAGAATATGGTCACTAAGGTTACCAACCGAAACAAATATACCTGGGGGAACAGTCTATGATCCGATACGCACGCAAGGGCAGAGTAGCAAGCTCAATCCCCTTGAAGGCTCCTCGACATAATCCAAGGTTTACCAACAAGTGACCCCAAGCTCCTAGACAGTGGTTAATCCTAGGTTTACCGTTTTTAATACGTGAATATCTGGCGTCGTTCCCAATGAGGAAGGATTGATTCCCACACTGGTTTGGACACGATCTCATGCTTCTCCTTTAAGAGGAGCTTTCCCAGAGTATAAATGCAACAATTGGATTTCTTCCTACCACAAGATACAGCTACTTGTTTGTTTTACTGTCTTGGAGAGTTAACTAAAACCTATTCCAAGACACTAGCCTAAGCTAGATCGTTTGAAAGACTCGACCTAAAACTGTAAGAAAATTATGCAAAAACTAAAATAACTAACCTAAATATACAACTTAACATTTATGAGATCTAGTCAAACTCTCAACTCAATTAGAGGAGGATTTGTTTCATTTTTTAACGAGCTTGACACAAGAAAAGAACTATGCTCGGATTCGGTTTCATGTTTACGCAAGCTTGAAACGAAAAACTATGCTTGTTATAAGTTCGCATGCCCCCAGCATAATGATGCAAATCAAGGTACATGCCCCCCAAGCTTCATTGCATTCAACCAGGTGGATGAAATGAAGGTTTACTTTCAAAATCTTGGAAAGACTTGCAAATCAAGAAAAGTATGCAAATGTAATCTATGCACATTTTTCATTCATATTCTGAACCTGAGAATTCTAATTATGCAAATGTGATCTATGCAAGAGAATTCTCAAACACAAGATGATTCTAATGTAATCTAAGAACCAATCAAGTGCAAGTCAAGAAAATTAGGCGAGAGTTCCAAAGATCAAAAATAAAAACACTCAAAGGCGATTAACACTCATACACAATTTAGCCCCCCCCGGCGAATGAGGGGGAAATTTTTTTGCAAAAACAAAAGAAAAAAGATGCAAAATTGTTAAAAGACTGAGACAATCCTCCAAGTAATGACCAAAGGAAATCAAATTAAGAATTTCTCAAAAAAGAGACTCAAAACACCTAATTGATAAAAGCTTAAAGTAGGAATGCCAATGAAATTAACCAAGGAAAGTTTTTGACAAGGAACAAGCAGGTCTAGGCAATGGATAAAACCTATAAACAAATTCTAAACTGATAAAAAAGAGAAAAATTTAAAAAATTTCAAATTTTTGACAGGGTACGCAGGCAACCTGTTTACACAGGTGCGTCCACGCTCTGTGCACAAAGGAAAAGTGCGTACAAGTACGCACTGTGCTTAACTTAGAGGGTGCGTACCTCTCCCAAAACTATGAAAAATGAAAACTAACTCAAAATTAACTAAATTCACCCAATCCCACAATCATCAAGTCAAAAACAGAAACAGAAAATACAGTTTCTCAGGTCAAAGTATAAACAAAAGAGAAATCAATCAAATCCATGGATTCCCCAGTATGGTCGCCATTTTGTCATGCGGAAAGAGTCAATTTTGCGGACAAAACCGACCTCCCTAGAAACTAAGGCGTTTCTAGTGACAAACAAAACAATCAAGCACTATCTTTCCCTAAACATGCATTTAAAATAAGAGCAACCAGGTGTTTAAGGCTTACCTTTAGTCCAACGCTGTTTGTAGCGGCCAAGCCTCTTGGATCCAGATGAGCTCCTCTCCTTGAAGCCTGCATACACAAACAAGCAAACGATTACATAGCACCTGAATAACTCATATAATAAAACATATTCATCATAAAGACCAAGGAGTTTATGAAACAAATTATATATAACAACTTGTTGAGAAAAATGAACTTAATTGTATTAATTGGAAACAAAAGAAACCTTACAACTAATGCCTTGGTGTTGTGCAGGTCCCTCCCAGGGTCCAGTAAGAGTTCTCCTCTACTTTGATCAGCTCACCCACTTCCAAATGAAGCTAAGAAAGGAATGTGATCTCTCCTCTCAAGCTCTATAAGGGAGTCCTAATTTCAGCAGCATCTACCCTTAGGAATGTTCAGCTTTCAACCTCCTTTGCCTCTGGCCCAATGCCTGTATTTATAATGCTTTGGAGGAAGTTAAACAGGTCCACCATCAATGGGATAAGCCCCTCTTTCAAAGGGATAGCTCCCCTCTTCATGGGATAAGTTCCTCTTTCATTGGGATGCATGAACCATCTGGAGGCGCTCAATCCACGTCAAACCATCTTCTAGAATGCTCTAGAATCGACCGCAAGTAAGTTTTTGAAGTAAAACTTGCGCCTTTTGACTTTTACAGGGGAACGCACCCACCCCTTTACAGACAGAGCGTACAAGTATGCAGGTATTATGTACTTGAGGTGCGTGCCCGCAGGTAAGAGTAAGAGAAAGTGCGGAACCAGAGTTATATTGATTTTTTAAAGGCTTTCTCTCTTTTTTGGAGTTTGACATGAGGAGCAGAGGTATAAGACTTGCCAAGGAGGACAGTATGGTTATTGATGGAGCCATACTGACTGCAAATAGTCATGGTGACAAATTTTAGTGTAACAGGGTTCCTAAGTCTAAACTTAGGAAAATTAAAATATTAATGGGTATTATTGAAAATATGGGTGAGAAGCTTCTAAAAGACGAGGATCAAGTCTAATTTAATCTTAGTCGTTAATTAGAGATTAGATCACGACCATTGATATCTCAACATGAAAAGTATAAAGGAAGACTTGAGAGACATTTGAAGACACATCGGGCAAATACTCAATAACCTGAGGGAAGTCGATTCTCAAGGAGTAAGAGTTTGATTTCAGAGGGAGAGTTGCAGGGTGAAGGAAGAGGAGGGTATCAACATCAGTCAGAGACTTAGGAGGAGGGGACACAATACATCAGAGGGACAACGCAGAGGGACAACACAGAGGCAACGCATCAAGGGACGCAGTCCTCACGCAGTGATAATGCAAAGGTGACACAGTGAAGGCTAGAGGGTCTCTTGGGTGTCATAATTTCTCTAAAGGGTGGAGGAAAATTATGTAGGTGTTTTCTGAGATGTTTCTCTATGTTCTGCAAATCATTCCTTGGAAAGGGATTTTTGCTGAAGAATAATAAATAAACCCTCATCTATTGCATCGGTTTTCCCGCATTGGGTTTTTGCGGGGACTATTGTCCAAAAATAACTGTGTTGATGTGATTGATTCTTGTGCTTGTATTTCGCTGTTCTTTTCTCTATGCTATTATGTGAGAACTGCAGTAGAATTTACTTTGATGTTTACTAAAGGGTTTTGTAAATAACTTATTGGGGAAAATAAGTAGGGGAAATAAATATGTTATTGCAGTCGAATTTCGTATTTGAAAATTTCACATATTTGTCTTGTCAAGTCACTAAACATGCGAAGTCTCTAATAGGTATATAGGTTTGTGCCAAGTATAATATCACTATAGTCAATTAGTCAAATGTAATAGGTCAACATTGAATGTTATATGACATAGACTAGTCAATTTCAATCATTGTGAAAAGTCGTCTCAATTGAAATTCAATGCGTCAATTCAATAGTCAAGTCACACTATTAGTGAACTTCAATATCACTACAATCATAAGTATCAAATCATATTTCTATAATAAGTCACTTCACATGCTTATCAAGGTAGAACTCACTATTCATCATATCACATACCTAGTTGTTACATATATGTCATAGATAGCTAATCCAAGTCACTGCTAAGAGTCCCTAAGGTCACTCTTAATTCACAAGGTACATAATCATTGTCATGTCATCAAATTAATATCACTGTCAAGTCTATTAATTTCCAATCCAATATTCATTGCCATACCAATATTAATGAAATGTAGCTATAAGGTCAATGTATTAGTCAAGTCGAGTCTGTGTGTCACTATCTCATTTAGCCAAGCTAAAGTCAAGGAATCATAATACAACAAATGTCACTTAATAAACATTAATAGGTGTTAATATCAATTCAATGCATCACTGACACATTAACATAGGATGACTATGATAAGGATTTTCATTGACATAGTACAAGATGCATGGTGATGTCATTATATAGACCACTGCTGCACAAGGAATTAATATCGTGTCATATAATGCCTAAGTCATAGGTGAATAACCAAGGGCCTGCTACAGTTAAAGATTTGATGTGTAACAAGGTTGATGCTCACTGTTCAAGGTCATATCACTGTCAATATAAGCAGGTCAAAGCCTTCATCATTACATAAATATGAAACAAACTCTACAAGGTGTTTCCCAACGAATTCCAACTTCAAACAAAAACACCCAAGGATAGAATCTAGAACATTCCTAAAGTAGATCTAAAACGAGCCCTAACCAGACCTTAGATGTGGCCCTAACAAGACCTAAACAAACCCAACAATTGACTTAAGTCCAACCCTCTAGATGTCCTAAAAAACTACCTCAAGGAATAAAGACTAATCCTAATCTATATAGGTCTGAAGGCTTCAAAATTCTTTGCATGTGACCTAAAAGGTTTCACAAATCCTCAACTAATACATGTCCTAATTTTCAAAATAAACTACAAGGTTGAAGGAAGGGTAATCTCATATTAATACAACTCCAAAGGAGGCTTAAGGAATTCACTCTATCTCAAATGTAGACCAACACAAAAACAAATCCAAGATAACCAAAAATGATGTAGCGGAGGTGTTTTCAAGCTCGTACAAGACTTAGACAATTTATTATAGGGCTGAAGTTTATAAAGTAGATATTCCCTAGCCGTAGGGACAACCTATAACTCAATGTTTTAAGTTTTTTGAAATGCCATTTAGAGATATACAAGATCAATAGAAGATAAGCATACCTTGAATAGTCCGAGTTGTTCTTCCTTAGGTAGGCCACAAGCTTCAGAGGTAAATCCCATATATTCTATTCCTCAGAAAGATCAAAATTTTCTCCACGGGTAGTCCGAAATTTTAGAGGTAATGTTGAGTTGTTATGCCTTTTGGAGGTTAGGATAGGTCTCTTTTTATAACGTTTAGAGGCCTTGCAAGCTAAACATTGGAATAGAATTTAAGCATTAGGATTCTTTAAAGAATGTTAATTGATCTAATAAATACTAATAGTTAATTGCCTTTTCCCTAAGAAAGGATTATTTACTTTTGCTGGAAGAAATTGGTTTATCAATTAGTGAGGGATGTCATTTGTGGTTGCTTAATATCTTGATTCCCTTTCTTAGGTTGATTTTATGATAATGAACCCATATGCTTGATGTGTGATTCACACAACTAATAAGATTATCCCAACTCACCACTCTATGGGGTTTTAGCCGAGAAACTGGGATCACAAACTTCAAACTCAATTATCTCTTAAACTAGGAGGAACCATGTGGCATGCCACATAACACCAGAAGTACCTTTTCAAGGGGGATCCAATGACATGGATCTCCAAGATAAAATTAAATATTTGTCACTTCAAAAACCCTTGACAAGGTCGAGGTATGTCCTTAGTCTCGGGAACCCAAACCCTAGGCCCTAGATTTTCAGCCATCCAATAGTGGATGTTCCAACTTGATTTAATATAGATTAGATTTCATCATCAATTTTACATCAATGATTGATGTTTTAGTTAAAGTTAAACCCAGTCAAACTCTAGGGTTGACATCAATGACAACACCATCCAATAATTGCCCCTTTTGTCATTGATGGCAACACACATACTATTTCATGCTTCTAACTCCTTCTCATGATTTTGATCTCCTTCTTATTATTTATCTGCCCCTTTGACATCAATGGAAAAGGGTGACTCCCCTTGACAATCTAGTTGCTTCATGTGGACCTGTAACCAGCTTGTGCTCCCCTTGACAAGAAGCCTTCTTTTGTATTCCTAGAAAGTACTTGCCTTCTTCGAATCAATTTCCTCAATACTTACTGCAAAGACTTGTCTCCCCTTGTCATGGATTGTCGTTGTTGAATATGGATCAACTTGCCATGAGCTTCTTGCATTTCTGTACTGCTGACTGGCTATCAATGTCAATGACTCTTTTAATGATCGATCATTGTGGACCTGTAATATGCTCCTTATTAACCTGCTATGGAATTGTCTTATCTCATCTTGAATCTGTGATTCTACCCATGCTTCCTATTTGTCAAATGTAGACTTGTCTTCAAATTGTGCCACATATTGTTGAATAGACCCCCCCTCTTCAAAATTCATGGAGTCAATAAGTTGCGGTCTTCAAAATAATGTATCACCCAGCTCTTTAGCTGGATATTCTTGACTCGTGTCATTGTCCAATGTATTTGTTGCTTCATCATAACCTGTTGCATTTATGAAACCTGAAATTTTGAGTGTTGACGCCTTTTTATCTGTTTTATCTTCCTGTACCTATTTTCTTCTCCAAACTTTCTCATACATGAAATCTCAAGCTATGTGTCCATAGTAATGAGATTTATAACATTCAATGTTGGGGTTGTACCTGCACTCTCGAGCTATGTTCCCATAATTATGACATTTGAAGCATTCAATGATTGTTGAAAAATGCAAAAAAAATTCTCAATTTAATTTTGCCTTGATTAAATTGAGAAAAATTGAATTTCGACATCAATAAACAACTTGGATGAAGTTAACTATTGTGACATGGCTTGTGTCACCCATTTTACTCAGTATAATCGATTTAGAGGAGTTAGAGTTCAATTAAGCATGAGTGATTTCTAATTTGTAGCAATCAAGGTCAGTTATTTCAAGTTGTTTCCAGTTAAAATAGTTCCAACTGTTGGAGGAACTAGTGGAAGGTTAGTTGTGCAGTGGGACTTCAGTCAAACTCAATGATCATCCAGTTAACTGATCAATCAACCCAAAATAGCTAGTGCATGTAGAGAATTCGAGGTCCCCAGGTGTGGTGGAGATTCCAAGGCAATGTAACATCAGTTGTAGACTAGTCCTGAGTGTACAAGTTTTGCATGCAGTAAGATGATCAACCTTGGGAATTGCCCAATCCATTTTGGATAAATTCCTAAATAATAGGACTCTAATTTATCAAGGAATTGTGCAAGGAAATAGGGGCTCAAGCAAAGGCAAAAATTGAGTAAGTCTGGGTCATAGCTTCTCAGTGAGTAGAGATATAGGTTATTCACTTGCAGGTTGTGCTCAGTTGAGCAAAACAATTGTAATACATCTCTATTCATCATATTAATGCAACCAAACAACTAGCAAATTGATTTCCCCTGGGAAAATATTGCGTGCATGTGTGTTATTTCTCATTGCATGTTTGTGATTGGTGTTCTAAATTGTGAATTAAATTTTGCAGAGCAATAGAGTAGGTTTGTGTCTTGTGATTTGGATTAAAAATTCATGAGCAGTTGCAAATCTACCTCATAATTTCTACATGGTATCATAGTAGGATTCACATTAGAGAAGGAATTTTGAAGTCGTTTATCAAGAAGTTTGATTCAGGGGGATGTTGGTGGCCACCCACCTATCACACTTGGACCCCACAACTGTCTCTTTCAGTTTTTCAGTTTCCTTAATTGTAGCACAGTTTACTATTTTTAGCAGTTTTTCGGGTCCTAAACTTCCGGAGCCGTTTTGAGGCCCTAAACGACGTTTTTTTGGAAATCTACCACTAATGATTTTGTATCTAAAATTATCTTTTCCATCGTAGTCCTAGGAGAGATCTTTCCAACATGCTATCATGTGCATCAAACGAAGATAATATGACCAAGTCGCGACGCCGGGAAGTTGGCTGTCCAACTCACCCCAACGGGGCCCATAAACTCTTGGTGTTACATCTTCTCGGGTTAGGGTTTTGGTTTAGGGTTTGCTCTTATTGTTCAATAATAAAAAGGCCCTTGAGCGTCATTGTAAGGCAGTTCAGAGGCATGTAGCTGCCACATCTCTTCTTAGAGATAAGCTACCATCTCCCTAGCTGGTGTATTTCCATTTCTGTTTGTAAGCATATTTCAGTATTTTACATTAATGAAATGAAGTATTATTTCCGCTGCATCTCTGTGTTTATGGTTATCTCTGTAATTTGTTGCATTCCTGTTTAAATCCGGATCAATGGTATCAGAGCGGTCTGCTTTTTCTCTGTTTTTCTTTGCATGTCCCCAACGAGGTCGTGATATAAGGAATTAGGGCTTGAACTGGTCGAACCTTTGCAAGACCAGCCTCAAAAATCCCAACGGCCTCCCATGGTGGATGAGAAGAAAGGCGAGGGGGCAGGAGATCCTATCAAACTCTTGCTCAAAGAAGCCCTTGAGTGACAAAGGAATGTGATGATGGACAATTTTTCCCAGATCCTTCAGTGGCTACCCAAAGGCGACGCATCGGTTTCCAGTAGCTACTCTGGAAACGCCACACCCTTTAAGGTACAAGTTAATTTTGAAATCCCCATCTTCGAGGGTCAAATAAACACAAATGCTGTAGACAAATGGTTAAATCTGCTAGATGGGTATTTTTCTTTTCATGATTTTTCCAGTTGTGAAAAGATTATTTTCACTCTTCTCAAAGCAACCCCCCATGTTAAGGACTAGTGGGAAACCTACTGCGAGTAGAAGGATGAAAGTACGGGCTCACTATTTTCAGCCGCACCCACTTGGGATTCATTCTGGGATGCCATCAAGGAGCAGTAATACCCTGTCAAAAGCTACGAGGACAAATACATAAAGTGGACCAAGCTGCGGCAGGGAAGGGACCAAGATGTGCCGGAGTTCACAAACATTTTTCATACCCTTCGCACATAGTTGGGTATCAAGGATTCAGAGCTGCATTTGGTACTCAAATACCGTGGCTGCCTACATAGGTACATCTAGGAAGAGATGGAGTTCATGAACATCTCCTCGCTCGGCACGGTGTATCGACACGTCGTCAAAATCGAGCAGAAGTTCAAACAGAAGAAGCGAGACTTTGGATCTGCAAATATGAAGACCAAAGGAAAAAGCCAAGGCGGGGTGGCCCAAGACAACCCGTCAAAGCCACAAGAAAAGAACAACACCACAAAGTCGAAGAAGGACACAAGAAAGTGGTGTGAGTTCCATAAGAGCCCCACTCACAACACAAGTGAGTGTCAGATCAAGCAGTCGCTGGTGGCCGAGTTGAAGGCTTCAGAATCAGATGCATGTTCCGACCCTAAGTCAGAACCCGACAAGGGGAATGGAAAAGGGAAGCAAATCATTGATGCGGAGCCCAGCGCCACTGTTGTCACCGCCAAGATCCAGAAGAATGAGCCTGAAGATCCAGAGGAAGGGGAGTGTCTTTTCCACTCACAGATGTGGGTGAAGGGTTTGCTGCTACAATTCATTGTTGACAGTGGGAGCCAAAAGAACCTCATTTCAGTAGAGATCGTGAAGCAGTTGGGCCTACCGACTACACCACACCCGCAGCTGTACAGTATCAGGTGGCTTCACCAAGGACGAGATCTCTGAGTTCGCTAGCAGTGCCGCCTTCCTTACAGCATCATACCCTTCATAGACAAGGTATTGTGTGATGTTACACCTCTGGATGTTTGTGATGTACTATTAGGCCAACCATACTTGTGGAGGCGACATGCTGTATATGAGTCAAGGCCTCGTGCTATCATTATTTCTTTGTGTAATTCATTATACAGGATACTGGAGGTAGCCCCACCTACCGCCACCTCTTTAATCACTGCCAAGAAAGGCAGCAAGCTTATATCCCGGACTAGGAAATTCATTTTCTGTCTGGTTCGCTCCCAAAGTAAGGGGAAGATCGTCACCACATCCATGACCCCCGTGAAGGGTTTCTCCACGCAGCAGCAGCAGCAAAGGGATACGGTCATGACACGACACAGGAACAACTTCTCCTCACCCACAGGGGTACCACACAATCTTTAGGTGGGAAACAAAGTTTGGTTGCATCTGCAGAAAGAATGCCTTACAAGAACCCATCAAAAGCTCCGATCACGCCGACATGGTCCTTACACCATTACCAAGGTTGTGGGAAATAATGCTTTGGAGCACAACATTTCTCCATTCCTTCACCTGCACCAAGTGTTCAGTGTGTACCGCCCTCAACCATGCTTCCCACCATTACTGGACACATCCGAGATTGCAGAAGAGCTCACTAGGGACCAAGTTCAACAGATGGGGGAACTCAATGCAATGGGGACCATTGCTTCCTAAGGGGGGAGGAATGATCTAGGTGGATGTTGGTGGCCACCCACCTATCCCACTTGGACCCCCACAACTGTCTCTTTCAGTTTTTTCAGTTTCCTTAATTGTAGCACAGTTTACTATTTTTAGCAGTTTTTTCAGGTCCTAAACTTCCGGAGCCGTTTTGAGGCCCTAAATGAATTTTTTTGGAAATCTGCCTCCAATGATTACATATCTCAAATCCTATTTTCTGTCGTAGTCCTCAGATAGATCTTTCCAACGGGCTGTCATGCACGTCAAACGGAGATAATATGACCAAGTTGTAACCCCGGGAAGTTGGTTGTCCAACTCACCCCAACAGGGCCCATAAACTCTTGGTGTTACATCTCCTTGGATTAGGGTTTTGGTTGTTTAGGGTTTGCTCTTATTGTCCAATAATAAAAAGGCCCTTGAGCCTCATTGTAAGGCAGTTTAGAGGCATGTAGTCGCCACATCTCTTCTTAGAGATAAGCTACCATTGCCCAAGCTAGTGTATTTCCATTTCTGTTTGTAAGCATATTTCAGTATTTTACATTAATGAAATGAAGTATTATTTCTGCTGCATCTCTATGTTTATGCTTATCTCTGTAATTTGTTGCGTTCCTGTTTAAATCTGGATCAAAAATCGAATTTGTAGTTCAGTGCAGCAGGATCTCTACTGAGTTGGGAAGATGACCTTCAACGAGTTGAGGCTAGAGTAGCCTTGGAAGGAAGCTCTAATTTCATCGCATGGAGGTGGTATTGGATGACAATGGATTGTAGAATACATCAAGACAGTTGTTACAAAACCACAGGCATTTGATGCCTAGAACCTCGATCAATGGAAGAAAGATGTAGCCTAGGCGAGGAGAATAATCCTTGAGGGAGTACGGGACCACATTGTCACCAATCTCCATGGGAAATAAACTCCTTATGCAATGTGGTAGGTGGTGAGCATCAGTATTGTAGCAATAATGTTGCAACTCTTGGGCTGCCTACTTTACTCTTATCAACCCGGTAATTCGTAACAAACTTGGAAGCGACGGTGCTGTATGCATAAGTACTAGTTCTTACTGCAGGTTGTCACTTGGTCAGCCGGCGCAAGATCACTAGGAGCTCAAGCCAACTTCTATGGATTCTAGAAGAAGATCTATATGTGATGAAAGAAAAGAAAGACTATTCTATAGATGTTATTCTACTTGCAGAAAGGAAGACTGAAATGCAAAGCAAACCAAGTAAATCCTAATTAACCAACTAATCCTACTTTTGCAGAGAGCACTATGAAAACCATGAAAAGAATGCCATTATCTATTCAAAGAGGTAAACAACATCTAACTAAGCTATTTCTGGAAGTAAATGATCAAAAACATCTTTTGGGATTTTTATGTCTTTTTATGTGAATTTGACATGCACGTAATTTATTTGTTTGTGAATGTGGCAGTGGATAGGTGGCGATGGAGTGTGGTTTTGGGACTTGAGAGGATGTAATATAGTGTGGATGGGTCCTAGGAGGTCTCAGGTGGCCTTCTGGAGGATTTTCCTATACTCGGCCTTCAAAAGAAAGCCTACAGGAAAATCTACGGGAGGGCACAGGAAATCTATAGGAGGAAAAACAACGTTCCTACAGGAGGCCTACAGGAGGAGGCCGAGAGAAGTTTTCACTATTTTGAGGGTATGAGATTGGGTGAAAGAGGTGGATGAAGGTTGGAATGAGGTGTTAGGGCACCTAGGGTCTACCAAGAATCATCAGAAGAGAGAAAGATGATTGGATTTGCTCAAGGAGAGAGGAAGGAATTCTATGGAAAATGCAGGAAACTAAGGCAGAATTGAGGGGAGACTTGGGCGACCTATAGGGCATGGATCAGATGGAGGATGGGATGGCTGATAGGCTGACCTGCTGCTAGAAGAGATCTACTACAAAGGAACTAACAATCAACCAATGAGATTAAGCAAGCAATGAAATAAGTGCATCTAGAAAAACAGAGTTTTTGCATCAAAATAAACTAGGATCTATGAAAGGAAATGTTGATAACCACTGCAGGAAAGGAAAGCATGAAAGAAGATTCTTGTAAATAAGGAAATGAGCATGATGAAGAAGATCTGAAGCAAAACAGAACTAGATTATTAACCAACTAATAAGCTGCAAACATTAGAAGTCCTATGAATGAGGAAAATCTGTGTTTTTGGGGCAACAAGAGTGTCTTTGCCTCAAATCATGGTCCCAAAGGGAGGAAGAGAGGCTAAGACACTGTTGCTAGCCTTTTGAATCTTTCCTTTATCACTGCTGAACTTGCTATAGAAAGCGTAACTGGAAGCAAAGTATTGAATCATCAAAAGCAACCTATTCTTAATCATAAAAGAAATGCATCTAACAACAACCTAATCTACAAACTAAAATGAAACATACAAATACAAGTGAAGAGGAGCTTGGCTGCTTGGATTGGGCCCTAACCCAAGAGCTTCAGCCCTCTGAGGTAACTCAATGCTAACTCAAAAAGGATTCCATCTTTATTCTCAAAACAATAACAAGATTACATGAACTGTCAAGATAATAAGCTCGAAGTTGAGTAGGGTTTGCATAAGCAAAACTATAGCAAAAATCCCACAAAAATATGACCCTAGTGAGGCCCTAGGTCTCTCTACTTATATAAATGAAGCTACCAACATCTTCCTTAAAATCAAGGAGGTTTGGCTCCCAAAACTCGAGATAATCATCAGTGATCCTCCACTTGCTCGACTGCCTGCTAATGCATGACTTGGCTGCTTGTACTCCGAGCTGAATGAAGGGGAATTCGAAGTGAGTAATAAATGAGGGGGATTCCCTCCTATAAGTCCTCTCCTTTGTCCACTTCGAGTTATTGCTGCCATTTGTCCACTGGATCCTTGACTTTGACCACAAAATTTATCAATAATCTGCATTAAACACATATTAGACCACATGGCATCATAACTAACTCAACTCACTCTATAAGCATAAATATAATCAGAAAATCATACAATAAGCTAAGAGAATGGTTGATTTGACTAGGTTAGGAGGTAAAATGAGCCCATATAATTACCCATTTATGAGGCTCATCATCACCCCCCTACTGAAAGTGTTGCTCATCCTCTGAGAAACTTAATCCATCTCCTCATATTTTATGGCCCTGGTGGCCTCCCTAGCATCCCATTCTTCTGATGTGGTCTCCTCTTCCTTGTCATAGAATCCTGCCTTCCTGTCTATCTCTTCCCACTGCTCCTGCTCTTCTTCTTCTCTTCTGCCTTCCAGCATGCCTAGCAGTAGTGGGGGACTCAATTTGAGGCCAATCCAATTGACCTTCAGCCTCTGGATCGAGCGTTTGTACATTGGCACTCTCCTCAATGCCTCCTTCATCCTCATTGGGGAATGATATTCCCTGATTTGCAGACTGTGTGGTAAGGTGTTCCATCTCCTCATACATGCATGCACACAATCATCCCCAAGTAACCTTTCCATATCCTCAAAATGTGCAATGGCTTGTGCCTGATCACTTATATATCTAGGGGCAATCTGAGGATTATTGGCAAGCAGGTTATGTGTGCTGATGAGTGCCATGGGGTCTGATGGCTCAGCTCTAATCATTAATGGCTCATTCTACTCCTTTATCATCAACCTTCTTATTTCTGCTGCCCTTAACTCTTCATGGTTCATCCATGAGGCCATGGCCATTAGTTGCAGGTCCCCTAGCCTAGCATTGGGGTCCCACACATTCATGTCTGTGAGGGCCATGTTATGTAGGTAGAATTCTACCATCTTTGCCTTATCTTCTGATGTGCTTTGGTCACACAAGTCCATAAACTACCTGTAATCTTGGAAAGGCATTGTGCCTCTTTGTGCCAAAGTCTTTATCTGAAATTGCAACCATTGGTCCTTGAGATACAGGCCATAGGATTTTGCTGGTGTCCTACATTGCAATGCCTCCATGGACCAGCTGGCCATGCATGCTAGTTGGGTCTCTTTCTCTTGCAGCTGTCTTCTTAGCAATTCATTTTTAGTTTCAAGGTGACTTCTTGTGATTACTTCTCTGTGTCTGATAGCACTTAACTCTCTGCCCATTTCTATGAGTTTGTTCTCCATATGGCCAACATCCTCAACTCCTTTGTATTTGGCTATTTGCATCCACTTATGGGTCCTTATTCTCTCTTTCTCTAATTCAAAGAATAGTGGAATTGCAATTTTTTGTGGAATTATTCTTCCCCCCTCAAGAAAATTGTAGTAGGAGCCAGGACTGGGTTGGGGATCAGGTTCTTGTAGCTCTGTTTCTTCCTCCTTTCCCTGTGGCTGTCCTTCTACCCTTTTCTCAAGCTTTTGGGTCTCTTGTAGTTTTGACAGGGTCTCCTGTAGAACTGTCTGTGCCTCCTATAGGACTTTTTTTGTGTCCTATAGTTCTACCTTTTCTTTCCATGTAGGAGATCTAGGAGTCCCCCTTTCATATGTGATAGGTGCTCTAGAAGGGGATTCTTTCCCTTGGGCAGAGGGTGAATCTTCAATTATAATTGGCACTTTTGAAGAAGGCTGGGGTTTCTCTGTTTTGATCGTTGTGCTCTTCCTAGCCCTGAAATACATTGAGGTCTGCCTTTTCCTCTTCTGCTTTGGCTCAATTAGTGTGCTGAGGGCAGTGAGAGCAGCTGCTGCCTCTCTTTCTAGAGTCTCAAGGGACACTTCTATCTTTTCTGCCCCTTTTTCTCCTCCTTCTGTCTCTTTCTCTGTCTCTGTTTCTTCAGCTTCCTCCTCCTCTATCTTGGTTTCTTCCTTCTTCCCTTCTTGCTATTCTAAATCACCAGTTGCTTCACCTTCTCCCCCTTGCTGCTCTTCCTCCTCACTGCCAGTAGGATTGATCTCATAGGTAAGGGTTTTTATGTCATCTTCAGCTATCATGTTTCGGAAGATTTCCCACACTATAGGGAGTGTAAATGTATGGAGGGCTTCTTCCACTAAAATTTTGATCAACCCATGGTGAGCTAGCTGCTCTGGATTTCCTGCTTTTACTTTCGTACTGGAGTCAATGAGGGACTGTAGGAGGAAGTAGGGGATGCTGTACCTCCCCTAACAGGAAATATACTTGATTATTTGGTAGCTAACCTCATCCCAAGGATATGGTATACTAGCCCTTCTTATGCCATTTTTATCTTCTACAGGGGTTTCATTATTTTGGAAGAATTTTTTCTTGGCAGCCTGGCCAATTGGTTTTTCATGCTTACTCCAAGGCAACCCAAGAGGAAAGGTAGTGACCCTGCTAATAAATTCATGGGTTATCTCCATGGAAAGGCCTCTAAAGGTGACAATGGAATGTGTTTTGGTTTGAGGGACCAAAGAGTGGGCAAATTCTTGGGCAATTTCCTCATCAAACCCTCAGAATTTCTCCAAAAAGTTCATCTAATTTGCTCTTGTGAATATGTCCACTAGTTGGGGATGTGCATGGAGCCTAGAGGAGTTGGTGAGATCCTTCCTCATAAAACCTCCTGTCATTTTGTTTATGATTCCTTAGGAAACCAAATGTTGACAAGGAGACAACAATTTTTGAAGAAAAACAGAGAAACAGAGAGACTGTGTATTTTTTCAAGAAATAAGCAGAAATTCTTTTATGTATTTCCTCCACCTAAAGGCTTTATTTCCTCCTCAAAATTAAACCATTGCTTGCATGTTTTGATATTCAATGGGGGTATGCATAGAACCTACCTCCTCAGCCCGAGAATTGTCCTAAAACCTGTGTTTTCTCCCTCCAAAACAACTCACTGGCCCTCCTGTAGAAGACTGTTGTCCCTCCTGTAGAATTCCTATAGGTTCTCCTGTAGAATCTGTAAGTGCTCCTGTAGAAAACTCCGAGAGCAGGGATACTGGAGAGATCAGTGGAGATTGATGGTTACAAGGCTGTGGGGGAACGATAAGGTTGCAGGAGCGGAGTTTCGAGGAGAAAATGAAGGAAAAGGTGGTGAGAGTGCTCGGGGAGGAGTACTTATTTCTTTTTATGGATATTTCCGATGATGCAGGGTGAGCTGGCCAAGTGTACATTGGCCATATTTGGACCGTTTGTCCCCACCTACCTTGTCATCATGGCCCTTTCCTCATAATCATCCCTCATGATTGCATCGGAGTTCACACTTCCTCCACTACCCGTCCTTGACATCTCTCTTGAGTTGACTGTGTGCACATGTGAGTGACATCTGTGGATGAGTGGAGTCAACTAGATGAAGGTGGCCAAGTTAACTGGCCACCTTTTGCTCGTTCAACCTCGACCATCTCGTTGCTGTTGCATGCATTCTAATTACACAAATGCAAACAGAGGAGCGGGTTAGTTACTTACCTGAGATCCGAATGCATTTGCTGTGAGGTGCTGTGGCTCTCTCTCTCTGCTGCATGCCTTTGTTTCTTTTGATGCATGTTGTCTGCTTGCTGATGTGTGGCTGTGATTTGTGTAGGTTCTTCTTTGGCTAGATCTGATCTTCAAGTGTCTTCTTCAACCTTCATATTTGCACTCTCTCTAGATTTTAATGGGATCAACTGCTATAGGAATTCCTACAGGAGCTCCTGTAGCTGCTTCTCCCTTTGAAACTTCAGCTTCTTTCTGTGCTTGGAGTTGTGAGGATGATGCTAGAAATGTAGATAGCGATGGAGAGGTAATGGGTAGGTTTCAAGTGAGGTGGATGGTGATGTTTCCTTTGTTATTTTTTGTTTTGTTTTGTTTTTTTTTTTTCCTGAAAAACTGTTTTTTCTGTGTTTTTCTTGGACAGGAAGAAGAATGATGCTTGGGATGTGATGCAGGCTTAGAAATGATGGCAAGGGGGTTGGAATATTACAGGAGGATTTATAGATCTTTTATGAAGCTTCCCTGTCCTTCAAACTGCCTTTTATATCCATTTCTGGCTCTCTGTAATTCGTAACAGAGCCTCCTGTACAAAACACTGTTTTCGAAAAAGAAGCATAGTGAGGTGAAAAAAATTCCAAGAATGATGGAGAAAGGTGGGAAGGTAGGATAGATGCTGGTATTGGTTTCAGGGCTCCCTTGGCACCTTCTGCTGCTTCCTGTAGTCCTCCTACAAACCTGTAATGCAACTGGAAATTCTTTTTTCTTTTTCTCTTTTTTTTTTTTAAGACAACTAGGGCGCCTTAGGGAGGTTTTCACCCTAATTGCCTACCCTGGGTGCCTCCAGGGGAGGTTTTCACCTAGGGATCTTATTTTTCTCTCTTCCTTTTTTTTTACATCACTGGGCTGCCTCAAAAGAGGTTTTCAACCCAATGATGGGGCTCAAGCACCTCATGGAGGTTTTCACTTGAGTCCTTATTTTTTTCTTTTTTCTTTTTTTCTTTAGTGAGTGGGTGAAGTGGAGGCTAAGACATGCTCCACTACCATCACTGTCTTATTCAAATCTTCAATGAACTCTCGCTTGGAGAGGGGTTTCTTGTAGACTTTCAACCGGTGTCCATTGACAAGCATGGGGATGGCTTCATCATCAATGGTTCTGATCAGAACTAAACCATTGTCATTGCATTTCTCCACAGTGTAGAGTCCCAGCCATCTTGTGCTCGCCCTTGAAATATTTGTATCTTGAATCATAGAGTAGTGCCTAATCTCCCTCTTGGAATTGCTTCTCCTTGATGTTTTTGTCATGCCATATCTTTCTCTGAAGTTGAACTACCTCTGTATGGAGAAGGGCCTGTATTCTGTGTTCATCCAATCCATTGAGCTGGAGTAATCTTTCTTTCTGTGCATGGCTGAGGTCTAGGTCTAGCTGAGCTACCATCCTCAAGGTATTGAATTCAAAT
The DNA here is from genome assembly GCA_031772625.1 of Pinus tabuliformis. Taxonomy (NCBI): domain Eukaryota; kingdom Viridiplantae; phylum Streptophyta; class Pinopsida; order Pinales; family Pinaceae; genus Pinus; species Pinus tabuliformis. Next base: position 205,208,477 of record CM062816.1, read on the forward strand.
TCTATTGACAACAAAGCCTTCTTCCCACAGACTAACTCATAGGGTATGAACCCGGTAGTGGTCTTCCATGTTGTTTTGTAGGCCCAAGTGGCCTCAACCAATCTGTCCACCCAGTCTTTCCTGTTGCTACTCACTACCTTTGTCAGGATTCCTTCCAATGCTCTGTTAGTGACCTCCACCTGCCCATTGGCTTGTGGATGGCAAGAGGTGGAAGTCTTGTGCTTGATTCCATGATGTGTGAGCAGGTCTTCAATTGGATTGGAAGTGAACTGGCTGCCTTGATCTATGACCAACTCTCTTGGATACCTGAACTTGTAGAATATGTTCTCCCTCAAAAATTTAGCTAATTTTTCCTTTGATGCTGTTTTGATTGCTTTTGTCTCTGCCCACTTTGTCAGGTAATCGGTGCACACAATGATGTATTGTTTCTGCTTTGAAGGAGGGTTGATAGGCCCCACAAAGTCCATGCCCCACTTCTTAAATGGCTCAAAGGTCACTTGAGGTTGCATGGGCATTTCATCCTTTGGAGTAGGTTTCCCCATCCTTTGACACCGATCACACAGGCTGGTATATCTCCTCACATCCTGATGAAGAGTGGGCCAATAGTATCCTGCTTGCAGTATCTTGAAGGTAGTTCTTTTTGCTGCAAAATTACCTCCACAAGGCCTGTCATGACAGGTCAGGAAGATGTCAAATACCTACTCCTCCCTGACACATCTTCTCAAGATCTGATCTGGGCCAAGTTTGAAGAGATTGCCCCCAATCTAGGTGAAAGGGGCGCTTTTCCTTACTATCTTGCTCTTCTCTTTTGAGGACAGGTGTGGTGGGAACTGTGGTGAAACCAAGTAGTTTGCTATATCAACAAACAATGGAGAGAGTATTGAGATAACAAATAGGTGTTCATCTGGCATTTGATCATCCACCATTCCTTCTTCATCTGCAGGCAAATTTACTCTAGACAAAAAGTCAGTAACAACATTTTCTTTACCAGGCTTATCAACAATGGTCAAATCAAATTGCTGCAGTAAAAGAAACCTTCTAATAATGCGAGCATTTACATTTGGTTTGTTCATTAAATATCTAATTGCATCATGATCAGTGTGCAAAAAGGTTTGACAACTTGTGATATAATATCTGAATTTGTTTAAGGAATGCACGACAGTTAGGAGCTCCTTCTCGATCACTGTATAGTTTTAACTCTGCCTTTGACAAGTTTTTGCTTATAAAGTATGGTATAAGGCAACTTTTCATCAATTTGTCCCAAGGCTGCTCCTATTGCTTTGTTCGAGGCATCTGTGTGAATTGGGAAAGGTAGGGCCCAGTTTGGGCCTCTCAAAATTGGGGCAGTCACGAGTTTTCTCTTCAAGGTATCTAGGGCTTCTTGACAGTTTTCCAACTATATAAACTCGACATCCTTATCTAAAAGGCCAAATAAAGGAGAGGCTAGCTTGCTGAAATCTTTAATGAATCTCTGGTAATACCCAGATAAGCCTAGGAAACTTCTAACATCTCTCACCTTTTGAGGAGGTGGGACCCTTTAGATGATGGCGATTTTGTTAGGGTCCACCTACAGTCCTTGTTGAGATATTGCATGACCTAGCACGGTCCCTTCAGTCATAAAAAATTCACATTTTTCTGGACTGAGGGACAGGTTCATCTCAATACATTTGTCTAGAACTTTTCCTAGATTAGATAAGGCTTCCTGAAATTCAGAGCCATAAGGAGTAAAGTCATCCATATATATCTCTACCACATCATGAACTAATTCAGAAAATATACTTGGTACTGCTCTTTGGAAAGTGGTTGGAGCATTACACAAACCAAAAGGAAGGACCCTGTATGCAAAGGTACCCCAAGGACAAGTGAAAGTGGTCTTATCTTGGTCTTCCGAGCTGATTTGAATCTGATTGTACCCATTAAACCCATCTAGGAAAGAGAAAAACTTTTTCCCTGCCAGACCGTCTAACACTTGATCTATGAAAGGTAAAGGAAAATGGTCCTTTTTAGTGGCTTTGTTCAATTCTCGATAGCTGACATAGATTCTCCACTTACCATTTTTCTTTGGCACTAGCACCAAAGGAGAGACACATTCACTGTCAGAGATGGGATAGATGAATCCTGCATCAACCAATTTCTGCAGTTCTTCCTTAACAATATCTTTAAGTGTTGGGTTCATCCTCCTTTGAGACTGCCTGACTTGCTTGCAACCCTCCTTGATGTATATATGATGAGTACAGACTGAAGGGTGCACTACCTTCATCTCCTTATAACTCCAGGCGAAGGCATCTAAGTGCTTTCTCAGCAGGCTACACAGTTCCTTCTCCTGGGAAGTGGATAGGGATGGATTGATTTTCAAGGTTCTTTCTGGACCAAACTCTATATTCTTAACATGGAGAGAAGTGGAGTCACCCGCACAGAGATTAGTTGAGGTGTTGTTTTGGGTTTCTCTTACTATGTCCTCTAAGGGAGATACACTGGGAGGTGGATTATGAATAAGATTTTCAATCATATCATCCTCATCTTGCTGTTTTCCTCCCATGGCGGTTTCTAATTCATAAAGCGGTGCAGAATAGACTTCATCCTCATCTTCCTCCTCCAACCAGAGAGGTAGATCATGTTCTAACAGGGGTTGGGTAGGAGGATATAGGATTAACTGATTGGACATATGCCCATTCTTTATGGTCATGTTCCCAGCTCGACAGCTAATGTAGGCATCAGCGGTAGCCTACCAGGGTCTTCCCAGAATGAGAGGATACCCAGTGAGCTTTGCCTTTGGCGGGAGAACTAAGAAATCAGCAGGGTACTCCCAAGAATCAATGGAGACGATCACATCTTCCACAATCCCCTCAGGGGTCACGGTGGAGTGGTCTACTAACTATAGCACAGTTGTGGTCTTCCTCAAGGAGCCCTGGAGGTTGAGTTTGAGCATTGTGTCCTTTGTCATCACATTAATGGCAGCTGTCTGACCCGATGTTGGGGCAGGTAATTTGTCCAAAATATCTAGACCCTGGAAGCCCAGTAGTTGATGTCCACATCAATGGCACCATGATCCCACACACTTTGATTGATGTTGGGGCATCTCTCTTGTGCCTTCCTGGATTCCTAAAGCACTTTTCTTTGATCAACCTATTATAGATAGGCACATCCTTTATGGCTTGGAGAAGTGGTATCTTCACACATAGACGTTTCAATTCTCCTAGGAGTTCAGTTTCTTTTGGGGTAGGCTGAACTGTCACGGATAATCTCTCAGGAAAGGGTGGAATTGATTTAGGTTCACTTTCCTCTTTATCTTCTTCAACCTCCTTGGGTGGAGGCTGGCTATCTAGGAGAAATTTCCCAGATTGCAAGTTAATTTCCTGAATCTCCACAATGTATGTTGGGCATGATGGTTCCCCACTATGCACTTGCTAAGCCTGTCTGTTATTCGGGTTAGGATTCAGCTGGGTAGGAATTTGGGGTTGCTTGGTGGAGCAAGAGGTAACAATTGTGGTTGGGCAGGTGGTGGAGGCAAAAGAGCAGGAAGATAGTTGTATTGGGGCCTCCACCCCTGATGAGGTGCATTCCACTGAGGTGGTGGCTGAGCATAGGATTGAAATGAATGGTTGGATGGTTGGGCATGATATTGAGATGTGAAGCACCAAGGAAGAGGCATGGACCAGGAAGGATGAGCAGGGGGGCCCCAAGAAGGTATGGAAGTGACTTGGTTGGGGTTGTAGCATGCCTGAGATGTCCCTTGCATCCCCTGTTGGTATGGTCTCGATCCATGTGACCTTATTTGGTTTATGTAATAGAGTTGTTCAGTGACTCCCTCAGCCCCTTGATATACAACTTTAAGTCCAGGAAAGGAAGGGCACTTATCTGTAGAATGATTTTCTTCACAAACTGAACAAACCTCTATAGAGTTCAATGGGCATTCATTCCTAGGATGCCTTCTGGTGCATCTAGGGCAAAAAATGGCCAAAGCTCTCTCTGCTTCCTCTTGTTTCCTTTTGATATGCAAGGTATCCATTTGCATGGCAAGAGTCTGCAGCATCTCACTCTTGAAGTCTTCTAGCATGTTTCCAATTTCTCCTTTAATGGATGAGTTAGAGGAAGAGGTACTGGCTATGGGTTGACTCTCTGTTATGAAACTAGCTCAAGAAAAGATAGAAAAGATAGATCAACGCCTTAGAATTCAGCCTCTTCGAGGGGGCAACCTCCTTTACATTACATAAATGAACAATTCTTGGATGATACAAATGACAAAACCTCCTTTCTATATATAGGAGTCTAAGGAGTCACAATATAATCCAGCTGACCTAACAATAATAATATAAAGCCACAAAAATAATAATAGAGGGATTCTATGGGGCACAGAAATAACAATATGGGGGTAATAGGGGCACAACAATATAAATAAGGGTATAACTACAATAGTAATAGGGTAATCACTAGTATTATAGGGACCCAACATGCCCCTCTCCTTCAAAAAAGTGTTGTCCTCAACGCTTGAGTAGTTCTGGATACTTCTGCATAAAATTCTCATCCTCCCATGTGGAATCTTCAGCGGATAAGTTCTTCCACTTGATAAGATACTTTGAAATTGATCGATTTCGTAGCTGTCGAGTTCTTGTTTTTGTGACTGCTTCCGGTTCCAATATAATTTTTCCTTCCTCGTCAAGTTCTGGCAATATTGTTTGAATTGGGAGCTTGTCACCTGTAACCTTCTTTAAACATGAAACATGGAAAACTGGGTGCAATCGAGAAGCTGCCGGAAGCTCCAATTTGTATGCCATAGTACCAATCTTTTGCAACACCTTGTACGGACCATAATACTTTGGTGATAATTTATTATCCTTCTTAGCTTGCTTTAGGGACATTTGCTTATATGGTTGTAGCCGTAGAAATACCCAATCACCTACATCAAAACTTCTTTCACTATGATGTTGATATGCCTGTTGTTTCATTCTATTTTGTGCCAACACGAGGTTATCCTTTAAGAGTTGGAGGACTTGTTGTTGATGTTCGATGTGATGTTCCACTGCCTGAACCTTAGAATTTTCTCTTAAATATGATGTGATGGATGGTGGTTGATACCCATAAAGTGCCATAAATGGGGTCATTTTTGTTGCTGTATGGAAGGAAGTGTTATACCACCATTCAGCCAGAGGAAACCATTTGACCCATTGTGTCTGTTTATTAGATACAAAGCAACGAAGATATCCTTCCAAACATTTGTTTACTATCTCAGTTTGCCCATCAGATTGAGGATGATAAGATGAGCTATGAGCTAACTGAGTACCAAGACAAGAAAATAATTCTGTCCAAAAATTTCCTGTGAAAATGGGATCTCTGTCACTTACAATAATCTTTGGGTTTCCATGTAGCTTTTGAACTGTTTCCATAAATGCAGTAGAAACTGTACTGGCTTTAAATGGATGTGATAATGCACAAAAGTGTGCATACTTGGTAAGTCTGTCAACTACCACCATGATGACACTCTTTCCCTCAGACTTGGGTAAACCTGTGATAAAATCCATTGAAACCTCCTCCCAACGTTGGCTTGGAATGGATAAAGGTTGTAATAGACCCGGTGTCTTAATTGTTTCAACTTTATTTTGCTGGCAAACCAAACATTCCGCCACAAACTTTTGAATATCTGATTTAAGGCCATCCCAAAAAAATTCCTTCTTAACCCTGTGGTAAGTTTTTAAAAATCCTGAGTGCCCTCCTAAGGGAGAAGTGTGCAATTCCATAAGAATCTTTTGTTTTAGCTGGGAATTCTTACAGAGGTATAAGCGATCTTTGTACCATAACGAATCATTTTGTCAGCTAAATGTATCAGAAGTACTGGAATCTTGTTGTAGCTTTCGAATAAGTGCCCACACTTCTTCGTCATTCTTCCATTCCTCCCTTACTTCGTTTATCCAATCTGGTTGGATAATAGAAATGACACACAACAATGCTTCCACATCCTCATCCTTTCTTGAGAGTGCATCTGCCACCACATTTTGCTTCCCTTTTTTGTAGATGATTTCAAAGTCATAACCCAACATCTTTGTGACCCACTTTTGTTGCTCTTCAGAGGATAATCTTTGTTCTAAAAAGTATTTAAGGCTATCATGATCCGTTTTTACCTTGAAGTGTCTTCCCATTAGGTAGGGTCGCCATTTCTTAAGTGCATGGAGTATTGCCAACATTTCCTTCTCATAAATAGCTTTGCTTAAAAACTTTCCCTTGATTGGACGACTTTCAAAAGCATTGGGTCTTTCACCTTGCATTAGAACAACACCAATTCCATTTCCTGAAGCATCACATTCCACAATAAAGGTTTTTGTGAAGTCTGGTGTAGCTAAGACCGGTGCTTGGCACATTGCCTCTTTAAGATGTTCAAAGGCCTTTGTTGCTGCCGGAGTCCATGAAAATGAATCTTTCTTCAATAATGTTGTTAGAGGTGCTGCTATTCTCCCATAATTCTTAACAAACTTGCGATAATACCCTATCAACCCAATAAATCCTCGCAGATGCTTTATGGATGCGGGGATTTTCCATTCCTTAATGGCTTTAATTTTGCTAGGGTCTACCTTAACTCCTTCATGAGATACAATATGACCCAAATATTCCACCTCCTGGACTCCAAAGAAACATTTGGATCTTTTTGCATATAATTGTTTCTCCTCCAATAGTTGTAGCACCCTGTCAACATGTTCAACATGATCCTTCCAAGACTTGCTGTAGATTAGTATATCATCAAAAAATACTAACACAAATTTTCTAAGGAATGGTTTGAAAATTGAATTCATCAAACCTTGAAATGTTGAAGGTGCATTGGTAAGGCCAAAAGGCATGACCAAAAATTCATAATGACCCTCATGAGTTCTAAATGCCGTTTTCGGAATGTCTTCAATCTTCATTCTGATTTGATGATATCCCGAACGAAGATCCAACTTGGTGAAGTAAATTGATCCATGCAATTCATCCAGTAATTCATCAATAACAGGAATGTGGAACTTATCTTTAATAATGAGCTTGTTGAGCTCCCTATAATCCGGACACATGCGCCATGATCCATCCTTCTTGTGCACCAATACTACTGGAGCTGAGAAAGAACTTTGACTTGGTTGAATTATACCATCCTCTAGCATTTTTGCAACCATACGTTCAATTTCACTTTTTTGGACATAGGGATATCTGTACGGCCTGATGTTTGGAGGAACACTTCCTGGAATCAGATGAATAGCATGATCATGATCACGCATAGGTGGGAGACCTTTTGGAGTCTCAAATACCTTGGAATGATTGTCCAAGACTTTTTGGAGATCTGGAGAAATAGATGATTCCAATGTGGAAACATCTAGCGAACATAATTGTGCAATTACACCTCTTTGCTCCTTTTTTAGAAGCTTTGTCATGCCATTAGAGCTGATTATCTTTCCTGGTTTCCCTGCAATACCCCTTAATTCAACTTCCTTTCCTTCTGTAGAAAATTTGATGAAAAGTTCTTGAAAATTAAAAGCTATTGTACCCAAGGATTGTAGCCATTGGACTCCTAGTACAACATCAGCACCTCCCATTGGAATGGAAAGCATTGGGCTAGTCAATACATATTTTCCCATGGATAGCTTGATATTATGGCACTTTCCAGAGCAATTTATTGTTCCTCCATTTGCAATCATCACTTGACACTCTGGTGCTGGATATAGGAAGCAATTCAATTCTTTTGCTACCCTACAATTAATAAAATTGTGGGTGCTTCCTGAATCAATCAACACTATTACCTTTTTCTTCTTGATTTGTCCTTCTATCTTGATGGTTTGAGGAGTGGTAATTCCCACCAATGCATTACAAGATATGGTCGGATTTATTTGTTCTTCATCTAGGCTTTGTTCCTGGAGTATATCTTCTTCTTTTGACCTTTCTTGCTCCTTTTCTTCTTCCTCTTCACAATCTATGTAGAATAATTTCTTCTCAGCACACTTATGACCTTTAGTGTATTGCTATCACAGCTGTAACAAAGCCCTTTTGCTCTTTTTTCTTCCAATTGTTGTGGTGTCAACCTTATAGGTTGTGGAAGACTAGGGGCAACAACACTTCCGTCTTTATAGTTGTGAGTGGTATGCTTCCTGGTTGCCATAATTTGCTTTCCATTTTTCTTGCTAACCTGAATGCCTTCTCTAATGAATCAGGTTCCCAAAGGCGAACATCATGTTGGATATTATCCTTTAAAGACCCTATGAACACATCAATCCTATGCTCCTCTGGAATATTTTTTACCCTTATGTTCAATTTTTGGAACTCCTCAATGTGCTCCATTACTGAACCCTTTTGTTTGAGACTTATCAATTGGCTAAAAAAAGTGTTGCTTTTTGTATCTTCATAATGTGCTATCAATTCTTCCGTAAAAATTGCCCAAGTGATAAATTGTTTACGATAGCAAAGCCATTGATACCATACAAACTGATTTGGTTCCAAATATACAGCTGCCATACGTACCTTTTGTTCGTTTTGCACATTATTGAGATCGAAGAATTGCTCCATCTGTAATATCCATGTGGCGGGATCCTTGCCATCAAACTTCCTCATATCGATTTTTGGAATATGGTGATTCTTCGATCCAACATTAGCGTCTATGGAATCATGATTAACATTTCTTTTGTTCTCATCATGAGTTTCCTTTACTACCTTTTCACCATTAGTGACCCTTTCTTGTAGCAACTTCTTCAATTCTTCCATGTCTGTCTTCAAATCTATCTTCAAATCTGCCATGTCTCTCTTCAAATCTGTCTTCGAATCATCCATCTTAGCTTCCATGCCCTTTATCTTAGATTCCACGCCATTTATCTTAGATTCCACGCCACTTATCTTAGCTTCTGTTAGCTTTTGTGAGCGTGACATTTGTTGAACTTGTTCTTGTAATTTTGATATATCATGTAGCATTTCTTCCTCTTCTTCATGAGTCATGCTAGAGCTTTCAGGTTCCTTACTAGGTGATTGCATTTTCTTTCCTCGGGGCATCAGTTACCGATAATAATGCTTTACTATGCCCTTTGAATTCCGTTAAACCAAGCTTACACAAAAATAAAAATAAAAAACTACACACCTTTTTTCACTTTATAGAAGCCTGATATTGAATCTGATGTATCTCTGTAATTTCGGATCATCCAGTTCTGAAATTGCAAATTGGATTCTCCAAGGAAGAGTTATGTGAAATCTCCGACAGTGACTTGCTTTTAGACTGGTTCGGTAGAGCGAACTTGTACGACGTGCCATGAGTCACTGTTTCAACCTTTGAATCTGAAACACACACACAAGAAACTAAAGTCTGTCCTCTTTCTGTACCTTCTTACGAAATTTCAATCCGATCCCCAGAGAGAATGTTATGACGATTTTCCCCAGGTCACCTGTTTTTAATGTAATTCAGGAGTCTGCAGAAAGACCAACTTCCTCAGATCATATCTCCACAAATATCACGCGAAAAGCTCTGAAATTCGGACCCAAGGTTCAAAGCGATTTCTTCTCAGATGGGTTTTTTTTGCGACTTCTGAAACGTCACAGAAGAAAAGTTATAGCGAAAATTCCACGATGACCTGTTTGGAGCAGCGAAACCCTAGAATCCAAAGCTCTGATACCAAATGTTATGAAACTAGCTCAAGAAAAGATAGAAAAGATAGATCAACGCCTTAGAATTCAGCCTCTTCGAGGGGGCAACCTCCTTTACATTACATAAATGAACAATTCTTGGATGATACAAATGACAAAACCTCCTTTCTATATATAGGAGTCTAAGGAGTCACAATATAATCCAGCTGACCTAACAATAATAATATAAAGCCACAAAAATAACAATAGAGGGATTCTATGGGGCACAGAAATAACAATATGGGGGTAATAGGGGCACAACAATATAAATAAGGGTATAACTACAATAGTAATGGGGTAATCACTAGTATTATAGGGACCCAACACTCTCCCTACCTTTCTTTTTGGCTGCTCTAGAATGGTTTCTAAAAACAGTCTTTATGTCTTCATAGGACAGTTGGTAGATGTCTCCCCCGACCAGTAGATGGAGGGTGTCTAAAAGATCTTCCCAAATTCCCCTGAGCAGGACCCTCTTCAGAGACTCAGGGTCAAGTGTACACCCGACCCTTTTGTAACTGAGCTGGAACCTCTCCTCATAGTCTTCCAGGGACTCATCACTTCCTTTAGTCATTCGAAAAATTTCTTCTTTAGTTCTTTTGACCTACAATAGTCTCGATACTTGTTGTTAAAGGCTTGCTGCATCTGAGCCCAAGTTGTGATACTATTGCCAGGTAATCCCATGAACCAACGCAATGCTGCATCCTTGAGAGTAGAAGCGAACAGTTTCAACTTTTGCTCATCTTTTGCATAGTCATAGGTTCGACAGATAACAACAAACTCAAACAAGAAGGTCTCAAGATCTTATGTAGTTAGACCATGGAAATGAGGTAGGGCGGAAGGGCTTATATTCTTCATTTTGGTGTCTCCATTGGTCTCAAGAATGGGAAAGGTACCCTCTATTCTCTCTCCATTCCCCCTAGCATTTCTGTGTTCATTCATTGGCTCCAAAGGAATGTTTTCCTCTTATTCTTCCCCTATAGGTTCTTCAAATATGTCTGGCTGTTCACCTAAGGGTTCTTTTTGATCGCAGCCCTCGAAGAAGAGAGAAGGTTGGCTGTGTGAAACAATGGGGGTGTTAGGCAAGAATTTTCCCTAATTATCTCTATTCTTACGAGGCATGAAAGGAAACCTTTTTTGGTTGGTTTTTGTTTCTTTTTCCCCACACTGATAGTACCTGCAACTGAAATTGATTGAGCAAAACAAATTCAACTAACTGAAATGAAATTGCTGAAATGAAATTTGTAGGATTGAAAAGGAAAGCAAGGAAATGCAGAACTAGAGGAAAAGAAAGGACTAGTCTACCTTTGCTGAAATGAAATTTGCAGAATTGAAAAGGAAAGCAAGGAAATACATAACTGAAGGAAAAGGAAGGAAATGACTATTCTATTTTTGCTGAAATAAACTATTAGCAGAATGTTGCAATAGAAAATAGAAGAAAGCAGTAGTAACAGAATACTCTAATGCCTCCCCGGCAACGACGCCAAAGAGTGGTGAGCACCAGTATTGCAGCAATAATGCTGCAACTCCTGGGCTGTCTACTTTACTCTTATCAACCCGGTAGTTTGTAACAAACTTGGAAGCGACGGTGCTATATGCACAAGTACTAGTTCTTACTACAGGTTGTCACTTGGTCAGTCGACGCAAGATCACTAGGAGCTCAAGCCAACTTCTATGGATTCCAGAAGAAGCTCTATATGTGATGAAAGAAAAGAAAGACTATTCTACAGATGCTATTCTACTTGCAGAAAGGAAGACTAAAATGCAAAGCAAACCAAGTAAATCCTAATTAACCAACTAATCCTACCTTTGAAGAAAGCACTATGAAAACCATGAAAAGAATGCCATTATCTATTCAAAGAGGTAAACAACATCTAACTAAGATATTTCTGGAAGTTAATGATCAAAAAACATCTTTTGGGATTTTTATGTATTTTTATGTGAATTTGACATGCATGTAATTTATTTCTTTGTGAATGTGGTAGCGGATAGGTAGCGATGGAGTGTAGTTTTGGGACTTTAGAGGATGTAAGATAGTGTGGATGGGTCCTAGGAGGTCTCAGGTGGCCTTCTGGAGGCTTTTCCTATACTTGGCCTTCAAAAGAAAGCCTACAAGAAAATCTACAGGAGGGCACAGGAAATTTATAGGAGGAAAAACAACGTTCTACAGGAGGCCTACAGGAGGAGGCCGAGAGAATTTTTCACTGTTTTGAGGGTGTGAGAGTGGATGAAAGAGGTGGATGAAGGTTGGAATGAGGTGTTAGGGCACCTAGGGTCTACCAAGAATCATCAGGAGAGAGAAAGATGATTGGATTTTCTCAAGGATAGAGGAAGGAATTCTATGGAAAATGCAGGAAACTAAGGTAGAATTGAGGGGAGACTTGGGCGACTTGTAGGGCATGGATCAGATGGAGGATGGGATGGCTGATAGGATGACCTGCTGCTAGAAGAGATTTGCTGCAAAAGAACTGACAATCAACCAATGAACTAGGATCTATGAAAGGAAATGTTGATAGCCACTGCAGGAAAGGAAAGCATGAAAGAAGACTGTTGTAAATAAGGAAATGAGCATGATGAAGAAGATCTGAAGCAAAACAGAACTAGACTATTAACCAACTAATAAGATGCAAACACTAGAAGTCCTATAAATGAGGAAAATTTGTGTTTTTGGGGCAGCAAGAGGGTCTTTGCCTCAAATCATGGTCCCAAAGGGAGGAAGAGAGGCTAAGACACTGTTGCTAGCCTTTTGAATCTTTCCTTCATCATTGCTTAACCTGCTATAGAAAGCGCAAATGGAAGCAAACTACTGAATCATCAAAAGCAACCTATTCTTAATCATAAAAGAAATGCATCTAATAGCAACCTAATCTACAAACTGAAACGAAACATACAAATACAAGTAAAGAGGAGCTTGGATTCTTGGATTGGGCCCTAACCTAAGAGCTTCAACCCTCTGAGGTGACTCAGTGCTAACTCAAAAATGATTCCATCTTTATTCTCAAAACAATAATAAGATTACATGAACTGTCAAGATAATAAGCTCGAAGTTGAGCAGGGTTTCCATAAGAAAAACTACAACAAAAATCCCACAAAAATCTGACCCCAGTGAGGCCCTAGGCCTCTCTACTTATATAAATGAAGCTACCAACATCTTCCTTAAAATCAGGGAGGCTTGGCTCCCAAAACTCGAGATAATCATGTGTCATTCTCCACTTGCTCGGCTGCCTGCTAATGCATGACTTGGCTGCTTGTACTCCGAGCTGAATGAAGGGGAATTCAAAGTGAGTAGTAATAAATGAGGGGGATTCCCTCCTATAAGTCCTTTCCTTTTTCCACTTCGAGTTATTGTTGCCATTTGTCCACTGGATCCTTGAATTTGACCACAAAATTCATCAATAATTTGCATTAAACACATATTAGACCACATGGCATCATAACTAACTCATCTCACTCTATAAGCATAAATATAATCAGAAAATCATACAATAAGCTAAGAGAATGGTTGATTTGACTAGGTTAGGAGGTAAAATGAGCCCATATAATTACCCATTTATGAGGCTCATTAGCAGGCACTGACACATCTATTCCAGAATAGTAGTGACCATAGGAAACTAGCGCTCAAGGATAATCTTCAAGATATCAAGATGCGGAAGAATGACATTTTTCAATAGTATTTGAGTAGGTTCACATAAATTCGTGATGATCTTGCAGGAGTTGGTGTATTGTTTCAGATTATGATTTTGTAAGCTTATTCCTTCTAGACCTTCCCTAGAGGTGGCATAGCTACCAAGATTTAGTGAACAGGATGGAGAAACTACCAAATTGGGAATTCTTATGGTTTGACTTGGTACAGGAGGAAATAAGGGAGAATACTAGAGATGGGATTTCATCCAAGGGCGAGGATTAAGAAGACTTCACAATGGTTTTAAAGGGAAAGAAGGGAAAGGGGAAGAAATGTCAAACCAAACCAGAATCTAGCCAAGGGGGCAAGAAGAAAGATTTGTCAAAAATAAAATGCTTCCACTCTCATGAATTTGGGAACTATGCCACGAAGGGTCCACACAAAAGGCAAGCAAGAAGACCTCAGGAGGAGCAGCAGGTGAAGCGTTGGCTTGACAGTTCTAGCTTGACTTTATTCTTATCATATGCCTGGCCAACATAGTGATGGGGAGCATCTAGTACTTGGACTCACGTGCATCGTTCCACATGACAAGGTGAAGATAGTTTTTCAGTGATCTGGAGGAGAAATATTTTCAGATGCATGTCGAGATAGGGGAAAATGGAAGTACAACGTGACCAAGGTTGGTACATTCACCTTTAAGAGGGAGTCAGGATCCCCTCTCAAACTCAAGGATGTCATGTTTTTTCTAGGCCTAAAGAAAAATCTCATCTCTGTTGTAGTTTTGGAAGACCATGGTTATGATGTGATCTTAAACAAAGGAAAAGCATTCATGAGACACATAGCCACGGGGCAGGTGAAGCAGATCGCGGTTCGTGTGAAGAACCCTTGTAAGCTAGATGTGGAAGACTGTGTTGCATTAAGCACTAAGGCAAAGAAAGTGTAGGGTCGTGATGTCGGTGAAATTTGGCACAAAATACTTGGACATTTGCATAATTGCACCTTGAAAATTATGCAACAAATAACCATTGGCCTTCCCAAAGGAGAACTTGAGCAACAAGATGTATGGAAAGGATGTACTTTGGGGAGGTACACAAATCCACATTCCATGATCGGGACAACAAAGCACATGCAATCTTGGAAAGGATCCACTCTAATGTCTGTGAACCTTTCTCAACAACCTCCATTGCCAGACAGAAATATTTTGTCATTTTTATTGATGACTTCTCATGGAAATACTTAATCTTCTTCATGCGAAAGAAAGATGAGACATTCTCATAGTTCATATAATTCAAGGCACTGGTTGAGAAAGAAACGACAAGAAGGTGAAGGATCTCAAGAGTGATGATGTAGGTGAGTACGTGTTGAATGAATTAAAAATAAATGTACAAAAAAAGGCATTCGACGAGAGTTAGCAACACCCCACAATCCACAACAGAATGGGGTGGTTGAGAGAAATAACTGTAGCATTGTGGGAGTTGTGAGGGTGATGTTGCATTACCAAGGCTTACCACTGCACTTGTGGGAAGAGACATGCAACACAACAATCTATTTGCATAATCGGAGTCCTGATCGAATTTTGGGCATGATTACACCAGAGGAGGATTTCTCGAGGAGAAAGCTGGATGTGTCACACTTCAAGACTTTTGGAGCCTCTTTCTATTGCCATGTCTCAAAAGAATCAAGGAAGAAGATTGAGCCGACAACCTAATTGGGCTATTTGGGGTCGGTTACACAAAAAGTCCCCACAACTACCGTGTATACTTAACATCCCTCTGAATGACAATTGTGCGAAGGGATGTAAAATTTGATGAGGAGAAAGTGATTTCGTGCTCTTATTGGGCCCCATATATGTTATCATATTGGCTATCCAAACCTTTCATTAACAAGCCATATTTATACCTTTACAACATAGACTATAACTATTATATTACCAATTTTCACTAAATGCATTCATTTTACCTTGTGGTTAATTATTGATGATTTCTTGTATTTTTAATGATTAAATGAGTCTTTAACATGGTTTTCCATTGAAGATTTACTAATAAGTTTATGTGCCCAAACAAAAAAGTTATAGTACTCGAATTTGACAATTCGGTACTTATATAAGTTTCGGTATTGAGTGAAGGTTAACATATTGGCACTTCTCGAGATAACATGGGTTGCAACTACATTGTTTATGGATGAATTTATGTTCATTGGATACACCTAACTCACATGTTAAGCTCAATATGTTATTCAAAGTTACAACCAAACCTAAATTTCACCTACAAAAATTCGGTACCAGTTTGGCATTTTCCAAAAATTCAGTACTTAATTCAGTACCAGTTTGGCATTTCCTAGAAATTCGATACTTAGTTCGGTACTAGTTTCGCATTTTCCATGAATTCGATACTTAGTTCAGTACAAATTCCACACTTCGACAACAAATATGGGCCCTTACGTCTAGATTTGGAGGAAAGTCAAACTGATGCCAAGTGGCATCGTTTCCATCTCCAATATTAACCTAATACACTCACAAATCATAAATCATAAGTAGACTATTTTTAAATATTATTTGTTATTTTAATTATAGTATGGGGGTGAGATTTCCATGGAAGTTGATGTGATCTCTTTGATCGTCGCTTCCTTTACACAATATTATAAACATATTTGCGCAGCACATGTGGGGGAGAGAGGCACAGAGAGAAAATTTTAATCTTGAGTTTGTTTTGTAATAAATTGAATTAGTTTTTGTAACGAGAAGTGATATTCTTGCAATGGGGATCTCATTATTATTCAGCTCTGTGTATTATTCTGGTTTGAATTAAACTTTCCAAGTGCGTTGTTCAAGTTGGGAAGGGCCCCTCGATTAGGGTAGCATCCTGACATTTAACTCTTAGCATAGATTTGCAGTTCATTTTCTGAATGGCGTGTTATTTAATTCTTCATTTTGGTAGTTTCATTTTAGGAGATTGTTCATCAGATATGAGCACCTACACTTTCATGCATCTATTCACTGCTTTGCTATATTTTTCTGACTTTTCTAATGCTTCCATCGACATCCATAGTCGATTCAAATTGTTCCCTTCACAGTGACATCTCCTCAATCTAAAGTTGCATATTACATATACCCACAACAAGCTCCACACAAGTTTTATTATCGTGATTGTTTGTTTTAGAGTTATGTATTTCCATTGTTATATATGTTAAGAACGTGTACCATTAACATGCCTCATATTCATTCGAAATGGTATTTGTTATTGAGTGTGTGATGTTATAATTTTAAAGTTAGTACATTTTAAACGTAAGTGTCATATTCTCACATTATATATGGTTACATTAATTTATTGAGATTTGCCATTTTGTTATTTAATCTATTAATTAATTATATTATTATATGGTTTTGTTTCGTGGTTGATATGTATATTATTATAAATTTAATATTTGGTTGCATTGTTATTATGTATTGTAATGCAATATTAAGAGGAGTATGTTTGTAAAATGATTTCATGGCATAGGTAAAAAACTAATCTCATTCCAATATTGATTTTTCGAGGACAAATCTATAAAGTGTGTTTCTTTTGAACCTTTTACATTCCATTATTTTGATCAGTTTTCTTACAACATATGTGTTGATTCCCATAATATCAATTTTCAACCAATTGATTATATTGTCACTACAAGAATTCATTGAAGGACGCTGAAACCTTAGTAAGCTCTTCACAATAGATCACATGAACATCCAAGCATGAGAGATTGTGATCCAGAACCCTTATAACAATAAGTTGTTTTATCTCCCAGAGATAGGCCTTGTGATGATTTTCCATTTACCTATTCCAAAGTGTGCTTTTCTGCAATTAGTTGTTAGTATATGCTAGAATATGCTCTAATCTTGCATTTCGCGTGCTTGCATCTCTAAGTCTTACGATCTCAGATTCAATAATTAAATGTTGGAATTAGAATACATATAATTTTACCAACATTTTTGGCGTAGTTGTCGGGGAGGTGCTAAAGGGATTAAAGCATAGTTGTTTTCACAAGTTTTTTTGCATGATCTTAGTTAAAGGGAAAACTTGGGGGCGGAGATAAAATGATAAGATGAGAGGTAAGAACTTGCACATCCACTTTGGTGGGGTTGCTCCAAAGCCTTGTTGTTTCCTTCTTTTTCTTTGCAAGTGCATTTTATTTGAGATTGATTCATGAAAAAAAGAGAAGCCTAACCTGTGTGAACAGATAACTTGGTGACAACAGGGTCTTAATAGCACGGTGGCGCTTTGAGTACATGATTGGTTTGTTGCATATGTTTTAAGTGTGTTTTCTTATTATTTCTTGAGGATATTTAATAAGAATTCCATACACTTATACATGTGCAGGACAGGGATTAGGAACCATCAAAGTAATATTCAAGGATGATCAAGAGTTTGAAATAACTCTCTCAAATCTTAGCGGCAGCTAGGATTTCTGCTTATCAGGAAGAACAAATCTTGACAACAGTTAAGAATTTATCCGCCTCCCCAGAAGTGATAGAAGAACAACAAGTCCATGAACCACATCCACAAGAAGATCTTCACCCTCTGTAGAGCCTCCAAAATGTATTCAAAATATCATCCACTTTCACCTTTATCGCCACCATTTCACTCACATGTCACAACTCCATAGCCATATAATCTTTCACTATCCTCCATTTTCATAATTATATGGGTTCCATTTGTGTTTTCCAAAAGTTAATGATTTCTAGTATTATAAGTGAATTAAATGGTTAAAACTTAGAAAAATGACATATACTTGCAAATACTTAAAAATGGCTTGAGTTTCATGATATGTGTAGGTCATTTGGAAGCTTCCAAAGCACCCTTATGTGGCCTCCAATGCTCAAATTCGAATTTCCTTCAAGATATGGAAGAAGATTTGGATAAAGGTCAAAGAGGGTATGTGTCTCATCATTACCTATTTGAGTTGTAACTCTATATGTGTCTCATCATTACCTATTTGAGTTGTAACTCTATGAGATGTTCTAGAGATCTAGGGAGAGAATAACGGGCCTCTATTAATGAGGTAGCTTCTTATGTTCTTGTATAAATAGGAGAGCCTTCTCCTTTCAAAGGCATGTGCAAAGTTTGGGAAATTCTCATGTTTTGAATATAGAATTTGGATTTGGCACCATGCTCATGAGTGATGTTCACTTTGACTTGGTTATGCTTGCATATGGAGCCTCTCAACTTTCGATCTCTCATGCTTTTGGATTGGCCACCTACAATGTGTGAGATTTATTGTTTTTCATAGATTAAGATTTATTGCTTTCATAGATTAAGATTTATTTATTTCATATCTTTTCCTGTGTGAGAGGTTAAGAGTGATTATTTTTATTTCTTTCATATATTTTCTTGTGTGAGAGGTTAAGAGTGATTGTTTTTATTTTCTTTCCTATCTAGAGGTTAAGAGCGATTATTTTTATTTGCTTTCCTATATAGAAGTTAAGAGTGATTGTTTTTATTTGCTTTCCTATCTAGAGATTAAGAGCGATTGTTTTTACTTGCTTTCATATTTTTTCCTGTGTGAGAGGTTAAAAATGATTGTTTTTGCTTTCATTTCATGTCATGTGGTTTTGATTATTCATTTCATAGGATCCTGATTTGATAATGCACACATAATCCCTTAGAATAGATTTCATTTCATGCAATTTCAATTCCTACAAGTGTGAAAGATTAAGATTTCAATTCAGCACGTTGGACTATAATTGTACTATAATTTCTTTTGAGTTTATTGTTGAATTAGAATAGGTGAATTTGGTTTGTCGTTATTTGGTTTCGTAGTTAGATTGATCTAAATTGGAAGTTAATTCTAGCATATACAGTGCACACATGCTTTGCAAGTTTTACGAAATCCCCGGGTTGACAATTAAATGATAGGTAATTAATTTGCCCCAACATTTTGGCGTCGTTGTCGAGGAAGTGTGCATAGGAACTAGCTTTCAGTCTAAAGTTCATTTTCAGTTTTTTTTTCTAGATGCATGATTAAAGCATGTAGACGCATAAATCATTTAGCTGCATATCATTTTTATTAAAAAATAAAAAATAAAAAATTGGTACTAACCATTTATGGATGAAAGATCTAGAATGCAGATTAAACATTCTTTGGAGCACAAGGACTCCATTGAGGAATGATATCGAAAAGCGATTGCACCACGACATTCATCCATCCTTCAAGAGATCTTTGCGACAAAGCTAAAGGTCAAAATGACTTCTCATGTCCTCATACACAATTAGGTACATTTTGCAAATTTGGATATGAACATTTCAGAGATTCTAATATGTAAATGGCTCAATTGGAAACATTCATATACTTAAAAAAAAAAAAAAAAAAAATTCTTTCAAGTAGATAAATTAGGAAAAATAAAATCAAGCTTGATTGCATTTTTTTAAAAGTTTTTAGACTTTAAAATCTTTAGATTTTTATTTATTTTCTTGCATTTTTTTGTATTAACCTCACAAAAATATTTTCAATAAAAAATCATGTTTTGATTTTAAATAATGAAAAAAAATCATGTTATATTTTCATTAAAAATAAAAATAAAAATTCATTTTTTTTTTTAATTTTCAATAATTTTTTTTCATGTTTTTAATAAGGAAAATGAAAAATCTGAAATCAATTCTCTTCTCTGTTTTTTATTCCCAAAAGAATTGACAAATTGAAGAAGGCTCCCATGCGACCTGTAAAGATTTTTTTTTTTTTTTGCATTAGCTTGGAATCCAAATTCAAAAATCCATCATAATAAAAAAACATATATATAAAAAAATGGACAAAACACACAAACCAAATCAAAACAGAAAAAAGTAATAAACGCACAACCCAGTATATCTATGGCAGTAAGAGCACCCATGGTAGGGAAGAAGCCAAGGATGAGCTCTCCATGTGGGGCCCTTTGAAGAAGTTTGAAAATATGAATATTTAACAATTATTACTGTTTTCTTTTGCTCCTTCTAAAGTGCTTGTTGAGCTGGAATCTTGAACAAGAACTTCATATGTATTGTGTATTAAAACCTTGCCTTTCCAACCAAGTTCACTTAAAATGCACTCTTCCTCTTTTTTGATCTCTTTTCCAGCCTTTTCGCTTATTTCATGATCATATCCCAAAAGGTGTAAGAGCCCATGTACCACGAGGATGTGCATCTCATCTGGGATTGTCTGGCCTCTTTCCTCAGGCTTGCCTAGTAGCTGTCTCTATAGAAATTACAATGTCTCCGAATTGACATTTGAAACTCAAGAATATGTTGAGACATTGAGAGAACATCTGTTGCTACATATTTACCACACCATTCTTTGTTTATCTTTTGGATAAAATCATCATTACATAATAGATCCATGCTATCAAAGGAAGATACATTATCTATGGATGTGTCTCTTGTTGCCGAACTTGAATCTTTTAACTGATCTAATGCCAAATTTGTTTCCATGGGAGAATTCACATGAAGATTTTCTTCTATATTCAAAATGTTCTCGTCATCCTCTGACAACTCCTCTTTGATACCAATCTGCAAGTCCATTTCCATTTCTTTTTCCGGCAAAGGTTTCTTCAATGCTAGATATCTCCTCCTCATTCTTCGGTACCCCCTTGTGCCAGAAAATAATCGTTCTGGCCGGTTTCCGCATGAGAAAACATTTTCCCCTGTCGTCCATTAGAGGCAAGGTGGCCTCGGCAAGGCAGTCCGGAGGAACCTACGGACATCTGCGGACAACTCAGTCCCTACAACTCCTTTAAACGACAAACTGGGGTGTGAACTAAGAAAAACATTGAAGGTGAGAGACTCCATATAAGCCAACGACAACTTACAAACTAGAGACCATGAAGGAAACTGTTTCTGAATAGGAAGAAATCAAGTGCTCTAAGATATTCAGATGTTTATCAAGATCGATAGATGGCAGTGGAAACTTGCACTTGTCAGGTTCATGGATGACTGGCAGTGGAAACTTGCACTTGTCACGTTCATGGATGACTAGTAATTCACGGTCAACGGATTCGCCACACTTTGAACAAGATACAAAGAAAGATCTCCGATGGTTCCTCATTTAATGCACTCATCCTTATCCATGCTTGGCGGTGGACATGAAAGATCCAGCAAATGATTTTGTTACCTGAGCATTTGCTAGAATGCGTAACAACTTAAAAAAACGTCATTTTAAAACACATTTTGTGACCAAATGAAAACGAATTTCAAAAAACTAAAACGCGGGTTTTCTTCGGAACGGGGTTAATTATATTACTAAAGAGAAATTTTCTCAAATTTGTAACTGTTTGAGAGATTTTAAGGGTTCTCTCAACCCTTATTTTCCAAATTGCTTAAGAAAAACGAATTTAGAATTAAATACACAGACAACAGTTGTGGCCATGATCTAATTTCCCTGATCTACAGGAGGTAGATCCGCCACGAAGATTTTATGTAAAGTGTTGTGGTATCTTCTCTCGTGCGACATCCTGTCCTATTGACCGAATTGAGAGTCCCTGATCATTTACTGTGGTTCGCAACATTTAGGAGTTTGCAAGTGGAGATTAAAGATAAAATCAAGAGATGTTTCATTGAGGGTCTTGTTGGGGTTGTGAAAGAAATAGAAACGTTGGATGCAACCATTACAAAGATGCATTCTACAATCGAGAAAGTGGAAGAGATCATAATTGTTGTACAAGAATTAAAGCGTTGTGTGGAATTGGTTGGCCAGGGGTTAGCTCCTCTGACTAAACAGGTGAATGAATTCTTTTAGGTTGTTTTGAGTGGAAGGAACGCATTGCTTGATAGTCTCAGATTATCAATTTTTTTCACATACGAAAACGTTTTATACAGGGAAATTTCATTTTGTTTATTACGTTGTTTTTTGTTTGTTATGTTTTATTACTTTGTGTTTTTTAATGTTATGATTTGTTACATTTTTGTTAATAGGATGATGTTTTAATGTTTAATGTTTTAATATTGTAAATAGGTTATGTGTTTTTTTTTATACATATGTCTTATATGTATAATGTTTGTTATGTTTTGTTTTTAAAGTACATGTATATGTTTTGTATAATATTTGTTTTTTTCATTTTATTTCTATTTTTATTTTTTTAATGAAGTGTTTTTTATAACATTTGTGTTATAGGTTTTGTTATTTTTTTTGTATATATATTTTAGTTTGTACATATGCTTTTCTTCTTATGTTTTTCTTTTATGTACATTTATTTTACTTTTTAATATTGTAAATATTTCATTAATTTTTAGATTGTATATTTTATTTTTTTCAAGAAAATTGTCATAAAAATTGATGTGAAATTCATTTAGTGACTGGAGCAAATTGAGAAAAAGTTGTTGTGATGGTCCACTCAAACACAACCGTCGAAGCAATAAACAAAAGAAATAATCATATAACACGAGTCAAGAACAACAAACAAGGCTATGGCATCAACCACTGGAAATTTCTCTGCCATTGATCAGCCAAAGAAGGTTTACAGGTAAAATAAACAGATCAGAATTACCTTGCCCTTTTTAATAAAAAAAATTGTTCTATTTGCTAATTTTTCTAGAAGAGGTACTGATTAATTTGAAGATTGGACTGGTTATTTTGTTCATAAAAAAATGCATAGCTGTGTGTACTTAACTGTCTATTCCGAATTACCCGGTTGCGGGTGCCACGCAGGGGGAGGATAGTACGCCACATGGTCTACATGGGCGGGCTCAAGCTCAAACTGGGAATTAAATGCTCCACGCCGCCCTGGTGGGCAAGCGTGAGAGCTAGAGATCGAGGGGACGGCCATTTATGGAAGCAGCTGCGCTCCATACACTGTGGCAGAGGCGAGTTATGGCTCACCAGAACCAATGCATACCATTGCAGCATAAGACTGGAGCGAATTGGGAATGTTTGTCTGTTCGATTTGTGGAGGAGGGTCTCTGTGCGTCAAGGCTCAGAGCGCAGGCACGAAGACTCCCTCTGGTTCACGGAAGCGGTGAACGGGCAGCAAAAGGGATTGCAGGTAGTTTGGAAACCATGGCGCCGAGACAGAGGCCCTTCAGTCGTCGCGGTACAGGACGAGGCGGAACCTCACGCCCCCCGGTTAACCCGTCTTCAAATTGTTGCCGCTGTCTGTGCCACAGGGTGGAGGAGGCCAACCCCATCCAGTCGCAGCAATTTCTGGATGCCAGGCCGCAGGAACCAAGAGCTGCCCCGCTACCTGCGTTTGGCACAACGATTTTCTCTTTCAGCAACGCCCAAGGTAATTCCAGCATTCAAGCTCATGTTTCAGTATTATTCATGGAAGAGGCGAAAGAAGAAGGGGGGGAGCAACCCAGTGCCCCAACTCATCCTGCAGAGAGCTCCAAGGCTGCTGAGGAAAAAGCTGGGGCACAATCTGAGCCAGGAGCTGCTCCACCAGCCTCTCAACCAGTACCAGCGAAAGGCAAAGCCAAGTATGACTGGGGACCCCCACCAGAAGGCGAATACTAGATTTACCCGGAAGATTCGGAAGAAGATTCGGATGAATAGATGCTGGCTCAAGCAAGTTTCAGTCCTCAGCCCGAGCTCAGGTTTTTTTGTTAACTGCTTCCCCTATCAACAATGCTTAATGTCAGGCGTGAATAGTTTTGTTTGGTTAGTCAATTATGCTGTTCAATGCATGTCCATTCCCCTGCGAGGGACTCTGATGAATTTCTTCAACTTCTCTCTCTTGCCCCTGCGTGGGATAGACATTTTCGTTTTGTTTGGTTTTCAAAGTTCCACAGCTCTGCATGGGCTTCCAGCTTCAGTTGTGGGTTCAATGATATCACCCCTGCGTGGGCGCTTAGTTACAAAGGAGAATGCCCCTGCGCGGGTTGCTGTCTTAGTGAATCTCTATGATCCAGAGTGCCACCCCAGGCCTCTGTCGACTTGTAATCCCGGATGTAATTGCTTGCTGTTGTTACTGTAAATAATAGAAGTAGCGTAGTTTCAACGATAAAAAAAAAACTGTCTGTTCAGAATTTTAGCTACAGAAACTGCGCAATTTTGCAGCTGAACAACAATTTTGCAGATGAAAAACAATTCTGCAGCTCTGTATTTAACTCAATGATCTATTTGTCAACAATGCATTCTAATAAGAAAATGATGCTTAAAAATTTATTATTAGTTTTATCTAATGTTATGTCTTCAAGTATGATGCAAGAAAGAAGAAGAATTGTAAGGGCACTTTATCTGCAGGATCGATTGATGATTTTTTATTAAGGATTGTTTTGCAGGAATCATTAAGCATTCACAAATAATATTTCTTTATCTTTATGAAATGATATGATTCAAACATAAATTGAGAAAATTGTTTTTTTAAAAATCGGATTTATTATCGCAATTGTGAAATTGGACTAACCATTTGAAACGAAGACACGTCATGAACCTGTTAATTATGCAAATTTTTCATATGTATCAAAAAGAAATTGATCACTTCTCTTTGAACACACTTACGTTTTAGTGCCATATTAGTGCCATGTTTGTTTTCATGTTCCAGGACAATCGAAGAATTGAAGGAAGCCAATTATGCATGATTGGTTTTCTAAGAACAATTTCAAGAGACATGAACCAATTAAATCCATTTCTATCATCCATAAATGCCATCATTTTTCCTCTCCAAACTCACAAGCTATCCAAGCATTTTTCGCTAAACATCGCTGTCACCATTTTCCTTGCAAGACTCGCATGTTTCCGTTTATATTTTCCATTCACATTTTCCATAATTTCCATTCATTAACCCATTAATAGAGACATTCAGCTTGCTTACATGTTGATTTTTCCTTTTCCTTTCTGTTCACTTGTTTACCCTCTTGACATTTTCCTTTCCATTAAATAAATCCTGTGTGATGCAAATTTTCCATCCACAGTCCTTCCAAAATCATTATTCCATACTCGCATTAGATGATGGGGGATTCGTTAATGCCTCCCTTCTAACAAGTCTTGGCCTATCAACATCAACACATTATATATGTTCAAGGCTAGAGTCCTTATTAGTACCTTGAGGCTTGTCTGCATCAATGACAAGTTCTCTTGCCGACAATCATGGGAATACATCAATGTCCCTTGATCGTTGGATCTTGCAAGTGGCTCTACATCAACTCATCTATTCACACTTTGCAAGATGTATTTAGGTACCTTGGCACTCATTGACATTAATGGCGAGTTTTCCTCGCATTGGTTAATGACATTCATTAATGGCTGGTAATCCAATGACTTCTCTTCATGATCGACAACAACAAATTTATTCGCATGACTAGAATTGTACCATCGGGTTTTGTAGCAGGTGAAGACTATATCATTTCAGTATTTTGTAGCAGATATAGCATATTTAGCAACAAAAATAAAGAATCCACTTTCACCACCTCATCCACCATTTATGCAACCAAGAAGCAGATGAAGTTCTACATTCTATTCCATGATCCAGCAGCAACTAAAACTTCTCTACATATGCACAGTTTGTCCACTTCCTAGGTACGTAAAGGTGTGTTATTTTATAGCTTTTAATCATAGAATTCCTTAAATACTGAAATTATAATGTTTGGAAAATACTTCACCATATTTCCTTTCTCATTTAAAAATAAATAAATATTGTAAACACCTTTAGTTTGGGGTGGGGGGGGAAGGGACATCCATTTATTATCACATCCATTTCACTTCATTTCATCCTAACATACTTGTCCTAATCAATTATGATTGCATTATGGTTCAAAAGTTATGTGATTTGCAAATAAATGCCTCAATGATAAGCATATTATATGGCCGATTTAAAGATGCATTCTTAAATATGTTCAATGAATCTTGTTGCAACAAAAAGAAACAAGGTATTGAAACACAAGAACCAATACCAATTAAGATTTGGTTGTCACACAAGAACCAACCAGACATGTTACAATTCAATGTATGACAAGGAATACTTTGCAAAAAGAAATGAAATTGTCAAATGCAAAGTCTAAGGACAATTGATATAAGGCAAGCTCATTCAAAAGCAAATCATGATTAAGCAATGCAGTAGATTGCATGAGGACATGCAATAATGTCAGTTGGGGGGTATGTAGAGCCTCCAAAATGTATTCAAAATATCATCCACTTTCACCTTTATCACCACCATTTCACTCACATGTCGCAACTCCATAGCCATATAATCTTTCATTAGCCTCCATTTTCATAATTATATGGGTTCCATTTGTGTTTTCCAAAAGTTAATGATTTCTAGTATCATAAGTGAATTAAATGGTTAAAACTTAGAAAAATGACATATACTTGCTAATACTTAAAAGTGGCTTGAGTTTCATGATATGTGTAGATCATTTGGGAGCTTCCAATGCACCCTTATGTGGCCTCCAATGCTCAAATTCGAATTCCCTTCAATATATGGAAGAAGATTTGGATAAAGGTCAAAGAGGATATGTGTCTCATCATTACCTATTTGACTTGTAACTCTATATGTGTCTCATCATTACCTATTTGAGTTGTAACTCTATGAGATTTTCTAGAGATCTAGGGAGAGAATAATGGACCTCCATTAATGAGGTAGCTTCTTATGTTCTTGTATAAATAGGAGAGCCTTCTCCTTTCAAAGGCATGTGTCAAGTTTGGGAAATGCTCATGTTTTGAATATAGAATTTAAAATTGGCACCATGCTCATGGTGATGTTCATTTTGATTTGGTTATGCTTCCATTTGGAGCCTCTCAACTTTCCATCTCTCATGCTTTTGGATTGGCCACCTACAATGTGTGAGATTTATTGTTTTTCATAGATTAAGATTTATTGCTTTCATAGATTACGATTTATTTATTTCATATCTTTCCCTATGTGAGAGGTTAAGAGTGATTATTTTTATTTCTTTCATATCTTTTCCTGTGTGAGAGGTTAAGAGTGATTGTTTTTATTTTCTTTCCTATCTATAGGTTAAGAGCGATTGTTTTTATTTACTTTCCTATCTAGAGGTTAAGAGAGATTGTTTTAATTTGTGTTCCTTTCTAGAGGTTAAGAGCGATTGTTTTTACTTGCTTTCATATCTTTTCCTGTGTGAGAGGTTAAGAATGATTGTTTTTGCTTTCATTTCATGGCATCTGGTTTTGATTATTCATTTCGTAGGATCCTGATTTGATAATGCACATATGATCCCTTAGAGTGATTTTATTTCATGCAATTTCAATTCATACAAGTGTGAAAGGTTAAGATTTCAATTCCGCGTGCTGTACTATAATTTCTTTTAGTTGATTGTTGAATTAGAATAGGTGAATTTGGTTTCTCATTATTTGGTTTCATAGTTATATTGATCTAAATTGGAAGTTAATTTCTAGCATATACAGTGCATGTATGCTTTGCAAGTTTTACAAAACCCCCAGGTTGACAATTAAATGATAGGTAATTAATTTGCCCCAACATCCTCACAAAATTATCGAGGAAAGTGAAGAATCATGGATCGTATCTGATGGAGAGCAACCATTAGAACCTGAGATTGAAGAATTTTTGACATACTTATGTGTGGATCCTCTAAGCACAGAAGAGGATAATCATATAATGGTAGAAGATATGCATGTCACGATAAAGGAGGATATGCCAAATGAGCCAGATAAAGAGGTAAACCAAGAGCATTTTGATTTTATTGAAACTTGGTTTCAAGCAACTATAAGGCCATCCCACTCCTTAATTCTCCCTTACTTTTTGACATCATCAGTAAAACAATTGTTTCTTCATACTCAGGTATGCATTGAATATTATATTCTAAACTTGAGTATGAATGCATTTTTATACCTGTTACGCACATGGTTACATTGGAAATACTCATATACTTGAGGAGAGGAATTTCTTTTTTCCAAGTAGAGTAGGATAATAAATAAATAAATAAATAATTGTTGCATATAGTAAGATTAGTTCTAAAAGATAGTGCAACATCTTTCTCATTGTTTTGTATAATTGGGGAAGTTAATATCTAAAAAGAAACTAGTTGAAAATGAGAGATATATGTTCCTATAACAGATTTATGTTGGGGTCTCTTTCAACTGCATATTGTTTTAATGAATATTTCCACTCAGTCTTATTTCCAATTGCAACATGGTTCAACTATTACTTTGCTTTCCCACTTATTATTTCTTTATGATAGTTAGATTTGTTTCTAGTTTTTATTTTCAATAAAGTAAGCTATGACCATTATGTTTGGAATATTATGTGAAGTTGGAAATGATTGCATTGCAACATCGTTTAGTATTACATACCAACTATCTGGTACCTTGTTTCAACTAATCAGTACCCATAATTTTGGTACCAATTTGCTATTTTGCAAGACAAAGCAGAATTCAAGGATATTGTTCATTTGGGATGTTTAAATACTGGAAGAATATTTTCAAAAGTGGAAAATACATCTTCATCAACAGAATGGAACACTTGGGGAGTATTTGATGACATCTTTCCTTTTACCTTAAGTTGTTAAAAATGATGCATTCATGCTTTATCATTACTTATATGTTTTAAGACCATTATTTCATAAATATGATTGAATAAGCAATCCTTTTCATAAAAGTTGAATGGAATGATAATTCCAAACTATTCATAGCTACCATTTCTATTTTGGAATTTCATTTTTTCTTATTCATATATATTTTTAATTACCAATACGAAACAATTGCTCAAAATATAGTTACCAACATATTAAGGGGATTAAAACAAAATTAAAAGGTCCATACAACGATACAAATGAGAATCAGCTTGAATATTATAACCATAACACCAAAGTGTGATCTTTGAGCATATTTATTAAGACTTGCAGTAGAGTAATTGAACTCTCTACTCATAGTGGAACACTACTTTAAAAGCAAAAGCATGCATGAAAACTATGATTAGTAGGACTTTAGTCGTCTTTTGGTTATTCTTTGGTAGCCTCATCCATCTTACATTAAAAATGGATCATTCATGCTATGTCATTTGAGTACCTATAAGTACCTTATGTGTCTAAGACATTATGCAGGTAATCAAACTCACTCCAAAAGGTATCATCCTATGCCTCTAAGGGGCTTTCTGAAGCTGCTTTCCCATCTACCAATTGCAAAAGCAGTGTCCATAATCTAAACCGAAAATGGTAGAAAACATGGGACTAGAGACTTTAGTGTAAATTTTTTTTAAGAGGTTAACCCATCGAGGCTACAGATGTCTGCTGGCAGCAGGTACTAACCTGTGATACCACTAGGGAAACCCATCGGATCTATGGACGCTTGCGGACAATGGGGTATTTTGTCTAAAGATGTGTCAACCAAACCAGGGCTTTTGCCTACACGTATGATGGTTACTCTATAGTGTTGCAATCAAAAGGAAGCATGTGTGGATGAATTCAAGGGAAAAACGAACTCCATAAATTTGATGCTAAAGAATAGCCTTAAGGTAACCTTGAGTCCTATATCATTTTTTTCATACTATATATAAGATTTAATTACCTTAGAAGTGGGACCTATGATCACAGAGAATTAATAAAACTCAACTGCAAATCTTATCTATAATACTTGGATAACTATAAGACTTTGGGATTTGGTTAGTAATAACTAATTTTTCATTGGTTCATTATTTGTTGTGGTCATTAAAAAAAGGCTTCTACCTACAAAGAAGGAGAGCCCCTTAAATTTATAAAAGGTTTCTTTTCTTGAGCATAAGACTGCTAAATATTGATGAAATCATATGTAATGAGTGATTTGATTTCTTTTATGATTAGTGTTAGTTTAGCATCATTTTAATGAATCCGAGATGACTTATTTTTGTTTTTATTCATCTCATTAGTTTCATTCTTATTTATTTATTTCTTTAGTACCTCACCCTTTTTGCAAGAGGACATGCAAAACCTCAGGTAAGGGGGAGTGGTTGTTGGGACCTTTTCAACATCTTCAGTTCATTCTATTTAGCAGATCAGATTGGCACTTATATACTCCAGCTCTTCTAGAGCATTCCAGGCTCTCAACCTTACTCTGCCTCATCTTTGGCGTCACATAACTTCCATTGCCATCTGCAGTACATATCAAAATTCAAAAGGTATACTTGAGGTAAAACATGTTTAAAGGCTATTTAACCCATTAAAATTTAGGGAATATTGATTATTAACCACTTCCTATTCCATAAATCTTCACCTTTCTTAAACCACCATTAAATCCCCCATTTCTAAATCCATCAATGCGTATTCTAGTAAGACCATACGAATGAAAAGCAAAGTATTGTGGTACATGAATACAATGCTACATCTATAGTGTCTTCTCCTTGTACATCATAAAGCATTCGCAAATCATTATCTGATTGCTCTAACTAAAAGGATGAACTCATTGTTTCTTATCTAAGAAAAGAACCGCAAAGTGATTAATGGTCTTACAAAGTTTCCAAGTCCACATTTATAAAACTATTATTCGCATCATAACCTTATATCATCCACCATCCCTTCCTAGTCCATATTTTGTTTGCATGAGGGCATGCAAAGTCTTAGGCATGGGGGGATGTTGGGCCCTAGATATGTTATCGTATTGGCTATCCAGACCTTTCATTTACAAGCCATATTCATACCTTTCCAACATAGTCTGTAACTATTATATTACCAATTTTCACTAAATGCATTCATTTTACCTTGTGGTTAATTATTAATGATTTCTTTTATTTTTAATGATTAAATGGGTTTTTTAACATGGTTTTCCATTGACAATTTACTACTAAGTTTATGTGCCCAAACAAAAAGTCATAGTACTCGAATTTGACAATTTGGTACTTATATAAGTTTTGGTACTAAGTAAAGGTTAACTCATTGGCACTTCTCAAGATAACATTGGTTGCAACTACATGTTTATGGATGGATTTATGTTCGTTGGATCACACCTAACTCACATGTGAAGCTCAAGATGTTATTCAAGGTTATAGTCAAATCTAAATTCCACCTACAACAATTTGGTACCAGTTTGGCATTTTCCAAAAATTCGGTACTTAGTTCGGTACCAGTTTAGCATTTTCCAAAAATTCGGTACTTAGTTCAATACCAGTTTGGCATTTTCCATAAATTTGGTACTTAGTTTAGTACCCGTTCAATAATTCGACAACAACTATGGGCAGTTACGTCTAAGTTTGGAGGAAATTCAAACTAATTCCAAGTGGCATCGTTTCCATCTGTAGAAATTTTGAATAATATGACACTTATTCACAGAGATTATCCCGATTATACACTATTTGCGGAATGCATGCATAATACATAACCTCCCCTATGTTGATCATCAATTTGTGGAATAAAAAACAATCGCATGCGCACATTGAAACATCAATCACACATATCAACATAGTATGTAACCGGGGAAAGCATACAGCTGAAAACCCCCAACTATCTGTATATTATAATGATAGAGAACATGTAACAATACATAGTACAATACTCCTCACAAGTACTTAGTACTATCTCCACTTGTTACACACAAACTAGCTCAGATCTGAATCAAGTCACAAGTTCAAATCTCCTCCGTTGTCTGCCTGCCTCTACTACGCAATCCAAAGTAAGAATAGGAATGATCCAAGCTCGTTTTCCTTGGCTTGTACTACGCAATCCTCATTGGCAATCTCAATCACTGATTGTGCAAATCTCATACACAGCTATAGTCACAACTGATAGTAGTCTCCACCTCTAACACCTGTCTCCACTGAACTGTCCATGCACTGAGTTAACTGATGTATTCTTTAGTTGCTTTATGAGTTAATAATTAGTGAATTAATTAATAATTAATTCACATCACTCATCACTAGTGTATTTTGCAGTTAGACTAAATACAACTAGTTCAACCAAGTCAAACTGAACACAACTCCATCAATTCCTCAATCAACTCCACCAAACTCAATCACTTGAGTTCTAACTGAAGTCCATCATGCAATAGCTCAACTGACCCATAAGAAAAACGTATTTCCTTTTGGTAGTTGCATGTGCCACATCCGTAGCTCGAACTGAAGTGCTCCAAGAGGATAAGATAATGTTTATAGTCCAAATATTATTAAGAGCTAATAATATTCGATTGTTCTATTTTTAGCCTGGCAGTCTAAAAATAGACTCAGCCCATATGTCTAAAAATAGAAGTCCATATATTTTTACCAACATGACCAATCATCCACAAATAGCATCCTCCAACTCATAGACCATGATCCATATGTCTAAAAATAGACTTTGCGCCAAAAATAGCCTGCGGGCCCACTTAGTGAAGGCGACTTCTTTTCACTAAGCTCCATCATCTTGTTGCATTTTCAACACTCTCTCTCAACAAGAAATGTATTATCTGCAACCCCTATCCTGCCTCAGTGGTATTCAAATTTTCTCCTGGTGAGCACCTTCGTCAAGATATCAGCATCCTGATCCTTCGTTGGAATGTATGAAAGTAACATGATTCTCCGCTGCACACAATCTCTGATATGATGGTACCTGCTGTTAATGTGCTTGGATCTATCATGAAATACTGGATTAGCCGAATGCAACTCTGGTTATCACAATAAATCACAGTAGGCTCCAAGTGTGACCCGAACAACCCGACCAGGATCTTCCTCATCCATATAGCCTCGCATGCAGCCAAACTTGCTGCCATATACTTGGCCTCTGCTGAACTGAGTGCCACGGATCTCTGCTTCCTGCTGTACCAAGAAACTGCTGTCGACCCGATACTGAAGATCCCTCCAGATGTGCTCTTTCTATCCGTTGGGCTCCCTGCCCAATCTGCATCCGTGAAGCCACATAGCTTCACCTCATCCTCCTGTCTGTACCACAATCCATATCCCGATGTGCCTCTGAGATAACGCAATACATGCTTGCCTG
This sequence comes from Pinus tabuliformis, assembly GCA_031772625.1. Lineage (NCBI taxonomy): Eukaryota > Viridiplantae > Streptophyta > Pinopsida > Pinales > Pinaceae > Pinus > Pinus tabuliformis. The sequence continues at coordinate 205,241,501 of CM062816.1, forward strand.
CCTTCCAGAAGAGCTTGGTTGGCTTAACCATAGCTTGTGAAAGCTGGTTAACAACATAGCATATATCGGGTTGTGTATTGACCAGATACATAAGCGACCCCACCAACTGTCAATAAACAGTGGCATCCACTACCTCCGCTGAAGTAGCATCCTCCTTCCTCCAACCTCCAGGAAGAGGAGTATCAACAGGCTTGCAGCCATGCATGTTGAACTTCTCCAGTATCTCCCGGGCATACTTACCCTGAGAAACAAATAGTCCATCACTGCGCTGCCAAATTTCCAATCCCAGGAAATAATGAAGGAGGCCCAAGTCCTTCATCTCAAACTCTCTAGCAAGATCATCCTTGCATGAAAGTATCAACAACTCATCTCCCGTCAAAATCAAATCATCTACATAAAGTACAATGATAAGCAACTTACCCTCCACCACAATCTGGTATAGGTTAGGATCCGCCTCACTCTTGGAGAATCCAAGTCCGGTGAAATAACTGTCTATCCGTGTGTACCAAGCACGTGGTGCTTGTTTCAACCCATACAACGCTCTCTTGAGCCTGCACACATGCGACTCGCTGTTGAAGATCTCGAACCCTTTGGGTTGCTCTATGTACACCTCCTCCTCAATGACTCCGTTGAGGAATGCAGTCTTCACATCCATCTGATGAATGTGCCACCCCATCTGCGCTGAGAGAGCAAGAATCGTCCGTATGGAAGAATACCTTGCAACAGGTGCAAAGGTCTCCTCATAATCGATCCCCTCTATCTGTGAGAAGCCTTGGGCAACGAATCTTGCCTTGTACTTCTCCACACTCCCGTCAGCTACCTACTTCACTTTGTAGATCCATCTCAAACCCACCACTGATTTCCCCTCCGGTCTTGGGACAATCTCCCATGCACTGTTTCTGACAATCGAATCATACTCTTCCACCATGGCATCTACCCATGCGGGATCCTCCACAACTTCCTCGAAAGAGGATGGATAAGTCACAACACATTTGCTCACAAGAGCCATGTATCCAGTGTACCGATCAGGTGATTGTCTCTGTTTGCGTTGTCCTGTAGGTGGTCCTACAACCTTCTCTGCATCTTGAGCCAGTTGCTCAGCTTCTGTAGTGCGCTTTCACCCTCTGATGGTTGGCGCTGCATGAGTGGTTTCTTCCACTCCATGAACTTCATCTTGTGGCTGATCCACGTCCTGAAGCTCATCCTTAGGAACTAATAGCTCCTCATCTGCATGCAAGTGTGGCTCCCTCTCAAGTGAACACTTCATGGCTTTCTCCTCTTGAAATTTGATATCCTGTCGCACAACAGTCTTGCGACTGTCTGGCAAATACACACGGTAGTTGTGGGGCGTATCAGTGTACCCCACAAATATCCCAACCTCTGCGGTCGACTCCAGCTTCTTCCTGGCATCCTTCGTCACATGCATGTAAACGCTAGAACCAAAAATCCTCAAATGGGAAATATCAGGCCTCTTACCAGAATAAGCCTCCTCGGGTGTACTCATGCCAAGTATCCTGTGAGGACAACGGTTCTGCACATATACTGCAGTATTGCATGCCTCCGCCCATAAGTGAAGGGGTAGGCCCTGATCATGCAACATCGCCTGTGCAGCACCCACGATCGTTTTTTTCTTCCGCTCAGCAACCCTGTTCTGCTGTGGGTTATGGGGAGCTATGAGCTCTCTTTGAATCCCTTCTGCGCTGCAGAAGTCCTTGAACTCACCAGAGATGAATTCACCACCATTGTCGCTCCTAAGAGCCTTCACCTTCTTCCCCGATTCCATCTCGACTAGTGCTTTGAACGCACAGAACTTTGAGTATGTCTCCCTCTTCTTCTGCATGAAGAATATCCAACACTTTCAAGAGAAATCATCAACAAAGATCACATAGTACCTGTGCTTTGCTGTCGAAGCTACTGAGAAAGGTCCACACACGTCTGTGTGAATTCTCTCAAGGATCGTCATGGCGTGACTATCCTTCTCGTGAAAGGTGGCTTTCACAAATTTTCCGAAAGTACACTCCTTGCACTGATTTGACTGCGCAAGGGTGCCTTTAGGAAGCCCAGTAGAAATCTGCTGCAGTATCTTCAAGGCTCCATGGTGAAGGTGGCCCAATCTCCTGGGCCACAGCTCGCCATCATCCCGGCTCACCAATCCTTCTGCCTTGCATGCCATTGCTATGCAGCCATCTACATGCAATTGATAAAGGTTCCTGACTCGAACCCCTATCTTCCGGGTTTCTCCAGTTGTCTTATTGCGCAAGAAAGCCTTTCCCTCGCTGAAAACAACATCATATCCCTTGTCTTCTAACATCGCCACAAAGATAAGATTCTTCTTCAATCCTGGAACATGCATCACTTCCTTCAATACGAAGGGTTTACCAGACTCCCTCTCAAAGGAAATAGTACCGATACCGGTCGCACTGTATCTACCATCGTCGCCCATCTTGATGTGCACTCCAAGATCTTTCTCATCCAGATCAGAAAACAAATCTCGATCTCCTGTCATGTGAAAAGACGCACCACTGTCGAAGAACCACACCGATCCCATCACACTTGATACCAAGCATGCGATCAATGAAAAATCCAGCTCAAACTGCGAGGCTAAGGCCTCTCCCGCTGCAGATCCAGCAGCTTGCTTATTTTTCTTCTTCTGCGGACAATTTGTGGCATAATGTCTGTGCTGGTGTTAGGGTCCCACCCTAACCCCCTTATTTATGTCATGGGATCACGTCATAGTCAAGAGTCAATAAAGCCCATATTAATATTTGTAAGTGGTTAACCCGCAATTAACGACGGGACCACAGTTAGTTGCAAATGGGCCGTAGTATTAGATAGATGGTATTAATAAAACCCACGGTATTGGCCCGTGGTATTGCATGTATGAGTCATATATAAAGGATAGAGACTCCCTGCGAGGAGCATTGTGTCTTATTTTGTATTCGAGCTCTGCTCTATTGGAGGTTTCCCCCTCGAAGAGGCAAGTGAACATTACTCTCTGAATAATAAAATCATTGCTATTCTGTGTTCTGGGTATCTTTTCTTCGCATATTCTGTATTTGGGTATCATTTTGCAGGTTAAGAGCATAACAAGTGGTATTAGAGCACTTTCCAGGGCCGGTGGGATCTCCAATTCTTAGCAAATTTTTTTTTTCGGCTAGAGACGTGTTCCGGCGTCTTTAAACCACGGGATCTGTCGTTGAGCGCATAAACCTGCGGATTTGGGGAGGCATGCACGCAGGAAATACAAGAGGTGGTCACGTCTGTTGGACTCCCTTGTAACCCCTGTGGGTACCCCTTCGAGTAGTAGCGCATTAGACAGAACCGCGCACGGACTGTCTTCCACATACCCTCTGGGTATATCGGAAGCCCCCTAGGCTCCCTTGAAACCTCGCCATAGATAAACCGTCGGCCGTCTTGTGGCTACAGTACACCGAGAACAGCACTCGGAGAGATTACTCGCCCGTACGATAGGGAAGTCGGGTTGTACGGCTAAGGGTACGGTCGATCCTCCTTAGTTAGAGCCCTGAAACATTGGGCCGAGTACTACTGCCAGACCCTTATGTATATTGCGATCTGTAGCACCTGACACTCCTCACGACCATAGTTTCCTTTTCTATCGGGGGATCACACATCATCTATTCCCGATCCGCGTGTGCAAAGAGGTGCAGCAGCAGCAGACATCAGTCCCGCAGATCCATCAGATCCGCCGTAGCAGTTGTTCCGCCATTCAGATCTCTCAGACCCACCAGATCGGAGTTGTTGTGAAGGGTTCCTATACCGGGGTATACTTTTCGCAGAGCTTTTGGCAGCATTGACATTTTGAGGATTTGGCGACTGCAGTATTGATCAAGAAGGAGTAAAACTCAGTTAGGAGTTTTAAAAAAAATAAAAAAATAAAAAAAAATAAAAGAGTCTGAGATCTTCCGGGGCGCTTATTGGTGATCTAGCCCATCAGAATCAGGATGACGAGCTGAGCAAGGTGGTACCATTCAATTTATTAGTAAAAAATTTTTAAGCGGTCCCAATTTTTCATCAGGTTGGTGTATGGTAGAAACTAGAGCTCAAGCGATGGCCAATGAAAGGATGGACAAACTTGAAGGCACTGTGAACTCCATCCAAACTGAGATTCACTCCATCCAAACGGAGATTCGCGGACTAAGTCTCCAGATACAGCAATTCCTCCCGAAGGGCAAGGAGCAAGCCCACGAGGAGGCGTATAATGGCCATGAATACAATGAGGGTGAGTCTAGCCACTCTCCTCATGTCTGGCACACCCATCCACCACCCAATCAGCGACCTCCCAAGTTGGATGTGCATAAATTTGACGGTTCTCACCTGTCCGCATGGCTAGCACAAATGGAGTAGTATTTCAAATTGAATCATATCCCAGATGATGCGAATAAGCTTATGTTGGGGAGCATGTACTTGGACAATGAACGGTGGCAATGGTGGGAATGGCATCAGCGTTGCAATGGACCTTTTAGAACTTGGACCCAATTTACCAAAGCTCTTCGAGATCGCTTTGAACAAGAAGACTCTTTTTTGGGTCGTCTCACTAAGCTCCGACAGACTGGTACAGTGGATGAATATATTACCGCTTTTGAAGCCTTAGCATTCCGCACTAGGGGTCTCACAGATGAGTTCTACACGGATTGTTTTATCAGCGGTCTTAAAGAAGCCGTCAAAGCTCAAGTTCTACTTCACCACCCTCCCACGTGGACAAAGGCTTGCCAGGTAGCTCGTAAGGTGGAACGTGCATTAGCAGCCCAATACAGTCGCCCAAATTTCCCCGCTAAAGGTCGTCCCCCACAGGCTCACAACACGACTCAAACACTTAAGGTCCAAAAGGTGTCACCTGCAGAAATGGCCGAAAGAAGGAAGCAAGGACTATGTTACTACTGTGATGAAAAATACTCCCTAGGTCATAAATGCAAGGAGCCCAAATTTTTTCAAATAGATGCCACTGACTACAGCTCAACAGAGGAAGATCCACCACTTGAGGAACATGAGGCGCTAGAAGAAGACAACCCAAAGGAGAATGTCTCTGACGAACCAGTTATTTCGCTGCATGCGTTGGTAGGGATTTCTTCCCCCTCAAACTCTCAAAATCCGTGGTTTTCTTAAACATCGCCCAGTAGTAGTCTTGATTGATAGTGGAAGTACCCATAATTTCATCCATCAAAAAATCGCAGAAGCAGCGCATTGTTTTGTACGAGCAGTTTCTAACTTCCAAGTCCAAATTGCGGATGGGGGCACAATGAAATGTGAAGGCCACTGTGAAAATGTCAAACTTCAAATGGGGGATTATCAGTTGAAAACCCACATGTTTGCCATACACATGGGGGGTTGCAACATTGTCCTCGGCGCTGAATGGCTCCGCACTCTTGGGCCAATCACAATGGATTTCCAGGAGTTATATATGAGTTTTAAGCAGAAAAACTCCACACATACTCTCCGTGGACTCCAGGCGGGAGCCCCCTCTATCATCAGCTCGCATAGGATGGAAAAATTGTTAAAAAAGGGCCATCATGGAGTAGTAGCTCAATTTAATGCCATCCAGGTAGTCGAAACCATGTCTCTGCCAATTCATCATGAGATGCAACAGATTTTAAATAACCATCGGACGGTCTTTGACAAGCCTAATGAGCTTCCACCCTCGCGAGGGGAACATGATCATAGCATCACCTTGGTTCCAGGGTCCCAACCCCCAAATGTGCGGCCATACAGATATCTGTTCACCCAAAAGAATGAAATAGAAAAAATCATCAAGGAACTGTTGGAAGCAGGTGTCATTCGTCCCAGAATTAGTCCTTATTCATCCCCAGTGGTCATGGTGCTCAAGAAAGATGGGGAGTGGCGGATGTGTCCCGACTTCAGGGTCCTCAATAAGTTGACAGTCAAAGATAAATTTCCCATCCCGGTGGTTGACGATTTGCTGGACGAACTCAATGGGGCTCAATTCTTCACTAAGTTGGATCTTCGCTCAGGCTACCACCAAATTCGCATGAAGGAAGTCGACATTCCCAAGACGGCTTTCAGAACTCATGAAGGCCATTATGAGTTCCTGGTCATGCCATTTGGTCTTTGTAATGCCCCCTCTACTTTTCAGAGCCTTATGAATCACATTCTCAAACAATATCTCAGAAAATTTGTCCTTGTCTTCTTCGTGACATCCTCATCTATAGTGGCACTTGGGCTGCACATCTTCAGCATGTAGATCTACTCTTGCAACTGCTCCGCAAGCATAAATTATTTGTCAAGATGTCCAAGTGTTTTTTTGGCATGGAAGAAGTTGAGTATTTGGGCCACATTGTGGGGCATGAAGGTGTCAAGGTGGACCCCAAAAAGATCCAGGCAATGCAAGAATGGCCTCAACCTAAGACCTTGAAGAGCTTGAGAGGATTTTTGGGTCTCACAGGCTATTATCGTAAATTTGTCCGCAACTATGGCCGCATAGCGAAACCCCTCACTCAACTCCTAAAGAAAAATTCCTTCTTCTGGAACGAGGAAGCACAACAGGCATTTACCGCTCTCAAAAACGCCATGTGTTCCACTCTAGTCTTAGCACTACCTGACTTCACCAAATCCTTTGTCATTGAATGTGATGCTTCGGGTACAGGTATTGGGGCGGTCTTAATGCAGGAAGGGCGACCGTTGGCCTTCACAAGCCAACAACTCAGTGGGAGGAATCTGGGCCAATCTACCTACGAGAAGGAAATGATGGCCATCTTACATGCAGTCGAGACCTGGCGACCTTACTTATTGGGGCGACGTTTCCAAATCCGTACAGATCATCACAGTCTTAAATTTTTTTGGAGCAACGCCTATCCTCCCCACAACAAAATAAATGGTTAGCCAAAATGCTGGGATATGATTATGAGATCATTTACAAGAAAGGGAAAGACAATAGTGTAGCAGATGCATTATCTCGCCAATTTGAGGAGGAAAGTACTCTGCTCGCAATTTCCCTCCCCATTCCAGACTGGATTGAAGAGGCTCGCAGGGAATGGTTTTCACACCCCGGGCTCTCCCAACTCATTTCTCAATTGCAGGTAGATCCTAATTCCACCAAGGGCTACTCGTGGCAGAATGATATTCTTCGCTACAAGGACAAAGTCGTAATCTCACCAACATCCACCCTCAAAAGTCGCATTTTGGCAGAATTGCACTCATCTCCCATTGCAGGACATTCGGGCTTTCAGAAGACGTATGCTCGCACCAGAAGATCATTTTTTTGGACAGGCATGAAAAAGGACATCCTTACCTTCGTAGCAGAATGTGATGTCTGTCAACGCCACAAAGGGGAAACCGTCAACACACCAGGCACATTACAACCATTGCCCATTCCGACATCAATTTGGACAAAGGTTTCTATGGATTTCATTACAGGTCTTCCAAAGTCAAGGAACAAGTCAGTCATCATGGTCGTTGTGGACCGAATGTCGAAGTATGCTCATTTCTGCGCCCTACCCCACCCGTTTACACCAACTTTGGTTGCTCAATCTTTCATGGATCAGATCTTCAAATTGCATGGCATGCCCACTTCTATTGTGTCCGACTGCAACCCGATCTTCACCAGTAATTTTTGGCAGGAACTCTTCAGAATACAAGGCACTCAACTCAAACTCAGTACTTCATATCATCCGCAAACAGATGGTCAAACCGAAGCCATCAACAAATGTCTCGAAACCTACCTTAGGTGTTTCAATTCAGAAAAGCAACACCTTTGGGTACAGTGGTTACCTTTGGCTGAATGGTGGTATAACACCAACTATCATGCCACCACCAAAATGACTCCCTATGAAGCAGTATATGGTCAACTTCTGCCTTCCCCTACTTCTTATCTCAAGGGGTGCTCCAAAGTACAAGCAGTGGATCAACTCCTACAACACCGCGCAAATATGCTCGCCCATCTTAGAGAGAATCTTCATCAAGCTCAGAACCGCATGAAGCAACAGGTCGACCAGCATCGCTCAGAGCGCCAATTTCAAGAAGGGGATCAGGTCTTTTTGAGGCTGCAACCATATAAGCAAACATCACTCAAAGACAAGGGTTGTGAAAAGCTCTCTCCAAAATTCTACAGACCATACCAAGTACTTCAGCGCATTGGAGAAGTGGCTTAAAAGTTGGCTTTGCCACCTACGGAAAAAATCCATCCAGTTTTCCATGTATCGTGCCTCAAGAAAGTGATTGGGAACAATTGCCGAGTTCAAACCAGTCTACCTGAATTGGACGAAGAAGGGTCAATCTGGCTTCAACCCGAATAGGTTCTAGACACACGAGACAAGCACCTACACGGCCGCATGATTAAGGAAGTCCTCGTCAAATGGAAAGACACCTCTCCGGAAGATGCAACTTGGGAACCAGCCACTATTCTTCAGCAGTTTCCGCAGCTTCAGCCTTGAGGACAAGGCTAGTCTTAAGGGGGAGGGCATGTTAGGGTCCCACCCTAACCCCCTTATTTATGTCATGGGATCACGTCATAGTTAAGAGTCAATAAAGCCCATATTAATATTTGTAAGTGGTTAACCCGCAATTAATGACGGGACCACAGTTAGTTGCAAATGGGCCGTAGTATTAGATAGATGGTATTAATAAAACCCACGGTATTGGCCCGTGGTATTGCATGTATGAGTCATATATAAAGGATAGAGACTCCCTGCGAGGAGCATTGTGTCTTATTTTATATTCGAGCTCTGCTCTATTGGAGGTTGCCCCCTCGAAGAGGCAAGTGAAAATTACTCTCTGAATAATAAAATCATTGCTATTCTGTGTTCTGGGTATCTTTTCTTCGCATATTCTGTATTTGGGTATCATTTTGCAGGTTAAGAGCATAACAGCTGGTGACAGTGAAAGAACTTCACCTTGGACATGTCCTGCGTCTTGCCTTTCGCACCGGAATGAGAAGCTTTCTTGCTCTTCCCCTTCTTTGCTTTGGCAGCCAAAGCGCAATTTTATTCATCAGATGCCTTTGATGAAGATCCGTCCCTGGTATTTCGCCTGATATCCTCTTGCACAAGATCCGACCAAAGTCTCTCCCATCCTGGAAATTTCTCCCGACCATTGACAGAGTCCTGATAGGAATGCCAACTCTTCGGAAGACCAAGGAGAGCCAAGCTCACCAAGTCCTCATCATCGACATTCACCCCCACACTTCCCAGCTCATCCCGGCATTGAGTGAACTTCGTGAGATACTTGGGCATACTGTCTCCTTTCTCACACTTAATGTTCCTGAGTTTATCCTTGAGCGCCAACTTCCTCTGGTAGCTCTTGCTTTGGAATAGATCTGTCAACACTTTCCACATCAAGTATGGAGAAACCTTTCCATGCAGGCTGGATACAATGTGATCCTTCACGCCCTCCAACAGAATCCTTCGACACTTTGCTGTCTTCTTTTGCCAAGCCTCAATGTGAGCAACATCAGTAGGCTTTGGGACCTCAGCCTCTATGAACTCCTTCAACCCATTGTCATCTAACACTGCCTCCATCCTGTCTTTCCATGCAATATAATTCAAGCTGCCCTCAAGAGCATACTCCAATCGCAATCCGTTGAAAGACATTTCAACTTTGACACGAAGAAAACACTGCTGCAAATTCGAATTCCACCAGCTCAAAACTCAACCGCTTCTGATATAAAATTCATGAGAACAAAGTATTTCTTGTACAGAGATTGAATGTATGGGTTTTTACCGTATATCTCACCTTCCAAAAGAAGGATGAATCCAAAGGCTACCTGGCCCGATTACAGACTCTGCCTGAAGAAATAAAATGTAATCACTTTCTGAATAATAGATCTGATGATCAACTCTGCTCTGATACCAGATAGAAATTTTGAATAATATGACACTTATTCACAGAGATTATCCCGATTATACACTATTTGCGGAATGCATGCATAATACATAACCTCCTCTACGTTGATCATCAATTTGCGGAATCAAAAACAATCGCATGCGCACATTGAAACATCAATCACACATATCAACACAGTATGTAATTGGGGAAAGCATACAGCTGAAAACCCCCAACTATCTGTATATTATAATGATAGAAAACATGTAACAATACATAGTACAATACTCCTCACAAGTACTCAGTACTATCTCCACCTGTTACACACAAACTAGCTCAGATCTGAATCGAGTCATAGGTTCAAATCTCCTCCGCTGTCTGCCTGCCTCTACTGCGCAATCCAAAGTAAGAATAGGAATGATCCAAGCTCGTTTTCCTTGGCTTGTACTGCGCAATCCTCATTGGCAATCTCAATCACTAATTGTGCAAATCTCATGCACAACTATAGTCACAACTGATAGTAATCTCCACCTCTAACACCTGTCTCCACTGAACTGTTCATGCACTGAGTTAACTGATGTATTCTTTAGTTGCTTTATGAGTTAATAATTAGTGAATTAATTAATAATTAATTCACATCACTCATCACTAGTGTATTTTGCAGTTAGACTAAATACAACTAGTTCAACCAAGTCAAACTGAACACAACTCCATCAACTCCTCAATCAACTCCACCAAACTCAATCACTTGAGTTCTAACTGAAGTCCATCATGCAATAGCTCAACTGACCCATAAGAAAAGCGTATTTCCTTCTGGCAGTTGCATGTGCCACATCCGTAGCTCGAACTAAAGTGCTCCAAGAGGATAAGATAATGTTTATAGTCCAAATATTATTAAGAGCTAATAATATTCGACTGTTCTATTTTTAGCCTGGCAGTCTAAAAATAGACTCCACCCATATGTCTAAAAATAGAAGTCCATCTATTTTTACCAACATGACCAATCATCCACAAATAGCATCCTGCAACTCATAGACCATGATCCATATGTCTAAAAATAGACATAGTCTAAAAATAGACTTTGCACCAAAATAGCCCGCGGGCCCACTTAGTGAAGGCGACTTCTTTTCACTAAGCTCCATCATCTTGTTGCATTTTCAACACCATCTCCTATAGTAATATAATACACTCCCAAATCATAACAAGACCATTTTTAAATATTATTTTTTATTTTAATTATATTACGGGAGTGAGATTTCCATGGAAGTTTATGTGATCTCTTTGACCATCACTTCCTTTACACTGCATTATAAACATATTTGCGCAGTAGATGTTGGGGAGAGAGGACACAGAGAGAAATTTTTAATCTTGAATTTGTTTTGTAATAAATTGAACTAGTTTTTGTAAGCAAATGTGAGATTCTTGCTATGGAGATCTAATTCTTATTCTGGTTTTAATTAATCTTTCTAAATGAGATGTTCAAGTCAGGAAAGGCCCCTTGATCTAAGTAGTGTTATGGCATTTCACCCTTAGCATAGATTTGCAATTCATTTTTGAATGGTGTGCCATTTAATTTGTCAGTTTGATATAAGAAATTGTGCTTAAGATCTAAACACTTGCACTTTAACGCATCTAACGCATCTATTCATTGCTATGCTATATTTTTATGACTTTTCCAATGCTTCTATTGACACCCACAATCCATTCAAATTGCTCCCTTCACGTTGACATATCATCAATCTAAAGTAGCGTATTACATATACCCACGATGTGCTCCACACAAGTTTTATTATCATGATTGTTTATGTTCGATTTATGTATTTTCATTCTTATATATATTAAGAATGTGTACCATTAACATGCCTCATATTCATTCGAAATGATATTTGTTATCGAGTGTGTGATGTTATAATTTTAAAGTTATTACATTTTATATGTAAGGGTCATGTTCTCACATTATATATGGTTACATTAATTTATTGAGATTTGTCATTTTGTTTTGTTTATTTTGTTATTTAATATATTAATTAATTATATTATTATATGGTTGATATATATATTATTATAAATGTAATTTTTGGTTGCATTGTTGTTATGTATTGTAATGCAACATTAAGAGGAGTATGTTTGTAAAATGATTTCATGGCATATGAAAAAAACTAATCTCACTCCAATATTGATTTTCGGACGACGAATCTTTGAAGTGTGTTTCTTTTGAACCTTTTACATTCCATTATTTTGATTTGTTTTCTTACAGCATATGTGTCGATTCTCGTAGTGTTAATTTTTAGCCATTTGATTATATTGTCACTACAAGAATTCATTGAAGGACATTGAAACCTTAGTAAGCTCTTCACGATAGATCACATGAACATCCAAGCATGAAATATTATGATCGAGAACCATTATAGCACTAATTTGTTATATCTCCCAACGATAGGCCTTGTGGCAATTTGCCATTTACTTATTCCAAAGTGTGCATTACCAAAATTAATTGTTAGTATAGGCTAGAATAGGCTCTAATCTTGCATTTCGCGTGATTGCATCTCTAAGTCTTACGATCCCAAATTCGATAATTAAATGTTTGAATTAGAATACATATAATTTTACCAACAATCTCTTGAGAGGGAACTTCAGATCCCACAAGGGGAGGAACTTTTAGCTCCAAACGAGGAGCCTCAGGAAGTTGTGAGTAGCTACAATTAAAGGAGCAGAGAGTGGAGACATCCACTCAAGCATAACCATCTAAAGAAGGCACAAAAAGGACCAGGGAAGCTTATAGACTTGTGTAGGATGCGAGGGAGAATGTGGGAGCTCCTTCGAATTTCCGTAGACGGAGAAGGTCACCTGAGAGGTACACTAGCTACATGGCTCTAATGACTGAGCTTGTAGAGACTGATCCATTCTATATCGAGGAATCAATAGAGAAATTTATATGGGTTACTGCAATGGTGGAGGAATATGAATCCATTATAAAGAACAATGTTTGGGAAGTGGTCCCAAGACCGGTAGATAAATCAGTTGTGGGTTCGATATGGATCTTTAAGGTTAAGCATGCAACAGATGGAAGCATAAAGAAGTATAAGGCTAGATTTGTGGCCAAGGGGTACTCTCCAATTGAGGAAATTGACTATGAGGAGACCTTTGCTCCTGAAGCAAGGTACTCATCCAATAGATAAATTCTTGCACTAGTTGTGCGGACGAGGTGGAAGATCCACCAAATGGATGTAAAAACATTATTCCTCAATGGAGTTATTGAGGAGGAGGTGTACATCAAGTAACCAGAAGGTTTTGAGAGTTTTTATCGAGAGTCTCATGAGTGCAGACTTAAGCGAGCGTTATACGGTCTCAAACAAGCACCTTGTTCTTGGTACGCCAGGATCGACAATTATCTTACCAGTTTGGGCTTCACCAAAAGTGAAGCAGATGCAAACCTCTATCACATCTTAGTAGAAGGTAAATTGCTTATTACTGTCTTATATGTTGATGATTTAATTTTAATTGTTGATGAGCAGTTGACCAGATCTTGCAAGGAGGACCTTGCAAGGGAATTCGAAATGAAGGACATGGGTCTCATGCACTACTTTGTTGGGTTGGAAGTATGGCAAGACAATGGGGAACTGTTTGTTTCTCAAGGAAAGTATGCAAATGAGATATTACAAAGGTTCCAAATGGAGAGTTGCAAACCCATGGAGACACCTCCAGTGACCAACTGGAGGAAGGAGGATGTCACTTCAGGTGAGGAAGTGGATGCTACCATTTATCGACAACTAGTGGGGTTCACTAATGTGTCTTGTGAACACACGACCAAATATGTGGTATGTCGTCAACCAACTGATAATTTTGGAAGGTAGCTAAGCATGTTTAACGGTACCTCAAAGGCACTACCCAGTTTGGACTATGGTACAGATAGACAGAGGGAGTGAAGTTGTGTGGCTTCACAGATGCAGATTGGGTGGATAGTCCATCAGATCAAAAGGGTATATTATATGGAATTTTCAGTGTTGGGTCCACAATAGTTTTTTGGTAAATCAAGAAGAAAGATTTGTGGTGCTCAACTTGGCAGAAGCATAATACATGGTTGTAAGTCAAGCAACATGTGAGGTGATTTGGATGAGAAGATACTTGTGGGACTGTTTCATCATATGATGGATCCAACTATGATCTATTGTGATAATCATAGTTGCATTAAGCTCTCTAACAATCATGTATTTCACGATTGATCCAAGAATATAGATATTCGGTATCACCATTTACGGGACTGTGTGCAAAGGCAGATAATGTTGCTACAATACATTTCGATAGAGGAACAAGATGCTAACATTTTGACAAAGGCCTTGTCAAGATGGAAGTTCGAGTTCCACCGGTGCAGGATAGGGGTGCTTGATAATCCCTTTCTTGTTGAGAGGGAGTGTTGAAAAATGTAGAAAGAAATTCTCAATTCGATTTTGCCTTGATTAAATTGAGAAAATTCGAATTTCCACATTAGAAGACAACTTGGATGCACTTAACTTGTGTGGCATGTCTTATGTCACCCAATTTACTCAGTAAATTCGAGTTAAAGGAGTTAGAGTTCAGTTAAGGATGTGTGATTGCTAATTTTTAGTAATCAAGGTCATTTATTTCAAGTTGTTTTCAATTAAACTAGTTCCAACTGTTGGAGGAACTAGTGGAAGGCCAATTGTGCAGTGGGACTTCAGTGAAAATAAGGGATCATCTAATTAACTGATCAATCAACCTAAAATAGCTAGTGCATGCAGAGAATTTAAGTTCCCCAACTGTGGTGGAGATTCCAAGGCAGAGTAACATCAGTTGTAGATTAGTGTTGAGTGTACAGGTGTTGCATGCAGTAAGATGATCAACCTTGGGAATTTCACAAAGAATTTTGGAGAAATTCCTAAATAATAGGGGCCTAATTTCTCAAGGAATTGCACAAGGAAATAGGGGTTGAAGCAGAGGTAGAAATTGACCAAGACTGGGTCAGAGCTTCTCAGTGAGAAGAGAGATAGGTTATTCACTTGCAAGTTATGCTCAGTTGAGAAAAGAAATTGTAATACATATCTATTCATCATATTAATGCAAGTAGGTAAAGGTGATTTTAGCAGATTGCTTTCCCGTAGAAAATATTGTGTGCATGTGCGTTATTTCTCATTGCATGCTTGTGATTGATGTTCTAAATTGTGAATTGAATTCCACAGAGCAGTAGAGTAGGTTTATGTCTTGTGATTTTGATTAAAACTTCATGAGCACTTGCAAATTTACATCATAATTTCTACAATGATTTGCCCGTCTAGCATGTACTTCCTATTGAAAAAAATCATTGTGGAACCTATCTTTTGATCTCAAAAACTTGCGTCTGGGGTTTTGCATATGATAATTGTACCTGTATAAAACTTCACAATCCCTATCCATATGTCCATAGTTAGTACATGAAAAATAATAACCATTAAATGAACGAGCATACCTGGATGAGCTATCTTGTTTTCATGATTTTCTGAATTCATTCTTCTTCGGAGGCAGTGGTCTTTGATAATTGTACCTGTCAACAACTTCACATTCCCGAGCCATATGTCCGTAGTTAGTACATAAAAAAAACCATTAAATGAACAAGCGTACCTAGATGATTTATCTTCATTCTTATTCAGAGGTGGTGGTGTAGTATTTTCTTGTTTGTCCTTGATGGCTTTAGCATCATCCTTAAGCTTGTTCAGTTCTTCATCTTGACCAGTCTTCTCGTTGTGCCTTCATCACATGGATCCTTACCTGCTTTTTCTACCTTTATCTTCAACTGGTCTAATTCTTGATCTATCATGTCCATAACCTGTAAGTGTTCCTTTTGCAAACCCTTGAACTTTTTGATTTCATTAAGAGTTCTATAAAGTTCTCCCTGCTTTTGAGCAAGGTCTTCTTGAAATCAGTTTCTCAATAATCTTCTTCTCTCTTTTGCTTCTACCTGTTGTTATAGAAGAGTGGTCTTCTCTACTTCTATGTTGAAGCCCTGTATCTGTACTTTTTGCTTCTCATTTTCTTTCCCGAGTCTCTCTATTTTTGCAACAACATTATCCAATTCTTTTTGCTCTTCATAAATCTTAATTACATAACTCTGATTAGACTCTTTTAATTGGATTTCTAGATCTTTCTCTTCCATTTTTGCTTCTCGCACTTGTTTCTTCAGCTTATTAATCTATCAAATGGTTATATCAAGTTCTTGTTGATTTTTTATCTACTTCTTCCTTGAGCTTGTGATTTTCTTCGATGTTCTTGGTTAATACTTGTTCTTCTTTTTCATCTTCTTCCTCATTGTGAGAGTATTCCATATGAGAGTCTTCTTTACTTGAAGCATGATCACTATCATCTTTTTTGTGTCCTACATTAAGATTTTGGATTCTATCCCAAAGATGTTGGCATATGAACATCATCATATATTGGATTTCATAGTATCTGATAGCACACTTAAGATGATACTCATGGATTTGGAATTTTGTTTTCTTGATTTAACATTAGATCCGTCTCTAGAAACAACAAAATCCCATACATCACACCCAATATATTACAAATAGATTTCCATTCTATCTTTACAACATATAAGAACCAATTCATTGATGAGAGGAATTGTACCAACCTGTTTCTCTTTGTAGACTGTTATAGGTTCTGAAAGAATTTGTATTCCAAGAACTTCCTTTGGCTTCTTCCAATGTTTGGCAGATTGCTTCTTTAATTTTCCCATCTCTTTTCTTTGAGATCTACCTTTCAGCGTTTAATATGCTATTGAAGGAATATGCTCTGATTCCAATTTTTTGAAATACTGAGAGGGGGGTGAATCAACATTTATTATCAATCAACACTTTATTAATCATTTTTAGAGCATTGGTCAATATTCAACAACATTATTATTATTCAATATAAGACATCAAAAAGCAGAATACAACGTCATACAATAATGCAGGAAAATAAAGACAGTAGACACAATAATATTAGGTAGAAAACCCCCTCTAGGTCAAAAACCACCAAACGCTTCTTAGTGATTGTCTTCTCCTCTTTAAAAGAAAATAATTACATCAAATTTTCAGCTACAACTGAAGGAGGCTACAACTTGTAGGACGCCTCTAGACCCTATAAACCTGTTGCAACCATAAGGACGCCCCAATGCCCTAGATGTAAGGCCCTAACCTGATGAGTGCTCCAACACTTTGTTTACCAATTGTTATCAGAAGGATGTTGCAACACCCTGTGATTTATTATCTCCCACAGAAAGGACGCTCCAATTACCTGTGCAGGCTATGACCTGCCTTAGAACCACCCTGACGCCGTGAATTGTTTTCACTCTCCAACCTGAAGGTGACTCCAATCACTTTCCTTGCACCACCCTACCACCCTGAAGATTTGGCAGACCACGTTTCACAAATTTTAGACTGGATCCCCTTGTGATTTGAACCAATATAAGAATTTTGTATAGAAGGTAACATTTTACTGCTCAATATGAATATTATGCACAGCACTGCGACACTAGTCCAACTGACCACTGTACAACACTACTCAAATTTATCACTACATGTCACTACTTAATCATACCATTGCTCATCACTGACCACTGTTGAAACACATCATATCACCGCATATCAAACAATGAATATCAACGTTGCCAAGTTAAATAACAACTACACAACCTGACTACTGCTCATCATTGTACAAAATGCTACCATTGACCATTGCATACTCTGTCATTTCACTACACTACTTATGAATGAAAAGGCATCAAGAGCTCATAAGAAAACAACCACATCATTGAACCAAACTTCCTGTATCGGGCACTGAAGTGTGATGATGGCTCAAACCAAGGTTCCTTAGGTCATCCCTATGAATTTCTTAGAATGCTCTAAAACTTATCACAAGAAGGGCTACCACCATATGTCTTATCATTCTGATGTAGATCACAAGGCATACATTGTTGTCCATGTCTCATGTTAATACGTTGTTACAGACAAGTTATAGATCATTATTAAGAGTTATGTCAATATGTCTATGTGTGAAGTCAAGTTACTAAATATGTGAAGTCTCTAATAGGTATATAGGCCCATGCGAAGTATAAGATCACTGTAGTCAATTGGTCACACCTAATAGGTCAACGTTGAATGTTATATGCCATAGATTAGTCAATTTGAATCACTGCCAAAAGTCATGTCAAGTCAAAGTCAAGGGGTCGACTCAATAGTCAAGTCATAATATTAATGAACTTCAATATCACTGTTATCATAAGTATCAAATCATATTTCTATAATAAGTCACTACACATACTTATCAAGGCAGAACTCACTGCTCATCATATCACATACCTAACTATTACATATATGTCACAGATATCTAATCCAAGTCACTGCTAAGAGTCCTTAAGGTCACTGCCAATTAACAAGGTACATATTCATTGTCATGTCATAAAGTTAATATCATTGTCAAGTCTATTAATGTCCAATCCAATCTTCATTACCATAAAACTACTAATGAACTGTAGTTATAAGGTAAATGTATTAGTCAAGTCAAGTTTGTGCATCACTATCTCATCTAGCCAAGCTAAAGTCAAGAAATCATATCACAACAAAGGTCACTTAACATACATTAACAGGTGCTAATATCAATTTAATGCATCACCGTCACATCAACCTAGGATGAATTTCATATAGATTGTCATTGACATAGTACAAGATTCATTTTGATGTAATGATATAGACCACCACCTGAAAAGGCATTACTATCGTGTCATATAATGCCTAAATCATAGGTGAATAACAAAGGGTTTGCTACAATTAAAAATTTGTTGTGTAACAAGGTTGATTCCCACTATTCAAGGTCATGCCACTGTCACGATAAGCAGGTCAAAGCCTTAATCATTAGGTAGTTTTGAAACAAACACTACAAGGAGTTGCCCAACGAATTCCAAATTCAAACAAAAGCGTCCAAGGATAGACTCTAGAACAGTCCTAAAGTATACCTAAAGCGAGCCATAACCAGACCTTAGATGTGGCCATAATTAGACCTAAACATATCCAACAATTGACTTAAGGCCAACTTTCAAAACGTCCTAGAAAACTACCTCAAGGCCTAAAGACTAATCGTAATCTATACAGGTCCAAAGGCTTAAAAATTCTTTGTATGTGACCTAAAAGATTGCACAGATCCTCAACTAATATAGGTTTGAACTTTAAAAAAAACTACAGGACTAAAGGAAGGGTAATCCTGTATTAACAGAACTCCAAAGGAGACTTAAGGAATTCGCTCTATCTCAAATGTATAATAGCACAAAAACCAATCCAAAATAACCTAAAATGATGTAGCCTAGGTGTTTTCAATCCTGTCCAAGACTTAGACAATTTATTACAAGGCCAAAGTTTATAAAGGAGGGATGCCCTAACTGCGGGGACAACCTATAACTCAAGTTTTTAAATTTTCTAAAATGTAATGTAGAGATATACAAGATCAATAGAAGAGAAGAGTACCTTGAATAGGCCAAATTTTTCTTCCTTAGGTAGGCCACAAACTTCAGAGGTAAATCCCATAAATTCTATGCCTAAAAAAATTGAAATTTTCTCCAATGGTAGGCCGAAATTTCAAAGGTAATGTTGTTGAGTTGTTATGTCTTTTTGAGGTTAGGATAGTGTAGAAATTAATAGAAATTTGCTACTACTGGTGAATTTAAACTGAAAACAAGGCCACATAGCTAACGTTTCGTGTCGCTTAGTTTAAATAAAATATTTTGATGCATTGTGTTTGACTAGAACTAAATGGCATCTTAGTTAACTATTGTTAAGATGCAAAGATTTTGTCTTTATTTGTAAGTTCCGATGGTAGTATTATATGGGCTAATGGTTGCAATGCCAAACTCATTATTGTCAAACTAATTGTTGTCAAACAATTTATTGATATTTGTTGATCTTGCTTGATAAAATCTAATGAAATATACCTATGTTCATAACCTTTTATACAAATTGATTTACCATTTATTATCTTCCTTTGAATCGACAAATGGTACACTTCAGTCTAAATTAAAATATTTTTTTTTGTAAGTTCAACAACTAGGAGGCTACATCATGGTCATGTGCAAGAATAACAATTGAATCGGGTGGGGAATTGTCAAACAATTTACTGATATTTGTTGATCTTACTTGATAAAATCTAATGAAATCTACCTATGTTCAGAACCTTTGATACAAATTGATTTACCATTTATTATCTTCCTTTGAATCGACAAATGGTACACTTTAGTCTATTTTTTTTTGTAAGTTCAGCAACAATGAGGCTACATCATGGTCATGTCCAAGAATAACAATTGAATAGGGTGGGGAATTGAACGAGTGACTTAACATCTAGGAGTGCCTTAACAATGCACCCAATTACTGTCTATCCAAGACCCCTTGGACAACTAAATTAAAATAATTAAAATATGGAGTTGTTTTACATTTTATTTATTGATTTTAATTGGGATTTATTTACTTCAATCATATATTTATGAAATGAAAAATGGTTTTATTATTTTACTTTAATTTAATATATTGATTGATTAAATGGTTTTATTATTCGTTAATTGTAATAGTAATTTACTTAATTTTATTCATATGTAAATTTAAAATGTGAAACAATTAAACTTTTGATTAGAGTAAAATAAATTATTTTTAAATAATTTTTTTTTTTTTTTTTTTTTTTAGTGGGGAAGTATTTGGATAACACTGAGATATTATGATTTTGAATTTTCTCTCAATTAAGAAGTTCCTCGTTTATATATAGCAAAGTGTTATCCAAAACAAAAAGAAAATTGAAAATTGAAAATTAATTTTATGATATAATCCTATATAAACATCTGATTTTGGAAATACCCAAATTTGTTGGTTTGTGTCGTGATTTCAATAACCCTATGACTAAATAAAGCATGTGGTATTCTAATAATATTATAGGTTGTGTGTGTATATATGCATGTGCATGCATGTTATAATACATGAGTGAAATGATAATTTTGTCTTTATGAAATTTAATTTCATGTATATTTTATAGTGTAATTCAATATATATATATATATATATATATATATATAAAAGTAAGTTTAATAAAAAATAAAACATAAATTAATTTTTATTTATCTCTGATTCTATGATCCATGTCATTATGCATTGGTCACTTTATCATCTTTAACACCTTATTATTCCTTTTCTTCAAGACATTGATTGTGTATTTGTTTGATTTTATTTATGTTTATGGAGCTCATGTCTTGGCATTTGCTTTCCTAGAGCTAGTTGATAAAGTACTCCATTGATAAATTGTTAATTTACATATAATAATAATAATAGATGGTTGGATAATATGGGTAACGTAATAATCATGATATTATTTTCAAATACGGTAATAATCATAATAATAATAATAATAATCTTTCCCATAGAAATAAGGTTGTCAATATTTCTTATTTTTCCTTTCCCTCTTCCATCTATAGTCTTCTTGAAAAGGGATTAAATTTTTCCCTCGCTCCTAGAAAAATCCCTATCCAAGACATTATGTGTGATGTAGAGTTTGGGATTAGGGGCTTACCTGATAATATTAAGGACATGATAAGGCAAGACTGTGTTGTAATCCTAAGGAAGGCAAAGCCCCTAGGAACAACATTAACAAAGATGAATTTGATGCCCTCAAATCCTTAAACCTTAACAAGGACATCATCATTCTTAAAGCTGACAAAGGTGGGGTTGTTGTCATCCTTGACAAAGACAATTATCACA
This sequence comes from Pinus tabuliformis, assembly GCA_031772625.1. Lineage (NCBI taxonomy): Eukaryota > Viridiplantae > Streptophyta > Pinopsida > Pinales > Pinaceae > Pinus > Pinus tabuliformis. Next base: position 205,263,052 of record CM062816.1, read on the forward strand.
ATAAGATGTTGGATCACCTGTGTAATAGTGGTAGCTATAAAAAGCATAATAAGAATCCCATGAAAAGGATATCCAGAAGAGTCGTTGTGGCTATAAAGTCTAGTAACACTGTGGGTTCTTTTGGCCACAAGCTTATTGAGAGTAACTCCATCACTCCAAGGATCTATGGGCTTCCAAATATCCACAAGGAAGGCCCCCCCTGAGACCCATTGTCAATACCATAGGATGCCCAACTTACCTCCTAGCTAAATTCCTTGTCTTGAATGGTTTACAGAGTCATTCGTCAAAGACTCTTCCTCGTTTGTCAATGAGTTAAAGGGAATTAAGTATGACCCTGGGGACGTTCCTGTTAGTTTCGATGTGGTCTCCCTTTACACTTGCATCCCTATTAAGGAGTCCATTGAGGTTATCAATCACCTCACTGACCCCGATACCACTCGATTAGTAGAGATTTGTCTTACTTCTACTTTTTTCAGGTTTGAAGGTGAATTCTATGAGTAGACATGCGGGGTTGCCATGGGCTCCCCCTTGTCCCCTATTGTTGCTAATAGTTTTATGGAAGATTTTGAATCCAAGGCTTTGACCTCAACCTGTCTCTTACCTAAGCTATGGAAAAGATTTGTGGATGACGCTTGTGTCATCTGGTCTCATGGCCAATAAGAGTTGGATCATTCTTCCAGCATCTCAACAACCAATCTCCCTCCATAAAGTTTACTATGGAACAAGAAGTTGGTCGGTGCTTGCCTTTCCTTGATGTTCTCATTTCAAAGAAGGGTGACGGTTCTTTCTCCCACCAGGTGTTTTAGAAGAAAACTCACACTGAGCAGTATCTTCGTGCCGAATCCCATCATTTCCCTGCTCAAAAGTTGGCTGTTCTCAACACACTAGCTACTTGTGCGCTGAGAATATCTGATGAAAAACACCTTGAGGGGAATTTGTAGGTACAGGTACATTTATGAAGTTATAATGGTTGACAGAACCATGTATGCGAAGGGAATCGTAGTACACTGGTGGTTGCAGCAGTTGGCACCCATGCATTCCGGTGGATGGTTGCTCCTTTATATGGAAATCAACATATTCTTTTGTTATGCTTGACCAAAACTAGACTTTGCAGATTGATATCTAGGCAATTACTCATTAAGGGGGTGTGTTGGAATATGTAATTCCTACTTGTCTCAGTTGTGATTCTTTCTATCTAGAGGAGTTTGTTCCTATTTTGTTTCCTAGATTTGTGCGTGGTTGAGATATTCTCTCAACCAACAAATTGTGTGTCCAATATAGTTTCCCTATATTTAGACAACACTTAATATATTTATTTGTAAAATTATCTGATTAATGTGAAGATAGATTTCCTTATGGAAATTTAACACAATGGGTAGAATATCAAAGGAGATGGGTGTTATAGATCATTACGTTCATGTGCAAATGGAGGAAGACAAATTTGAACTAGGTTCATAAGTTGATATTTTGAAGAATTTCATAATTGTTTTCTATTGGCATCAAGGTACTCATCTCAATGATGAGTTAAGGAAATAGGTTTCTTGCAATTTAATATAGAATGTAATGTATTTGTGTGATTATGTTTTTCTGTGCATTGAAGAGCATAATCTTCTAGAAGCTCTATTTGTTTCTGTCACCACAGCTTATCATAGACTGAAATGAACTTAGAGGCTCAAGATAAGTCATGTCCAAAATTTTGAAAATGATGTTAGGGTTTACCCCAGGTTCAACCTAAACATAGGAAGGTATATCAGTATAACCCCCCTGAAGGTCTGGCAATACCGAATCATACATTGTTCTTTTTTCAAGGATATCACCAATGTGCTTTTCTCACTACTAATTAAAAATGGTCAAGAAAGTATTTTAGTGCTCAATTTAGAAAGGTTAATGTCAGTTCAATTTTAACAAGACAGATAGACCCAAAGCTCCTAGGGATCTCTCCCATACCCAAAGCTCCCAGGCCTTGAACCCGACATTAATCGGATATTTCAGAGTTAGACAAGATGATATTACATGGAAAATCCCCATAGTAACAATTCTGCTCCCTCCTTCGAAATCAATATATGCTCCTCAACCTTTGCAGTTGGTGTGGTTGGGAGATCAAATTCTATATTCTTTAGCGAACTGATATATTTGATAATAAGCCCGTCTTCACGATTCTTAGTCATTTTCAAGGGAGCATATGGGGGTATCGTCCAACAACAGGACATGTGTGCCTCAACGTTAAACCTCTTGTTGACTTAAAATTCGCAGCTATCCACATTCAATGTTGCAATCCCTAACAATCGATGGATTCCATAGTGATGGGAAATGTATGGCTTTGTTAAACTTCAGTAGGATTCAGTTAAAGGAGTTCTCACTAAGATCAGCCTCATCAGTCATAGATGTGGAACTGGAAACTCTACTTCCTTCTAATAGCAAGCATGAAAGAATCAATCTCAATGGGCGCTTAGGAAAAACTTTAATCGGGTTCTCTGCAATCGGTCTCCATACTAATATGTAAATTTTGGATCTCATTTTTACAGTAGTAGACAATTTAATCTTGGCTACTATAGCAAGTGGTGTCAAAATGCTAAGGCTTTTGAGCTTGGTAGGGTTTTCTTTACAATAATTTGATGAGGTATATCATTTTTTTAGTATTTGTCGTGTTCTTCATTTCTTCTGTATATGTCTCATACCCCTCACAAACTCACAAGTACTTTTTTGTAGCAGCCACAGTTTCTCCTCAAGTAGTTGCTTCAGATAAGGATCCAAATAATATAATTGTTTGTGCCTCTTCTTTTGTTTTTCTTTTTGTATGCTTTCATTTTTTCAAGGAATTTATCCCTTTATATTCTTATTCTATATTCCTTTTTGACACAGATATTTTTGGATGGATTACACCAAACTATGACAGATGAAATGATGAGATCATTATTTGGCCAGTTTGGAGAACTTGTGCATGCCAAAATATGAGGGGGAAAACGTTGTGGATTTTTCCAGTTTAGTAACAAGTATTTCTTGTGAATATTTTTGAGTCCTTATTGAACTTTTACTTGTATAGTACTTTTCAGCATCTCAAGGTATAATGCAAAGCATTATATTGTAGCTTCTTGCTCTTCATTTTCTCAACATGCATAAGCTTTCCACAATAACTTTCATGTAGAATCTAAAATTTTGAAATTTTGAAAATCACTGTTGGTTCACATTTGAATAGCATAACTTCTATATTGTTTTCGACAAAATCATTCCATTTATAGGGCTTCTACAAAGGAAGCATTGCAAATGCTACATGGTACAATTCTTGGTGAGAAAGCTTATAATGGTACAGTTCTTGATTAAGTGATTATTTTTTATGTCAATTGATATGATGGATCTATATTGTTGCAGTTACAGGGTGGGTTCAAACCCAACACCATATACAAATCAATTTAATGGGGCTTATTATGGTTATGGACAACGATATGATGCAGATTATGGTTATGAACCTCAACCTCAAGATCCAAATATGTACAATTATGTTCCTTATGCATATGGAAATCATCAGCAACAAGTAAATTAGTTAAGAGCATTTCCACTTGGAAAAACCAAAGCTATAAATGTCCTCTATTTACTGTGCGAGTTACAATGGATTTTGTCTTTGTAAGCTAGTGTATGTCTTTGCATAATGTAATTCCTACTAATTCAACATTGATCATTAACCTCTTTTGATTTTGGATTCACAAGACACTAAAAATGTGTTTTTTACATCCCTTCCAAGGTCCTTTCCATTCTAGACTTTAGATGTGCCACCTGTGGGGATTAAAACTCCCAATAGTCAGTTTAGTGATAGATTCCATCTAGTAGTCTACCTTGGTTAACTAGACACTCTTCCTTGAATACGCAATCCACAATTGCATTTTTTACAATCTCAACCACAACACTTATGCCAGGAAATGATATGTGCATCGTCAAGGTACTTTAGAAATGGTGACACAACAACCTTGGTAAAAATATAGGAATATTGTCAAAATTAGCACATAATCATAACATGGAAGTTAATATATAGATGGTATATGTGTCTTGAACCACTGAATGATGAGAACCTTAACTAGCATCTGAACATGACTTTGAAAAATAGATAATTGGATATTCCTTAGCATGCAATTTATCAAGAAGCAGTTACCTTGAAGTAGATCCCTGCAAAAGAGATATTGAGTGTCTGTGGGTTATAAGTGTGAGAAGCGAATTAGTAAATTTCCAATTAAATGTACAAGTTAGCATACAATTTTCAGATAACATAATTCACTGGGAAAATGAATGCACTGAGAAGACACTTGTTTTGAAAATTTGACTCAAATATAAGATAGCTTCATTGGTATTTAGGTATAGAATTTCACAATAGGGGCGAAAACACACATAGTTTCCACTAACATTTTCTGGTGCTCACACAGATAGTGCTTACAACGATGGAGATGCCTTGTGGAACATGGTGAGCACCCTTCAAACATGCATTTGTCAAATAAATTAATAATACCACCACTAACAAAAATCTAAAAATGCACATAGTAGCCACCAAATAAACTGGAAAATAAATGTGTTTTGATTAGAAAGAGCAAATCCATGGACACTATAATTTTCATAACAATATAAGAAAAAACTCCCTTGCGATCTGTTGTCCCTTAAGAAACCAATTTCTTGGCTGTGTAGACATTTTGCTTGAGACATTAATGTTTATTATTATTGTCACTTATTTGTATGATGTATCTTCAAGTCAAGGACATGAAAGACCTTGTTCTTAACGCTTAATACTTAGGTGATATGAAAGTCTCAGAATGCCATTTGATTGATGAATATGAATGTTGAGTGGAGAATGCTTTGAGAAGTTAGAGACAATATGGTGTTTTACAGAGAAACTATTATCTGTAACACTTTGGGAAGTTAGAGACAAAATGTTATTTTACATAGAAAGCATTATTTGTAACACTTTGGGAAGTTAAAGACACTATGCTTCTTTACACAAAAACTATTATATGTAACTTAGAAGAAATGTAGAAGTAAGGGTTTTAAGTATAGGAGAGCTATTTTAAGGAATTTTAACTTCATTCACATAATTAAACAAAGACCTGCAACTTCATTACTATACTTAAAGAAAAGAAGACATATGATGACACATAATAGAGAAGTCACAAAATCATACCCAACATTGTGTGGAAAACTTTTTATTCTTTGATTAATCAACAGTTTATTAAAATTACAGTAGCCTAGTTTCCAGTTCTTCAAAATTCAAACCCTTTTTCTATAATTTTTCCTTTTTTTATACATCTTGTGATAGTTGATAATCACCAAAACTATCAAATTGCTTAACTATCTCCTAACTGTCTAAAGTAAAATTCATTACAAAAAATTACATTGGGGGGGTAAAAGACACCTCATTCTCATGAAAACAAAATAACAGGAAGTAACAGAAATTAGAATACAATTGATGATGGTTGCTCGCTGTTCAGATCTGTGGCTTGATTGTTGATGAAGTTTCTCTGTAAATAATATGATAATAGCTAGATTGTTTTAACACAGTGAAACTGCATCTTTACAAGATTTTGTGTGTGGTTGTGGGTTATGGGCCCACGTATGTATCGGAAATGTTCTGATTAGAAAAAACACAAAGAAACCTGACCAATCACTGTTCCTTTGGAGTTTCGGTCATCCGCCTCTAATTCTAGTTAATCTGCTAAAACGACGGAATTGGTTGATTTACGCGAAATATGGCTTACCACGGAACTGAAAAGAATTTAGACCCTTGTTCATAATATTATCGCATCTACCTTTTCCACAGACCTTTTCCTTCCCCATGGACCCGATAGGAAACAAAAATGCAGTTAAAAGACTTCTCGGTTCAAAATTTATAATAAAACCGAACCACTTTTCGACGGGATATTCGTCGAATCTCATCCCTTCTTGATGAGCGGCTGTGATTGATCCAGACTTCAACGGGTTAAACCACATTCTATAAACCATTACGTCCATTTTCCGAATTAAACATCGTCCTTGTTAACCATGCGATTACCGTCAGATTTTCATTCTTCAAGCGAACGACCATGATCAAATGAGGTTTTAACTTGATTTTATAACTTCTCGCGTTTGATTTTGGAGCAAACCTCGCCCTTGTTAACCATGCGATTACTATCAGATATGTTGCCTTCCAAGAAGACGACTCAGATCTTCTCACAGGTTTCTCACATTGAAAAGCCATTAATAATATAAAATTAGTAATTTCTTTCAAATTTACACATTTCCTTTTATTTCCATTATAACATAATATTTGATTTATTTTGATAAAACTAAGAATAAAATTAAAATGACAATGGATGCTACAACATCTGGCTCCACCTGGGGATAGTGCTTTTGCCACAGAATCACTAAGAACCGTAGATCAGTGCCTTCACCTCAAGCATATAGTCACATATTGCTTAGCCAATTTAAATTCTATGGAATTTGTACAATGAATTCACTCCAATATCTACAATGATAGGATGCTTGTGCTTCAGAACTGGAAGTAATGTTTGAGGTACTGCCCATTGACAGGTAGCTGTAAAGATTCACCATCAATATTCTCCAAGAAGAATGTATTATTTTCCCTTGCTTCTATAATTCTGAATGGGCCATGCCAGAGAGGATCAAACTTCCCATGTTTTCCCTTATCTTCTCTTCTAGGATCCCACCTTAATACCATGTCTCCAACTTTAAAAACAATTTCTTTGGCCTTTTTATCAAAAATACCTTCATATTTGATTGATACATAATCAAGTTATCTCTTACCTTATCCCTGTTTTCACTCAACTCCACTACCTTATGCATTCTTCTTATCAGAGCATTGGGCTCTTATTTTGTCTTCTAAATCATTGCAATTACAAGCTTCACAAGCTGACTTGGGAACAACGCTTGAGTTCCATACACTAACTCAAAAGGTGATTTTCCTGTAGACCTTCTTGTAGTCACTCGAACAGCCCATAGAGCAAACTTTAACTCTGAATCCCATTCTTTATGATTCTCTGCAATAATTTTCTTAAGGATCTTCATCAATGCTCTGTTAGTGGATTCAGGCAATCCATTTCCTTATGGATGATAAGCTATTGAATGAGATAAAATAACATTATACTTCTGACAAAAAGCAACAAACTTACTTGAATTGAACACTTGAGCATTGTCTGTTATGATTTTGACAGGGCATCCAAATCTGCTGAAAATATTTTCCTCTAAGAACTTCTCCACCACCTGGTCATTTTCCATTTTAGTAGGTATAGCTTCTACCCACTTGGTGAAATAATCAGTAGCTGTGAGAACCCAGTTGTGTTGTCCACCTGAAGGTGGGTTAATTTCTCCAACAAAATCTAGTCCCCATTGTCTGAATGGTTCTTCTATGAAGATTGGGATCAAAGGCAAGGGAGCTAACCTCTTCTTCTCATTAAAAAGGTTACACTTCTCATAGCTTCTGACAAACTTATATGTATCACCAAATAGGATGGGCCAATAAAACCCCGCCTGTAGGATTTTATGTGCAGTAGCCTTCCAACTATAATGTTCACCACGTAACGTCTCATGATAATATTTAATGGTTTCTGTAAATTCATCCTCTGTTAAACATAACAATAAAATTCCCACAGGATCCTTCCAATACAATCTGCCCTCAACAATCACATATGGTTGTGCTTTGATCTTTAATGCTCTATATTTTGTTCTATCCAAATATTGAGAACAAAAGAGAAAACATAAATAATGGACTATGTGCTTGTACCATTCTGAACATAAAAACTTATATCTGATCTTCATACCTGGATTTGATTTTTCTTCACCATCTTCAATTATTTCCTCATTTGCAGGTGTTAGCAAGTTGATTCCCAATGCCTGAAAATTTGACTCTGTCAGCATCTTTGCTAATCCCTGCCCTTTCACCAGCTTTGTGGGCTTTATGTCCAGGTCATACTCTTGAATCTTGGCTATCCATTTCCCTCTTTTTCCTTCCACATAACTTTGGACTAAAACATCCTTTACTGCAACATTTGTCACATAAGCAATGATTTGTGACTGCAACACATATGTCCTGAAGGCCTTTAGGGCATTTACCAGAGCATATACCTGTTTTTCAAGATATTGTACTTTATTTTAGCATCTCTGAGAATCTTGCTAAAGAAAGCAACTGGATTCTCCTTTTATTCATCATTTTTCTGTAACAAAACAAAAGCTATTGAATTAGGTGATGCAAATGAAAAAACTTGAAAATGCTTTTGATAATCAGGGCTAATTAAAACTGGAGCTGCTTGTAATGATTTTTTAATCCTCGAGAATGACTCTCTAGATTCCTTGGTCCAATGCACTTCGTTTTCCTTATTCAACATATTAGTAATTTCTTTTTCAATTTCAGCATAATTGGACATAAATCTCCTTAAAAAGTTTGTTTTTCCCAGAAATTTTCGAATGTCTTTCTTACTCGTGGGCAGGGGTATTTTCTGCACAACTTGCACCCTTGCTGGATCTATCTTCACTCTATCTCTAGAAACAATGTGCCCCAACAGTTTTCCCTCTTCTAGAGCAAAAATAGACTTCTTAGGATTCAAAGAAAGCCCAAATTTTCTACATTTCTCAAAAGTCTTTTTAAGATGGTGCAAATGCTCCTCATCAAACTTAGGGAAAACAATGATGTCATCCAAGTATATCACTACAAACTTATCTCCCACAAATGCAATGTCCATTTCCCTCTGAAATGTTGCACCTACATTCATCAACCCAAAAGGCATTCAAGCAAACATAAAGGTTCCCCAAGGAGTTGTGAATGTAGTATTTTCCTGATCTTCTTTATCAACAACCACCTGGTTATACCCAGAGAACCCATCCAGCATTGACATTTTGAATGATCATGTTACCTTTTGTAACGCATGATTCATTTTAGGTAACAGATAGTTATCTTTTAAGGAAGCTCTATTAAGATTTCTAAAGTCCACACATAGCCTTATTTATCCATTTTTCTTCCTCATAGGCACTAAATTGGCCACCCAGCCAGAGTACCTAAGTGGAACTATTATCTTAGCATCAAGCAACTTTTTGACTTCTTTCTCAATCAATGGTAAAAGCAGAGGGTTTATCTACCTAAGTTTTTGCTTAAATGGTTTAATCCCCTCTTTGAAGGGAATTTTGTGTTGAATAATACTTACATCATATGTTCTGAGATCCTCATAAGACCAAGCAAAAACATCAATATAGTCCTTGAAAAGCTTAATATATCTCTCCTTATAATTAAGTGGAATTCCATTAAATAATTTGACTAACCTGGGCTCCTCCTGGGTTCCAATATTGTGATCTTGAATCTGCTCATCCTGTGGAATTTTCTCTGAACTAACAGCTACATCATTGGAGTTAAAAAGTCTTTCAAGAGGGACAAGCCCCCTTGGTAGAATATTATCTTTCAATTGAATAATTTTTTGATTAACTATATAATTTTTCAAACCACTTACTTCTACACCTTCTATTGTTTCATCTTCATCTTGATCAAATCTTTGTGCCCTGAAAATATTCAATCATAGTTAAGAATTCATTAATCTGTTGATCATCCTAAAAAAACTTCCAGTGTTTTATATTATCTGGAACAGAAGGCCTGTGCCTCATTTCAACCTCATATCTTAGCTTTGGATTTATGGGAGGCCTAAAAGTACCGGCAACCACAAACAAAGAATCTTCCAATCTGTTTCCATCTCTTGGAATGAACTATATGTTTAAATCCTTAAGGAAGTTCTCAACCAAATCCCACACTTAATTTCTGTATTCCCTAAGCCTAAGGTGTTTTGTTTGACAATGGTTCTTCATTTTCTTTATAATCAGCTCTGAATCTCCAAAAACAAAAATTGACTGGACTCCCATTTGTTTTGTTGTTTGCAGAGCAACGATCAAGGATTCATATTCTACAACATTATTTGTTGCCTCAAACTCCAATTTAAAAGAAAAAGGGATCATATTACCTCTAGGTGTAATTAAAAGGAAACCACCACATGTTCCTTCTTTAGAATAGGCTCCATCAAAGAAGCACTTCCACACCCCTTATGTTTGCAGCTTTGTATTTACATTGGCTGAAGTAAGCTGCCTCTGGTTATCTTCAGCCAACTCTGCATTATCATGCAAAATGAAGCAAGAAAATTCATCTTTCTCTTGGCTATATACAGGGGAATTACTTGCTCCGTTTTTTGTGATTGTTAAATCTTGTTTCTCTATACAACCTCCTTTCTTGTCCACTAAAAATTAGTATGACAACATAGTAAAATCCAGTTTCAAAACACCACCCAATTTAGCCCCCCATGACCTAGATCGCAACATGCCAAACCTAGCTGGGATATCTACTACCACTACATCCATTACCAAGGTTCTAGCTGGGATCTAGGCTAGTGACACCACCATATCTTTAATGACCCCCAGACACTTGACTTTATTTGAATCAAAAGAATACAGGTCTCTGTAAGGTTTAGTAACTTTTAGATTTAGTTGTTTCATCACTGATAGTGGCATAAGGTTATGTGAAGCCCCTGAATCAAACATACAATTATGCAAGAGGAAATCATGAATCAATTAAGAAATGTGGAAAGGAGGTGTTGAAGAATCTACACGTGGACCAAAAACCACTACTGGTTTATCTTCTTGTAGATTCACAGTGTCATTTATATTTACATTCTCTTTTAGATTAATAATCTCAGCAATCTCTCTTTGATAAACTGGTGTTTTGACCAACTCTGTGAGGGGCACCTGAATTCTAATTTTTTCTAATTATTCAGTAAGACTAAACACATGAACCTGCTTAGTATTCCTTTCATACTCATATTCACTTCTCTTCATCATTGAAACCTCTTGTGGAATGGAAACAAGTTTTTCTAAAGGAACTTTTTCACTTCTATCTTGAGAAGACTCACCTTGAAGTATTCGAGTCTTTTTGTATTCTGTTGTTGCTTTCCTTTATTCAATTGTTTTGCAGGTTGTGGTTCTTGTGGAGTTTCCTTTTGTAGGGGAGTTGGAACTTGCTGCTCACCTTCATTTTCTTGAACTCAAGATCTTTTCCTTGATCTCAAGTCATATTTCTTATGTAATTATGCCTACATAAAATCAGAAAACTGCTTCCAATATTCATCAATTTCATTCTCATCATAAATGGAATCTGTTTCAGTATATTCATATTCTTCTCCCTCAACACCAAGTTCATCTTCATCTACTGCATATAGTGTGGAAATATGATCATCATGCTCCCTGGAATGCTCTAGTACTTCATCAAGATCTACCTCTAAGTAAAGTGGTGCTTGAATATGATCTTGGTATTTTCTCTCCTTCTGCAAAATTTGCAGAGGTTGTATTCTATATTGAGGATTAAAGTTTCTATTATGTTGTGCTTTCCTTTGAGAATTCTTACTCTCCAATTCTAATTTAATCAATTTATTTGAAATTTTTTTAATTACATTATTCATATCCTCTAATGTTTGACTTTGAGAGGATTCCACTTTATCCTTTCCCTTATCTTGGATAGGATATGCCTCTATTGTTTTACCTGCAGCCACCAGATTTGCTTCTATTTATAAGGCATCAGTTTGGATTTGATCAAGGGTTGTGGATCTTCTCTCCCTCAATGTGAATCCCAAATCTGATTCAAAAGCCCCTGCAAAAGTTATTTTTGCACCAGTAGGAGGGGGCTTAATCTCCACTGGAATACTATTGTACAATTTATTGAACCTTTTGATGAACTCAACAACACTTTCATCAGATTTCTTCTTAATAGCATTAAACTCTGTGAGTGAATACCCATGGTCTCTTTTCTCTCCCCATCTCTGGGTGAACAGGTGCTCCATATCTTCCCATGTAGGAATAGAGTTATTAGGAAGCCCTTTAAACCACTTTCTTGCTTCTCCATCCAAGGATTGCACAAAAGTCTTAAAACAACATCCAAGTGTTCAACATTTAGATTTTCTGCAAAATTACAAAGTGTTGCTATGTGCTTCTCTGCTGTTTGTTCATCCTCCCCTGAGAAACGAGGAAGAATTTTCAAGTATTCTTGAGGCATTTGATTCAACTGTTGTGGAAACTGAATAGGTGCATACCTATTCAGCAAGAATGTAGGTACTGCCATGTTTTCTCCTGAACTTACTGAACCTTGAGTATTAACAGATGTAGAACCTAACTGAGGAGTAAATGGAGTATGAAAATGTGGCAAGGTAGTTATAGGTTCAGGTTGAATAACTATAGAAAACACTGAGAAAGAAACAGACTCTAAAGATTGTTCTTGACAGTTGGGTTCTTGAAATGAAGTAGATGTAAAAGGTGACTCTTGGTCAATAAAACGTGAATTTTTGGATGAAAGATGTGTTGAACTACGACCAGGTGTAGATAGTGTAGGACTTCGTGTAAATGGATTTTTTGGCCTTCCAACCCTCTTGGAAACTAGCCTCTCAGGGTCTGAAAGGGCTTGAACTTTTGCGGTGAGGTATCTGACCTCGTATGAGGCCTCTTTGAAGCCAGAGTTATTTCTTTCTGTTCAATACAGCCAAATATTTCCTCCTCACTAAACAACTAGAGGAAAATATTAAAAACCCAAGGAAATGCGTTCTTGACTTCTCTCCCTGACAACTGTGCCAATTAATGTTGTCCCTTAAGAAACCAATTTCTTGGCTGTGTAGAAATTATTCTTAAGATATTAATGTTTATTATTATTGTCACTTATTTGTATGATGTATCTTCAAGTGAAGGACCTGAAAGACCTGGTTCTTAACCCTTAATACTTAGGTGATATGAAAGTCTCAAAATGCCATTTGATTGCTGATATGAATGCTGAGTGGAGAATTCTTTGAGAAGTTAGAGACAATATGTTGTTTTACACAGAAACTATTATCTGCAACACTTTGGGAAGTTAGAGACAATATGTTGTTTTACACAGAAACTATTATCTGTAACACTTTGGTAAGTTAGAGACGATATGCTTCTTTACACTGAAACTATTATCTGTAACTTAGAAGAAATGTAGAAGTAAGGGTTTTAATTATAGGAGTGCCCTTTTAAGGAATTTTAACTTCATTCACGTAAGTAAACAAAGACCTGCAGCTTCATTACTATACTTAAAGAAAAGAAGACATATGATGACACATAGCAGATAAGTCACAAAATCATACCCAACAATGTGTGGAAAACTTCTGATTCTTTGATTAATCAACAGTTTATCAAAAATACAGTAGCCTAGTCTCCAGGTTCTTCAAAATTCAAACCCAATTTCTATAATTTCTCCTCTTTTTATACATCACGTGACAATTGATAATTACCAAAAATGTAAAACTGCTTAACTGTCTAAAGTAAAAGTCATTACAAAAACTTACATTGGGGGGTAAAAGACACCTCATTGTCAAGAAAACAAAATAACAGGAAGTAACAAAAATTAGAATACGACTGATGATGGTTGCTTGCTGTTCAGATCTGTGGCTTGACCGCTAATGAAGTTTCTCTATAAATGTTCTGATAATAGCTAGATTGTTTTAACACAACGAAATTGCATCTTTACAAGGTTTCGTGCATGGCTGTGGGTTATGGGCCCATGTATATATCAGAAATTTTATGATTAGCATAAACAAAAAGAAACCCGACCAATCACCATTCCTTGGGAGTTTCGTTCATCCGCCTCTAATTCTAGTTATTCTACTAAAGCAACGGAATTGGTTGATTTACGCAGAATATGGCTTACCACAGAACTGAAAATAATTAAGACTTTGGTTCATAATCTTATCGCGTTTGCCTTTTCCACAAACCTTTGCCTTCCCCACGGACCTGATAGGAAACAAAAATACATTTAAAAGACTTCTTGGGTCCGAAATTTATAATAAAACCCGAGCACTTTTTGACACGATATCCGTCGGATCTCGTCCCTTCTTGATGAGAAATTGTGATTGATCCAGACTTCAAAGGATTAAGCCACATTCTATAAACCATCGCATTTGTTTTCCGAATTAAGCATCATCCTTGTTAACCACACGATTACTGTCAGATTTGCATTCTTCAAGCGAATGGCCCTGATCAACTGAGGTTTTAACTCGATTTTATAACTTCTTGTGTCTAATTTTGGAGTAAACCTCGCCCTTGTTAAACGCGTGATTACCATCAGATTTGTTGCCTTCCAAGTGGACGACTTAGATATTCTCGCGGGTTTCTCACGTTCAAAAGCCATTAATAATATAAAATAAGTCATTTATTTCAAATTTCCGCATTTCCTTTTATTTCTGTTATAACATAATATTTGATTTTTTTTTCATTTTTGCAATAAAACTAAAAATAAAATTAAAATGAAAATGGATGCTACAACACGATATGTGCTTTTGCATCAATCTCTAATGGAATTTAGTATCCTCCTTAGCAAATACAATACTAATCTGACACCCATAATTTATTTGAGTATTCATAGGGTATTTAGCTTTTGTAGCCTCTTCGGTTTTCCTGTGCTTCACGAATCCAAAGCTTCTTCGCTTCCTCAAAAATCGACAAATAAATTCTGAGTTCATAATTATAAATGTTCATATGCCAATCTGCTTTGTAGTTTTTATTTTGCAATGCAAAAAAATCATGCTACTCTTGAAATTGGGAAATAAAATCCTCTCCATTCTTTTTAATGAAAGGCCCCAATTACAGCTTGAAATTGGGAAATAAGAACTTTTACTTTCATTCAAAAATGGCAGACCCTGAATATAAGATATAAATCCCGCTCTCTTCCTCATCCCGAAAGATTGTTAAGAAAACAATGTTATGTGGTATGTGAAGACTGACAACACAAAAAAATGAGCGGCAAGTGTATGGGTATAGAGCACTTTGAAAGAAAGTTATCTATCACCAAAGTTTTATACACAAGATTTTCAGTTTCATCGGAGTTTTATATGAGATTTTCAATTTCTTGATAAAATTGAGTAGAAATTATAAATAGGAAGTCATCCGTGAGAAAATAAATAAATTTGTTTGAGAATTAGATTTGCAGGGACAAAGATGACCTCAATGTGTCCCATATGGTCTGGACCCAACTCTTCCATGATTAAATTTATGTATTCTTCAACTTGTTCCATGATATTGGTAAGATTGTTAGCTGATGCGCTGAGCATAATAACCTAGGAGATCATTTCCCATTAAATTACTGATTTAGATATTTTCAGCATGCCTTCCGTGAAAATATATCCCTTCAATGCAATTCAAAGAAAATTACACATTTAGGAAGCTCATTAACTCTTTTATTCCATCCTTTGAAATTCATATGTCTGCATTTTTATCGCACCTGCACAAGTTTTACACACCGATCATTAATTTCCTTTTTTTTAGATTCACAAGACACTAAAAATGGGTTTTGTAGACGCTGGATTCACTAGCACAAATAGTTACCACCAGAAACCAATCCCCAAGAGAATTTATGAATTCTAAAGGCCTTCAACCTGAGTTACTAAACCAAACTATGAAAATTTCTAAATCTAACACATAAGAAACTCCTACTGCATTTTCTGGTTTACTATCTCCTACTTGTTCTTTTCATTAACAAGTTATTTAAATATATAAATATCAAAGTAAACAAAAATTCAACCTTCACAAATATATTGATCAACAACTGAAAAAAACTGAGACAACACAAGGGACACCATTATTTTTGGACAATCGTCTTCGAAAAAACCCAATGCAGGAAAACCGATGCAACATATAGAGGGTTTGATTATTAATCATATTTTGAATATAACTGGGGTGCTAGAAATGGCTCACCCTTTAGAGAATTTCCTTGGTAGTAGAACTTCTCCCCAAAGATAGATATTCTGGCAAATCAGCAGCCAGATGAACAACCCCACAGTGACTCTGACTATTCCTTGTTCTGGACAGCAAAAGCTGCTCCAAGAACTCCTCTGGAATTGTGTCACCCTCTACCGACTAATTTTCTCTTATTCTACCCCATAAAACCTCCTCAGCACAACATCTTCAATCCAGTTTCAACATCTATAGCCTCTATGCTGTCTACACCAGCCTTTGTGTCTTTCTGTGTAGCCTTTGCATGCTTTGTGTTTGCCTCTGCGTCCTCTACGTTGGCTTCCTTAGCCTCTGTGTCGACCCTCCTAGGCTCTGCTCTGCCTCTTCTGACTCTTTTTTGCCTCTCTGTTATGTATTCCTTGGCCTATTTCCAAACTGCTCCTCACCGCAACTAATCACTTGTTCGATTTCCTCAACAAACCTCACCCTAGAAAATTGAACTGGCTGACCTCTCTTGGTGTATCTCCAACTGACCCTCAAGCCTCCTTTTATACTTTTCCTGTTGACGATTCAACGGCTGAGATTAAGTCCCTAATCAACAGATAAGATTATATATGGCTTGATCCTCGTTATTTAAAACTTTCTCGCCCATATTATATTAATACACATTAATATTTTAATTTTCCTAATTTTAGATTTAAGAACTCATTAAAAATATTAATTATTTTAATATCTCTTCATTCGGGTGGAATTTCTCTAAACGATTTCTAGGTCTCGGATATCTCATGTTCCTTAGTCGGTCCACCAATTTTCATGGCTAGATCACATCAGATGCTACCAAAGATCAACACTCCCTCGTAGCGAGGAATTTGCTCTAGTAATGCTTCACCTATAGAAACATCACACTAATCCTTCGCATCGGTACCTGTGCTGATGCTTGGTCTACTACCTCAAATCCCCTCCACTGTTGGTTCTTATACTGCTACCCATGGCACTGCCACTACCACTTCTACATTTGTTCTGCAACTCCCTCTCAACATGCTACCCATGCTACCCATAACAATGCCATTGCTAACTGCTGCACTGCAACTCAGTTACCGAGAAGTAAGTAACTGACTTCACCCAAACATTGACATCCTGGTTAGTCTGGAAGCCTCGTGATGTTGAAGCTAACTTTGCTGCTATCATGTTCTCCCTCTGTTTCCATTGCGCTTTTGCAACCTCTCGCATTGTTGCAACCTGTACTGCACTGCTACAGACTTCTGCACTCTAGCATCGCCTTGTCACTCCATCACACTTTGCTCCACTTGACACTTATCATCATGATATTGTCATTTTTTTTGCTAAGCAAGAGTAGGAACTTCTATTCCATTACTAATATACAATAATTACAACAATCCACCAGGGGTGTGGATCCAGAGAGGGATCTGAAAGCCCACCCGAAAGTTGACAAAACTGCCACCTTCTAAAAATAAAAAAAGCTAAACAGGACAGAACAAATGGGAGACCGGAAGTGAAACCAAAAATCAGAACCAAACTGAAGTCAAAGTTGAGTTGGCACTAACTTTGCTGCCAACCAGGCACCCGAACCATAGATCTACACCATTGAACCGACATACCCAATCCAACGGTGAAGGACTAAATCGCAATGACTAGAAGCACGACTGTTACCCAGCTCGTCCACCAACTAGCACTTTCTTTCCCAACCATCGATCCATTGTGGGAGATCCAACGGCCGACAATCATATTGCGCCGACCAAAGTGACCGAACAATAGCTCCCGATCAGGGCGATTTTTAAACTGACCCCCCTGCCACGTGTTGCGCTCTGGATGTGCTCGCTGTGAAAAGAGAAATACCATTTTCCGCCTGCGAGGCTCGCGATCACTGGAAAACCATTCCCCACTCGGTATTCTGAACCCCGATGGAAAACTTATGGTGATGCAGCCGCCGTGGTTGTCCGCCTTTGAGATTGTTCTTCCAGAACTATGGGAAGAAGAGTATCTGCCCAAACTGCCCCACCCCTCATAATCAGATCCAACCGAATGTCTGCAAGATGGAAAGTTCGACTCACCTGGGATCTGAATCCTGGGCTCTTCTTTGAAACATGACTCTGTCTTCTTCTGCTTGCTCATGGCAGATCGTTTTTATCCTACTCAGAGGCAACTCTTGCTAGTTCAGCACAGTCCTGTTTTGTGTGTTGGTAACCCCTTGATTGGCTAGAAGATCGGCCATTTTATTCGCTGATCTTCGAACATGTTTAAAACTGACTGTATGAAGACTCTAGAGGTGAATCTGAATCCATTGCAGGCCCTATATCAGTCTCCAATTCTTAGAAACCTTTTCTGGTTTGGAACCCCAACTGATCTGTTTGACCGAGTTGATTATAAGCTCAAAATCCGCCTCAACTATCACATTTTGTCGATTTTCCTACTTCAGGACATCAAGACATTGTTCCATGGCCATCAATTCCACCATGTTATTGGTTTCTCTCCCTAAATGACTATGAAAGATGCAGAGGACATTTCCTTGCTCGTCCCTTAACACCCCTCCATAACCAGCGGTGCCCGGGTTGCCTTTTGAAGCCCCATCAATGTTGAATTTCAAAAAACCCTTGGGGGGAGGATGCCAAAAATCTTGCTCTAACACCGAGGGGAAGTTTGTCCTTACCAATCCCTAGGGAGTAAGATCCTTCAAACCTAAATCACATAACATTCTCAGATCAGCTGCAGAGGGAGGGTTCTAAGGAAGATTTCTCACGATGGTTCCAACTTTTTCTTTGAGTTGTTTTAAGATTAGCTTAAAAATGTGTTGGGGTGGCTTTTTTCATTCTTGAAGACTCTTTTATTCCTTTCTTTCCAAACATTCCAAATGATGAAACTCGGAAAGATGGCCCAAAATGAGCCAAGAACTTTGTTCTATGAAAAGTTTTTTCTCCAGTTGTTTAGGGTATTGATGATATTTCCTTTGTCTCTGTCAGTTTGGCAAAAAATGGTGGCAAAAGAGTCCCACAAGCTTGTTATAGCTCCAAATCTCACTCTTATGGTTTGTGATGCTGCACTCATGGCCTAGGGCAACCCCTCCTTCCAGACCTGGTCCTAAAATTTAAAAAACATTGTTTTATCCCCTATACGCGACATTGCCCTGAGTTAAACGCGTGTACACGCGGGTCTGTGTATACCCAACCCGCGTGTATGTATTAAAACACTTAAAAAAATAAATAATTCCTTATTTTCGGGCGGAGATCGCGGGTTTTACCTGCTGATCACCTGTTAGTGCCCGCGGCCCAACTGTTCCCAACCAACTCCTAACTAAAAAACTACTTTGGAGATGGTATAAAAAGACATCAAAGGGAAGGCCTAAGGAGAGAGAAAAAGAGAGCAAGATTATTATGCTGAGATTTTCCCCTTAGACCTGGTCTAAGGGGAAAATCTCAGCATAATAATCTTGCTCTCTTTTTCTCTCTCCTTAGGCCTTCCCTTTGATGTCTTTTTATACCATCTCCAAAGTAGTTTTTTAGTTAGGAGTTGGTTGGGAACAGTTGGGCCGCGGGCACTAACAGGTGATCAGCAGGTAAAACCCGCGATCTCCGCCCGAAAATAAGGAATTATTTATTTTTTTAAGTGTTTTAATACATACACGCGGGTTGGGTATACACAGACCCGCGTGTACACGCGTTTAACTCAGGGCAATGTCGCGTATAGGGGATAAAACACTGTTTTTTAAATTTTAGGACTAGGTCTGGAAGGAGGGGTTGCCCTAGGCCATGAGTGCAGCATCACAAACCATAAGAGTGAGATTTGGAGCTATAACAAAGCTGGAGGTGAAAACGCAGTTATTGAGGAGGTGTTCCATTGTTTCCCCTTGAGCCTCACAGAGTTGACATCTGGAAGGCCCATGCATACCCCTCTTCTGAATGTTATCCCAGGTTAAAATTTTCCTATGTTGAACCAGCCACATAAAAAGTTTGATTTTCATCCAGCCTTGGTGTCTCCATAGTTCCAGCCAAATCTTGTCCGGGTCTTGCGTGTTCAGGTTAAGGAGAATGAGTTTTGCTTCCTTGAGATTAAAGACCCCCTCATTCTTGTAGCCCCATCTCAGCTGATCTTGCCCCTCTGACTTAAGGATCTTCCTTTGATCTAGCCTTTTTAGAAGAGTCTCTGCTTTAGCTTTTAGGGGGTTGTCCTCCCTAAAATCCAAGTTTCCCCAGGTTCTCCATTTGCCATTATTGTTGGTTTGATCCCAAAAGTCTTTTACTTTAGTTAGCCCTCTGGTTTCTGTTTCCACCTTGAGATCCCTCCAGTCATCTCTGAACAAGACTGGTTCTTGTTGCCATCTATCCTCCCAGAAAAGGGCAAGATTACCATCTCTGATCTCCCAGAAGCTGTTTCCTTGGACTAAGTCCCTATTATCCCATGCCTTATTCCAAAGGTAAGAGCCCTTTCTATGTCCTGACATTCTTATGAGATCTTTGTTTAGCCAAGTGCTAGCATATTTTTCTTTCCAGATCTATGCCCATTGAGCCTCTGGGTCTTTAACCCATCGCCACCATAATTTAGCTCCTAAAACCTTGCTGAGAATCTTAGGATCATCCAATCCAAGTCCACCGTAGATTTTAGGTTTGCAAATTTTTTCCCAAGCGACCAAGGCCCATTTCTTACGATTTTCCCCCTTTCCCCAAATAAAATCTCTTTGAATGGTTCTGAGTTGCTGCAGGACTCCTTTTGGAGCTGGGAGAGTAGATAGCATGAAGACTGGGATTGATTGAAGGATTGCCTTGGTTAACACTAGCCTACCAGCCAAATTTAATGATCTGATAGTCCATTTCCTGATTTTGTCTTGCATTTTATTAATCAGTGGCTCCCATATGCTCTTATGTAAAGGCTTGGCGGTGAGAGGAACACCCAAATATTTTGAAGGGAGGGACTCCCTTTGAAAGCCCAAAATTCTGGAAATGTTTCTTTGAATAGAAATGTGAGTATTAAAGAAAAAAATCTTAGATTTGGAGAGATTGACTTCCATACCTAAAGCCATAGCAAAGTCTCTCAGGATTTGCCTATAAGCTAGAGCTTCTTTGACCGTGGGGATGCCCTGCAGCATAGTATCATCAACAAACTGCTGATGAGTTAAGGCTTGGCCATTTTCAGAAAGTTGGATACCTTTGACCTCTCCAACTAATTTAGCATGCTTGATTGCTCGACCCAATCCTTCCATCATAAGTATGAAGAGAAAGGGAGAGAGTGGATCTCCCTGCCGGAGGCCTCTAGAAGGAATAAAAGTCTCCGAGGGGGAACCATTGACAAGGATAGAAAAACTGGTGGAAGTAACAAGGGCCATTACCCATCTGATCCAGTTATGATCAAACCCAAAAGTTGTTAGAACTTTTTTGATATAGTACCAATTCAGCTTATCATAAGCTTTTGCTATGTCTAATTGCATGATCATTCCTGCTTTCCTGTTGACTGTCAAAGAGTGAACCACCTCATGAGCTTGAATGATGTTATCAAGGATTTGTCTTCCTTCCACATATCCAGACTGTTCCACCGATACCAGGGTGGGAAGGAGGGGTTTGAGTCTATTAGCCACCACTTTAGAGATAATCTTGTAGACCACATTACATAAAGCAATGGGTCTAAATCTGTCAGGAGTTTGAGCCACATCCTATTTAGGGATGAGGGATATGAAAGTGGTATTAAGAGCCTTCAAAATGGTTTTGTCCCTCTTGGAGTCTTCCACTACATCCAGAATGTCTTGCTTTACTGTGTCCCGGCAAGCTTTGAAATCCGCATTAAATCCATCCGAGCCTGGTGCTTTACCATTTTGCATTTCTTTAAGGACCTCACTGACCTCCTCCTTCGATACTGGTCTATTGAGGTTGAAGTTTTCCTCTCTGGAAACCAGCTTTGGTATATGTTTTGAAATAATCCTGATGTATTGATCTCTATCTGAGCCGGTTTCTTGAGAAATACCCCGGAAGTGTTGGACCAATACTTCTTCTATTTCTTCATGAGAGTTGACCAAGTTGCCTTGCTTGTCCTTAATCGAAGAAATTCTGTTGTGGGTTCTGTTTGCCATAGTGGACCTATGGAAGAATTTAGTATTACGTTCTCCTTCTTTTAGCCATTGAACTCTACATTTTTTCCGCCAGAATATTTCCTCTTTTTTACATAAGCTTTCCCATTCTCGATGATATAGAGTTGCCTGATCATTTTTATCTTTATCAAAACCCTCCAAGATGAGGTTTTGGTTGAGCTCCTACATTTTCCTTTCCACTATTTTTTTATCTTCAAAAATATTACCAAATTCCAGCTTGTTCCACTCCTTGAGCCGGAGTTTGATATGTTTGAGTCTTTTTTGAAGAAGGTACGTTCTTGTGCCCTGAATATTCAGATCTTCAGCCCACCATTTGGCGATGTTGGTGCAAAAATCTAGGTGTGAGAGCCAAATGTTTTCAAATTTGAAAGGTCAATTCTTGGGTGTACCAATGCCTTGAATTTCCAGAAGCACCGGCCAATGATCAGATCCTCCAAAGGGGAGAACTCTTGCAACTATATCCTTATTTTGGATCATTAGCTCTTCTGAGATTATGAATCTGTCTAATTTAGATGCCACCTGAGGAGCTCCTCCTCTTTTATTGTTCCAAGTATAGGTACCATTGTTCATTACAATATCCGCTAGCTTCCTGTTGTCTATGAAGGATTTAAAAGCACAAGAGTCCTTGTTCAAAGTTCTGGTACCCCCTTTTTCTCCGACAACGATTTAATCGTGTTGAAATCGCCCCGTAAGATCCAAGGAATCCTTGCATGTCTTTCTCTAAGCTCTTGCAGGGAGTCTAGAAGCTTGAGTTTTCCATCCAATCTTTGGGGGGTGTACACATTTGTGACAAGATATACTTCTTTGTCTCCCACAGGTTGAAAGACCACGGAAAGATAGTTTCTAGATGCCTCCGCATCTATGACATCAATTTTGTGGGGGTTCCACAGGGTGAGAATTCCTCCTGCTGTATTCTCTACTTTGACCTCCAGAAACTCAAATTTATTGAGCCATTTATTGTGAATCTCTCTTATTTTTTGCATGGAACATTTTGTTTCCTGGATGAATATCACATCCGAAGCTGCTTGTTTCATCCTATTGCTAAGTAATCGTTGTTTTCTTCTACTGCCTAGACCTCTTATATTCCAAGAAGTGAACTTCATTATTAAAGATTTGTAAAGGAGTAACTGGATAGGTCTTTCATCTTACCTGAGTCTATCATTAGCTTTCCACATTCCATCAACAGTTCGTTTTGCTTTTTCTGGCCTCGTTTCTTTCCTGGGATTCTTGGTGCTAATCCTGGTGTGGTCTTCATGGCTTTCACCCCTTCGCTACCCTGTCTAACATTTTGTCCCTACTTTTCCAGCCCTTTGGTCTACGTTTTCCATAAAAACAGCTGTTGAACTCTGTGGAACTCTTCTGGAGGCAACGAATCCACTCCCTCCCTGGTTCCTTGTTGCAAGAATCCTTCTAGATCTAGGTTTTCTTTTTCAAGAATCTCCTGTAGTTCATTGTCCTCCGTTTCCATCTCACTCTGGGTCATTTCTTGGTCCAGCTCCAGTTCTGTGTCACTTATTATTTCCCCTTTCTGCTTACTGCTATTTTGGATTTTCTCATCCTGTACTGCATTCCCCTCCTCCATTGGTTTGTCTCCCTTGCCCTGATCTGCTTCCGGTATACCATCCTCCTCTTCTAGGGCTTGAAACTTGTTTTGACTGGCTCGTTTCTTTTCTGATTGAAGTTGCTTCGATCCCTTTTTGCTTCCCTTTCCTTTCTGGACTACCTTTTGAAAGCTTTCAGAATCTTTCATGGTGTTTGCTTTGCCCTTGTTTTCCATTTTGCTGAGAGGGCATTCTTTGAATAGGTGCCCATGCTCATGGAATTTACGACATCTGAATGGGATATGCTCATAATCCACTATTTTCACCCATTCTTCATCATACACTTCCAAGATTACCTCATCTAACAAAGCTCCAGAGAGATCCATTTCCACACATATTCTAGCAAAGGATGTGTATTTGCCTCTTCTTGTTGCCTCAGAGGCTTTAATAAAGCGTCCTAGCTTGTTTCCTATGGAAGCTAGGGATTCCAGCTGCCAGTAATCCAGGGGTAGTGAATAGAGTCTAACCCACACTGGTACCGAGGTGAAAGTCTCTCTTTCTGGAACGAAATTCATAACCCAGGGTCTCATGTACAGACCTGCTATTGCATAGAAGTAGGGCTCTCCTTCAAACACTTTGTCCTTATCCTAAATATTTGCAAAAACAACTGTAAAGAATCCCTTTGACCCCAGATCTAGTTCTATGCTTCCTTTTGGTTTCCAGTGGTATTTAATCCACATTTGTGAAGCTTTTTCAATGGGCCATAGGCCCATGAATTTATAAATGACTGCATAAGTCTGCATGTGTTCCCTATGCACTTGCAGAGCTGGATTAGACAAAACCACTCTGGGCGTGATTGTAGTTTTGGGCTTACATGGTCCCTTGTTTTCTTTGTCTTTTGTCCCTTGTTCCTTGTCCTCTTCCTTTTTTTCTGTAGTGTTATTGTTCTCCCTCATTTTGGAGCCCTTCTGCTTCTCTTCTCTACTTCTTTGCCTTGCATCTAAAGGACCTCTAATTTCTTCTATTGATTTTTTACCTCTGCTAGTTACTGCTTGTTTGTAGGAGGGAATGGAGCTCCCTCTTGTTCATCCTTCCATGGAGAACAAATCTGCAAACCTATAACCCTAGCTCGAAATTTTTCTCTCCTCCCCACTCTGGAAAAAAAAATTTCGGGAGTTAATGTATCTCCATCATCATGCTATTGTCATTAAGGGATCCCGTAGTCATATGTGATCCAAGAGTTTTGGCACCTTAAGGATCCTTCCCCTCATGTAGTCCTCTCAACTACAACTCTATGTCTCCCCACCTCTTCTCTAGAGGTGCATGAGCACTCATGGCACAATCGTCATCAGTCTCGACATCCTTCTCCTCCTTTTCTAGAGCTTCCTTTGAGTCAAAAGATTGTCCCTTGCCTTTCTCTCTCGGGAACTGAGATGCATAATGTCCTAGCTCCCCACAATTACGCTGTTGTCCCAGAGATGCTAGAGCTACATCCTCCTCCTCTTTCTTGACTCGAACTCCCTTACCCCTACTTCTTGCCTTGGTCAACCTCATGATCTCTTCATGTCGAAGATTTGCCCACATCTCTTCCCAACTGGGAGAGTCACTCTACCCAAAATGCTTTGGAAAAACGTCTCCTAGTCCTCAGAGACTACATTCAAAGCATTCTTGACCATAAACTCTGGATCCAATGTAGACCCCACAGAAGTAAGCTGGTTGTGAATTCCTTGTAACTTGAGGAGGAGGTGATCTATCTCCTCTCCTTTCTGCATTTGATATGACCTCAGCTGATTCTCCAATAACATCTTTCGCTGCATGGAAGAGCC
The DNA here is from genome assembly GCA_031772625.1 of Pinus tabuliformis. NCBI lineage: Eukaryota > Viridiplantae > Streptophyta > Pinopsida > Pinales > Pinaceae > Pinus > Pinus tabuliformis. Next base: position 205,288,239 of record CM062816.1, read on the forward strand.
TTGGTATAAAGTGGTCAGTGTGTGCCACATCTCATTTCCTATGTTCTTCTCAGCAAGATGTGGTATGACATGATCCTTGACCTCGTCTAGGATCATGCATTTTTCCTTTGCCATGGCCCCATCATACTTCTCATTTGCATTTGGGTCAACTAGGGCATCTATAGTTTTGAAGGCATAGTCCTTGATGCGATGTTTATCCAGGATTGTCAGGATCCTGGCCTTCCAGATGAAAAAATTCGAAGCCTCATCTAATATTACCTAATCCCTCAATCCGTTCACTGCCATCTCTACTCCTCTTCTAGACTCCCTCTGAGTCCCGATTTCCCTCCTGAAAATATGCCAACTGTCAAATCACTCCTCTCCAATCCCCCTTTGCTGCTACAACTTAGATATGCATTTCTTGGCTATAAATCTATTGAGGTAGTGCTTCCCTCTACCTTGGTTCTGTCTCCTTAGACATTGTTCTACACAGACATAAACAACCTCCCATCAACTGCTCAAATCAAAAGCTGCACATCTCCCTTATCCCCAACAACTGAAGAATCTGAGCCCTTTTGGCTCTGCGCAATCACAGTGAGAGCATGGTAAATTTTAAGGGTGAATTTTAGCCCAAGGGAGAAATTTAAGGGGTTTTTTATTTTAGAGGGGCAAAATTTTTATAAAACACCCATTTCATATATTTAACCCAACTTTTATTTAAAAAATAATTATTTTTTTCATTTTAGACCAAATAAAAGGGGCAGATAAACTATGAAAATACTCGTTTGACCCGATTTTCCTGGTTTGGGAGGTTATATTCCATTACAATCGCCCGATTTTCTGCTTTTCAATGTTAAATTCATTTGCAATTGCCCATATTCTGGTTTGGGAGGCAATTTGGGAGGTTGTACTTGGTCCCAATACATAAAAATATAAATAAAGTGGAGGTATGGTAAATAAATAAAACCTCTTTTTATACTTACTCCAAAGGTATGCTAAATAAGTAAAAATATGAATAAATTAGAGGTATGGTAAATAAATAAAACCTTTTTTTTATTTTATATTTAGTCCATAACCCTCTTTCTACTTAAGAAGACTCAAAAAAGAGGTTTTATTTAAGTGAATCCTATGGGCCAAATACCATATTTATAAAAGAGGTATCGTAAATTAATAAAAATATAAATAAGCGAGAGGTATTCTAAATAAATAAAACATTTTTTTTTATATTTACTCCATAAGTCACCATATATTTATGAGCACTCAAAAAATGTGTTACATTTAGGTGAAGCCTATGGGCCAAATACTATGGGCCAAATACAGTGGGCCAAATTATTATTAATACTATGCAAAAAAACATTATTAACCCTAATATTAGTATTATTAAAAATAAATATGACACATCGTATTGACCCATGGTATTCACATGGAATGTAGCCTATTTAAAGAGGGGAATTAAACTAGCATAGATCTATCTTTACTCTGGATCTACTAAGCGTCGAGAGGGATCAAATATCATGATATGCAAACTAGCATAGAGTGAAAATATATTTGATCCCTCTCGGGGCTTGGTAGATCAAGAGTAAAAATGGATCTTGTAATTTAATGTCACTTAAACATTTTAACTTGGTTAAAAATAAATAAAAAATAAATCAATTATTAAATTTATTAATTTTTATAAATTATTAATAGTAGTTTTTAAGCTCCAGGTTTATGATAACCCATGGTATTGACCCATGGTAATATCGTCGTATTCATGTGAACATAGAATATTTAAAAGGGAAATTATATCAGCTTAGATCCATCTTAATTCTGAGTCTACCAAGTGCTGAGAGGGATAAATAGATTTCATCCCTCTAAGAGTGGTAGATGTGGAGTTAAGATGGATATAGGTTGCTTTTTATGATAATGAAGATATTAAATTAGGAAATTATATTATAAAAACCCTCTTAACGTGAATGGTTAAATCTACATTTAGTCACTTCACAAAATTTAGTAAAAAATACCAATATCTTCATTAATAATGGTTTTTCTGATTTAACAAAAAAAAAATTCAAAACAGTGAAATCTTATCACTCTCTCCGCATCACCCTCGTAGAAGAGAGATAGTCACTACCCATATTTCCCCACCATTTTCCAAACATTCTCAATATGATATCTTCATGAAAAAGTTAAGGTATTGATGTTGGAATAGTTGTTTGAAAAATATGCTAGTTTGTGCAACCTTTCATCTTCTCTGTTATTCTTAGTTTGTTGTAATGATCTGTAGGGGTTGGGCCACTACACCATATTGTCATAAAAGGCAAAGATTGTGCACCCAAAAGGAAATTAATCCGCATGTTACAACATTGTTAAAAAATGGAAGACATATGAAGGTAGTGAATTATGCTAATAAGAAACTTAGATTGGGAGAGACGTAATTAAATTTTATTATTTAATTGAATATTTCCAATTAAAATAATAATAAATCTACATTTATATATTTATATATTGATTGGAAGGCTTCTGAAAATGGTCACTTCTTTCCATTAGATGCCCTTCAGGCCTTTGGGATACCTAGTACTTTCTTATAGTATATAGTGGGGGCTTCCTACTTGTTGGTATGTTGGGGTAAACAAACTTGATGTATTTTTTTTAATCTCGTAGTTGGAGTCTATGGAATAAGAAATTTGATAGCTTGACAAAAGTGGTAGAGAAAATATTAATCTCTCCTACCTTGACAGAACTAGTGGTCAAGACCAACACCTACAAGAACTTTGTTTTGGAATATTATCAAAAATAATAGAAGGATATGAAAGAGTGTACAGTAAGAACCTTGACAAACATGGCCACTAAAACTTGCAACATTGTTTGTAGGAAGAGAAAATTGTGTTCCTTTTTTCCAAACATGTATGTTAGTATGTTATAGTTTAATGAATATGTTTTCCTATTATCATATATGGTTTCATACTTTAACAAAACATTCGCCAAGACTTCACAATGTTTTCTTATTTAGTGAAAGATTTGCCAAGATCTTACAAGATTTTATAATTCAGTGAAAGATTTGCCATGACTTTACAAGATAATATAATATGGTGAGATATTTGCCAAAAAAATTATATATACATATTATATTATTGATAAAATCGCATTCCATTTTTCGTATGTATCATAGGGATTCACCCATTTATTATACATATAAATTTAGGGTGGTTCTTAAAATTTTCCCTGAGTGAGAGCTCGATCATCTCCTCTTGCCCTTAGCATCGATCCTTCCTCGCTGAGAAAGATGACTGAGCATTGTGTAGCCCTGATCTACTCCCCTTTGGCTCTGCGCTAGCCTGGACTACTGACGTAGCTAGTGTGTGGGCTCCTCCCAGCTACTTTGTTTTCCCCTCCTGGCTCAGAATGCTGATGCAGGCTCTATGTGAGCCTCTGTGTCACCCTCTTTGCACTGTGTCACTCTTCCTCTTGCCTCTTCAGCTTTGGAACAATGTTGTCTCTTGGGACATCTTTTTCTCTGTTGCAAATCCTCATATTTCCTCTGCTGGTGTTTTCAGTCCTCCTTCATCTGCAATCACGTTGATACCATGTAAAAATTTCTGAATCTAACACATCAGAAACCCCTTTTACATTTTCTGGTTTACTATCTCCTATTTGTTATTTGCATTAACAAGTTATTTAAATACATAAATATCGAAGTAAACATAAATGCATCCTTCACAAATATACAGATCAACAACTGAAATAAACCAAGACGACATAAGGGACACTCTTATTTTTGGACAATCATCCCTAGAAAAACCCAATGTGGGAAAATCGGTGAATCATATAGAGGGTTTTATTATTAAGCAAATTCTAAATACAACTAGGGTGCCAGAAATGGCTCACCCTTTAGAGAATTTCCTTGGCAGTAGAACCTCTCTCTGGAGACTAATATTCCGACAAATCAGTAGCCAAATAAACAACCCCACAATGACTCTGATTGTTCCTTGTGTTGGATAGCGAAAGATCCTCCAAGCACTCCTTTGGAACTACAACACCTTCTCCTGGCTAAAATGATCTCAATCTTCCCCACAGAACCTCCTCGGTTCAGCCTCTTCAGCCTAGTGTCAGCCTCTACAGCCTTTGCACTGTCTGTGTCAGCCTCTACATGTTGGCATTATGACAAAGGTTTGGAGCTATGACATAGGTGTTTTCCTTGATGGCAACTCTCTTTGGTAACAGATCTCAGTTCAGGCTTTCAGATTGAAGGAAAAGACATATACGCAGGTTCATCTAGACGGAGATGCGTATACACGCGGGTTAGACGTTTCAAAGGTGTGTATGCATATACACGCACTTTCATGCACGTAAAAGTGCGTATATGTTGGAGAACTTACTTTTGGTCCGTGGTAGTTAGTCCTTGGTATTTGAACCTATGGTTTTGGACCATGCTATCTCGTCAGAAGTATTGACCCCAGGTATTGGGTCCTTGGTATTGTTTATTATGGTTTTGGACCGTGGTATTGTGGAAGGCCTAAGACTATAAAATAGGAAGGAGATCATGTGGCAAAGGATCATCTGAGTTATTATTGAATATCTGATAAAGTGCTAGATCTGGAATACTGGTAATTGGGTTATGGTGCAGATCTGGATCTGAATGAAGGAGGAACCTGAGTGCAAAGAGAAGGATAAGTTCTATTGATTTTTAAGCTTGAATGATAGTATCTTTGAATGATTTTGATATGTTCTATGTGGCGCTTGCTTGATCTATAAATCTGATAATCTGGGTTAATTAGAGTTTGTATATTTGAAAGAGCAAATTATCCTTTATAGATCTGTATGCAGGTTCAGTGAAGCGAAGGCACGTATACACGCTGGTTCAGTGAATTAAAACAACGTATACGCAGGTTGTTCCATACGCATAAGCATATGCATGCAGGTTTCAGGTTGTTAAAGTAGCGTATATATTTTGAGTTGTGATCTTGCTGCTTCTGTTTATTGCTGCAGTGTTTTGAGTTCAGAATTTGGTGTGTGGTTGCTGTTACTGTGTTTTGGGTATAGCTGTCAGAGAAGTATCTACTTGATTCAGTTTTGATTGGTGAAAAGGAAGTTGTTTGATGCAAAAATTGTTTATGATTGTTTGATGTTCATGGATCCAGTCTGAAAAGCTATGAAACGTGGTCCCTGGAAGAAAGAGAAGGTTGTAGCCTTCTGTAGGCCAGCACCTACGTACTAGTATCTTGGCTAGTGCAAGAGCTAAGGGGGTTGTAGCTCCCTTCCAGGAGAAGCTGGAGAACGAGAGAGGGTTGTAGCTCTATGCAGGTTGCAGCCTGCGTACTGGTAAAGGACTGCACCAGTACATTGTAAAAAGAAGTTTCTAATTAAAAGAAGATAGAGACGAATTGCAGTAGGTGGTTTTCACCCACATTGGGTTTCCACCTTATATCTTGTGTTCTTGTGTGTGATTGTCTTCTGCTCTGATTTACTGTTCTTTCTTACTGGTTATTTGATTCTGAAACACAGATTAACAATCAACATCTGACAGATAAAGTAAATGATAAGTTTTCATTGTATACGCGGTTCTCTTTCAACATAGTTGCGTATATACGCGGGTTTAATTAACTGAAGTAGCGTATATTATCTGAATTTGAAAAAGGGAATATTTGAATTGATAATACTGATTCACCCCCCCTCTTAGTATTATTTCCAACAATTGGTATCAGAGCAGGTCCTTCAGAATAAGCTTGATCGCTTGAAGGAAGATCTTTCATCATGAGCAACTACGAGAGGGAAGCATCAATCAGGCCACCGGTTTTTGATGGGACAAACTTCGTATATTGGAAAGTAAGAGTTACTGCCTATCTTCAATCTCTTGGTACAGAAGTTTGGGATATCATAGATACAGGGTATACTTTTCCATCAGCAACTCCTACAAGTCCAGCTGGGAAGAAGAAATATGAAACAAATGCAAAGGCGATCAATACTCTATTAGGATGTCTATCTCAATCAGAATTTGTCAAGGTTATGTAGTATAAATCCGCAAAAGAAATATGGGACAAGATTGTTCTGAGCTATGAAGGAGATGATCAGGTAAAACGAGCAAAACTTCAAACCCTCAGAATTCAGTATGAAAATCTCAGAATGTACAATGATGAAAGTGTGGCTAACTATTTTCTTTGTGTAGATGAGATTGTTAATTGTATGAAAAACTTGGGTGAAGAAATAAAAGAGGCGGTTGTGGTTGAAAAAGTTCTAATATCTTTGTCCCCTAGGTTTGAATCTAAGGTTTCTGTAATAGAAGAAAATGAGAATCTACAAAATCTTGAAATGTCACAGCTGCATGGAATTCTAACTGCTTATGAAATGAGGAAAGGAGGTCCATCAGATAGGAGAGAAGCTGCCTTCAAGGCTTTAGGCAAAGGAGAGTACTATGAGTCAGGACACATGTCAGAAGAAGAAGAAGAATCAAATTTTGTTAGAAATCTTCAACGGGGTGCTGGACGATTCCGAGGTAAGTTACCTTTCAAATGCTTTGCTTGTGGAAGAGTCGGTCACTATGCTGCCAAATGTCCTCATAAGGATAAGATTGACAAGGGGAAGGAACCTGTTAGATGGAACAAGAAACATAATGCAAATAAGAAAAGCTATTACACTCATGAAGATAGTGATGAACTTTCAAATAGTGATGAAGATGAACAAGGTAATAATTATAAACTTTTAAAAAAGAAGGTTTTTATGAAGAAATTTGTAAACTCAAAGTCTGTTTAGAAGAGAAAAATATGATTATTGATTCTCTGCAATGTCAACTGGCTGAAAGGGAAAAACATCATGAAAAATTGGAATGTGAAATTGTTGGTCTTAGAAAAGAGATTGAGAAAACAAAAGCTCTTAATCTTAAATTTGTTAAAGGATCTGAAACTCTGGATGAGATTATCAATGTGCAACGTTCTCCACTAATCAAGACAGGTCTGGGATATAATGGAGAAGCATCACAAGCATCCACTTCCAAAAGTTATCTTGATGCAGCAAGGAGGAGAGAGCAAAGGCCTAATAGACATCATCAGGTAAATCAGGGACAATTTTCCTCCAGAATGAACAAAGACTATCAGGAAAATCGGGGACAATCTACTTTAAGGACAAACAGAAGCTACAACCAGCCACAGGTAAAACCTTCTCAATTTGCCTCAAGAATGGATGCCAATAGAAACTACAATCATTTGGCTGGTAGATTTGAAAATCACAGGAGTTTCTTCAATGGCCAATGTTTCTCTTGCCATAACTTTGGCCACAAAGCTGCTCAATGTGTTGCCTATAAGACAATCATGACTAGAGAAGCTCAAAAACAAAGAAGCATGACTAGAATCACAAAAAGGACCTATAACAACTTTTCGGTCCTTGAAAATGAAATTGAATGTACTATTTGTAATAACTTCGGTCATGAAGAGTCTGAATGCAGGAGTAGGTTTTGGAAGACAACTCAGAAGGAACAAACCTCAAGTGCCAGAACATGGAGAATGAAGGAACCACATCAAGAAAGATGTGGGATAGCTTTATATGCAGAAGGACAAGAAAATCAATGGTACATCGACAACGGATGTTCGAAGCATATGACAGGTGATAAAGAAAAACTTGAATCATATAGTGTTTTAGAAAAGGGAAAGAAAGTTTCTTTTGGAAATGATACCCCTGCAGTCATAAAAGGAAAAGGCACTGCCCAGTTGAAAGAAAAGGTCAAAGCAAGAAATGTTTTGTATGTTGATGGCTTGAAGCATAATCTTCTGAGTGTCAGTCAGATGTGCGATCAAGGAACCGAGGTAATATTTCAATCAAATGGATGTAGTGTTCGTGATCTTGATACAGGAAAAACAGTGATCAAAGGCAAAAGAACTCCAAATAACTTATACATATTTGAAGAAGGACAACAACAATGCTATTTGAGCAAGGATGATGAACACTGGTTATGGCATCGAAGGTTGGGGCATCCAAGCTTTTCACAAATAAGGAAAGCATGCAAATACCAGGCAGTTCGTGGTCTTCTAGATATCAAAATTCCAGACAACATTGTTACACAGTAATTTGTCACCGTCCCTGTTACCCCTTCTCCCGCACATTGGAGGACTTATTCCAGGACCTGTGAGAAGTGACATAACCTGAAAACACTTACATTGTATCCCCTTGAGTATGTACTTCATATGCCTTGAAGACACCTTCTGCAAAATACCCATAAAAATAGCCCTTTTTCCATTGGCGCGGTTCCACTGTGTATCACTCGCGCCAATGGGGGAAATCCTCTAAAGAGGGTACGCCAGCTGGTGCTCTGTCTCAGAGTCGCACTCGCGCCAGCCCAGTTGGGTAAAGTTTTTAACAAAACAACTTACAAAGGTTCTTCCTAACCCACTCATGAACTGAATCTATATTGAGTTGGGTCAGTTTGGCTTTGAATCTCCATAGGAGGGAAGTAGTTCTCCACCTCTCATGGAAGCTTCTTAGTGATAAAGCCAACCCCATGAATCTTGTGGATGATCCTAACTCCTTCTCCTCTATCTATAAAAGCTTGTCCTTTTGCCTTTGACAAGTTAGAGTCTCCAAGTTCCAAATTCTAAGTCTCAAAGTCTGAGAATTTCCAAGTTCATGCTACAAGGAGCATTATTCATTCCCATGAGGCTAAATCTTAAGTGAGGAGATTCTTGTCCAAGTAACCAAGGAGAGAGAGGCTTGTTCCCCATTCTCAACAAGCTTTGCAAGGCATGTGCTGTTGATCACCCAACCAAAGGAGGATTTGACGTCAGAACTATAGTTGTATTCTTCTTTGTTTTTTATCAATAATAGACGACTATCATTATGGTTCCACTCTTATTGTCTTTGTAATGATTATTGAGTTATATCCTTTCTGATTGATATATAGTTGCATCTATTGGATTTTATGCTTGTGTTTGTGTCGTTCTTTGCATGTGCAAGTGTCCGTTCACGAGGATCGTGGGGATTGTGACCAGCCAGAGCAAAGGGATGGGAGCGACGACTCTTCTACAAACATTAGCGTTGGAATCCAGGTAGGCCCTCATCATCGGTCTTTGATTTGCAATTAGGAACTTGCGTGTTAGCGTTGTTTGATTGTTGCTAGACCCCCATTTGGACTAGTAGGGATCGCCTCTATCCGCAGAGGGGATTTACCTTCACAACAATTTGGCAACTCCACTGGGGAGCTAGTCTTGCTTTTTGGTTGTTTCTTGGTTTCTCCTGCTTGGTTAGGCTTCTGGGTTGAATTCTTGTGTTGCTTCTTGCCTCTTGGTGTACCTGGGTACTGTTGACTTAGCTTTGGCTCATTTGTTTTTTATTTTTCCATAGAAAACTCGATTGGCGCTCTTTTATAGTGTTACAGTCGTGCCAGTTGGTGCCAGTTGCTCATTGACAACCCACGCCAATCCTTGAAAGGCGCTATTTTTGGCTTGACAGTCGTGCCAGGCCTGGGAACTTTTGAAGTTTGCTTGGCTGTGAGCCCTTTGAGCTTGGTTTTTGTTCTAGGTACCTTTTTTAGACTACTTGAGTGTGTTGGAGTGTGATTTGACTGGCTTTGATCGTTACCCTTTGGGTGTTTGCTTTTTTCCATCGATTTCACATTTCTAGCCCTAGGGCATCTAGTGACTTTGTGTGTTGAGCCTTCCTCAGGTGTTTTGATCTTCTAGTAGTCCAGTCAACTCTCTGATTGCTCCCTTGCAGTTGTTTGGTGGTTGTAAATCGTTTTATTACGTTATTTGGGTGACTTGCTTTGTCTCACTTTGAGCCTAGATTACACGGCTCATTGGTGTCTTTGGGACTTTTTTCGTTCTTTGGAGGTTTGCTTTGTGATTTAGGGAACTGATTGTGTTTACATTGAGTGAAATTTGTGTTTTTACTCTTTTATTATCATTTCTAAAAGTTTGTTTAATGCACTTTGCCATCGACATAAAAGAAAAAAATCTCTTTTGCTCTGTATTAGTTAATGAAAATTAGAGCTTTTCATTTTGATTAGTGATTAGTGATCTTAAAGAAAAGTTTGTTAATTTCCATTAGCTGCATTAGGGAAGTTCTTTGTTGTTTTGTGATCATTTCATTTGCGTGAAAGATCTCAAACCCTCTCGTAACTAGCATTCATCAAATGAAATGATATATTTTGGCATTTAGTTTGCATTTAAGAAATTTTGAGAGATTACATACGGTAAGGCCTGAAAACCGAAACCTAATGCAAGATCAACTTTAAAATGAACTGAATGAATCTAACAACGCATTGGAACATAACGCACACATTTAGAGGTCTAGGCTAGAGACGTGCTCCGGCGTCGTTAGACCGAGTCACTTTTGTTTCACTCAAGGTTGGGCGATTCCTCCTTCCGTGACGCAATAGTGGTCTAGTATGGATTTGAGCTCCCACGTACCATCGAGTATATTGGGAGACCCCACTAGGTTATCATCCTTTATCCATAGGAAGCTGTGTCTGCCGCCTTACGAGCCGTAACGCACCGAACACAGCATTTGGGAAGATTGACTGCGTATGGAAAGTCCTTGGTTTTCATATGACTGCCAAGGTGTATATGCAGTTTTACAGATTTGTTTGGTAAACCTTTTTGCCTAGCTCTCCAGAGTAGTCACTCTCGTTCCTTTTCGGACTCCCTAAAAGAAAAGGTCCATCTGACCACTTGTCACTTCAGGCTCATTAAACATTCGAAGGCGACTAGAGTCATCTTTTTGTCCTTTTCTCGACTCTTAAAAAATGAAAAGGTCAAGTTATGTCCTTGCGTCTTAAAATTTATTCGGCCACGATTCACATCTACCCTGTTAAATCTTGTTTGCATTAGTTTGAGTAGGGTTCTTTCTCGTTTGTGATGGCAACTTTTCCGGAGTTTACCGACCCAGGCATCCCCTCTTATGGGAATCCTGGTCATTTCCCTCCTTTTGGAAATGTTGGTGCTCCTTACATGGCAACGTTGTCCCTTCCTGGGTTAACTGTTGGGTTGCCTGTTTGGTTGTTCTCAACCTCTCTGGTCCCTACCGTCTCAACTGCTGGTCAACCAGTTCCTCCACCCGAACAACATCATGTTGATTCTAAGGTGGACCTCTCCCCTTCTTCGCCTGTTTCTGCGTCCTCATCTTCTACTTCGCCTGGTGAAATTCTGGATTCAAGTAACCTGATGGCTAAGAAGAAGAAGAAGAAGACGAAGAAGAAGAAGTCTTCTAAGCGAGAGGTTAAAAGTACAACTCAAGTCGAGCCACCTTCTGCTCCTCCGCGGAAGGTCAAATTTCCTTGTAGGTTGTGCAAGAATGACCACCTTCTTCGTGATTGTCCTGGTATTCCCAGGATCCTTGACGTATGGTCTCGCGATCCGGCTCGTCCCTTGTCCTTTAAAGCTCATGGCGATGCCATCCTATCAATTGACAACATTCAGAAGAAAGGGAAGATTCGAATTCCCTGTAGACTATGCGAAGGCAATCATCCCCTTCACCTTTGTCCGCTCATGGATAAAGCTTCCGTTGTTTTGGAAAGTCTTACAACTTCTCCACCCCAACTTCCTGTTGGTTATCAGAGGCTCTCTTCAGACCCTCTCCCTGTTGACAAAGAGATTGACTTAGATTCTTCTCTTGTCCAGGCTCCTCTTCCCGAACCAGGTTGTGCCAAGCCTATTCTAGACCAACCATTGGTCGAAAAGAGTGTCGACTCGAGCTCACCACCCGTCGATCACTCTGTTTCGGAAGAGCATCATGCCCATGTTCTTCTCATCTCCTCAGATTTTCGTGAGTCCAGAAATGACTCTCCTATCCCAGCTGCTCCCGAAAGTCCTCCTTCGGTTCCTTTAGAGCATGGGGGCAATCATACGATTCCCCCACCAAGTAGTCTGGTCGCTTCCTTCAATTGGAATTACCTGACTGCTTTCCGCCTTCCATCCAATGTGCCTTTCCAGATTACAGTACATGCCTGTGCTAAGGCAGTACCTAGCATTGTCCTGGATGAAGGGGCGTCGGTCAGTCTTATGCCGTACACTACTTGGCAAGCTTTAGGTTCCCCGCAGCTTGGGCCGGCCACACAGAATCTGTTGCCCTTCGACGGAGGAGCCTATCAACCTCTAGGGGTCCTCCCAAAATTTCCTATTACTTTGGGAGGCAAAACCATCTATATAGACGTATGGGTTACCCAAGGTGCTCCAGATTTCAGTCTTCTCCTTGGCCGTGACTATGTTTATGCCACGGGAGCCCTTGTCTCTTCAATTTTCCGTGTGGTTTGTTTTCCACACGACGGAAGAATCATGACTATAGATCAATTATCGTTCTTTAGTCCCCCGGTGCCTCCTGCGCAGCTGCCACCCCCTCCTGGTTTTTACCCATCGGTTGTGTCTGCCCCACCGCAGGTCAACTACGTGGCTACCTACCTCGTGCCTGTAGCCCATGATGATGCCGTCGTGCATAATGTCCTGGGGGCATTGGGTCCTGACTTCCAAGATGTTGTCCTTCCACCGGGAGTGCCATTCTTGGAAGTGACGACTTCCTGTTCGTTATGATGAAGTTCGTTCGGAGCATAGTTCACTTTCCTATGTCAAGCTCCTTAAAAAATGAAACTGGGTCTGGTCGAGCATAGTTCTTGATCTTATGTCAAGCTCGTTAATAAATGAAATAAGGGTTACGAGGATAGTTTTGATCTTGTGTCAACCTCGTTAAAAAATGAAGAAAATCTCCGAGGATCGTTTTGATCTTGTGTCAACCTCGTTAAAAAATGAAACAAGGGTTACGAGGATAGTTTTGATCTTGTGTCAACCTCGTTAAAAAATGCAGCAAGTCTCCGAGGATCGTTTTGATCTTGTGTCAACCTCGTTAAAAAATGAAACAAGGGTTATGAGGATAGTTCTTTTACTGTGTCAACCTCATTAAAAAATGAAACAACTCCCTTTCCCGATCGAGTCTTTTGATTAAGATCTCGTAAAATACCAGTCGAGTCTTTCCAAGATCTCGAAAGTGAACCTTCATTCCATCCACTTTGTTGAATGTAATGAAGCTTGGGGGGCATGTACCTCGTTTTTCATCATTATGCTGGGGGCATGCGAACTCATAACAAGCATAGTTTTTCGTTTCAAGCTTGTGTAAACATGAAACCGAATCCAAGCAGAGTTCTCCATGGTTCAAGCTTGTGTAAAAATGAACCCATACCCATTTTACATCTCGTGATTGCTGTCTTTATCTGCTAAATTCTGCTAGATGAGCCTTGGCTGTTTTCATTCCATCGCCACCATCTCTTTGGCCGATCATATGCTTTCACTTGGTTGTTTTTCCTTTCCTGAGGAACTGTAGCGATGAGTGGTTTTATTAGCCAGCCTCTTGACCATTACATGTTTTGAGCAGTTCCACCATTGCCGGAACCAGTTGCTACCCTTTATACCACTCGTTCCTCTAGGACGAGTCACCTTTGAGCTCTTTTCTGTCTCGTAAAATATGAAAAGATTGCCGAGTATTTTTTCCCTTTTTGACTCGTTAAAGAGAATAAAAATGGAGGTCTGCTTTAAGCTCTTTTCCGACCGTCTAAATATGAAAAGATTGCCGAGTTATTCCTCTCGACTCGTTAAATGTAAATGAGAGGCGGTCGTCTTTAAACCCTTTTCCGACTGTGTAAAAACGAAAAGATTGTCAGACCCTTGTCATTTCAGGTTCATTAATGGTTACGAAGCGACGTGGTTTCGATCGCTTTTTTACCTTTTCAGGTCGAAATCACTACTCATGAAAAGTACTCCTCGATCGTAATGGTCGGGCGGTTCTTTCAAGTATTGTTTTATACTTTTTTGGGCTCGAGAGACACAACTTTACGAAAAAGGACACCCCTGGAGTTTCCTTTTCCGCTGTCTTTTCAAACTCTCTAAACATGAAAAGACGCCGAGTTCTTCCTTTGTCAGACTTGTTAAAACTTAATGACATTGGATTCCGTCGAAATGACGCCTTTAAAGCATATGGTATCCCCGTCAAGCTTGTCACCAAAAAATAACCGGGGTACTCGCCAGAAATGGTGGGGAAAATGGAACCACAATCATTGTCGTGTCGGCAGTATGTCGCTCTTGAACATGGCACTTGTCTGCATTCGTGTCTAGGTGGGGACATCTCATCTTGTTTTTACACTTGCCTCCGTGGGTTTGGGTTATCCTGTTTGACCTCTCATCTACTCATTACCTCGTCACCATGACCCTTGATCATTTGATGTCAAATACTGCCAAGTCCACTGTCGTGTCGCCAATATGTTCAAGTGAAGTTGACCTCTACAGAATACTCAACCTCCCTCTGATACCTCACACAAAACATCTTATCCTTCTCTGTCTCGTGTCGATGATGTGGGAAACATTATGGCCCACCTTCGATCAAGGTCACTTCCTGTCGACTTCAGCTCATTATCCAGGAAGTTGACCTAGAGACTCCCTTCAGGTGCCTTGGAGCCTGCATGCCTCAATGGCAGGTTCTTCGTGTTCGACGTGAGGTTTTCATCATTGGCCTCCGATCGAATGATTCTACGGGTGTTTGACACCGGCTCACTGATTCGCACGCCGTAGATTGTACCTATAGTACCTTGAGGACCATTGTCATTATTGGTGGTACCTCTCGCGTCTGTTAACAATTTTCATCATTGACTAGTAATCAGACGATGTTTTTGCATGTTCGACTTCGACTCCCATATTTGCATGCTTGAACTTGTACTTTGTTTGCGTCGAGATGGCGCACAAGACCCTGGATTTTGTCTGTTGAGGTCCAGGTTGCGATTTTGTGGATTATTATGATCATTACATGACTCATTCACTGGATGGCTGCGACCATGCCTGAGTCTACTTATCGATCCTTACTGGATGGCTGCGCCCATACCCTGGATCTGGATTTTTATGTACTTTTCTATGGATGGCTACGCCCATACCACATACATCATGTACTTGAGATATCAGTTGTATTTCTCCATGCAGGTTCTCTGGCGGCAGTGTTTTCAGTTGGCCATGTTCTTGTAAAGCATTTCACCCCTCTCTCTCTCTCTGGCTTCATGCTCTAGGGGGCATCTGTTACACAGTAATTTGTCACCGTCCCTGTTACCCCTTCTCCCGCACATTGGAGGACTTATTCCAGGACCTGTGAGAAGTGACATAACCTGAAAACACTTACATTGTATCCCCTTGAGTATGTACTTCATATGCCCTGAAGACAC
This sequence comes from Pinus tabuliformis, assembly GCA_031772625.1. Lineage (NCBI taxonomy): Eukaryota > Viridiplantae > Streptophyta > Pinopsida > Pinales > Pinaceae > Pinus > Pinus tabuliformis. Next base: position 205,303,369 of record CM062816.1, read on the forward strand.
CTTCTGCAAAATACCCATAAAAATAGCCCTTTTTCCATTGGCGTGGTTCCACTGTGTATCACTCGCGCCAATGGGGGAAATCCTCCAAAGAGGGTGCGCCAGCTGGCGCTCTGTCTTAGAGTCGCACTCGCGCCAGCCTAGTTGGGTAAAGTTTTTAACAAACCAACTTACGAAGGTTCTTCCTAACCCACTCATGAACTGAATCTATATTGAGTTGGGTCAGTTTGGCTTCGAATCTCCATAGGAGGGAAGTAGTTCTCCACCTCTCATGGAAGCTTCTTAGTGATAAAGCCAACCCCATGAATCTTGTGGATGATCCTAACTCCTTCTCCTCTATCTATAAAAGCTTGTCCTTTTGCCTTTGACAAGTTAGAGTCTCCAAGTTCCAAATTCTAAGTCTCAAAGTCTGAGAATTTCCAAGTTCATGCTACAAGGAGCATTATTCATTCCCATGAGGCTAAATCTTAAGTGAGGAAATTCTTGTCCAAGTAACCAAGGAGATAGAGGCTTGTTCCCCATTCCCAACAAGCTTTGCAAGGCATGTGCTGCTGATCACCTAGCTAAAGGAGGATTTGACGTCAGAACTATGGTTTCATTCTTCTTTGTTGTTTATCAATAATAGACGACTATCATTATGGTTCCACTCTTATTGTCTTTGTAATGATTATTGAGTTATATCCTTTCTAACTGATATATAGTTGCATCTATTGGATTTTATGCTTGTGTTTGTGTCGTTATTTGCATGTACAGGTGTCCGTTCACGAGGATCGTGGGGATTGTGACCAGCCGGAGCAAAGGGACGGGAGCGACGCCTCTTCTACAAACATTAGCGTTGGAATCTAGGTAGGCCCTCATCATCGGTCTTTGATTTGCAATTAGGAACCTGCGTGTTAGCGTTGTTTGATTGTTGCTAGACCCCCATTTGGACTAGTAGGGATTGTCTCTGTCCGCAGAGGGGATTTACCTTCACAACAAACACCATATGCAAATCATGTAAGTTTGGTAAGCAAAACAGAACCAACTTCCCTAAGAAGGAAGGATCAACCAGCAGGCCGCTTGAACTAGTCCATACAGATGTATGTGGTCCATTTAGGACAAGGCCACCTCGAGGAGAAGAATACTTTATATTATTCATTGACGACTTCTCCAGGATGGTTTGGTTAGGACTTATGAAGCACAAAGACGAAGCATTCGAAAAATTCAAATCCTTCAAAGCCTTGGCTGAAAACGAATCAGATCACAAAATTAAGTGCCTCAGGTCCGACAGAGGTGGGGAGTTTACCTCAAATGAATTTTTCGATTTCTGTGAAGAACATGGAATAAGAAGGGAATTCTCTACAGCTAGGACTCCTCAGCAAAATGGAGTGGTGGAAAGGATGAACAGAACGGTCCAACAAATGGCTCGTGCTATGCTTGATGAGTCTGGAACTCCCGCAACCTTCTGGGGTGAAGCTGCATTTGCTGCGGTTGTTATTCTCAACAAAACAAATGTCTGAGTGAACAACACTCAAACTCCTCATGAGCTCTGGTATGGTGAGACTCCTTCAGTAAAACATTTCAAAATTTTTGGAAGCAAATGCTATATTAAGAATAATGATGAACAGCTTGGAAAACTTGAACCTAGAGCAGATGAAGGCATTCTCCTTGGTTATTCTCCCCACAACAAAGCATATAAGTGTTACAATAAAAGACTTGGAAGAATTGTTGACAACATTGATGTAGTGGTTGATGAAAAAGGATACATTCCTAGGCAAGTAAATTATGAAAATATCGAAGAGGATGAAGACTACTCTCCAAATCAGACTGATGATGAAGAAGAACCTCAAGAGGCACCAGAGGAACAGATAAGGATAGAAGAGAAGACTCCATCCAGGTATGTTCAAAAGAATCATCCAGAATCTCAAATTTTGGGGCAGAAAGAGGCAGGTATACAAACAAGAAGAACAATTGCAGAAGACTCAATCTATTTGGCTTTGCTCTCCTCCACTGAGCCACAAAATGTAAAAGAGGCATGCAAAGATGAATGCTGGGTCAAGGCAATGGATGAAGAACTTGAGCAAATCGAAAAGAACAACACTTGGGAGTTGGTCCCTAGACCAAAGGATAAGAATGTCATAGGAACAAAATGGATCTTCAAGAACAAGTTGAATGAAAATGGGGAAGTTATTAGAAACAAAGGTAGACTTGTCTGTAAAGGGTATGCTCAACAAGAAGGAATAGACTTTCAAGAAACTTTTGCTCCCGTTGCTAGACTTGAGGCCATCTGAATGTTCCTTGCTCTCTCAAGCTTTAAAAAATTCAAGGTATTTCAAATGGACTTGAAATCAGCCTTTCTGAATGGAGACTTAGAAGAAGAAGTGTACATTGAGCAACCAGATGGTTTCATTCTTGGGAATGATCCAAATCTTGTATGCAGACTTAAGAAGGCCCTCTATGGTCTTAAACAAGCTCCAAGGGCTTGGTACTATCGTTTGGACAAATACCTTCATCAACAAGGTTTTTCAAAAGGGTCAACAGATAGCAATCTTTATATAAAAATTGAAAATGACAAATTGCTAATACTTGTTGTGTATGTAGATGATATTATCTTTGGCAGCAATGAAGAAGCTATGAGTCAAAGCTTTGCCTTGGTAATGCAAAAAGAATTCGAAATGTCTTAGCTTGGAGAATTGTCATATTTTCTTGGATTGCAAATCCAACAAAATGAAGGTGGTATTTTTTTGTCTCAAACCAAGTATCTCAAGCTGATCATGAAGAAATATGGCATGGAAGATGCAAAACCAGTATGTACCCCCATGGTTACAGGATGCAGCCTTAGTACAAATGATGAATCAGCAGCAGTGCATCAACCAACCTATAGATCTATGATTGGAAGTCTACTTTATTTGACAGGTACCCGACCAGACATCATGCATGCAGTGGGAATAGTTGGAAGATTTCAAGCAAATCCTAAGGAAACTCATCTTCAGGCAGTTAAGAGAATCTTCAAGTACCTTCAAGGAACTCAAAACTATGGCTTATGGTATTCGAGAGATACAGATCTCACACTTCATGCTTATACAGATGCAGATTGGGCCGGAAGCGTGGATGACAGGAAAAGCACAAGTGGTGGTGCATTCTTCATGGGTTCCAGATTAGTATCTTGGTTCAGCAAGAAACATAGTTCGATTGCTTTATCTACAGCTGAAGCGGAATATGTGGCTGCTGCATCTTGCTGCACTCAACTCCTTTGGATGATGCAGACCTTGCAGAATTTTCAAATCACCTGTACACCACCTATCTCCATCTTATGTGATAATACAAGTGCAATCAGCATTTCAAAGAACCCAATCATGCATTCAAAGACCAAGCACATACCGATCAAGTATTAGTTTCTCCAGGAACACGTGTTGGAACAAAAGGTCAAATTGGAGTATGTTCCTTCTAAGGAACAAATTGCTGATATTCTCACTAAACCACTGCCCAGGGAAACTTTTGAATATCTCAGACAGAAGCTAGGAGTAGTTGATGCATCATCTTGCTGTTAAACGTGTCTGTTTTTGGGTGTACGCGAGTTTCCTGAGGAGGATCCACGTACAGGGAAACTTTTGAATATCTCAGACAGAAGCTAGGAGTAGTTGATGCATCATCTTGCTGTTAAACGTGTCTGTTTTTGGGTGTACGCGAGTTTCCTGAGGAGGATCCACGTACATATGCCGGTTTGTGCAGAAACAGTCGCGTATATGGAGGTTTGATGGATATCAGTAGGGACAAGCTCTGGTTGAAGATATTCTGATATGGGTATGACAAAGACCATCCGGCACAGGTTCAGGGGGAGCAGATAAACTTCTAATGATGCATTGTTGGCATTATCTTAGAAGCTTTTGGTTCCAGTTCATAGATGTTGTTGAGTTCAGGTGGAACAAAGGCAGAGGGAGAACAGAAGGAAATCTTGGTTGCTGATCTGAATGGTGATTGACAGATGCTGCTGCTGTCAGTTATTGGTGACTTTCATAAGTCTTGTTCTAGATATTTCGTCTCTATGTCATGTATCTCTTTTATGGTGTCAAGGTCATGTAACGACCTATTTTGGTTTCTCCACTATGCCTGGGATGAACATGTAATGAACTTGGTTGTCATATGTAAATTTCTGATGTATCCCCACTTGGTTGGGTGATGGATGTATGTATTGAGTCTTTGGTGATAGGAAGGTCTTTTATGATGTATAAGTCATGGTTCTGCTTGAAGAACATCTTTTTGCAGATCTTGCCTACAGTCAGGGGGGAGAATGGTCAGCACAGCTGGGCAGAAATTTCAGCATGTACTCAGGGGAGCACAACCCTTTGCCCTTGATGAAAAAGGGGGAGAATGACTTTGAGGATTTTGGGGTTGCCATCAAGTCCAAAGGGGGAGATTGTTGGCATTATGACATAGGTTTGGAGCTATGGCACATGTGTTGTCCTTGATGGCAACTCTCTTTCGTAACAGATCTCAGTTCAGGCTTTCAGAATGAAGGAAAAGACATATATGCAGGTTCATCTAGACGGAGATGCATATACACGCGGGTTAGACGTTTCAAAGGCGCGTATGCATATACACGCACTTTCATGCACGAAAAATCGCGTATATGTTGGAGAACTTACTTATGGTCCGTGGTAGTTAGTCCTTGGTATTTGAACCTATGGTTTTGGACCATGGTATCTTGTCAGAAGTATTGACCCCAGGTATTGGGTCCTTGGTATTGTTTATTATGGTTTTGGACCGTGGTATTGTGGAAGGCCTAAGACTATAAAAGAGGAAGGAGATCATGTGGCAAAGGATCATCTGAATTATTATTGAATATCTGATAAAGTGCTAGATCTGGAATACTGGTAATTGGGTTATGGTGCAGATCTGGATCTGAATGAAGGAGGAACCTGAGTACAAAGAGAAGGATAAGTTCTATTGATCTTTAAGCTTGAATGATAGTATCTTTGAATGATTTTGATCTGTTCTATGTGGCGCTTGCTTGATCTATAAATCTGATAATCTGGGTTAATTAGAGTTTGTATATCTGAAAGAGCGAATTATCCTTTATAGATCTGTACGCAGGTTCAGTGAAGCGAAGGCGCGTATACACGCCGGTTCAGAGAATTAAAACAGGGTATACGCAGGTTGTTCCATACGCAGAAGCATATGCACGCAGGTTTCAGGCTATTAAAGTAACATATATATTTTGAGTTGTGATCTTGCTGCTTCTGTTTATTGCTGCAGTGTTTTGGGTTCAGAATTTGGTGTGTGGTTGCTATTACTGTGTTTTGGGTACAACTATCAGAGAAGTATCTACTTGATTCAGTTCTAATTGGTGAAAAGGAAGTTGTTTGATGCAGAAATTGTTTATGATTGTTTGATGTTCATGGATCCAGTTTGAAAATTTATGAAACGTGGTTCCTAGAAGAAAGAGAAGGTTGTAGCCTTCTGTAGGCCAGCACCTACGTACTAGTATCTTGGCTAGTGCAAGAGCTAAGGGGGTTGTAGCTCCCTTCCAGGAGAAGCTGGAGAACAAGAGAGGGTTGTACTCCCTACAGGTTGCAGCCTGCATACTGGTAAAGGACTGCACCAGTACATTGTAAAAAGAAGTTTCTAATTAAAAGAAGATAGAGACGAATTGCAGCAGGTGGTTTTCACCCACATTGGGTTTCCACCTTATATCTTGTGTTCTTGTGTGTGATTGTCTTCTACTCTGTTTTACTGTTCCTGCTTACTGGTTATTTGATTCTGAAACACAGATTAACAATCAACATCTCACAGATAAAGTAAATTATAAGTTTGCATTGTATACGCAGTTCTCTTTCAACATAGTTGCGTATATACGCGGGTTTAATTAACTGAAGTAGTGTATATTATCTGAATTTGAAAAAGGGAATATTTGACTTGATAATATTGATTCACCCCCCCTCTCAGTATTATTTCCAACACTGCATGCTCTGCGTCTACCTCTGTGGCTTTTGCGTCCTCTGCGCTAGCCTCCTTAGCATCTGCGTCAACCCTCCTAGGCTCTATGATGCCTCTTCTGGCTCTTCGTTGCCTCTCTAATATGTATTCTTCAGTCTCCTGCCGAACTTCCCCTCACTGCAACTGATCACTTGTTTGATTTCCTAAGAAAACCTCGCCCCAGAAAATCGAACTAACTGATCTCTCTTGGTGTATCTCCAACTAACCCTCAAGCCTCCTCTTATACTTTTCATGTTGACGATTTAACGGCCGAGATTACATCCCTAATCAATGCCTAAGATTAGATCTAGCTTGATCCTTGTTATTTAGAATTTTCTCACCCATATTATATTAATACACATTAATATTTTAATTTTCGTAAGTTTAGACTTAGGAACTCATTAAAATATTAATTTTTTTAATATCTCTTCATCCGGGTGGAATTTATTTGAACGATTTTTGGGTCTTGGAGATAACATGTGCCTTAGCCTCTCCACCAATTTCATGGCTAGATCACATCTGATGCTACCAAAAATCAACAACTGCTTCTACTCATCAAGTCTCAAGCGAGGATTCAGAGGTCTCTCTCTTTCATGTTATGAAAATTGTATCTGACAAGCAAGATTTGAGTTTTGTAGAGAAGGTTTTTCTAGAAGAGCAGATTCCTTATCTCTGTAATGGAAAACTAGTGCCCTGATATCAGATCAGTTTCAACTCATTCAATCAACAATCCTTTCTGACAATTGGATCTATGGGGACAAGCTAATCATGGGTATAATATTGAATGAGAAGGGTGTTATAGATCATTCCATTCATGTGCAAATGGAGGAAGAGAAGTTTGAACCAATTTTTCACATTGGTCTTTTGAAGCATTTCATAATTGTTTTCTATTGGCACCAAGGTACTCATCTCAAAGATGCATCAAGGAAACAAGTTTCTTGCAATTTCATACGGTATGTAGAGGATTTTTGTGATGATGTTTTTGTGTGCGTTGAAGAGAATAACCTTTTGGAAGCTGTGTCTTCTTCTGACACCACCACTTCTCATAGAATTAAACGAACTCATAGAATCAAGATAAGCGCTCGAATAATAGAGTTTTATCTTTTCTAGAAAGCAACTTGAGGACAATTGCAATCTTGTTGATTACGACATCCAGAAGGAATCTACTCTTCACCTTTTCCTCTGTCTGAGAGGCGGAATCAAAATCTTTGTGAAACCCTGACTGGAAAGACAATCACGCTAGAAATTGAGAGCTCTCATATTATTGATGATATGAAGACAAATATTCAGGACAAGTAGGGGATTCCCCTAGATTAGTAGAGATTAATATTTGCAGGGACGACTCTGGTGGATTATAATATTTGAAGGAGAGATCAATCTTCGCCAGTTTGACAATAAAGACCTGCGGAAACTATGGACAAACAAAATAGTGGCTATCGACTATATGATTGACAAACACAAAATACAGTTAGCACTTTTGTTTTACATGTAGTGACATCTAGTGCATGTTTAGAGATTTGGTTTGATCAACACAAACCCAACCATTCAGATTAGAGAATCTTGATCATGGATGGGGAAAAGTCATAACAAATATTGCTCATGATGTTTAATAGTTTTATCATGGTGGCTTATTGGAAATGAAGTTTACATCTCTTCCAAAGAATTTGTATATTATGTTTTAATTGGTTTATTTTTGTATATTATGTTTTATTGGTTTATTTTTGTTATGACTTTTTTCTAAAGAGATTGGATTTGTATACCAACAAGTTATAAATATCAGGACTATTTGAACCTCATATATTTTTCCATGCTTCTGAATGTGAATGTAAAATCACAAGTGCTCTCTCTACATTTATTTAAATATAAAAATAAAAATAAGTGGTGGAGGGAAAAAGGGATCCTCATCTCCAATTGTTATATATCTAGGGGGAATAATATGGGGTACCAAGGGAGGTACCCAAGGTAATAATGTAATAATGGGATGGGCCATAGTAATAAATAAGGTGGTTAACCCATATCATGTAAGGGACCACAAGTAGTTAGTAATAATGTAATGGGCGCATGGTATTAGTTGATGGTATGAGAGAACCATGGTAATGACCCATAGTATTGTATGTATGAGGCCTATATAGAGGCTAGAGACTCCATGTCAAGAAGGGAATTATGGTCAAGGAATATTGTATGAACAGGCATATGACTTGTGGAGTGTTCTCCTTCCTTAAGGAGTGAATGTATGGTGTTACCCTACCTTAAGGGTTTGATCAATAAAGAATCATTTCATATTATTTCTGGGTTTATTTGCATTGTCTTATACTTTCATATCAGATCTATAATATTTATGGGTTAGATCTATAACAAGTGGTATCAGAGCACTTTCTTGGGCAAAAAAGTGGAGAATTTTTTATTTTTATTTTTATTTTATTTTTGCAGGATTTCGGGGGCGGCGAGTTTACAGATCCGATCTGTATGTTTTGGTACAAGATCTGCAAAATATAATTAAAGATCTGGATTCTATTTGAAAAAATACCCGATTTCAAAAAAAAATCGGCTGAATCGGAGTCCGGATGAAGGAGATATCACCGATCTAAAAATCAGTGGTGTTGCAGACAATTTTTCAGGGCAATGAATTTGTGGCGCAGATCTGGATGTCTTGGAACAAGATATGTAAAATATAATTGTAGATCTGGATTCTTTGTGAAAAAATACCCAATTTCAAAAAAAAAAATCAGTCAAATCAGAGTCCGGATGAGGGAGATATCGCTGAATTAAAATCAACTCTTTTTTGCAAAAATTGTGGTGACGGCGGGAGAGTAGCAGCGTAGATCTGAAATTCCAGTGTCTGGATCAGGATTTCTATCACATGGGCAGATGCAGAATAATTGTTCCTTTTACGAAAATAGGTCATAATACGATTTATGAGCAATATTGAAGGAATTGTGACCATTTCAAATTTTCGCCAATTTTTTTGTGATGGCGGCCCTAGGTCAGAATTTCAGGGACTTGTATACATTTGATGGCTCTCATCTAGCCAAATGGCTAGCACAAATGGAGAAATATTTTAGATTGAATTACATCATGGATGATGAGACTCGGTTGAGTGTGGGAAAACTGTACTTGGACAATGAAAGACGGCAATGGTGGCAATGGCATCAACGTTGCTATCGAAGGCCCTTGACTTGGGACACATTCACAAAAGATCTTATGGACCACTTTGACCGTAAAGCTAATCTTGTGGATAAGCTCACACATACAGACACACAACCTAGCAAAGATGTTATTTTAAATAAGGAAACCAATGAACCTAAAGGGTTATTTTCTGCTGGTATATCCTTATTGCAGGTTCATGGATTGATTCAGAAAGAGAAGATCATTGTTTCTATAAATCCTAGTTACAAACATAATTTCATCAATGTTAATTTGGCAAAAAAATTGCAAATTCCAGAAAAACATATTGAAAACACACAAGTGGATAATGAGGATGTTCTAGTGTATAAGGATTTGAAGATTTCTATGGATAAGTATGTGTTGCATGGTAATTTTTATACTTCAGAGATGGATAATATGGATGTTGTTTTGGGATATCCTTGGATGGAATCTGCGGGTACTATCAATATTAATGTGCAGAAGAAATTCCTAAAGCTTTGGTATAAAAAGAAGAAAATTACATTACAGGATATTTCCATCAATAAACAGGTAGAGTACATGGAGGCTGAAGCAGAAGATGTTCCAGGGACTGACATATTAGATGATGAGCCTTTGATGATCGACAATCAAACACAAACAGAGGCTGAAGCAGAAAAGGTTACAGGTACATCAGATGAGGGCAAGGTTACAAGTACATCAGATGAGGGCTCAGTGGTTGAAGTCATATTGGAAAAGAAGACACCACAATAGGCACCACAACAGGGTGAATTAAAGAAAAAGAAATCGTGGGTTAAAACTTCAACATATCATCACCCACATCACCCCGCAAGACAACCATCAAGATGGCAACCAATTAGCCACACGAACAACAACCCCCGCAGGACAGATAGAGAGGAGCGAAGATCCACCTACTACACATCAACACAGAAGAGCTACCACGGTCAACTTCCATCTCAAGCGAGCAAGGCACCAGCGAGACCGAGGGTTCACCTCTCTCTTGGATGGCTAGATGCACGTGCATGGTACCAGTGGACTACTCTTTTGAGTAGATCTTATTATTTGTGTTCTTCCCATGTTTCGGGGACGAAACATGCTAAGGGGGGTGGAATGTTATATATCTAGGGGGGATAATATGGGGTACCAAGGGAGGTACCCAAGGTAATAATGTAATAATGGGATGGGCCATAGTAATAAATAAGGTGGTTAACCCATATCATGTAAGGGACCACAAGTAGTTAGTAATAATGTAATGGGCCCATGGTATTAGTTGATGGTATGAGGGAACCATGGTAATGACCCATGGTATTGTATGTATGAGGCTTATATAGAGGCTAGAGACTCCATGTCAAGGATTATCGTATGAACAGGCATATCGCTTGTGGAGTGTTCTCCTTCCTTAAGGAGTGAATGTATGGTGTTACCCTACCTTAAGGGTTTGATCAATAAAGAATCATTTCATATTATTTTTGGATTTATTTGCATTGTCTTGTTATAGATCAGATCCAAAAATATAAGAGAATAGAAAATAACCTAAGAATAATAAGATCAAAATATGGATATAAATGCTTCTTTATTGATCAAACCCTTAAGGTAGGGCAACACCATACATTCACTCCTTAAGGAAGGAGAACACTCCACAAGCCATATGCCTGTTCATACAATAACCCTTGACAATATTCCTTGACATGGAGTCTGTTAGGGTCCCACCCTAACCCCCTTATTTATGTAATGGGATCACATCATAGTCAAGAGTCAATAAAGCCCATATTAATAATTGTAAGTGGTTAACCCGCAATTAATGACGGGACCATAGTTAGTTGCAAATGGGTCGTAGTATTAGATAGATGGTATTAATAAAACCCACGGTATTGATCCGTGGTATTGCATGTATGAGTCATATATAAATGATAGAGACTCCCTGCGAGGAGCATCGTGTCTTATTTTGTAATCGAGCTCTGCTCTATCGGAGATTGCCCCCTCGAAGAGGCAAGTGAATATTACTCTCTGAATAATAAAATCATTGTTGTTCTGTGTTCTGGGTATTTTCTCTTCGCATATTCTGTATTTGGGTATCGTTTGCAGGTTAAGAGCATAACAAGTGGTATCAGAGCACTTTCCAAGGCCGGTGGGATCTCCATTTCTTAGCAATTTTTTTTTTTTTTTTGGATAGAGATGTGTTCCGGCATCTTTAAACCACAAGATTTGTCATTGAGCGCATAAACCTGCGGATTTGGGGAGGCATGCACGTAGGAAATACAAGAGGTGGTCACGTCTGTTGGAATCCCTTGTAACCCCTGTGGGTACCACTTCGAGTAGTAGCACATTAGACAGAACCGTGCACGAACTGTCTTCCACGTACCCTCTGGGTATATCGGAAGCCCCCTAGGCTCCCTTGAAACCTCGCCATAGATAAACTGTCGGCCGTCTTGCGGCTACAGTACACCGAGAACAGCACTCGGAGAGATTACTTGCCCGTACGATAGGGTGGTTGGGTTGTATGGCTAAGGGTACGGTCGATCCTCCTTAGTTAAAGCCCTGAAACATTGGGCCGAGTACTACTGCCAGACCCTTATGTATATTGCGATCTGTAGCACCTGACACTTCTCAAGCCCATAGTTCCCTTTTCTATCAGGGGATCACACATCATCTCTTCCAGATCCGCTTGTGCAAAGGGGTGCAACAGCAACAGACATCAGTCCCGCAGTCTCGAGTACGCAGATCAGCCATTTCGATCTATTAGATCCATCAGATCAGCAGCAGCAGTCTGTTCCGCCGCCCAGAGCTATCCGATCCGCCATTCAGATATTTCAGATCCACCAGATCAGAATCGTTGTGAAGAGTTCCTATACCGGGTTATAATTTTCGCAGGACTTTTGGCCGCATTGACATTTTGAGGAATTGGCAACTGCAGTATTGATAAGGAAGGAGTAAAACTCCGATAGGAGTTTTCAAAAAAAAAGAGTTTGAGATCTTCCGGGGCGCTTATTGGTGATCTAGCCCATCAGAATCAGGACGACGAGCTGAGCATAGTGGTACCATTCAATTCTTAGTGAAAATTTTTTAGGCGGTCCCAACTTTCAAAAAAATCAGGTTGGTGTATTGTAGAAACTAGAGCTCAAGCGATGGCTAATGAAAGGATGGACAAACTTGAAGAATCCATGCAAACCGTCCACGTTTAGCTTAACCGACTAAGTAGCCTGGTCGAGGGCATGATCCAGAAGGGCAAGAAGCAAGCCCATGAGGAGGTGTATAATGGCAATGGACACAATGAGGGTGAGTCTAGCCACTCTCCTCACGTCTGGCACACCCACCAACAACCCCGTCAACGACCTCCCAAGTTGGATATGCATAAATTTGACGGTACTCACCCGTCAGCATGGATAGCCCAAATGGAGCAGTATTTCAATCTGAATCACATCTTAGATGATTAGACTCAGCTTATGGTGGGGAGCATGTACTTGGACAATGAAAGGTGGCAATGGTGGGAATGGCATCAACGTTGCAATGGACCTTTTAGGACTTGGACCAAATTCACAAAAGCTCTTCAAGACCGCTTTGACCAGGAATCTTCTTTTTTGGGTCGTCTTACTAAGCTCCAACAGACTGGTACAATGGATAAATATATTACAGCTTTTGAAGCCTTAGCCTTCCGCACTTGGAGTCTTTCAGATGTGTTTTACATGGAATGTTTTATCAGCGGTCTTAAAGAAGCTATCAAAGCCCAAGTCCTACTGCACCACCCTCCCACATGGACGGAGGCTTGCAAGGTAGCTCGTAATGTGGAACGTGCATTAGCAACCCAATACAGTCGCCCAAATTTCTCTGCTAAAGGTCGCCCCCCACAGGCTCACAACACGACTCAAACACTTAAAGTCCAAAAGGTGTCACCTGCGGAAATGGCCGAAAGAAGAAAGCAAGGCCTATGTTACTACTGTGATGAAAAATACTCCCCAGGTCATAAATGCAAGGAGCCCAAATTTTTTCAAATTGATGCCACTGACTACAGCTCAACAGAGGAAGATCCACCACTTGAGGAACATGAGCCGCTAAAAGAAGACAACCAAAAGGACAATGTCCCTGACGAACCAGTTATTTCGTTGCATGCTTTGGCAGGGATTTCTTCCCCTCAAACTCTCAAAATCAGAGGTTTTATTAAGCATCGCCCAGTAGTAGTCTTGATTGATAGTGGAAGTACACATAATTTCATCCATCAAAAAGTCGCAGAAGCAGTGCATTGTTTTGTACGAGCAATTTCTAACTTCCAAGTCCAAATTGCGGATGGAGGCACAATGAAATGTGAAGGCCACTGTGGAAATGTCAAACTTCAAATGGGGGATTATCAGTTGAAAACCCACATGTTTTCCATACACATGGGGGGTTGCGACATTGTCCTCGGCGCTGAATGGCTCCGCACTCTTGGGCCAATCACAATGGATTTCCAGGAGTTATATATGAGTTTTAAGTAGAACAACTACACACACACCCTCCGTGGAATCCAGGCGGGAGCCCCCTCTATCATCAGCTCGCATAGGATGGAAAAATTGTTAAAAAAGGGCAATCATGGAGTTGTAGCTCAATTTAATGCCATCCAGGCAGTCGAAACCAAGCCTCTGCCAATTCATCCTGAGATGCAACAGATTTTAAATAACCATCTGCCGGTCTTTGACAAGCCTCATGAGCTTCCACCCTCGCGAGGGGAACATGATCATAGCATCACCTTGGTTCCAGGGGCCCAACCCCCAAATGTGCGCCCATACAGATATCCGTTCACCCAAAAGAATGAAATAGAAAAAATAATCAAGGAACTTTTGGAAGTAGGTGTCATTCGTCCCAGCATTAGTCCTTATTCATCCCCAGTGGTCATGGTGCTCAAGAAAGATGGAGAGTGGCGGATGTGTCCCGACTTCATGGCCCTCAATAAGTTGACAGTCAAAGATAAATTCCCATCCCGGTGGTTGACGATTTGCTGGATGAACTCAATGGGGTTCAATTCTTCACTAAGCTGGATCTTCGCTCAGGCTACCACCAAATTCGCATGAAGGAAGTCGACATTCCCAAGCATAGAAAATTTTAGGGGCGAATGTTCACCCTTTGGCGAAATTAAGGGGTTTTAAATTTTTAGTGGGCGAATATTTTGTATCATAGTACATTTTTACAAATCACCTCAAATAGCCCACCTTATTTTAAGGGAGAGGGTAAAAAAGGTAAATTTAGCCCTTGAAATTAGGAGTTACAACCTTCCATTCGCCCATTTTCAAGAATAGGTTTTATTTAAGTGAATCCATTCGCCCATTTTCAAGAATAGGTTTTATTTAAGTGAATCTTATGGGCCAAATACCATGTTTGTAAAAGAGGTATGGTAAATTAATAAAAATATAAATAAACGAGAGGTATGGTAAACAATTTTTTTTTTTTATTTATTTATTTTATATTTACTCCATAAGTCACCTTATATTTACGAACACTCAAAAAATGCGTTATATTTAGGTGAAACCTATGGGCAAAATATTATGGGACAAATACCATGGACTAGATTGTTATTAATACCATGCAAAAAAACATTATTAACCCTAATATTAGTATTAATAAAAATAAAATTGGCACATGGTATTGACCCATGGTATTCACCTGGAATGTAGCCTATTTAAATGGGGGAATTAAACCATCATAGATCCATCTTTACTCTGGATCTACTAACCCCCGAGAGGTATCAAATATCGTGATATGCAAACTAGCATAGAGTGAAAAAATATTTGATCCGATCAAGAGTAAAAATGGATGTTGTAATTTAATGTATGTTAAACATTTTAGCTTGGTTAAAATAAAAAAATAAAATAAAAATCAACTATTAATTTTATTAATTTTTATAAATTACTAATAGTAATTTTTAAGTTCCAGGTTTATGATAACCCATGGTAATACCATGCTATTCATGTGAGCATAGACTATTTAAAGGGGAAATTCTATCATCTTAGATCCATCTTAATTCTGGGTCTACCAAGTGCTTAGAGGGATAAATAGATTTCATCCCCCTAAGAGTGGTAGATGTGGAGTTAAGATGGATATAGGTTGGTTTTTATGATAATGAAGATATTAAATAGACTTAGGAAATTATATTGTAAAAACATCTTAAGGTGAATGGTTAAAGCATAGACATTGGACAAGTATATTTGTATACTTCTATTTTAAACTGAAACAAATTCAGGGCTAAAAGGAATGGATTGATTGCACTAGTCATCCTTCTATAATTTTCCAACATATGCTGGAGTAAACAGATTGTAATTTGGGTAATTTTTCTAATTGCAAACAGGAACATACTTGTGTATTGGCAGGGTGGTTACGAGGTCCCTAGAAGTGATGAATTTGAATTTTTCTTGGTTTTATATATAGTATTAGGATTTCTCTCATGCTTTCTGTGAATGGCACGGGTGAATTTTATCCTACACCCACTAGGTTATAGATATGTAATTTTGGTAATGATTTCAAAAGATATTTTAAAGAAATGCAATGATTTCATATGTGTATTCAATAAACACAAGATTTTATAATTGAGTAAAATATTCGCCATGCCTGGTGAGAGATTCGCCAAAAAATTATATATACATATCATATTATTGATAAAATCGCCTTCCATTTTTCCTATATACCATGGAGATTCGCCCATTTATTATATATGTAAATTTAGGGGGGGTTCTTAAAATTTTCCCTGTTCCCAAGATTGCTTTCAGAACTCATGAAGGCCATTATGAGTTCCTGGTCATGCCATTTGGTCTTTGTAATGCCCCCTCTACTTTTCAGAGCCTTATGAACCACATTCTCAAACCATATCTCAGGAAATTTGTCCTTGTCTTCTTCGATGACATCCTCATCTATAGTTGCACTTGGGCCGCACATCTTCAGCATGTAGATCTACTCTTGCAACTGCTCCGCAAGCATAAATTATTTGTCAAGATGTCCAAGTGTTCGTTTGGCATGGCATAAGTTGAGTATTTGGGCCACATTGTGGGGCGTGAAGGTGTCAAGGTGGACCCCAAAAAGATCCAGGCAATGCAGGAATGGCCTCAACCTAAGACCTTGAAGAGCTTGAGAGGATTTTTGGGTCTCACAGGCTATTATCGTAAATTTGTCCGCAAATATGGTCGCATAGCGAAGCCCCTCACCCAACTCCTAAAGAAAAATTCATTCTTCTGGAATGAGGAAGCACAACAGGCCTTTACAGCTCTAAAAAATGCTATGTGTTCCACTCCAGTCTTAGCACTACTTGACTTCACCAAATCTTTTGTCATTGAATGTGATGCTTCGGGTACAGGTATTGGGGCGGTCTTAATGCAGGAAGGGTGACCTTTGGCCTTCACAAGCCAACAACTAAGTGGGAGGAATCTGGGCCAATCTACCTACGAGAAGGAAATGATGGTCATCTTACATGCAGTCGAGACCTGGCGACCGTACTTATTGGGGCGACGTTTCCAAATCTGCACAGATCATCACAGTCTTAAATATTTTTTGGAGCAACGCCTATCCTCCCCACAACAAAATAAATGGCTCGCCAAAATGCTGGGATATGATTATGAGATCATTTACAAGAAAGGGAAAGACAATAGTGTAGCAGATGCATTATCTCGCCAATTTGAGGAGGAAAGTACTCTGCTAGCAATTTCCCTCCCCATTCCAGAATGGATTGAAGAGGCTCGCAGGGAATGGTTTTCACACCCCGGGCTCTCCCAACTCATTTCTCAATTGTAGGTAGATCCAAATTCCACCAAGGGCTACTCGTGGCAGGATGATATTCTTCGCTACAGGGACAGAGTCGTAATATCACCAACATCCACCCTCAAAAGTCGCATTTTGGCAGAATTGCACTCATCTCCCATTGCAGGACATTCGGGCTTTCAGAAGACGTATGCTCGCACTAGAAGATCATTTTTTTGGACAGGCATGAAAAAGGACATCCTTACTTTCGTAGCAGAATGCGATGTCTGTCAACGCCACAAAGGGGAAACCGTCAACACACCAGGCACATTACAACCATTGCCCATTCCGACATCAATTTGGACGAAGGTTTCTATGGATTTCATTACAAGTCTTCCAAAGTCAGGGAACAAGTCAGTCATCATGGTGGTTGTGGACCGACTGTCGAAGTATGCTCATTTCTGCGCCCTACCCCACCCGTTTACACCAACTTTGGTCGCTCAATCTTTCATGGATCAGATCTTCAAATTGCATGGCATGCCCACTTCTATTGTGTCCGACCGCGACCCGATCTTCACCAATAATTTTTGGCAGGAACTCTTCAGGATACAAGGCACTCAACTAAAACTCAGTACTTCCTATCATCCGCAAACGGATGGTCAAACCGAAGCAGTCAACAAATGTCTAGAAACCTACCTTAGGTGTTTCACTTCAGAAAAGCAACACCTTTGGGTACAGTGATTACCTCTGGCTGAATGGTGGTATAACACCAACTATCATGCCACCACCAAAATGACTCCCTATGAAGCAGTATATGGTCAACTTTCGCCTTCACTTACTTCGTATCTCAAGGGGTGCTCAAAAGTACAAGCAGTGGATCGACTATTACAACACCGCGCAACCATGCTCGCCCATCTTAGAGAGAATCTTCATCAAGCTCAGAACCGCATGAAGCAACAGGTAGACCAGCATCGCTCAGAGCGCCAATTTCAAGAAGGGGATTAGGTCTTTTTACAGCTACAACCATATAAGTAAACATCACTCAAAGACAAGGGGTGTCAGAAACTATCTCCCAAATTCTACGGACCATATCAAGTACTTCAGCGCATTGGAGAAGTGGCTTACAAGTTGGCCTTGCCACCTATTGCAAAAATCCATCCAGTTTTCCATGTCTCATGCCTCAAGAAAGTGATTGGGAACAATTGCAGAATTCAGACCAGTCTACTTGAATTGGACGAAGAAGGGTCCATCTGGCTTCAACCCGAACAGGTCCTAGACACACGAGACAAGCAACTGCGCGACCGCATGATTAAGGAAGTCCTCGTCAAATGGAAAGACACCTCTCCGGAAGATGCAACTTGGGAACCAACCACTATTCTTCAGCAGTTTCCGCAGCTTCAGCCTTGAGGACAAGGCTAGTCTTAAGGGGGAGGGCATGTTAGGGTTCCACCCTAACCCCCTTATTTATGTAATGGGATCACGTCATAGTCAAGAGTCAATAAAGCCCATATTAATAATTGTAAGTGGTTAACCTGCAATTAATGACGGGACCACAGTTAGTTGCAAATGGGCTGTAGTATTAGATAGATGGTATTAATAAAACCCAACGTATTGATCCGTGGTATTGCATGTATGAGTCATATATAAAGGATAGAGACTCCCTGCGAGGAGCGTCGTGTCTTATTTTGTAATCGAGCTCTGCTCTATCGGAGGTTGCCCCCTCGAAGAGGTGTTTAGTCAATTTAATGTCTTAAATTGATCTACAAAAATTATCAATCCGGGTATCGTAAGCTGATGAAGTGTGGTGCACTATATGTGCTTAGTTAACCTTTCTCTTACTTCGTTGTTTTATAGTTTATGTTGTTTTTGGGGTTTTGCTCTAACATGCAATAATCAAATAATAAAAAAATGACTATGAGACCAAGTATCCTTGCTGCAGCAAAAGGACAAGATGATTCTATCACGTCATTAGTTCATTAGAAGGCTATGTGCATCACTAATCTACAATCAACTTGAAAGCATGCATTAATTCAAACTGTACATTAAACTTGCAAAGAAAGAGCTTGAAAGAAATAACTTGAAATGAAATTGAAAGCAAAGCATAAAAACCACTTTCTAATGGCACTAGTCACTACTCATGCTGCTGCAAAAAAAATAAGAAAAACTACTTTAAAGACCAGTTATAATGTTCAACTCTTCTTAACTCTCTGCTTCCAACATATGGGATTATGTGAAACACGATTAAGAAGTAGTTAGAAATAAGTCTAAAAAGTAATCAAAATAAGAAAAATCCACTTTAAAGACCAGTTATAATGTTCAACTCTTCTTAACTCTCTGCTTCCAACATATGGGATTATGTGAAACACGATTAAGAAGTAGTTAGATATTAGTCTAAAAAGTACTCAAAGCAAGCTGTAATTTATTAATATTCTGATCTCTTAAAGATGAACAACTTATGATAAAGAGACCATCAATATGTTAGCATACAACTTGAGAAACTAAACTAGAAATCAAGCTAGAAAAATAAAATAAAGGCAGCAACTTATGAATATGACAACTGAAAATACCATTAGAGATAAAGCAAATACAACAAAGACACACAATCCCGGGAGAAAATAAAATGCATAAATTAAAATTGCATGAATGAAAATCTAATCTACCTTACATTCTACAAAGCAATATTTACAAAATGAAATCTAATCTACTTACATCCTAATATGCTCCATGACATCTACTTCACATCTCCTTCCATGTTGAGAACATCAAAGCTTTATTCAATTTCTTCAAAAGTGCAAAGTACAACAAAGCTCTCCAAAGCTTTCAAAAGCCATGGGACTAACAAACTAAAAGGACTAAGAAAAGACTAAAGGAAAGACTAGCAAATGAAGGAGAGAGATCTCCTATTTATACAAAAAGATGAGAGCCATCTCATTAATGATAGTCCATGAATCTCTCCCTCTACCTCTAGAGTCCTAATCAAAATAGGAACTGATAAGACACATGTCTTTTGAGAGTTACAATACAATTAGGAGATGTGACACATATCCTCATGATCCCATGATTCTTTCCAACCAAATTCGAATTTGGCCTTAGAGTGCCACATAAGGGTCTTCTAGAAGTCTCATTTCAACCTACACATGTCAACAATCTCAACCCATTTGTTAGGTATAAGCATATGCACATTATTTTCTAATGTTTAACCACAAATTCACTTAAAAGGCTTAGAAATAATAAATATTGGAAAAACATAAAGGTGGCCCAATGATAATGAAAGTGGGATGAATGTGGTGACATAGTAGTGAAATGGAGGTGAAATGGAGGTGATATAATGGACATAATAGTGAAAGTGTAATGCAAATGAATGACATTTTCAAGACTCAACATACCCCCCAACTGAAGCTATTGCATGTCCTCATGCAATATATATTACATTAACTCTTTTGATCCTTGAGCTTTGGCTTAACTTTGCATGATATCATTTGATAACTTCATATCTTTGAACTTTGCATAATGATATTTTGATTATTGTTGCAAAGTATATCTTTATTGGATTGCATGATGGTTGGTTCTTGTGTGACAACCATGATTTTGTTTGTATCCAATTTATCCTTTAAGCACTTTTTTCGAAAGCCATTGTATGCTCATAATAGCAATGTAATAATTAATATATGTTGGAAGTATGTGAGCTCCTGAATATGATATGGACATGGAAAGATATGAATATGAATGTATTTCCCCCCCAACTGATGGTATTGGCAATTTTATGAAATGAGGAAGAGAAATGTTTTTCCAACAATTATCATTCTAGCTTTTTATGGAATTCTATGGTTAAAAGTTAGAAAATGCCGTACCTTGACTTACCCTTTGGAATGGATGGGTTGTATGTGTGGTGGCTGAAAACTTCTGATCATATTCTTCTTCAAGTGGCTGAACAAGAGGGGTCATGGATAGAGAGATAAGATGGCTTTTTATTGTTTCTACTAAAACTTGCTGAATCTGCTCCAAAATGCTGAAAATAATAGTCTTCATGTCTTCAAAACTCATTGGCATAATTCCTACTATGTGAAAAGATGTTTTGATGTCGAACATAGTAGGAAATTGTTGGCTTAGTGGCCATTAATGAATGCCACTAGTCAACACGAGAACTCTCACCATTGATGACAATGAGAGTCAAGATGCCCAAGCACATCTTGCTAGGTACGAATGAATTTGCTGATGTCGAGTCACCTAGGAGATCTAACGAACAAGGGACATTAATGTATTCCCATTGTTTGTCAGCATGAGGACTTGCCATTAAGGCATGCAAGCCTCAAGGTGTTTTTACAAAGAACTTAGACTCAAAGGACTATGGACTCAATAATTTGCATTGAAGCAGGGTTTATTTGCGGAATGAAAATGACAAGGAATGGAAAATGGAAATGGAAAATGACAATGGAGAACAGAAATGGCAATGACAATAAGCATGTGAATGAGCCTCTTGCTTTTATTTGTGGGTTATGAATGGACAAAAAGAGATGGAAAGTGTATGTGAATGAAAATGGAAAATATGGAGTGGAATGAGGTGAATGGTTTATTATGAAGTATGGATGTGATGGATGGATGTGATGGAGACAATAGTATCTGAAAGTTTTTCAAGTGTTTGAATCTGATTTTGCATCAGCATATTTCCTCTTTGTTGCTGATCATCCTCTTATGAAACAAATTGGTCTCTTAGAGAGACACCATTCTCTTGTAGTCATTTGTCCTTCCTTCTGGAACCTGCAAAAAAACTAATACTTCTTCTGCAATGGAATGTAAGATTATCAAAGGAGAGAGGTGATCAATCTCTCTAGTTATGATATTTACACACAAAACTAAGAATTTGTATTAATGAAACAAGTTCTCAAAGGAAAAATCAAAAGAATTTATACCTGCTTTGGAATTAGTGCCTCAAGTTGATGTTGCTTCTTTTCAGCAATTTATTTCATTATTTGCCATTTCAAACTCTAATGATATACTTCTCATTGTATAGATCTTGTTGAGATCTTTCCAATGGTACTTAAATCATCAAAATCTGATTTTGTATGAGAAAGATAGGCTGATTTGAACAATGAGGTTTTTCTGGCTGCGGAATTGGGGAATAGCTGCGGAATTGGACTTTAGCTGCGGAATGTGCACAGTTCTGTAGCTAAAAATCTTGAATAAAAAGTTAGCCATTCATCTTTCATTATCAGTCCAAAATTAATCAATACCTTCAGAAAAGTGAGAAAATAACTTGTTCATTTCATTGATTCAAAATTATTATTTTTTCCTGACATGCAGCGACTTAGTGTGGCGACTCAGTGTGGCGACTTTGTGATAACACACAATTTGACTTCCCTTTGACCGGGGTATTTTTCATCAAATCTGATCGAATGAATAGGACACCATCCATGTACTGACATTTCCTTAGCTACCCATGTGACTTGTTTTGCTTGATGACACCTGCAACCTAGAGTTTAACAAAACAGCTGCGAAATCTGGGATTGGCTGCGGAAAGTGCAGAGTGTAGTAATTACAACAAAAACCTTAGATCATATCAGGGGATCATATGACAAAAAGTCCATAACAAAATTATTTTGATCCTTTGGAGTCCAAATCTTAATGTTTTGTTGTTGTTTTTTTTTTCTTTGTGACATGAATTTCCTATATGGGAAGATGACCGCATCATTCTCTGCTCTCTCAAGGGCAGCAACAGCAGAGTATATCTCTTAAGGGTAGCAACAACAGATGTACAAGTTCAACCTGTTTTCGAACTTCATTTGACAATCCAAGTTCTACATAAGCCAATTCACTTAAAGCCTACTCCAACTAAGTATTTACACTATGAAATTTGCCTGCGGCTTGCTTTCTTCCTAGAACTATGAACAGCTTGCTGCTCTCGTGGCCAAACTTGAGGGTCTCCATAGCATGTTTAAGAGCCAAGCGCAGAGATGACAAGGGTATTATCCTTAAGCAGGGAATCCGTCAAACATGATTTTCTCCCAACATCTAACCGACAACGATTTCATGGAATTTAATGGCAGAGAGTCGTGTTCAATTGGAACACGTCTCCAAACAGGTTGAGTTTAATGAGAGGGAAGGTGTGTAATCGGATTTCAGATGCCAGCAATATACAATGATTCCTAATTAGAATTCCCTTCCTCAGGCACGCAGAACACATTCAATCTATCAGTTAATCAATTCAAATCCAGTTTTTTCACGCGGCGGCAACAAAGAGGCTCCAAAGAACCGAAGATTTCTCCCAGACCACTACGAATTTCCCCAAATGGTTTCTAGGTTATCTAATTAACCCAACTGGAAAAAAAACCCATGTTTCAGTTTTTTGAAATTCGTCTCCATTTGGGAAAATCGAACGTTTGAAGTTTGACGTTTTTTCCTGTGTTTACATTTTTCTGAGTTAACAGTTCTGCATTCGGCCTTTTATGAATTTGCATTCGTTTTTCTTGTGGTTTTATTTGTTGTTTTGCAGGTATGTTACACAAGTTCAATTCAATGCAGTCAACCATTTAGAACCTTCCGGCTCTGCTCTTAATAACTTGCCCATTTCGGTTATCAGCCTACTCTGCAGCTCTGACAGTGGTGTTTGCACGCTGGAGGAGAAAACTATGCGGAAAAACAGTGCTCAACAGTGGGTATTACGGCTATAACAGAGTGGCTGTGATGAAATTGCAGGACTGGTGATCGGGGTTTTAAGTGGATAGGTGAGGAAAATGGAACAGAGAGGTTTACGATGAAACAGAGTGGTGAATGAAACCGAGAGTGAAAAAAAAACGGTGGAGTGAGGGAGTAATCATCAATACGAAATTGTTTCCTTCAAGTCTATCTTTAAAAGAACCAAAGGCACATATCATTTCTTTGCCTTATTATGCACAATATTCTAGTAGAAGTTTTACCCAAGGAATACCACTTTTATTTTGAAAAGAGTGGTTCACTGTTAAACGCTTACTTCTCTAGATTTCTCCTTCTGAACATCAGGAAGAAAACCTTGATGACATTGAGGGATGGTATGCAGGGGCAAATGGATACACAGAGGGACTTATATGAGCCTATACTGAGGTAAGAACAAGCTGGTCAGGGTCCTAGTACATTTTTCTTTTTGAAAACAGAGTTTGTTTCAGGCCAAAGCTTGAACAAGGAGGCAGATTTTTATTGAAGCCACAGTGAAAACTAGAAATGGAGATAGCCATGGATTGCTTTTCTCTTTTTTTTCTTCTCTGAAATTGTAAAATTTTATAAAAAGGATTAATGATTTTCAATTTCAGGTAGTAAATACTTCAAGAAAAACATGTTAAAAACAAGACTTTGACTGAGGTCCTAGGCTGGTTTTTCATCGATCTGAGCTGGGTGACTAGGATAGGATCCATGTCGGGACAATTCTGGAGATGCCCATGTGGTCGGTTTTTTCATTAGATGCCTGTAACCTGCTAAACCTTGAAACAGCTGCGGAATTGTCAGCTAGCTGTAGAATTGTCAGCTAGCTGCGGAATCAGGGCAGTTTGCGCAGCTAAGTTGCAAAACCTTATTTGAACAAGATACAGTGTTTTGAAGACCACTACAAAGCATAACCAGACAATTTTGGACAATTTGAACCTATCAAAACAGTTGAGTTTCATTTTTTCATTTTTTTTTTTTATTGAATCAATTGAAATGTTGAAGTTTATTTTGTCTCCTATATTTTTTTTTTAACAATTCTTTTTCTGATCCTCCAGATCACACAAAGTGCAGGAGGAGAGCATACTCAAGAATTATTATATATATATATTTTTTTTACTTAACAATCCTTTTTCTGATCCTCTAGATCACACAAAGTGCAAGAGGAGAGCATACTCAAGAATTGTTAATTTTTTTTAGATGTAAGAAATAAGATCTCCTAATTACACTTCCCCGGCAACGGCGCCAAAATGTTTAGTCAATTTAATGTCTTAAATTGCTCTACATAAATTATCAATCCGGGTATCGTAAGCTGATGAAGTGTGGTGCACTATATGTGCTTAGTTAACCTTTCTCTTACTTCGTTGTTTTATAGTTTATGTTGTTTTTGGGGTTTTGCTCTAACATGCAATAATCAAATAATAAAAAAATGACTATGAGACCAAGTATCCTTGCTACAGCAAAAGGACAAGATGATTCTATCACGTCATTAGTTCATTAGAAGGCTATGTGCATCACTAATCTACAATCAACTTGAAAGCATGCAGTAATTCAAACTGTACATTAAACTTGCAAAGAAAGAGCTTGAAAGAAATAACTTGAAATGAAACTGAAAGCAAAGCATAAAAACCACTTTCTAATGGCACTAGTCACTACTCATGCTGCTGCAAAAAAAATAAGAAAAACTACTTTAAAGACCAGTTATAATGTTCAACTCTTCTTAACTCTCTGCTTCCAACATATGGGATTATGTGAAACACGATTAAGAAGTAGTTAGAAATAAGTCTAAAAAGTAATCAAAATAAGAAAAATCCACTTTAAAGACCAGTTATAATGTTCAACTCTTCTTAACTCTCTGCTTCCAACATATGGGATTATGTGAAACACGATTAAGAAGTAGTTAGAGATTAGTCTAAAAAGTACTCAAAGCAAGCTGTAATTTATTAATATTCTGATCTCTTAAAGATGAACAACTTATGATAAAGAGACCATCAATATGTTAGCATACAACTTGAGAAACTAAACTAGAAATCAAGCTAGAAAAATAAAATAAAGGCAGCAACTTATGAATATGACAACTGAAAATACCATTAGAGATAAAGCAAATACAACAAAGACACACAATCCCGGGAGAAAATAAAATGCATAAATTAAAATTGCATGAATGAAAATCTAATCTACCTTACATTCTACAAAGCAATATTTACAAAATGAAATCTAATCTACTTACATCCTAATATGCTCCATGACATCTACTTCACATCTCCTTCCATGTTGAGAACATCAAAGCTTTATTCAATTTCTTCAAAAGTGCAAAGTACAACAAAGCTCTCCAAAGCTTTCAAAAGCCACGGGACTAACAAACTAAAAGGACTAAGAAAAGACTAAAGGAAAGACTAGCAAATGAAGGAGAGAGATCTCCTATTTATACAAAAAGATGAGAGCCATCTCATTAATGATAGTCCATGAATCTCTCCCTCTACCTCTAGAGTCCTAATCAAAATAGGAACTGATAAGACACATGTCTTTTGAGAGTTACAATACAATTATGAGATGTGACACATATCCTCATGATCCCATGATTCTTTCCAACCAAATTCGAATTTGGCCTTAGAGTGCCACATAAGGGTCTTCTAGAAGTCTCCTTTCAACCTACACATGTCAACAATCTCAACCCATTTGTTAGGTATAAGCATATGCACATTATTTTCTAATGTTTAACCACAAATTCACTTAAAAGGCTTAGAAATAATAAATATTGGAAAAACATAAAGGTGGCCCAATGACAATGAAAGTGGGATGAATGTGGTGACATAGTAGTGAAATGGAGGTGATATAATGGACATAATAGTGAAAGTGTAATGAAAATGAATGACATTTTCAAGACTCAACAAGAGGCAAGTGAACATTACTCTTTGAATAATAAAATCATTGTTGTTCTGTATTCTGGGTATTTTCTCTTCGCATATTCTGTATTTGGGTATCGTTTGCAGGTTAAGAGCATAGCAGAGTCTCTATCCTCTATATAGGCCTCATACATATAATACCATGGGTCATTACCATGGTTCCCTCATACCATCAACTAATTCCATGGGCCCATTACATTATTACTAACTACTTGTGGTCCCTTACATGATATGGGTTAACCACCTTATTTATTACTATGGCCCATTCCATTATTACATTATTACCTTGGGTACCTTCCTTGGTACCCCATATTATCCCCCCTAGATATATAACATTCCACCCCCCTTAGCATGTTTCGTCCCCGAAACATGGGAAGAACACAAATAATAAGATCTACTCAAAAAAGTAGTCCACTGGTACCATGCACGTGCATCTAGCCATCCAAGAGAGAGGTGAACCCTCGGTCTCGCTGGTGCCTCACTCGCTTGAGATGGAAGTTGACTGTGGTAGCTCTTCTGTATTGATGTGTAGTAGGTGGATCTTCGCTCTTCTCTATCTGTCCTGTGGGGGTTGTTGTCCGTGTGGCTAATTGGTTTCCATCTTGATGGTTGTCTTGCGGGGTGATGTGGGTAATGGTATGTTGAAGTTTTAACCCACGGTGTCTTTTTCTTTAATTCACCCTGCTGTGTTGCCTGTTGTGGTGTCTTCTTTTCCAATATGACTTCAACCACTGAGCCCTCATCTGATGTACCCGTAACCTTTTCTACTTCAGCCTCTGTTTGTGTTTGATTGTCGATCATCAAAGGCTCATCATTTGATATGTCAGTCCCTGGAATATCTTCTGCTTCAGCCTCCATGTACTCTACCTGTTTATTGATGGAAATATCCTGTAATGTAATTTTCTTCTGTTTATACTAGAGCTTTAGGAATTTCTTCTCCACATTAACATTGATAGTACTCGCAGATTCCATCCAAGGATATCCCAAAACAACATCCATATTATCCATCTCTGAAGTATAAAAATCACCATGCAACACATACTTATCCATAGAAACCTTCAAATCCTTATACACTAGAACATCCTCATTATCCACTTGTGTGTTTTCAATGTGTTTTGCTGGACTTTGCAATTTTTTTTCCAAATTAACATTGATGAAATTATGCTTGCAACTAGGATTTATAGAAACAATGATCTTCTCTTTCTGAATCAATCCATGAACCTGCAATAAGGAGATACCAGCAGAAAATAACCCTTTATGTTCATTGGTTTCCTTCTTTAAAATAACATCTTTGCTAGGTTGTGTGTCTGTCTATGTGAGCTTATCCACAAGATTAACTTTACGGTCAAAGTGGTCCATAAGATCTTTTGTGAATGTGTCCCAAGTCAAGGGCCTTCGATAGCAACGTTGATGCCATTGCCACCATTGTCGTCTTTCATTGTCCAAGTACAGTTTTCCCACACTCAACTAAGTCTCATCATCCAGGATGTAATTCAATCTAAAATATTTCTCCATTTGTGCTAGCCCCTTGGCTGGATGAGAGCCATCAAATTTATACAAGTCCTTGAAATTTTGACCTAGGGACCCCATCACAAAAAATTGGCGAAAATTTGAAATGGTCACAATTCCGTCAATATTGCTCATAATTCGTATTATGACCTATTTTCGGAAATGGAACAACCATTCTGCGTCTGCCCATGTGATAAAAATCTTGATCCAGAGACTGGAATTTTAGATATGCGCTGCTACTCTCCCGCCGTCACCACAATTTTTGCAAAAAAAAACTAATTTTAAATCAACGATATCTCCCTCATCCGGACTCCGCTTCGACTGATTTTTTTTTTGAAATTGGTTATTTTTTCACAAAGAATCCAGATATACAATTAGATTTTGCAGATCTTATGCCAGGACATCCAGATCTGCGCCGCAAATTCGCTGCCTCGAAAAATTGTCTGCAACACCACTGATTTTTAGATCAGTGATATCTCCTTCATCCGGACTCCAATTCAACCGTTTATTTTTTTTAAATCGGGTATTTTCTCACATAGAATCCAGATATGTAATTATATTTTGCAGATCTTGTACCAAAACGTATATATCTGATCTGTAAACTCGCCGCCCCCGAAATCCTACAAAAGAAAATAATAATAAAAAAATAAAAAAAATAAAATTTCTCCACTTTTTTGCCCAAGAAAGTGCTTTAATACCACTTGTTATAGATCAGATCCAAAAATATAAGAGAATAGAAAATAACCAAGAATAATAAGATCGAAATATGGATAGAAATGCTTCTTTATTGATCAAACCCTCAAGGTAGGGCAACACCATACATTCACTCCTTAAGGAAGGAGAACACTCCACAAGCCATATGCCTGTTCATACAATAATCCTTGACAATATTCCTTGACATGGAGTCTCTAGCCTCTATATAAGCCTCATACATACAATACCATGGGTCATTACCATGGTTCCCTCATACCATCAACTAATACCATGGGCCCATTACATTATTACTAACTACTCGTGGTCCCTTACATGATATGGGTTAACCACCTTATTTATTACTATGGCCCATTCTATTATTACATTATTACCTTGGGTACCTCCCTTAGTACCTCATATTATCCCCCCTAGATATATAACACCAATCTTATGAGACATTGCATACATGTTTCTATATCTTTCATTAAAGGAAACAATTCCAAATTGGGCAACATTTAGAAAACATATCACATCTATCTCGTTTTATGCTCTTCTTTCATATGTTACCGACTTATGACATTCTATGTTACCGACTTACGAAATTCTCTTTGCAAGATCTTGTGGAATTGCTAGTTTATTATACTTGTTTATCGTAGTATATATAATTTAAAGGAAACTTCGTCTAGACAATTATCTATTTTTGTTATTATACTAGTTTATAGTAATATATATTGTAATTACTTTTATTTAATATTTTTGGTTTTTATATAATTATATTTAAAATAAACTCAATTTTTCATATATATAACTAAATTAGGATTAATGCACACTAAATTTATTCTACATATAATATTATTACATAATATAACATATTGATACAACAAACTATGACTTAAAATCGATCACTATCTTAGTCAAAGGATCTAGTTAATAGAGAGATAATCTTAACCACACTAATTTAGGAGTCAACTAGTTGGAGAGAATCTCTTACAACCAACTAGATCTAAAAATATCCCAAATAATAAAAGAAAACAACTCACATAGAGATTGTAATAACCAATACATATGATCAAGGATATCGAATATTAACCAGAAGACAAGTAAGACTTCATATCTGCAACATCCTCCTTTAATGAGTACTTGTATTGACCTTCGTCTAGTAAATTCTTCATCAACATCTCTAGCCATTTTGAAATCTTGTAGAGTAAACTCTATCAAGTTGTCTTGTAAACCTTGTAAAGTTGTAGTTCCCAAGTTTATTCCCAAGTTCCTAGATTCCCACCTCCCTAAACTCCCAAATAATGAATCTCCCAAATTAAATTAGTAAACAACAATCCACAAATTGTCTCATAGCTTCACAAATATATTGTAATCCACATGCATATCTCCATAACTAATGAGATATCCTTCCTTGTATCTACAACTTTTGAACTAATTGGGCACCCATCCATACTAATTTTACTTCCACTTCATCCTTAAAAGTGCAATTGCTTCATACCACTAAATTAATTATGTGCTTGTAATGACTAAACTACTAGTCATTATATAGATGTACATCCATCTACCAAGATACATGGGTACCATCCACTGTACTCTCTAGTTAGATGGGAAAATGATATAGATACTAAATGTACCCAAGTCAGTCATACAACACGACCACTTTCATATAATTTTAAATATTCATTGTCATTTATTTTACAAAAAAAATACAAATATAACAAAATATTCCTATTAAAGATAATATAAGCACAACACTTTATTTGCTTTGTACAAGGAATGAAATGAAAGGTAGGAAAAGAATTGAAACACACAAAGGGATTTATAATATAAAGCATCATGATATGGTGAAAACCCAACTTCTAATAATAAAGGAAATAGAAGAATACAGTAGGACATAAACTGGCCAGAATGGTTGTAGTTATATTTGAACAGAGAAAGATGTGACTATATGTATTTTTTTCAATGACATTTATGATGGAGAACTAGAAAGTTCCCCAAATATATGCAACAACCTGCAAGCCACATATACCAGGAACTCATAGTTCAACCTAGGCCCGAGATGTCCGGTGACCACTAGTACTGGAGTCAAGATCCCAAAATCCAATGGGATGCTTATCCCTCCAGTCTTACTATGATGGGCCACATCTCCGGGGACTTGAACCCAGGTGGATGGGGAGGAAAACCACCAACCCTACCACTCGAGCTAAGTACCCACTGATGATGTGGCTACATGTATTTACAAAATATATTACAAGATCCTAAAAGAATGACCTATTAACATAAAGAAATAACCCTATAGGTCTAAAACCTGAAACCTAAAAGATGATAAGACAAAAGGTTTGTGGGCCCCGAGGTCGTCATGTCATACATGAACTTCCTAGGGACACAATTTTTGCATACAATATCTATTTGGGGCGCATAATTTCTCATTGGAAAGAACTATCCATAGATACAACTTTCAACCGAGGCCAGGACATGCCATGGAAACCCACAGACCCCCAATTTTACAAAAAAAATTGTTTAGAGACTCAAAATGGCCTCGAAAGTTTGACATCCAAAATTTGTATAAAACTTCTAATAAGATAAAGAACCATTCATATAGTGGAAAATGTCGTTGACCACCAGTATCCACCTGGATCAATATTCTTCCCTTAGAGAGAAATGGTCTCCATTGCATCAATTTCCCTCATTATATGGGGAAAATTTTGTTGAAATTTGTCTCCTTGTGAGCCACTAGCCTTGGTAAAGAATCCACCCTACTTTGACAACCCAGTAGATTTGTATGTGATATTAGCAAGTATCCTTTATCTTGATGTCCATGATATGTGTTATTGTACATACTTTGAAAAGGTTTGCAAAAAATGCTTCACTTAAGTCATTGGTGACAAGTTACCCTAAAAACAAGATATGGTTATTTATGCTTCATATCTGCAATGACAAAAGAAGAAAACCCTGCAACAAAAAGAACACATTAATTCAAAACATAGAAAAACAAGAAATAACTGATGCAATAACCCAATAGAAGAAGACTTTAAATGAATTAATTTTTTATTAGAAAACACTTGGTGAAAGAGGTTTAAAACAAGGGTCTGCAAGTCCCCCTTCGAGGGATGGTTCCTTTAATGTCCTTGTGCTTCATCTCTCTCTTTCTCTTTCTCAATATGCAGAAAACCCAAAAGCAAGATAGAAATCAAGTGGGAGTTAAAATGTGAGTAGATGATAGTGGTGACGATGATAATGATCATGGTAAAGAATGAATGAAAATCCCTCTTGTTTATAACAAAGTATTGGGCTAAATTAGGAATTAGAAAATAATAAAATATTATTGACTAAGTTAAGATGTAATCTTGAGAATACTTTATTATATTTTTTGGAGAGGGAAAATATATTCAAAGTGGTCAAATATATTTATCTAGAAAATGGTTAAAGTAATTAAAAAATAAAATGATTTATTAATGACTTTGCAAGCATTAAGAAAGGTGTGAATTTGAAATACTTATTGAATAATAGTTTTGTTGGAAATAATACTGAGAGGGGGGGGGGGGGGTGAATCCCAATTTTATACCCAGAAACATATACGCTACTTCAATTAAGTGAACCCGCGTGTACACGCTACTGTGTCTAATGCAACCAGCGTATATCTAGAGATCTTATAATTCAGTTAACTTAATCTTCAGTAAATGCATCAGAACATTATTAAGCATATTAACAGTAAACAGGTGCAGTATAACAGAACAGAACATCACACAAGAGCCACACACATGAACACCATGATATAAGGTGGAAACCCAATGTGGGTGAAAACCACTTGCTGCAATTCGTCTCTTTCTTCTTTAATAAGAAACTTCTTTTACAATGTACTGGTGCAGTCCTTTACCAGTACGCAGGCTACGACCTGCAGAGGGCTACAACCCTCTCTCGTTTTCCAACTACTTCTGGAAGGGAACTACAACCCCCTCAGCTCTTGTACTAGCCGATCCATTTACTAGTACGTAGGTGCTGACCCTACAACCTTCTTTCCTTCAGGGACCATGTTTCATCAATTTTCAGACTGGATCCAAGAGTACAAAACAAACATTACAGCAATACAATCATCAACTTATACTTGCATCATAATTCATTAAACAACCCAATACTGAATCACTGAAACCCTGTCATCAAGAACATAGAACCCAAACCAGAGCCCAGAACTCTGCAACAACCACCAGAATCAATAGCAACCTGAAATATCAAATCTTATTATGCATACGCTACTTCACTGTACCAAAACCGCGTGTATACGCGCTTTCTCCAAAGGCAACCCGCGTGCAGATCTAGAAATAATTACTTATGCCTTCGCTGTCAGATCCGACCCTTGCCAAGCGTCCCGAACAGATAAACAACAATACCAGATCTTCTCACTTCGTCAGACACACCTTGCTTGCTTCAACTTGCCTAATGATCTTCTCCTTATATAGCCTTAGGCCCTTTACAATACCACGGTCCAAAACCATAGTAACACAATACCATCAGCTTCAAAACTAGGGATCAACACGTCCGTCGAGACACCATGGTCCAAAACTATAGGCACAACTTCCAAGGAATAACCGCCACGGACCAAAGATAAGTTTTCCACATACACGCTCTTTTACTGAAGCCAACCTGCGTGTACACGCGACTTGGTATATAGCGAACCTGCGTATACGCGACTTGGTATATAGTGAACCTGCTTGTATACGCGACTTGGGCTTAATGAACCTGCGTGTATGAACTTTCTTGGCCTGCTGTACTAAGATCTGTCCTCTGATTAAGTTGCCATCACCTGTACCAACCTCTGAGTGAGTTGCCATCAAGGACAACACTTGTATCATAATGCCAACAATCTCCCCCTTTGGACTTGATGGCAACCACCACACCAAGTCACTCTCCCCCTTTGACATCAAGGGCAAAGGGCAGACCAAGATATTCTCTTCTTTGGTATACCTTCTGCTGTCCATACTGCTGTCCATACTTCCCCTGAGTATATGCTTAAGTTTCTGATTTGGCTCCCCCTTTGTTTATGCCAAAGTGTACCAATC
Organism: Pinus tabuliformis; assembly: GCA_031772625.1. Classification (NCBI taxonomy): domain Eukaryota; kingdom Viridiplantae; phylum Streptophyta; class Pinopsida; order Pinales; family Pinaceae; genus Pinus; species Pinus tabuliformis. The sequence continues at coordinate 205,336,991 of CM062816.1, forward strand.
TATCCATGCTCCTCTTGAGCAGATGCAGGTTCTAAGACCAGCCATTCAGATCTGTACCATAAGCATCAGTCTGCAATACTATTCCTTTGATCAAACAACAAGATGTATCATTTAGTTTCATCAGCAACTTCTAACCATAATGCCAACAATGAGTTATTTGAGGTATATGCTCCCCCTGAGTGTGAGCCAACCATTTCCTGAGTCTGTTCTGCTCCCCCTGAGCCTGAGCCAACCATGACTGAACCTGGGTCTGTTCTGCTGCCCTTTCTTCATATACGCGACTTTGCAGCCTGTAACTCGCGTATATACGTGACTTGTCTTCATTATATCAGCGTATGCAAGGAATACTGAAATTCATCACTTTCAGATTCCCCTGTGTCTGTTATGTCAGCTGACTGAGTTATGCCACACTTTTCTGTCTCTGTCTTCTGGAACTGTGATGATGTATGGTCCTCTTGTTTTGAATTTTGAAATCTGCTCCTGCATTCCCTTGCTTTATGTCCATATTTGTTGCATGTATAACATCTTACATATTTCATGTTCCTTCTATCACAATCAATTGCTTTGTGTCCATATGCATTGCAGGCAAAGCAATATCCTCTGAAATACCTGGGATGCAATGATCTTTTGTAATGGTCTTGAACCATTCTACTTCTACATCTGGCTGCAACATGTCCAAGATTATGACATACATGACATTCAGCATTATTTAGTGGAGGAGATAAACGTCTATCACATCCATAGTTAGGATTAAAGGATCTTCCTTGAGGAATTTCTTTCCTTGGTTGTTCCTTGTTGAGCATTTCAGATTTCTCCTTAGAATTTCTTGCCTCACCTTGTGAACTAGATTCACCTTCAACATATTCATGAAAACCAAGACCAGTTTTGATAGCAGGAGACCTTTGGCTATTAAGAATATCATCCAAGACTTTAGTACTATCTTGAAATCGTAAAAGCTTATCCTTTTCTTCTAGTTTACCTTTCAAGATATTTACCTCAACTTGATGTTGTTCTTCCTTTTTCAGATACTGATTCCTTAGGTCTTCTTTAGCTTTTCTTCCTTCTTCCACTTGTCGCTTTAGTTTGATCACTTCATGTTCTTGATCTTCAAGAGCTTCTCTGTTCTGTTCTCTTGATTTTTTAAGATCTTCTTTTAGAGAGAGGATCTTTGATTCAAGCCTTTGAATAGTTATGCTCTGATCCTTTACTACATCCTGCAATTGCTCCCTTACCCTGGTTACTGTCTCCAATTGTTCATTTAATTTGGTAACTTCTTCAGTTTCTGCATTCTTCTTTTCATGTGCCATGAGACTTTTAATATCTTTGCTATTATTGGATGAAGCATTCTTCTTTTCATGTGCCATGAGACTTCTAATATCTTCACTATCATTGAATGAACTTGTAATATGGGTATAATAGCTTCTACCATCTTCTTCAGATATCTTTCCTTTGTTATTAGGGCATCTAGCAGCGTAGTGACCAACTCTACCACATAGAAAACATTTGAAAGGTAGCTTACCTTTGAACCGTCCAGTTCCCCGTTCAAGATTATTGACAAAATTTACCTCATCTTCTTCCTCTGACACTTCGAATGCGGCTTCTGGTGGTACCTCTTGTCGCATTTCAAAAGCAGTTAAGATCCCGTGAAGCTGTGACATGGTGATTTTCTGCACATTCTCCTTTTCTTCTATGGCAGATACTTTAGAATCAAATTTAGCAGACAGAGATCTCAAAACCTTTTCAACTAAGACAACTTCCTCAAATTCTTCACCCAAATCCCTCATACAATTCACAATCTCATCCATACACAGGAAATAATTAGCTATGCTTTCATTACTATGCATCTTAAGAGTTTCATACCGGATTCTGAGAGTTTGAAGCTTTGCTCTTTTTACCTGATCATCTCCTTCGTAGCTTGTGACGATTTTGTCCCATATTTCCTTAGCTGATTTGAAATGCATGATCTTCATAAATTCTGATTGTGTCAAACTACTCAATAGGACAGTAACAGCTTTGGCATTGAGCTCATATTGCTTCTTCTCTGCTGGATCTGTAGGAGTTGCTGATGGGAATTTGTATCCTCCTTCTACGATTCCCCCAAATTTCTGCTCCAAGTGATTGTAGATATGCAGTGGTTCTTATCTTCCAGTGAGTAAAATTGTTCCCGTCAAAGACTGGTGGCCTGATGTGTGCCTCTCTTTCTGGATTAGCCATTCTGATGGATCTTTTCCTTCAAGCGATCAAGCTTCCTCTAAAGGACCCGCTCTGATACCAATTGTTGGAAATAATACTGAGAGGGGGGGGGGTGAATCAGTATTATCAGATCAGTAAAACCTTTCCAATTTTATACCCAGAAACATATACGCTACTTCAATTAAGTGAACCCGCGTGTACACGCTACTGTGTCTAATGCAACCAACGTATATCTAGAGATCTTATAATTCAGTTAGCTTAATCTTCAGTAAATGCATCAGAACATTATTAAGCATATTAACAGTAAACAGGTGCAGTATAACAGAGCAGAACATCACACAAGAGCCACACAAATGAACACCATGATATAAGGTGGAAACCCAATGTGGGTGAAAACCACCTGCTGCAATTCGTCTCTTTCTTCTTTAATAAGAAACTTCTTTTACAATGTACTAGTGCAGTCCTTTACCAGTATGCAGGCTACGACCTGCAGAGGGCTACAACCCTCTCTCGTTTTCCAACTACTTCTGGAAGGGAGCTACAACCCCCTCAGCTCTTGTACTAGCCGATCCATTTACTAGTACGTAGGTGCTGACCCTACAACCTTCTTTCCTTCAGGGACCACGTTTCATCAATTTTCAGACTGGATCCAAGAGTACAAAACAAACATTACAGCAATACAATCATCAACTTATACTTGCATCATAATTCATTAAACAACCCAATACTGAATCACTGAAACCCTGTCATCAAGAACACAGAACCCAAACCAGAGCCCAGAACTCTGCAACAACCACCAGAATCAACAACAACCTGAAATATCAAATCTTATTATGCATACGCTACTTCACTGTACCAAAACCACGTGTATACGCGCTTTCTCCAAAGGCAACCCACGTGCAGATCTAGAAATAATTACTTATGCCTTCGCTGTCAGATCCGACCCTTGCCAAGCGTCCCGAACAGATAAACAGCAATACCAGATCTTCTCACTTCGTCAGACACACCTTGCTTGCTTCAACTTGCCTAATGATCTTCTCCTTATATAGCCTTAGGCCCTTTACAATACCACGGTCCAAAACCATAGTAACACAATACCATCAGCTTCAAAACTAGGGATCAACACGTCCGTCGAGACACCATGGTCCAAAACTATAGGCACAACTTCCAAGGAATAACCGCCACGGACCAAAGATAAGTTTTCCACATACACGCTCTTTTACTGAAGCCAACTTGCGTGTACACGCGACTTGGTATATAGCGAACCTGCATATACGCGACTTGGTATATAGTGAACCTGCTTGTATACGCGACTTGGGCTTAATGAACCTGCGTGTATGAACTTTCTTGGCCTGCTGCACTAAGATTTGTCCTCTGATTAAGTTGCCATCACCTGTACCAACCTCTGAGTGAGTTGCCATCAAGGACAACACTTGTATCATAATGCCAACAAGTTTAACATTTATCATTTCTTGTACAATTAGCATGAGAGGGAGGATCATGGATTGAGGATGGGGAGTTGGGTGAAGATGGAGCGTGAGGGCAAATACGGGTAGGGTCTCGTGTATTCAGTACCACGTTGCAGCTAGCAGAGTAAAGCAGAAGCATGTAGACTGTTGGCCTGGGAGGACTGCTCTACCATACTCCTCATATCTGCTACCGTAACAACGGTTTTACCATTTTGCTGTGTCGTTTAACCGATTCACTCCACGCCCAACGTTTAGGCTCTGGTCACCTTCGCCCGCCCTTCTTGCTGCTACCTCGATGGTTAACCACAAGCAGCTGGCGATCTGCACCCCTCGACAGCTATGGACCTCGATCTTGTTGACTACTTGGAGGAACCGCTGGTGGAAGGCTCAATCTGGACGACCCCACATTCAACCAAGGAAGGTTCGACCCCGTTTAGCTGTGAGTTGAACAAAGCTATCGCCAGCCTACCTCTGTTCTCGGGGCCTTTGAACCAGCCGGTGATTCTGTCGGACGACCCCTCAACCCGGCCATCCCTTTCCACTCCCCTGCCATCACCTTCCTCGCTAGGGTTTGCCTTGGGTTTCCTTAACCCTAAACCTACAGAGACTTGTGTTGGTCTTACCTCCCTCCCTTCATCCTCCGGTTACACCTATACACTGCCCAACTCGTCCACCATAGCTGTCTCTGAGCCCTGATTACGCGGCATACTTCTGTTCCTCCATCCGGAAGCTTCTCGAACATCCCTCCCTTATCTAACGCCCTACCATTTGTACCTTTCCCTCCACTTGAGGACCCTCTTGTATTTAGGGATAGCTTTGTTCATAGGGAGGACTCAACCGTGGAAGCGAGGCCTCGCAAGAAATCTAGGTGCTTCAGATCTAAAGTAGAAGACATCATTCTTCGGCTCAAGGAGGACATACAGCTCAGGGAAACAATGGATATTGTTGATAGGGTTTTGGTTGGAAGAATCCAAGGTCGAAATCATACTACGGTCTGTTTAAAGTTATGGGCCTCTAAGGTCTAGGGACAACACTTGGCCGATCTACCCACAGTGCAGACCTTCGTGAGAGGCTGGTTCGCGTTAAGGTTTGCTAGGCCCGACCACACAAATTGGGTTTTATCGTCATTCTGGCACTTTGAGCATGCGCCTGTCCTTCTAAAGAGATGGACACCTCTTTTCGACCCGGAAATAGAGCAGATAGGGGTTGGCTCAATCTGGATTAGACTTTCGGGGCTCCCGCTACACTTTTGGTCCGAAGATATCTTTCGATGCATCGGCAACTCCCTCAGCACTTATATGGAGTTCGATAAGTCCTACCTTTCCACAGGCAAGATGGCCTATGCCAGGATACTGGTGCACATGGACACCAGAGGGGGTTTGCAGGAACATATCACCATTTAATTGAGGACATACTCTCAGAAACAATTGTTGGATTATGAAGGAGTGCCTTACAGATGTCGAAGATGCCACAAGGTTGGCCACGTATATAGGGATTGTCCCATGATTAACAAGGGGGGACAAAGGACATCTAAAAAATATTCAGGAAATACAATCCCTCAGGACCTATCTCAGACCACTATGGAGGTTGAAGATCAGCCACAACAGGCCCTGGCATAGGACAACAAGGCACTCAAGAAAAATGCAAAGAAGAAGCGTGGGATAGCTCCACTTCGGCCACCCTCTCCACCTCTGACGAGAGCTCGGGTGGCTCTAGGGGATGCATTTTCCATGGGTATGACAAATCCTCCTCACTCCCTTGCCTTTAATGCATCTGAATCTCTATGTACTTCTACTTCTCAATTTCAAGTTAGAGCTTCTGATCCCCTGGATGTATCCCTCTACTCTACTACTCCCTCTCAAGTATCCCATCCTTTCCCCTGGCCCTCCCAGCTGACCCCTATCAATTAGCATTGTCCTATAATGACTCCTCCTCCAGTATACACCACCTCTCAGCCATCCATTCCTGAGGTCCCCTTACACTCGACATCCAACCATCCTATCAACACTAAACCCCGATATCCCCTCCACTCGAGGTTACACTCACAGGGCCTTGACGCTATAGGTTTCGGTATCGACTGTACACCTTCATTACCTAAACCAACTCGGGGACGCCCCTCCTCACTCTCCAGAGCTAAGCATCAGGCAGGGGAGGAGATTGCCACGGGTAAACAAAAAACCATTGACTGGGTTCTTAGAGCAGAGCAAACCCTAAATCTTCCCCCTCCATGAAGATGCTCTCCTTTAACTGCCGAGGGATGGCTAGCCCTGTGAAAAAACTAGCCTTGAGACCACTGATTGCTATGGAAGCTGTAGATATCATTTTTCTCCAAGAAACCCTAGGTCCTGCCTGCACCATCACTCCCCTTCTAGAATCATGGCTTCCAGGATGGTCCTTTCATTCGCTAGATGCCACAGGTAGATCTGGAGGGGTAGCCCTAGGTATATGCAACCGCTCCATTAAGATGCTTAGTGTTTGGGGGGGACACAGATACCTGGGAGCAGACATATTTTCACCCTCTCTTGAAGTCGGCTACAGAATCATCAATGTATATGGCCCTTGTTGTGACAGGGCCGATCACTGGAGGAAACTGCTAAATTCATCAATCCTCTAGTAAGATAACATAATACTGGGTGGGGATCTGAATTTTTCTATAGGGTATGCGGAGTCATGGGGACAACAAGCTCAGGTGGATACACTGTCAGTATTCTTTGAGAACCTTTTGGAGGACCACAACCTAATAGACATCCCCTCTGCCAAAATCCAGCCCACATGGAGGAATAATAGAACTGGTGAGGCAAGTCTGGCCAGAAGGCTCGACAGATTCCTCATTAAAGTGTCTCTGGTCAACAGGGGTACTCATATCAAACAATGGGTTGGTTCGGATGGTCTATCTAATCACAGACCTATCTACCTGGAACTGCAGCATGTCATTAATAAGCCAAAGGCTCCCTTTAAATTTAACTCTACTTGGTTAAGGGATGGTGATTATATGAGGATGGTGGTTGATTTTTGGAAGGCTCACCCACCTGGTACTGATGGGAACATAGCGGAAGGGGGGTTAATGTCCTCCACTTGTACCATTTTTATTCAGATTAGACAAAGAAAGCACTAAAATAGCTAGTACTCTGAACTATAAATATAGCCTTAAACAAAATGGCATGCATCTGACCTTCCGCACTATGTTGAAGATCATTTCTCCCATCTATATCTTTCTAGATTTTGCAAGAGAGGAAAAGTCTGGTTGATTCGTTACAGACATCATCCAAGCCCATTTATGATCATTGACATCCACAAAGTTCTGAGTAGCAGCGATTCGATCCAATGGAATATAAGCATAGATCCCATTTATCCGCCCTGCAGCAAAACCAGTATAGCCTGCCATGGCTCCATGGATGGCAGAATTAGCAAGCAGAGTACAGTAGATATTATCAGCAGCATTAGCCGGCACAGCTCTGATCATATAAGTTGGGTCAATATATTTCAATGTAAGGGTCTCATTGGGGTGATGCTTCTTCCACCAATGCTTCAGCTCATCCCTGAGCCATGGCCCAACATCGAAAAATGTAGGATTTCCATATTCATCCCTCTTCTCCTTGTCCTCAGGCCTCCTGGGAATCAATTCTTGTCCAGCCCCCTCTGCAACAACAAGCACAAAGTGTCCATTCTCTTCCAGAGTATGATCTAGAAACTCAAATAACCCCCCTTCTCCCTCCAGATAAAATGGGTTCTCAGGTATAAGGCAACAGTCCACATCCCTGCTTCCCAAAGTTGAATGCAATGCAATATGTCCAGTATACCTACCCATCAACTTAACCAGCCCTACTCCATTAGGGGCACTCTCTGCCTCAACATGGGCAGCATTGATGGCACTCTGGGCTCTCTCCCTTGCTGTATGAAATCCAAAGGACACATCAATAATACCCACATCATTATCCACAGAATTGGGGATCCCGGCAATTGAAACCTTAAGGCCCCTCCTCTTAACTTCTTCAAATACCTTCACTGCACCCTTCATGGTCCCATCCCCACCAATGATATAAACCTGGTTAAAACCATTGGCTTCAATGCCATCCACTATCTTCTGCAAATCAAAGCCCCCCTTTGAGGTCTCCAGCATTGTCCCCCCTATCTTGTGCCAATTGTCACTAATTTTGGATTCAAAACCACAGGCTCTGATGAATAAAACCCACGATACCCCGACCTAATCCCTTTGATATCCCTTATGCCATACTGAAACCAGAGACCAATTACAAGCTCTCTGATGACAGTGTTAACACCAGGTGATAACCTCCTACATGTAACAATGGTAGCATGGACATCATCAGGGCTAAAGCACACCTCAGACCTAGGCCCTGCTCTGTGATAAAGCACTTGTGTCTCCCTTGATATTGTCTGTATATCCACAACAATGTCCTCCATAACCATATCATTCTCAGTCACAAAAAAACCTTCAACGGGAAGAAAATACTGGTTATGCATAAGAGGATTTCTAAAATTGGGTACATCCTGTAAGTATTCTCTCAAGTGGGGAGTACTTTGAATCCTCTTCTGGCCATGATAATTGATGACAGAGCCAGTCGCTGATGAATGCCTTTCAAACTTTTGCATTGCAGATATCAGGAAAGAATGTAACCAACACAGAAACAGAAGATTTATAGAAAGTTGGAAGACAATGATAACGTTGAAAACTATTGAATCAATCACAAACTGTAACAATTGAAACACCTATAACATTCATACACGGTGATAACAATAACAATGTACCATTTAAGCAATAAAATCAACGAGAATCGATCTCAGGTCGCACGACTAAGGGCAGGAAATGAACCACGGCTTATTACTCTACTGGCCTAATCAGAGAAACCAAAGGCCTGTTACATGAATATCACAATTCATCCCAGGCTAGCCATAACAGGCATGATTCCTCGTGGTCATTCTGGTTCGCATAAATCCAACAATATAAAATTAGCGAAAACCTATCTTTGAGATCTGCGTTTCCAAATTTTGCTAAAATATTGTTTCTGCGAAATGTAAACTGTGCTAAGTGGCAAAACCTTTGCAATAGATCATCCTTGAGGCCTTTACAGATATTCTTTAATAATCTGGTTTAGCGACGTGACCTGTGTAGGAAAAATGCAAAATCTGGTGTATCTGTGAGTGGTGAAAAATGCAGAATCTGGTGTATCTGTGAGTGGTTTAGGCTCTGTCTGGTTGCAAGTTCTGAAGGCGCGCGATGGGGGCTCCGCGTGCGGTTGAGGCCTTAGTTTGAATTTCGGCAACCAGATGTAGATGTCCGTGGTGTGACGTGACCCCAAATCGTTCGGACAGGAGGATCTGTCAGATAGATACTAGTCGGAGTTAATGCGGAAGGGTGGAAGGGTGGCGGAGGAATGCGGTGTTGGCGAAAAGTGGTGGAGGGTGGCAGAGGGAATTCCCGATTGCTAAAGCGAGAAGTTTTTCTGAGTGACCCCACAAACTGGGCAATTCTTCCGCCTCGTTAAACTACTCCATTGAAAACTAGAAGGTTCCTGTACAACATATTCACTTCTAATTTTTCCTTTAATATTCGCCAGCATGCTTTGACGTACTTTATTTATATCGAATATTCGCTACCTGCAATAATTGTGTATTCATTGTCGTAACAAGCCCACATTAATATTTCAGAATATTCCAGTTAAAAAAATAATTCAATTCCTGTTGATTCTGGTAATAACTATATATGGAAAAACATCAGAAAAAACAAAATAAGTATTTTCAAAAGCGTACTTAAATGCTTTACGCTAATGTTTTTATTTTTTTTAACAGGTACATCGTCGTCAAATCTGATCATCATCCTTAATCTCTAATTTTAATAAAAAAATAAAAAAATATGGTTATCTTTTTTAAAAATGAAATATAAAATTTTAATAGTATTTACATTTTTATGTCAGGGTTCTGGCCAGCACTGTTATTTTTTTTTGGTCATGGCATTCTTATTTTTTTTAATTTCAGCATAGAATTGTTTTTTACTGGTGAAATCAATTCATGGCCATCAAAACTTGTGAGCACTCAAAATATTAAAGTTTGACAATTTTAATTTAAATTTCTCAAAAAGTTTGTTAAATTTTAACAAAAATCATGTCAGAATTTCCACTATTTTCTTAACCAATTTGTGACTTCCTTAAACTACTCATTGTATATATAATAATTACCAAAGTTGGCTGAATTAATAAAAATAATAATTCATTCAGCCGAATTATCCTTTTTTCAGAAGAAAAAGCAATATATTTATATTGAGGCAATATAAGCAGCTCTGTTGGGATACAATAACATATGGTTCCAAGAGTCGGAAACCAGACTGTGGAGGGTCAAAATTTTACAGATATTGTGAGTGAACCTCACCATAAAACATAGAGACAACCAAATTGACCCATTAAGCACAAAGAAATACACAGATCCATGCTACAAGGAAGTCTGATATCCAGAAAATCAGAAGAAGGCATACAAAAAACCAAAACTGCATAGATGATACCAAAGCCTGCGAGCACTCAAGAACACTGCAGCCTCCTTGGGATCGACTCATAAAGAGCAGAGATGTTCATCATAACAGACTTGAAAGGAAGCTTAGAGTCATCGAAAATCTTGCGATTCCTCCAATTCCAAACACTCCATAAAGCAATGGGAAGAATGATTCGCTTAGATTCTTCCTGCCTTCCCCACCACGCGAAAGCTGCACGAGTAGAAATAAAACCAAGGTGAGGAAAATGAAAGGAAAAAGCCAAATCATACCATATTTGTTGGGTTGCCTCGCATTTGAAGAACATATGAAAGTTTGACTCCTCATCAGCTTCACAAATCACACATCTACTAGGGCCGTGCCACCATCTCTTCCTCAGGTTTTCCCATGTTAAGTTTTTATTGTAGAAAACTAACCATGAGAAAATTATCATTTTGAGAGGGCATCGCTGTTTCCAGAACACCATCGGAAATATCTGTCTTGCAGGCATATTCTTTTTGGAAACAAGATCGAAATAGATATCTTTTACTTTTGCTGTTGAATGAGAAGGGGATAAAGACCAAACTAGGTGATCTTCTTGCCCATCACGACTGATCCCTCCTTTCCTAATAGCATCCTTGACGTTATCCCAAGTTGAAAGCAGAGCAACAGGAAGTCCAATATCATCCGCATTCTTCAAAATAGGCAGAGAGCCCCGCCATTCCGCAATGATCTTATCCCAAGTGAAAAGGCCCATTCTGTGAAGAACGGAAAGAAGATTGTGTGTGATTGGGAGGATCCCCCTGTAGCCTGCAAAAGGATCGATGCCAATAAAGATGTTCCTACCAGAGTATATCCTCCATTTTAGGTTCTTTAAGAAGTATGGCCCATTTTTCCTGAAGCTGTACCAAATGGCGGAGCCCTGTTTTATTCCCATTGAGCCGGTTCTGAACCAGTATTCCAAACTTCTTCCTTTCAAATACTTCTGGTGGATGATAGCACTCCAATGTCCATCTCCAAAGATGCCTCTCCACATAGCTTTGCAGACCAGAGCCTTGCCGAACAATCTTTGATCCATTAGACCCCAACCCCCGAGCTTTTTTGGCATCAAAATGCTTTCCATTTTGGACAGGTGTATTTTGCTGCAATCAGCCTTGGCACCCCAAATAAATTTAGCAGAGATTCTGTTCATGGAGTGAATTATGCTAGCCGGAATAGTATACAGATGAGCCCAGTAGACCGCTAATTGCATTAAGACAGATTGAGTGAGGATAGCTCTGCCTCCCATAGATAAAGACCTGTGTTCCCACATCGAGATCTTCTTAAAAAATCTATCAGTCAGCCAATACCAGTCATTCTTTGAATAAGCTTTCGCTTTAAGGCGAAACCCCAAATATTTAATTCCGTCTTTCAAAGATCTTGATTCGATACCAAAGAGCTGAGATATCCAAATAATCATATCCCTGTTGGAATCATTGTGGTAAAGAAAGGATTTTGCCTTATTTATATTGAGCCCCGTCGCTCTTTGAAATCTCTCGAGGATATTTTTCAGGCAAATCCATGATGCTCTAGATAACATTGCAAAAAGAAGGACATCATCAACGAACAAATTATGCGATATGAATACCTGCTTACAAATCTTAATCGGCTCGAATAATTTTTGATCCACTGCTTTGTTGATGTGTGTACTCATAGAGTTCATGGCTAAGATGAAGAGAAGAGGCGAAAGAGGACATCCTTGGCGCAATCCCCTTTCCGCACGAAAAAAAGGCGATGGAATACCATTTATGATGACCGCATAGTTAACATTTTCTATGCAAGCCATGATCCATCGAATAGAATTGGATTTCAAGCCAATCTTTGCTAGAAGACATTGCATAAACCCCCAATCCAAACAATCATAAGCTTTCTAAAGATCGATTTTCATAATGGCAGCCTCTGAGTTGTGGGAGAACATAGAATGAAGGCACTCCTGAGTGCTGGCTACAACATCTAGAATATTGCGTCCTTTTAGAAAAGCATGTTGATTAGGAGTTAGATAAGATGCCAGCGTATCTTTGATTCTTTCAGCTATAATCTTAGTGATGATCTTGAATGATATGTTGCATAAAGAGATCGGTCTGAAATCTTGAAACGAATCAGGCTCTCCTCTTTTAGGAATAAGAGCGATCAAAGTGGAGGTAGTGTGGTGGTGAATGCTGCCCGACATCCTAGAAGCTTCCACCATTCTCAAAAGGTCCAATTTGAAAAGATCATAGAAGTGGATCATAAATTCAATTGTCCATCCGTCGGGACCAGGTGATTTGTCTTTCTTGAAAGACATCATAACTCCAAGGAGTTCCTTTTCAGTGATTGGCTGGAACAGGGCTTCATTCCTTTCTTCATCAAACATTTCCGGGATCAAGTCAATTCCCCACAGAATATCCCTGAAGGCAATATCTTTTGCTCTGCTATATTGTTCCTTGAAGAAGCAAACTGCCTGTTTCGAAATGTCATCATGGGAGACAGCGTACCCTCCATTGTTGTCCTTTATTTTCCAAATGGAATTCTTGACTCTTCTAGCATTAGCATAATTATGAAAGAACTTGGTATTTTTATCGCCCTCCTGGATCCATAAGGCTCTGCTTTTGAGTCTCCATAATGATTCCTCCTCCTGCATCAATTTAAATTTCTTCTTTTCCAACTCCTTTAATCGACATTTCATCTCGAAGGAACAGGAAACATAATCTGTTGACCGCATCAGAGAGTCCAGCTCTTGCTGAATCATTTGTAATTCCTTTTTGTCTTTCTGACGCTTTTGAATTTGCCATTTTTTAACGATCTTCCTGATTTCATCCATTTTTTCTCTGAAGGTAGTGAAATGGGGGAGCTTGTCCCTAGACTTAAGCTCGTTCCACGCATTGACAATATGTTCATTGAATGCTGAGTCCTGTAAAAGGGTTCTGTCAAACTTGAAAGAATATCCCTTTCTAAATTGTTTTCCAGGCCATGATAATAAAACAGGTCTATGATCCGAGACCAGAATATTTTCCACAGATGAGCACGACATACCCATCTTGTCCAGAATACTGATATGAATGAGGAAGCGATCTATTCTTTTAGCAATATATGCCTTGTCGGTTCTGCCATTAGTCCAAGTCGGTTTCATCTCCGCTGGCACTATATCCACCATATTTTTGTTAAGCATCTCTAGCTTAATAAAGTCAGCGTGAGCTTTGTTAATCTTCCCCTGTCCCCAGCACTCTTCCGTGCTCAGAGCTATATTCATATCTCCAGCAATTAAGAGATGATCAATGTCGAACAAATCTGAAGAGAAAAAGTTTTCCCAGAAAGGACCTCTGTTTTTGTATGGCGCATATATGTTCAGAATATTAATGGGAGAATCGCAACCCCTGATGGAGGCCGCAATAATAATCCCAGCAAAACATCTGTAGGCCTTTGCTCTTACTCTAGCAGGATCCCATAGAGTTGCAAGACCCCCTGATAAACCTCGAGCATCCGTTGCAACCATATACCAAGATGGGAGCATTTTCCTGAAATAAGATAAAGTTTCTTCATGATTGTGCATGGTTTCCTGAATGAGGATTATGCCAGCCCTGGAATAGAAAAAAAACTTTTTTAGCGTTAGAAATTTGGGGTCAACGCCCAACCCCCTTATATTTAGAGAAATAATAGGGGTCATTTTGATGATTCGCCAGCCATGCTTGCTCTAAGGGGCTGAGAATCTGGCAGATCATAGATGGGCACATCAACCAGTGATAAATTTTTGATCCCTCTATCTGTAACTATTGTTCTACCTCTAAAGTGCCTACTACCACCCCGACTCTTTTTCCGGACTGTTATATTTCTTGCAGATTCCGGGCTAATGATAGGCATTACTGGACTTCCAGGCTTGTGAATCGTTAAAGGCTCCAGTTCAAGGGACTTTTTGTTGAGCAAGAGATCCAGGTCACTGTCATAGGGATTGACAGGGGATGAAGCCGGGGAATTTAAGGGTGTGATCGATACACACGGTTCCTTCCCTTTTATGTGGGCCAGAAGGGAATGATCAGGCTGAGGAGAAGAAGATGAGATAGGGATAGGAATAGACCCTACAAAAAACTCTTTCCCCTTCGAAATTAAAGGAGCAGAGTTAGTTGAAAACTCCTTTTTGTTCATAGGGCTCGGAGATGGGATTGGCCGACCCTCGCTTGGCTCCGGAATGGGAGAACTCTGGATCCCAGGAGTATTTGAATAAATCTGACGATCAGGAGTGGGTCCGGGGCAAAGAGGGGGTCCTTTGATTTAGATCGTAGAGGCTCGAGAGGATCAGAAAAGTCGGCCGGAATTTCCGGGGATGAGGGGCTAGTTGGAATATCTTTGAATCTCATCTTTTGCCTATCCCGCCTATAGCCAAATAATTTCAAGCTGGGACAATTTTTGACCAAATGGCCCGTTTTGTGACAAGCCGCACATCTAAAAGGTATACCCCAGAAATCCAATCTCTGCTTAATGATCCGGTTTTTCCAAGCAATCTCTATATGGTCTGGATAACCCCCCCTTATACGGTTTTTGAATGAGAATCCAAGCGATCCTTTTATCCTTTTCGCTGAGACACCATGGATCAACATAGATAAATCTCCCAATAGCATTGTCGATCTCCTCCAGGGTTTCGTTGGACCATAGCTCTAGAGGAAGGTTTGGGCACTTGACCCAGATAAGATTATTCAAGGGGGTATTTTTCAGAGGGTCAAAGCCCATATACCATTTATACAGAGCAAGAAAGCTCCTTTTGAAGACCCACAACTGTCTCTAAATGGCTTCCGCGTTTGTAGCACTAAGAAAGTGGAAACAATACCACTCTTTCATCAAGCTTGATATAACCGGAATATAGCTTATCACAGGCTTCCAAAAATTCGCAAGCCATTTCCTCATATCGGAGTCAGACATTTCGGGAAAATGCCACTTCCCAATAAGAGCAAGGTTCTGAAGGCTTTCAATTCTGTCATTTAAATACACACTGTCAATCCTTAAGGCTGGCGGAGGGGGAGTAGTCTTGACAGGTTTACGGGCCTTATTATAGGATAAATTATTCCCGTTAAGGCACCAATCATCCTGAGACACCCCTGTTTTTTTCCGAGCTGACTGTTCAGGTTTCCGCGAAGAAACTTTCTGAGTGGATGGCTTGACCACCAGGTCATTTAAGTTCGATTTCCATTCCCCATCCAGCGAGGCATCACCCCATGCTCGCTCAGCGTCCTCAGTGGCTTTAATTAGGTCCTCCGTGGCAATGGAATCTGATGCACCCTCCATACGCCTCCAATTACTTACCTCGGGATTTGCTGGCAGAGTTGGTCTGTTACCAAATCTACATAAGTACCTAGAGCTTTGAAAGTTCAGCCTTCTGAGGGCAGAAAACCCTATGGGAATTTTAAATCAAGGCAAGTGAGAGTACAGAAGTAGGACTTCCTGAATCCCAAAGTGGAATGATCTGGAGGGAAAAGGACAATTATCCTTGTAAAATGGATTCGTGCATGTGACATCAAAACGGAAGATAAATCATGAGTAAGAGGACTGAAAGACTTACAAGACCTGACTGCATACGTGCTAGCTTACAGACTTGCGGGACGGAAATTAAAGCCCACTAGACAGGCAGATAGACATGCAGGAGATCAACACTGAGGGGTTTTCAAAGTTGTTAATAAACATTAATGGATTGCATTATATGTAAATTTTAGTTATAGTAATAAGCATTTTGATTTAGATTACAAATAAATTTGGTATTTTTTTTTTGTTAAGCTTGGCAGGATTGTCATTTTCGATTTTACATGTCCATTATTCACCTCACAGGGAGGGTAGTACAAGATTGGAACCCAAGATCTTCGGTAAGACTTCATTCTACGGCCATCGCCACTTGAGCTACTCCAATCAAACAAATTTGGCAAAATTCTAAAATATAAAAATAAATTTTTTAAATTATATTAATTAATTTCTAAATTGAAAAATTTTAAATCTAAATTATCCCAATTCTAATTCGAACTTAGTAACTATAGTGTATATCCAAGTTTCATATTGACACTTTCACTTGGGTGACGCTTTCGTTCTTATCTGAGATGTTCTAGAAGCAAGGAAGACGACGGATGCCATTATTGCACGTTGAAGGAAATATAATAATAATAATAAAATGTCAAAAAAGCATGCGTTGCCACGATGCAATGTACTTGTGAGAAAATTTCGGGAGGGAGGGGACGAAAATGAGAATCAAGGATTTATATTTCTTACCAGCCCATCAACGAGAAGGCACGATAGAGGTTGCAGAAGAGATGAGCATGAAGATTTTGGATGTGTTGGAGTTCATTCGCCACCATTTGTTGGAAGAAGAGGGCGAACTGGATTTTATGCATGAAGAATTGAATCCATGTCTTCATCTCTCCCCTCCTCGCCCGCCGCTAGTGGCGGTAGAGATTATCTTTGCGCCACTACCACTACCGGCGGCTCATGCCAAAATAGGAGCAGCAAATCAACGTCAGAAGAGAATGAGAATGAATATACACAACTACAACACTTTTCCTCTTCATCTGTATGCGCAGTTACGAGAGCAGAGGCGTTTAAGGTAAAGCCACAGGCACATGAGGAGCACAATGGAGAGATGAAGCAGATGAGCGCTAGTCACTACAGAGGAGTCAGGCGGCGGCCGTGGGGTAAATTCGCAGCGGAAATTAGGGATCCTGCCAAGAAGGGGTCCAGAATTTGGTTAGGCACTTTCGACACCGCGGAAGAAGCCGCTCTAGCATATGACCGCGCTGCCTTCAGAATCCGCGGAGCCAGGGCTCTAGTTAACTTTCCATTCGCCATAGCTTCCAATTCAGAAAATAGTTCGGCTGCGGGTCATATGGTGCGCAAGAGAAAGAAAAAGGAAACCGTGACAGTAGATTGGAGTGGAGGAGAGGACGACATGGGGTCAGAGGATCTGCAAACTGGTAAAAGAAAATAAAATGGGGAGCAAGAGGCGGAAGTGGTGCGCGGTCAATAAATGTTACAATAAAATATATTAATGCTATTGCAATAACGGAATGTGTAGTGCTGTTGCAATAACGTAATGTGTAAAAACATATTCGGATTTATTAAGTAGAATGAGTAAAAACATATTCTGAAACATAAAGTTACTTTGATAAAGTAAATCACTACCGCTGTTTTAAACTGACAATCTCAAAATTAAGAAAGAGATGAAATCTCACCCCTGTATTTTATATCAAATGTTTTTCAAATGTCATGTACTGTTTGATTTAAAAACATAGCTCAAATTGAGAATCTGGCCACGTTTCCCAAAAAAATGATAACTCAAAATTGTAAACTAGTGAAATTATGGAACAGTTATCAAATTTTCAAAATTATTTCTTAAAAAAAAAACTATAAACAACCTATCAATCAATATGGAGTAATCATTATTTATAATATGTAAAAATAAAAAATTCATCACCCTACTAAAATAATAAAAAAATTCAAAATTGCAACTCAAATCATCTCTATCAATTATGTAAATGATTCACGCGATAACTTTATCATCTTTTAATGCTTCAAATGTGATGCTGCAACTTCCCTTTTTAATGTCTAAAAATATAACTTCCCTCCTCGAGAAGTGAGAAATACTTGAAAATCTATGGAAAACACATTTTCTTAAATACATACTCTTTTAAATAGGAAAGAGTTAAGTGTCAAGTTGTAAATTTTATTTTCAAAAATAAATATGACCATTCATGTCAAAATTTAAAAATTCAACCAAGTCATGTGTAAGGGTAGCTAAGGGTAGCCAACTTGTGTAAGCGTAGCTTAATTGAGGTTAATCTCATTCATGCCCCAGTATAAAAAGTCAACTAAGTCCTATGTGAGGGTAGCTTAATTGAAGTGAGAAATACCGGAAGATCAATGAAAAACATATTTCCTCAAATACATGTTCTCTTAAAAATGAAAAGTCGGTAAGTCATATGTGAAGATAGTTTAATTGAAATGAGAAGTGAGAAATACTAGAAAATTTATGGAAAAATATTCTCTTAAATATGAAAGGGGTTAATTTGAAGTTGTAAACTCTACTTTCAAATAAACACAACCATTCCTGCCCAAATCTAAAAATTCAACCAAGCCACGTGTAAGGGTGGTTGACTTGTGTAATTCATGCCCCATATGTGAGGGTAGGTTAATTGAGGGTTAATCTCATACTTGGCCCGGTTAAGTTTTTTAATAATTCAAAATAAATTATTAATATGTATTTTGTGTTTGTTTTATTTATTTTTTATTATTAATTTATTTTGAAATATCTATATATATATATAATTTAAAAAATAATTAAAGGAAAAAATATTATCCATTTATATAATATTTGTTATTATTAAATAAAAAGCATAAAATTATAAATCATTCAAAGAATTATTAAAGAAAAAAGCATGCATATTATTAGTGTTGTAAAAAAATACTCAAAGAATAATGACATTATAATAAATATGAGAGTGAAGATTTTCATACTTATTTATATTGTGTGAAACTTTAGGATATTTTCATACCTGTTTTCATCACCACATTTCCCAAAAGGCAGGTGTTTTTAAGACCATTATCTCTCATGCCCTTAAAATCTCTATTTCTCATTTTCCTCCTTCCAAAAAAGTCCATCTAATTCAAGCTTTCAAAGCTAAAGGAATCACCAATGTTATTGCCAAGATTATATATAAAAAGAACATCATGATCGTCTTCAAACACCATAGAACCCTCATTAGGGGAATTTTGAGGTCTAAAATGGGCCTCCTAAGGAATTTATAAAATAATAGTGGAAATAATAAAATAAGATTTGATTACATCATCAAATTTTAGAGGGAAAAAATAAAAAACTATTTTTTCAACCCGTATTTTCAACTTATATCCCTATGGGTTTACTCAAATTTCGAGCGACAACACTCATTGGATGCAAAATTTCATTCCTCATCCAAGGATTACCCATGTTGCATGCTTTCGATGAACCCTACTACACAAAAACTGAGAAATACATGAACAATGTGATTACAATCACATTTTTACATGTATTTCTCATTTTTTGTATAGTAGGATCCATCAAAAGTATGCAACATGGGTACTCCTTAGATGAAGAATTAAATTTTGCATCTAGTGAGTACTCCTACTCGAAATTTGAGTAAAACCTTAGGTAGATAAGTTGAAAATACGAGTTGAAAAAGTACTTTTATTATTTTATTATTTTTAATTTTTTTACTTTTTTAATCCAAAAATGTTGAATCATCCCCCATGATTGACATCATCATCTTGAATCCTATTGGTTGTTATAAAGTCTATTTTGTTTGTACATTGTTCTTAGGAGGCTCATTTTATACCTCAAATTTCCCCTAATGCAAATAGTTATTTGAGTCAACCAAAGATAAATCGAACCCCATGAAAGGATCAGGTGTCTACCAAATTCCTTGCTCATGTAGTAAGTCTTACATTGGCCAAATTGGTCGCTTTATCATAACATGTCTTAAGGAGAACATGGCAAACCTCAACCATCACAGAATGGTTAGATCTTCTATAGTTGAGCACTCTTATAATACCAAGAACCTTATTTGCATGATGAGGCTCATTTCATAGCCTATATCCCTTTTCATAACTCTCGTGTCATGAGAGAAGCTTTCGAAATTGAAAAGGATCCCAATATTTTCAATAAGGAAGATGACTATAAACTTAGCCACTCTTGAAAGCCTATAATCCATAACCTTACTTCTTAACCCCTCCCTCCCCTCCTCCTCATTTTTTGAAATTCCTTTCTCCCCTTCCCCGCCCTTCCCTTCCCCTTCCCCCTCTCTTTTGATAAAGTTTCTTTCCCTCCCTCTATCTATCTATCTATCTATATATATATATATATATATATATATATATATATATATATATATAACCATCATACCTTATTCCAAAATATATACTAATAATATAGATCAATATAATATAACATTACTCCAAAAATAATTTTAGATATTAATCAATATAATTTTCTCTATTAATCATTATATATTTATCTTTTAAATTAATAAATTATAATAAACTTTAATCCCTATAAAATTAATATTGTAAATTCATTAAAAAAAACCATAATACTTTGATAGGTAAAATTTTTATTTATATATATAAATAATAAAATTACTAACCATATAATAATAATAAATAATATTTATATATATATATATATATATATATAAATCTAAAGTAATATAAATTTTTCTTCTATTAAAATTAAAATTTAATTTAATATTCTATTTTATCTATATATATATGACCATCATACATTACTCTATTATCTAATAAATGTATTATAATAATATTTATAAAAATATGATCATATTGAATTTTAATAATTAACCATATCACATTTAACTCATAAATAAATAAATTTGAATTAAAAATGGTCGCACTGGTTCTACCATTCAAATATTTTTTTTTCAGAGAGAAAATCATGATGTATTATATTAAGAGAATATAAAGATCTAAATACATGATTGTCGTTATGTGGACAAGGGCGGAAAATTACAGATTGTACCAAAAACTTCCACCGATAACCTGACAGCATATTGACCAGAGAAAAACAACACATAATACACCTCCAGGGAAGGCGAAAGTGAAAACCATCTATCGAGATAGATCTAAAATAGACAGGATCAACATAAGCCGCGAAGAAGAAGACGCATGAGACCAAAAAGAACTGCTAAAAAGAAACAGACCATAGATCTGAGATTAATCCGGAGAAGGCATGAAGGCCGATATTGAAACCAGGACAGAGGCAAGGGGAATCCTGGAGTCCTGAAAAATGCATTCGTTTCTCCATCTCCATAAAAACCAGCAAGTGAGGATGAATAATGAACGCCAGATAGGACGCTGAACACTCCACCATTTGAAGCCATCTTGAACAGATGAAAAAACCCGGTGAGAAAAACCATAAATCAATGGGCATATACAACCCCAACGCATTTACTGCCCATGAGCAAGCCACTTATTTGTTGTCGATGCCCATATCAACCAATATATATGGATCTATTTGTTCATTAATGTACAAGGAAAGATATGCCACCTATCAAATTTAACCGAATACATTATCAGACATGTGAGATAAACTACATTGTCAATATATATGAAATTATTCATCCATTAATATGTGGAACATTATAAGTCATTAATGAAAAAATACCTCCACATATACTACTCTCCTCATTAATGAACAAATAACTCCATATATGCATACTACTCCTCATTAATCAACAAATAACTCCATATATGCATACTACTCCTCATTAATCAACAAATAACTCCATATGCATACTACTCCTCATTAATCAACAACATTAATCAACAAATAACTCCATATATGTATTGTCTGCGAATACCCATAGCTAGTAATACGACGTTCAGAGACACCACATAAATGAAACGAAGTCTTTGTCGAGTGCCATCATTCAATGTGTGATGGATCGTTTGCCTTCCATAATGACTATACACCATGCCACTGAACACCAAGACTTTGATATGAGCCCTTATTTAATGTGCTCGGACTTCTAGTAGTTGCTTCGTACATTTGTCCTTATCCCTCTCATTAAATTTCGAAGAAACCATGGGACAGAAGTGCTTGTTTAACGGCCTAAGTGTAACTTTTCTGTATTTTTATAATGTAGAAATTTTAATTAATATTTACCAAAAAAAAATATTAATTATCAATGTAAATGTAAATTTTTTAATTAATATTGACCAAAAATTTTAGTTATCAATGTAAAAATTATAATTTTAAGGGGTTAAATGTGTATAAGTTAAATGTTTAAATTTTTTTGGAAAATATTAAATGATTTTTTTTAATAAAGTTGTGATTTTATTAAGAATTATGTTTTCTGATTTTAATGAAGATGATTAAAGAATCACCTTATTAGATTACGATCTTCAAATAAGTTAAAAAAATAAGGTCATATTGACATTTTTATTCTGAAATTGTTCATATAAATTCATATTTTAAAAAATAATAATTTTAATGAGGTGATTTTCTCAATTGATTTTGTGTGATTAGAAATTGGGAAATTTATAATTTTAAGGTGATAATTTTACATAATATAAGTTTTCTAGAACTAGAAAACTTTTTAAAAGCATTTGTTGGATTCAAAAATATGATTTAAATAATGGAAATTTGTCTTCTTACCAAAAATCTTGTCACTAAATCTTAATTTAAGAAAAACAAAAAATCACTTAAACTACACCCTTATAAAACAATAAATCATATTACATAATGCACTCACAATATTATATGTGTAACATACAACTCTATCATATCATTTTCATACATGTATGTATCTATTGAAATTAGATCCATAACCAAAAAAGGTAGGGATTGAAACCAAACTTGCTATTTTGTTCTTATTCAAAAAAATCAAAGAATTAGTAGATGGAAGCATAATGTGAATTTATTTTTTCTCGATTATCTAAACATTTTAGATTTAAGATTTTGAAAAATGTATGAAAACATGTCAATATTTTTTCCTTATAACATGTCAATAGTTTGTTTGTTTGTTTTTTCGGTGCATATTGTAATTTAATATGGTAACAACGCAATGTGT